>CM053622.1:462547449-462607348 GCA_028646595.1 Phalanger gymnotis
GAAGCTGCTAGATCTTGGGTTATTCTGATTGTGTTTCCACAATACTCAAATTGTTTCTTTCTGGCTGCTTGTAGTATTTTCTCCTTCACCTGGAAACTCTGGAATTTGGCGACAATATTCCTAGGAGTTTTCTTTTTGGGATCTATTTGAGGAGGTGCTCTGTAGATTCTTTCAATTTCTGTTTTGCCCTGTGGCTCTAGAATATCAGGGCAGTTCTCCTTGATAATTTCTTGAAAGATGATATCTAGGCTCTTTTTTGATCATGGCTTTCAGGTAGTCCAATAATTTTTAAATTCTCTCTCCTGGATCTATTTTCCAGGTCAGTGGTTTTTCCAATGAGATATTTCACATTGTCTGCCATTTTTTCATTCCTTTGGTTCTGTTTTATAATTTCTTGATTTCTCATTAAGTCCGTAGCTTCCACTTGATCCAATCTAATTTTGAAGGTAGTATTTTCTTCAGTAGTCCTTTGGACCTCCTTTTCTATTTAGCTAATTCTTCCTTTCAAGGCATTCTTCTCCTCATTGGCTTTTTGGAGCTCTTTTGCCTTTTGAGTTAGTCTATTTTTTAAGGTGTTGTTTTCTTCAGTATATTTTTCAGTATATTTTTGAGTCTCTTTTAGCAAGTCATTGACTTGTTTTTCACGGTTTTCTCACATCCTTCTCATTTCTCTTCCCAATTTTTCCTCTACTTCTTTGACTTGCTTTTCCAAATCCTTTTTGAATTCTTCCATGGCCTGAGACCCATTCATGTTTTTCTTGGAGGTTTTTGTTGTAGGCTCTTTGACTTTGTTGACTTCTTCTGGCTGTATGCTTTGGTCTTCTTTGTCACCAAAGAAAGATTCCAAAATCTGAGACTGAATCTGGGTGTGTTTTCACTGCCTGGTCGTGTTCCCAGACAACTTAGTTGACCCTTGAGTTTTTCAATGGGGTATGACTGCTTGTAGAGTGAAGAGTTCTATGTTCCAAGCTTGAGGGGATGTGCTGCCACACCAGCACTCCTCCTTCCAAGAACCCCCAACCTGGACTGGACTTAGATCTTCAGCAGGCTCTTCACTCCTGCTGTGATCTACCACTTAATTCCTCCCACCAAGTGGGTCTGGGGCCAGAAGCAACTGCAGCTGTAGTTCTGAAGCTGCCCCAGCTCTGCTGCCCCTGGGGCGGTGGCCAATCCCCAAACTCACTGTCGCCAGCAGCTTTTCCCACTAACCTACTCTGTTGTCTTTGGTGTTTGTGGATTGAGAAGTCTGGTAACTGCTGTAGCTCACTGATTCAAGGCGCTAGGGCTTGTTCCGCCCAGTTCCTGGTCTGGTTGATCCATGCCGCCCACCCTAGGCTCTGCTCCACTCAGCTCTGCTCCCCTCTATTCCCAGCTCCATGTGGGATAGACCTTACCCAGAGACTATCCAGGCTGTCCTGGGCTAGAGCCCTGCTTCCCTCTGCTACCCTGTGCATTCTGCAGTTCTAGAATTGGTTCAAAGCCATTTTTAATGGGTTTTTGGAGGAACTTGGAGGGGCGCTCACACTAATCCCTGCTTTCCAGCCACCATCTTGGTTCTGCCCCCCAGAGGCACCATTCTTGATGTACACAATTTGTTGTAGCAATTTTTATAGATTGTTTTGTCCTGCTTTTCTTCTATTCATTATCCTTTTTAATCCTTAAATGGCTTTTTTAATTATAATTTTGATTATTTTTAATTTATAACACTCAATTCCACAAGTTTTTGACTTCCAAATTTTCTCCTCCTCCCTTTGCTCCTACCTTCCCCCCCCCCCCCAGATGGCATGGAATCTGACATATGTTCTACATATACTTTCTCATTAAACTTAGTTACACAATAGTCAAGCTGTAAAGAAGAATTATGACCAATGAAATGTATAATGAGAAAGAAGAAACAAAACCAAAAAATAAGAAGAAAAAAAAGAGAAACCAAATATTTTGCCTCAATCTGCATTCAGTCTCCTTAATTCTTTCCTTGGATGTAGATAGCTCTTTCCATCCTGAGTGCTTTGGAGTTTTCTTTGAACTTTACATTGCTGAGAAGAGTGAAGCCTATCAAAGTTAGTCATCACAGAAGCAATATGTGTATGGTTGCATACAGTGTTCTGGTTCTGGTCCCCTCGGTCATCATCTGATGATGTAGATCTTTCCAGGTTATTATGAAGTCCACATCTTTCTCATTTCTTATAGTACAATAGTATTCCATTATATTCATATATGACAACTTGTTTAGCCATTCTGCAACTGATGGGCATCCCGTTGATTTCCAGTTCTTTGCTACCACAAAAATAGACTGGTACTTTTTGCACTGGTGTGATTCTTTGGGATACAGTCATAGATGTGGTATTGTTGAGTCAAAGGGTATGCACATTTTTATAGCCCTTTGGGCATAGTTCCAAACTGTTCTCCAGCATGGCCAAATCAGTTCACAACTCCACAAACAATATGACAGTGTTCCAATTTTCCCACACCCTCTCCAGCATTTATCATTTTCCTGTTTTGTGATTTTAGCCAATGTGACAGGAGAGATGTGGTACTTCAGAGTTGTTTTGATTTACATTGCTCTAATCAATAGTGATTTAGAGCATTTTTTCATATGCCTATAGATATCTTCTGAAAACTGCCTGTTCATATCCTTTGACCATTTCTCAATTGGGGAATGACTAGTATTACTATAAATTAGACTCAGTTCCCCATGTATTTTAGATATGAGGCCTTTATCAGAGGCAGTGGTTTTAAAGATTTTCTCCCAATTTTCTGCTTCTCTCCTAATCTTTGATGCAATGGCTTTTTTGTACAAAAACTTTTCAATTTAATATAATCAAAATTATCCATTTTTCACCTTCTAATGCTATCTCTTCTTGGGTCATGAATTTTTCCCTTTCCCATAAATCAGTTATGTACACTATTCCTTTCTCTCCTGAATTGCTTATAGTATCAGCTTTTATTCCTAAATCATGAACCCCTTTTTAACTTTATTTTAGTATATGGCATAAGATATTGGTCTATGCCCAGTTTCTGCCATACCATTTCCTAATTTTTCCCAGCAGTTTTTCGTGAAATAGTGAATTCTTAGCCCAGAAACTGGATTCTTTGGGCTTATCCAAGAGTAGATTGCAATAGTCGTCGATTACTGCATCTTGTATACTTAATTTATTCCACTGATCCACCACTCTGTTTCTTAGCCAGTACTAAGTAGTTTTGGTGACTGTTGCTTAATAGTATAGCTTAATATCTGGTATGCCTAGGCCACCCTCTCTAGCATTTGTTTTCATTAATTCTCTTGATATTCTGCTCCTCTTGTTCTTCCAGATGAATTTTTTTATTACTTTATCTAGCTCTGTAAAATAATTTTTTGGTAGTTTGATTGGGTTGGCACTGAATAATAAATTAATTTAGGTAAAACTGTCATTTTTTTATTATATTAGCTTAGCCTAATTATGAGCAACTGATTTTTTTTTCCATTTATTTAGGTCTGACTTTATTTGTGTGAAAAGTGTTTCACAGTTATGTTCATATAGGCCCTGGGTTTGTCTTGGTAGGTAGACTCCCCAAAATTTTAGTGTCAACACTACCTTGATGTGAGAAGTATGCATTGACTTCTTCTGGCTTTCTGCATTGTATTGTGAGGTTTTTATGCCCTGCTACATGGTCAATTTTTGGATATGTGTCATGTACCACTGAGGAAAAAGTACATTTCTTTTTAGCCCCATTTGCTTTTCTCCAGAGGTCTATCATATCTACCTTTTCTAAAATTCTATTCATTTCCTTAAATACTTTCTTGTTTATTTTGAGGTTAGATTTGTCAAGTTCAGGGAAGAGAAGACTGAGGTCCCCCACAAATATAGTTCTGCTATCTACTAATTCCTGTAACTCCCTTAACTTTTCCTCTAAGAATTTGTATGGTATACTACTTGATGCATCTATGTAATGATATTGCTTCATTTTCAATGGTGCCTTTTAGCAGGACATAATTTCCTTCCTTACTTCTTTTAATTAGATCTATCTTTGCTTTTGCTTTGTCTGATATTAGGATTGCTAACCCTGCTTTTTTTTTTACTTTAGTTGAAGCACAATATATTCTGCTCCAGCCTTTTACCTTTTCCAGTGTGTATCCCCCTGTTTCAAATGTATTTCTTGTAAACAACATATTCTAGGATTATAGTTTTCAATCCATTCTGCTATCAGCCTGTTTTATGGGAGAGTTCATGTCATTCACATTCACGGATCTGAATACTATTTGTGTCTTTTTCTCCATTCTTTCCCCCCTCCCGTTTATGCTTTTATTTCTCCCATCTCATTTCCAGTCTTCAAAAGTGCTTTTGACCACCATCTTCTTCAATTTTCCCTGCCTAATGACAACCCTCCTTTATCTTATCCTTTTCTCCTTGCTACTTCTTTCCTCCCTTCTTTCTACTCCCCCCCCCCATTTTCTTTCCCCTTTCCCCTCCTACTGCCTTATTGATTAACAAAGTGTTTTCCTCCCATTTACCTTTTTATGTCTGTCTTGAGTTTTGCATTTGAAGACCACATTTTCCATTGTGCGCTGGCTTTTTCATCAGGAAGGTATGGAATTCCATTATTTCATTGAATGTCCATATCCTTGCCTGAAAAACTATGCTCAGTTTTGCTGGGTTGTTGATCCTTGGTTTTACTCTAAGCTCCTTTGCCTTTCAGAATATCATATTCCAATTCCTCCTTTCTTTTATTGTAGAAGCTCCAAGTTCCTGTGTGATCTTGACTGTAGTTCAGCTGTATTTGAATTGTTTCCTTCTGGCTGCTTGCAGTACTTTTTCCTTGATTTGATAATTCTGGAATTTGGCTACAATATTCTTTGGAGTTTTCAATTTCGGATCTCATTCTGGGGGTAATTGGTGGATTATTTCGATGACTATTTTCCCTTTGGTTCTACAACCTTGGGACAATTTTCCTTCATGATTTTTTGGAAGATGTTGCTTGGGCTCTTTTTTTAATCATGGCTTTCAGGTAGACCAATAATTCTTAGATTGTCTCTTCTTGATCTATTTTCCAGGTCAGTTGTATTTCCAATCAGATATTTCACATTTTCTTCTATTTTTTTCATTCTTCAGATTTTGTTTGACTGATTCTTGATACCTCATAGAGTCATTAGCTTCTGTTTGCCCAATTCTAATTTTTAATGCATTGTTTTCTTCATTTAGCTTCTATACCTCCTTTTCCATTTGGTGAATTTTGCTTTTCAATGAGACAGTCTCTCCAGTTATATTCTGAACCTCTTTAACCATTTCACCAATTTTACTTGTTATAAACTTGTTCTAATTAGTGAATTTTTCCCATTTTTTTTCCATTTTATCTTTTACCTTCCTAATTTGATTTTTAAAGTCCTCCTTGAGTTCTTCTAGGAATGCTTTTTGGGCTGGAGATCAGTTCACATTCTCTTTTAAGGTTTCAGATGTGGGTATAGTGTCAATGCTGTCCTCTTCTGAATTGCCATTTTGATCTTCCCTGTCTCCATAACAGGAATCAATAGTCTTTGTTTTTCTGGTCTGTTTTTGTATGGTGTTTGTTTCCTCCTCCCCACCCTCCAGCTTCTACAGTTGATCTCTGCTTCTGGGGCTCAGGGAACTCTGTCCCAAGCTTCTGGTGCTGGGAACTGTGGGCCTGCTCATTGGACTTGTGTTCTGTGGCCACTGGTTTTGTGAGATGTGGGGGAGGAATGGTCTGGCAGCTGGCAGTCTCCTCTTCCCCCAGGGCTATGCTACAGAATGGGTGGTCTCAGCAGTTGTCTGTGCTGGCGTCTGCCACTTCCCCTGGCTGTGCGAAGGCATGTCTGGGGTCCTGGTGTTGACCTTGCTGGCTCCATCTCCCTGGGGCTCATGTACTCCTGCTGTTCTACTGAGGGATGTTGGGACACTTCTCTTCCTGCACTAGTCTCCTTCTACCACCACAAGAAGGGCCCCCTCCCCAACTTCTTGAGCTAAAAGTATACTGAAGCCCTGCTTCTGTCTCCTCTATTTTGGGGTTTCTCCCAAGAGATTATTATCTGGATGATGAAGGGAAGGGTTAGAGCCATTTTACCTGGTTGTCATGGCTCCCAGAAGTTCAAGAAGATGAATGAGTTTCAAATCTTTACACTGTGGCCTGAAGGCCTCCAAGATAGCTGCTCCTGCAGCCACAGGCTTTGTGCTGCTGTCTCCCATAGCTCCAACACTCTCCTGTCCTGGGCTGGGAGGCCTGGGGATCACTGCCATAGCTGGTACTTCTTCCCTGGGCCTGCATTTCATGTCCCCCGTGCTCTCCCAGACCAGGGCACTGTCTGGGTTCCACTACTGCTCCTGTTTGGCATGGTCTCATGCCATTTTGCATGCCTGGCACTCTTGCTCCACTTATTCTACTAGTGGCTTCTAACTCTAAAATCTGCTCGGATTCACTTTTTTAGAGATATCTGACAGAATTTGTGAAAGAGGTCCAGTAGTTCTCTCCTTTCACAGTGCCATCTTGGCTCCTTCCTTTAAATGGCTTTTGGATGACTTTGCTTAGTTGGATTTCTTGCTTAGCTTTATTTAAACTGTTTTCGGTTCCCACTGTTTTTCTCTGCTCTTTGAGATAATGCTTCTAATCATTTTCCATCATTTTTATCCTTATTGTTCTTCATCATTATCCTAAGCATCTATCACAGTACCACAAATTTGATCAACAACCCCATCCTCCCAGTAACCCAAGCTCATAGGTGTCATTGTTGACTTCTCACTCTTTCTCACTTCCCACCTAATCCAATCTATTTCCCAATGCCATCAATTTCATATTCACGACGTTTCTCAAATATACCACCTTGTCTCATCAGACATGGACACCACATCATGCATGGTATAAATCAACTTACATCTGTACTTTTGCAACATAATTCTGGTAGATATCCTTGCTTGGTGGACTCCAGTCCATGGTCCACGTAACTGTCAAAAAGTGCAGATCTACCTATGTTAACTCCTTTTACCTCGACTATTCAAGTCCTATTCAATAAACTTCAGTGATCCCCCTTCATCCCTATAATGCAATATAAAATCATCTGTCTCTCAATTCCATGCATTTTCATAGACCATTTTGCACAACCAGAATTCTGTCTCTTTTCTTCTCCATCTCTTGCCTTCAATTGCTTCTTAACTAAATTTCCAAACTAAACTTCCATGATCTACAAAAATTCTTTTTTGATCCCCTTTAATTATACTTACACTTATTGATTATCTCCAGTTTATCCTGCATTATGAGTATATAGCTGGTCACATATTGTTTCCAAAAGTATTGGAGCTCAATACAAGCATGATCATTTTTGTTTGCTTTCTTTATTGTGTGTGAGTGCATGTGAATGTTCATGTGTTTTGACTTTCTTTAGATCCATAGCACCTAATACAGTGACTAGTACATTACTATGTACTATGTGTTTAATAATTGTTGATTGATTACATTCTATTTCTCTGTGCTTGGCAAGTAAGATAAGCATCTTACTGAGGTACCTGGAAGGAACTTGCAAAGAGAGAAGACTTTCCCACATGGCAGGGGGATGTGTTAGTCTAATAAGACACCAGGCAATTCTTGGCCATGTATGACAAATATCGTACTTGAGTCCCACAGAAGTAAGTCATTCATGACACAAGACATTGCCACAAGACAGAGGGGGAGAGAAATCAGCTGCATCATGGTAGCAAAGTACAGAGTCAGCCACACAGTCAAAGGAGGAATGTGGTATATAAAGTCAAAGCAAAAGATTTAACTTAATTATTTTTAAATTAAAAAAATGATATACACAATTGCTACAATAACGCAAATGGAAAGAGCAACACTACCAATAGCAATGGGAATATACTTAGTTCTGCACCATTATAAAACCTGGAGAAAACTTGAGAAATCTATTCCTAACTTCTTTTCTGATGTGAAGGACTTGAATGTGAAATACGCATATGGTTTCAGAGTTGCTTGATAAGTTATTTGGTTTCTGCAAAACTGTATTATTTCTCTTTCTCTTTTCATCTTTTGGGACAAACCATGGCTTTCTTTTTTTGATATGTTAGTTGAGAGGGATACATTGCCAAGGATTCCTTTCAAAATGATTGTCCTAAGAGTCCTTTTCTCCTTTATGGAATTTATGTCAGTTTGAGGCGTAAGTAATAGACAATTTTTCCCCCTCTTCATTTGGACTGTCCCCTCATAGAGTGTAGTGACCTTGCTGATTGGTCGACCTACTTGTGGGCTAGATCAAGTAGACTGCATGGCTATGCAGGAATTGGCTACTGTTTCAGTTCCTTACCTGATCCTGATACTTCTAGGATATCTGGGTTCTAATGGATCTCCCAATCTCAATGGTCACTGGGTGTTATCTTAATGAAAATGGGAAGATCTTTCCCATCCATTAATAGTCCCATGTGACCTGCCTGAGTCATATGAGTCTGAGTCACATGGAAGTCTGAATCACATGAGCCTGTAGTAGGAGGAGCTTGGTGAATGGGTGGAGCAGGAAGGGGTGGAACAGGAAGTGAGACAGAGCAGT
Organism: Phalanger gymnotis; assembly: GCA_028646595.1. Taxonomy (NCBI): domain Eukaryota; kingdom Metazoa; phylum Chordata; class Mammalia; order Diprotodontia; family Phalangeridae; genus Phalanger; species Phalanger gymnotis. Next base: position 462,555,971 of record CM053622.1, read on the forward strand.
CAGAGATGGGAAAAGAGGGAGCAGGCAGAAGAACTAGCATGAATGAGAGAGGGAGAGATTTTGCCTAAGAGAGTTCATTTGTGGGAAGTCCCTCACAGAGGGAAAGCTTGGGGATGTTGGTGCTCTCTGCATTGGTAATTTGCATTGAAGTCTTGGTTACTGTGATGGATTTCTTTGTTGCTATGATGGATTTGGCTTTCTGGTGTTGGAATAAATGTCTTGTCTCTTTCTTCCATGAAGAGAGTCTGTTATATTTTGTGACTTAGAACTACATTGGCATATTCATAGCAGCTGCAGTCGCTATGGGTATCACATTGGTGCTACACTAGATCATTATAGTCTTGGAATATTTCTTTCCTTAAAAATCAGAAAATAAAAGCTGAACTATGTGATCTTGGATAGATGGAGGACAAATGGGAGATAAACTTTCATTAGCCCTCTTGGGCTCATAGTTGCCATAGAGAAAAATTGGGAGAGGCCCAAGGGAATGGCATATCCTTTTGTATATGTACTATTATCTGGCACAGTGTCACTCAACCTATCAACTCCTTCAGATATGCAGATAAGGAGAAGATTCCTCATCATTAGAAAGCATCAGTCCTAGTCAAATATGGCAAGTAATAGCCTTATCAAATATGTAATTTTTTTTATATTGGAAAAAGGCTAGAAAATAACTTCATATGCTCTGCATAACCCTGTAGTAATGGTAAATATGAGCATGTTTTATGGGCTGGGCCCTCAGTTGCTAGACTCCCTCCTCATTTATGAAACATTAACTTTTATTTTTTTATTCACATAAATGTTTTATCCCCAAATATAAGTGCAAGATTGTTTTGTTTTTCCCACTTGTATGTGCTGACCAATTTTTCCAGCTCTTGTAGGTTCACAATGCATTTTCAGAGATAATGTGATAAAGGCAAATGCTTCAACAAGAATTTCATTATTGGCTGATAATAATTTACAGTTTCATAGGAATATGGAAATATCACCAATGCACTTCAAAACTAGAATTTTTTGAAATTAGATTACCAGTATTTAGGAAGAAGATACTGCTAAATTTTTATATATTCTGTGTTGAGCCAATTCTGTGAACAAGTTTGAATGTACTTTTTTAAAATTGGAAAATAAAGTAAACATGACAATAACATAATGAGGGTAACGGGTTAGTTAAAGAAGTGAGAATGAAAGTTAATCATTGCTAGTATATTTTAGATTTGCATTAATATCTATTTTGTATGTTTTTTTCAATATTGGAGCTTCCTAACTTGACCAGGATGGAGGTGTATTGGCCACTCACAGACCCATTCCCACTAATGACTGACATAAAAATTTTGAATCATTCTGTTTCCAACATGGATCAGTTTGTCTCTGTTTAAGAAACCTAGTGCCCACACCACTCCCAGCATTCCCTATACTGTTGTCAGACTATGTGGAATCTGTACAACTTAACCCTATTACAGCTCAGAACTCATATTCATGTAGCCACATATATTTTCTTTGTTTATTCATATTTATTTCCTTTAAGCTTATGGAGGGCAATAACCACGGGTTTTTGTTCTCTAAATCACAAATGTTTCGCACTGAGTCTATGGCTCTATAGTAAGTCTTTAATAAATGTTTATTAGCTGATTGTTAAAAAGGGATTAAGTTTAGAGGACAGGACAGAGAGAATGATTATTCTTTGTGGCACCATGTTTGGCAAGTAAATGCTTTTATTCCTCCCTAAAACTGCTTGAACATTTCCAAATATTTCAACAATGAGCCACTAATGCTCACCTGTTACCTGATGATTACATGGATGAATTGTAAAGCTAAGCTATATTGTCAAGTAATGGTCATAGTGATAATATAAAGGAGCAAATGCTACAATTCAAAATAGAAGAAGTGGGCCATTTTCACAATGTTATCTGACATCTTTAAAAGACTAGCAATAAATAGGACCCTTAAAAACCCCATGCATGCAAATAGTTCCAAGGATTTATCCTTTGTTGTTGACAGTTTCAGAAGAACAGCCAGTTCTGGATAGATCTAGAGAAAGAACTAGTCTTTTTATCTTTCAAACAGTGAAGTACAGAGTCATAATGCCTTTGCCTTGTTATGTGAACTGGTATATTTGAGCTTCATTATTTATTTTTCATAATCCATCAACTTAGTATATGTCTATAAAAGGTAAATATTTCCAACAGTATTATACATTCTTCTTCCAATTAATTCAAGCTTATTAGCAATACTAATATAGAATGAGATATGCTAAATGCTTTTCTGTTAGACAAAAAAAGGAGAAAACACTGTGAAACACTATCAAAGTACTGTCTTTTTTAAGTTTTAAGGAAATGCTGGAGGACAAACCATTTACTTCTCCCTCTATGAAAATAACATATAGATGCATATCTACTTATGTTCATGTTCACTGCTAGTTAGTTTATCATTTTAGTTAATGTAGTTACATATACGTGGATCATTCCCTCAATGAAAAAAACATTTCTAAAAACATAACATAACCTTCCTTATTTATCTGCTTTTCATCTTAGTAAAGAACAAATAGCACAAATTCATGTTATATATGCATAAAAATTATATATATATGTATATACATACATATGCTTGTGCATACATGCATGCACATACACTCATAAATATGCCACAGTAATGTTGCTACTCTTTCTGTGCTGTAAATGGAAAGATATGATTAAAAGAACTGAGAGATTATAAAATATTTCCAGTAAGCAAGAGTAGAACCTGCTTTCCTATATCCTTGCTGTGATCAGAGAAACAGAAACAATGTGAGAAAAAAGAACTTACCCAAACAGAACTGGAGCCCGAGTTATCACCTTAGCTGATTGTAGTCACTAAGTATTAGGCTGAAATACTTTTAAAAAAACAGTTCTATGGGAAAATATACATAACATTAAAACAAAATCCCAAGGGTTGGCCTATTTACAGGAAACTCAGATGCCAAAATGTAAGCTGGAAATAAGGCAGAAACAGCATGCTCACACCCTGGTGAGAATTTGTTTCTCTAAGAGCCTTCTGCCACCAAAGAGTAGTATAAGTATAAGTGGGACACTAGAGAAAAAAAAATAGTAAATGCTATTTAAGGCAATTCTAGTTATCCTTTAGAATTAATTATGGCCTACTAAAACCAAAAGCAAATAATTATAACAAAGAGTTGCTTATTTTATTTTTACTTATTTTTTTTATTTTGATGATATTTTTAGTTTGGAAAAAAAGTCAAGATTCTTCATGTATTCATTTCCTGGTCTTGACACATTATGTGAAGCTATTTCAAAGTTATTTAGTAATAATATTTTATTTGCATTTTCAGTCTTTCTAGTTAGTCACTTGAAATTTAAATTTCCTTGAGTAATTTGAAAATATTGATTTTAATTAACCATTAGTCATGTCTAAATGTTTTTATAGTCCACACTCATCAATAAAATTACTTCATTATTAAAAACTAGAAAAAATGCAATTTTTCTCCTGCTTTACTTTTTGTTATGTTATTATCTTAGTATTGTAGTTCTATGAGAAGTTTCAAATAGCCAAATATCATGCTGTATTATTTACCCTAAAATGTCATTTTAACTACTTTAATCGAAGATGGAATAAAATTAAAGGTTATCTGGTACAATTAACATATACTTAGACTTTGATTTAATAAGAACTATATTATAATCCTACTTTGCATAGTTACAGGCAAGTCACAACTTCTTTTTCTCTCAGTTTCTTTAGCCTTAAAATGTGAATGAATTGGAGTACTCATCTCATATCTGTTCCAGCTCTAAATTTGTGAGCATATACTTCTATGAAACAAAAATTAAAATATTAGATGACTCCACATTGAAGATGAATGCTAGGATCATATTAAGAAAGCAATAGGGATACATTAAATGTTTTTAGTAGATCACATTCGTGCAGAAGGAAGTTTGATTTGGAATTATCAGGAACAATTAATTGAATGGTGGAAATATAGAGGCTGCAAGACTAATTCAAAAATATTATAACAGATTGGTTAGCTGTTGGTAATATAAACCTCTGCAGTAGTGGAAATAAAAAAATGAGGAGGAAATATTCAAGAGATATTATTTAGAGTCAAGAGGATTTTTGTAAATTAGTATAAGAACTTATCAACTTCATCTTTTTAGGTCTAAGAAATGTGTATTCAGGATTTGAAGGATATTATATATGCTTTCAGAATGATCTGAGACATGTTATTTTCTCTCCAGAGAGAAAGCTGATAGAATATATACTTGTTGAGTTCAGAAGCATGGACAGCTCCCAATTTCTGTCATACAGATTTTACAGTATTATGGATTTTGAGAGTTGGAAGGGACCCTACTAAATCAGCAATACTGAATTATACCTCCCACTTCTCCTACTATCCTCCTCCAGAATTGATAATATAGCAATGCTGGAATGAGAAGTTTAATGGAGACTACAGAATACATTGCAGGTGAAATAATGAGGATATGCCCTTTCATATTAAATTGATTAATAGGCTAAATACCTTACATTTCTTAAGGAAAAAGTGTCTAAATGTTGGAATGCAAGGAAATGTGGGCCTGAGTCAAGATATTATAGTGTTCCCTAAGAGTGTGTCATTTTTACCTACCCCTGTAGTATTCTTGGGTATGGCAGAAGTGCTTAATACAATAATATTGTCAACCTTAATTTTTGATTTTTAATACTTTTATGGTTATAAGCCAGAGTCATAATTTTATAATACATTAACTTTAGTATAGGAGAAGAATATATAATTGGATTATTCAAAATACAGAAATGACATTTGTATCTTATTTCTACACTTGCAAAATCCTTTGTCTCACTTTTAAAAAAATATTACATTATCTCTGTCATGCTGTTTTACATTCTTTTTTATCTGATATTTTATTTACATTTATACTTATGTTAGAATATAAGAAAATGTATAATAAAGTCTCCAGTTGGCAATGAATAAACTGTGGGGCTGCTTATTGTGTAGGAGTTGTTTCTCAAAAAATGAATCAGAAACCCTAATTTTTAAACCTTGTTCTTATTTGGCTTTAGAGGACTACAACGTTACCTTGTGAATAAAAGAAGGCCTGATTTTAGTGCTCTGGAGGTCTAGAAAAATCTTCCCTTTTTTCCTTTTGAAAGTAAGTACCCAATTTGCAAGGTAAAGTAGTAAATATATGCTTGATGCATTTTGTAAGCAAATATACCTGGCATGTATATGATTAATTCCTTCTTGTACATAGACCAGAGAAAAGAAATGAGCAGGATAGCCCTCCACCTGTACATAAGCAAATGATGAGCTCCACCAATGGTAGCCATATGCAGGCCTTCTTTACTTCATTATATCTGGTATTTTCTAATCATGTCTAATAGAAAGGGAGAAGCCCTGCCTAAGATTATCTCTTTTGCACAGAGTTTTGTCTGGAATCAAAACAATGGGTACAATTACTATAATTTACAGTGATCATTCTTTTCTTCAAAATTTCAGCCACGTGTATATGAGGGTGATTAGTGTTGACTTCTTTACCACATCTAACTCTTTTATGCACTTAGCAGTTTGAATTCGGATACTTTTTTGGGAGCTGTTATATACTAAGTGGATGCCCTCCTGTGAATTAACCCAGAGACAACTTTAAATTGAGTTACTTGAAAATTTTTATATTTGGGACACTGGAAAAGAGAAAGGTTCAAATAGTTTCATTGGATGTCATTGAAAGAGGACACATTCTATCCCAGAAATATAAACCCATATTTGAAAAAGAAACAATATAAAGATTTGTACCTCCTGGTAAAATCTGGAAATTGCATCCTTGTGTCATAGAAGTTTTCAGCCTTCATAATAAAACATGCAACTTAGCACAAAATACATACCAATATGTCACATAAATTATGGACCTTCAAATATGCATTTATTAAAAAAACATAAAATATTCATAATTATCTCTCACTTCCCTTGCTGAACATTTTACCCTTAGCACCTCAATACCTTGTACGTTCATAATTTTTGCTTCCCCTTTCCAATTAGAAGTGGAATTTAAACTACTACCTCTCACCACCTTTGTTTATTTTCTGAAAATTCATAAGCCACTCGACTTGCTATGTGGTACTGGAGAGAAAAATCTGGTTTAGCTATTCTCGAGAGAGAGAGATCAATGGCTAAAGAGCAGAGTGAACCAAAGCATTTTGTATCACAAAAATATATTCTGAGTGTGCCATTTCAGGTGCCATGATAGAATTTAGAATGCCTAGTAAATTTTTGAGCAGCTAGTTTCCTGACAACTGACTTTTATAGTAATGTTTTAAATATGTTATGTGTATTATTTTATTTGTTACTCAAAAAATACTTTAAATACCTGTTTTATTCAGAGGGCTAGTGCAGACCTTTGATTCCTTCCTTGCTTCTAGGAATTTGTTATGGGAATTTACTTTATGGGTACAACTCATCATCTATAATTTATTGTTTTAAAGATTTTTCCTGAGATATTGAGAAGTTAAGTTACGTCCCTATGTTCACCCAAATAATATGTTAAATGGCAGGCTATTTTCATCTCAGACATTCCTCATTTTAAAGTGGACTTACTATTTATTGCATATTTCCTGTAGTAGGCAGATCCAATTTGTTAAGACAAGAAAACTGAAATTCAGGTAATCTGTGATTCTTTTAGCCTCACATAGATAGAAATTGATGGAGAAGAAATTCAAATTGTTGTCTCTCCCTATTCCAAACCTCTTATCTTAAACTAAGGTCTAGGCAGAGGAAATGAAATTTCCAAGAACACAGAGATGAGGAGAAAAATAGAACTAGAACTTCAGTTTCCTGACTCCCAAACTTATGCTCTCTCAGTACATTATGTTGTTGTTTATGTATACTAAAATTCATCTTAAGCAGCATAAAAATAAAGATTTTTTTTAGTTTTCTCTTTTAGAATGCTAAAGTAATCAAGTGCCTTTGATTAAGTCTTACTAGATGCAAAGCCCCAGGCCCACACCCTTTTGCTGATTAGGTGTGAAGCCTATAAACTATTTATACCTATATGAAAAAAATCCTCTAAGTCACTATTGATGAGAGAAATACAAATTAATACAATTCTGAGGTACCGCATCATACCTCCAGAGTGGCAAACATGTCAAAAAAGGAAAATGATAAATGTTGTAGAAGATATGGGAAAATTGGGACTTGCACTGCAAGTAGAGTTGTGATCTGATCCAGCCATTTTGGAGAACAATTTGGAACTATGCCCAAAGACTATAAAACTGTGTATACCCTTTGATTCAGCAATACCACTGCTAGGTATATATCCCAAAGACATACAAACAAAGGGAAAAGAACCTATTTATTCAAAAAATTTTAAGCATATATTTTTGTGATGGCTAAGAATTAGAAATCAAAGGAATGCCCATCAATTGGAGAATGGTTAAACAAACTGTGGCATATTTTTGGAATGTTATTGTGCTATGAGAAATGATTTCAGAAAAACCTGGAAAGGCTCACATGAAGTGATGTACAGTGAAGTGAACATAACCAGGAGAACATTGGACACAGTAATAGCAATATTGTTTGAATAAGAATTGTGAATGACTTAGCTTGTCTCAGCAATACAATGGTCCAAGACAATTCTAAAGGATGAATAATGAAGCATACTATCTGCCTCCAGAGGAAAAAAATAACTGATATAGATGGAATACAGACTGAAACATGATAGTTTCAGCTTTTTCCCTTGTTTTTTTCTTTTAATTGAGTCTTCTTATACAAAATGACTAATATTAGTCAAATTAAAAAAAGTATGCTTCAATCTGTATTCAGACACCATCACTTTTTCTCTGGGGATGGATAGCATTTTTCATCATAAGTCCTTCAGAGTTGTCTTGGATCATTATATTGCTGAGAAGAGCTAGGTCATTCATAGGTAATCATTTTACAGTATTGCTGTTATTTTGTACACATCACATTTCACTTTCTGTTAGGCCATGTAAGTCTTCCCACATTTTTCTGAGAGCATCCTCCTCATCATTTCTTATAGTACAATAGAATTCCATCACAATCATATACCACAATTTGTTCAGTCGTTTCCTGATTGATGCACATAAGGTTAATTGCCAAATCTTTGCTACCAGAAAAGAGCTGCTATAAATATTTTTTTAACGTCTAAGTCCTTTTCATTTTTTTTAGTCTCTTCTGGGATACAGACCTAGAGGTGGTATTGCTAAGTCAAAGGGTATGCGTGATTTTATACCCTTTGGGCATAGTTCCAAAATGCTCTACAGAATGGTTGAATCAGTTCACAATTCCACCAACAATGCATTAATGTCTCATTTTCCCCACATCCCCTCCACCATCTGTCATTTTCTTTTACTGTCCTATTAGGGAATGTAACATGTATGAGGAAGTACCTCAGAATTGTTCTAATTTACATTTCTACAATCAATAATTAGAGGATTTTCATATAGCTATAGGTAGCTTTGATTGCTTCATCTGAAAACTGTTCACATCTTTTGACCATTTATCAATTGAAGAATGACTTGTATTCTTATAAATTTGACTCAGTTCTCTATATGTTTGAGAAATTAGGCCTTTATAAGAAACCTGCTTCAATTTTTTTCACAGTTATGATGGCTAATTTTACTTTGCTCCATCCTATTTTCCTCCCTGTTTATTCTATTCTCTCTATCCTTTTAGCCTGTCCCTCTCAAAAGTGTTTTACTTTTTACTACCATCTCCTATTTTCTATTACCCCCACATTCTTTTATCTTATTACCCTCCTATTTTCCTATAGTGTAAGGCAGATTTATATACCCAGTTGAGTGTATATGTCTTTCCTTCTTTGACCCAATTCTGATGAGAATAAGGTTCACTCATTTCCCTTACCTCCCCCATCTTCCCCTCCACTGTAAAAGCTTTTTTTGTCCTCTTTATGCATATACATATATGCGTGTGTATTTTCCTTCTAACTTCCCTAATATTGAGAAAGTTCTTATGAGTTACAACTATCATCTTCCCATGTAGGAATGTAAATGGTTTAACTTTCCTGAGTCCCTTATAATTTTTCTTTAGCTTAACATTTTATGGCTCTTTTGAGTCTTGTATTTGGAAATAAACTTTTCTATTTAGTTCTGGTCTTTTCATCAAGAATACTTGAAAGTCCTATACTTTGTTGAATATCCATTTTTCCCTCTGAAGGATTATATTCAGTTTTTATGGGTAAGTGATTCCTGGTTGAAATCCTAGTTCCTTTGTTCTCTGGAATTTCAGATTCTGAGTGCTCTGATTCTTTAAAGTAGAGACTGCTAAGTCTTGTTATCCTCACTGCGGCTCCATGATACTTTAATTGTTTCTTTCTGACAGCTTGCAACATTTTCTTGACCTGGGAACTCTGGAATTTGTCCATACTATTCCTGGGAGTTTTCATTTTTGTATGTCTTTCAGAAGATGATTGCTAGATTATTTCAATTTCTATTTTACTTTCTGGTTCTAGAATATCAGGGCAGTTTTCATTGAAAATTTCCCGAAAGATTCTGTCTATGTTCCTTTTTTTTTTATCATGGCTTTCTGGTAGTCCAAAACTTTTTAAATTATCTCTCCTTGATCTATTTGCCAGGTTAGTTGTTTTTCCAATAAGATTTTTCACACTTTCTTCTACTTTTTACATTTTTTTGATTTTGTTGTTTGTTTCTTGATTTCTCATAGTTATTAGCTTCCGTTTATTTGCTCAGTTCGAATCTCTAAGGAATTATTTTCTTCAGTGAGGTTTTGCAGCTCCTTTTCCATTTGGCCAATTCTACCTTTTAGGATTTTTTTCCAATGAATTTTTGTGCCTCTTTTTACATTTGGCTTATTATTTTTAAAGCATTATTTTCCTCCTTGTTTTTTTTTTTTTGCTTCTTTTACCATTTTGCCAAGTCTGTTTTTTAAAGTTTTATTTTCTTCAGTATTTTTTGTGTTTCCTTTACTAAACTGTTCTTTATTTTTTCATGATTTTCTTGCATCATTTTCATTTGTCTTCCAAACTTTTCCTCAGCCTCTCTTATTTTGTTTTCAAAATCCTTTTTGAGCAGGAGAACTGTTATTCAAAGATCTTTTATTTGTTTAATAGTGGAATCTTGGTATACAATAGTACAAGCATTTCATTCTCTTTATTTTGAGCACAGAATTACTATGAGCTTAGTAATATTAAAGAATTTGAAGTGGAAGGGACCTATGAAGTCATCCACTAGTATCAAGTTAAAATAGAAATAGATTCCCACACACTGCACATTGACAGGTAAAATTACAACCTAGTTTTATTATATATTAATTTTTGTTAATATTTTCCAATTATATTTTAATCTGTTCCAAGCTAAATTTGGTAATTTTGCTGGCCCAATCATGGGCTGGATTTTAGCCATTCAAATTTAACAATCATATTATTTCATTTTGTGAAACCGAGGATCAGAGACATAAAATAACTGTCCATGACTGCACAAAAATTAAGAAGCAGAGGGAAGATTTGAATCTATGTCATCTCTCTCTATGTATATTGCACTTTCTACTGCAGCACATTGTCTCTCAGAAATTCCCAAGCCTTAAAAGTCATTAATTTCACAAAGAACAAGTCATGCTACATAAATATCCTTCTCTTTGTCATAGTATTATATTGGTCTACCAGGGAAATTCTATAGATAGAGCTTGTATTAATTTTTATAATTTGTTTGATAAAAGTCTTTTAGACTACTCTTGTACATATTTTGAAAACATCCTGGCTAAATAAAAACAGGTGGATTCTAAATGGATGGAATTGCTAATGCTAAAGATTGGCGACTCATGGATTAATATCAAGTTCTATATTCTACTAGAATCCTCTAAAGAGTTCTGCTCAACATAATTTCTTTTTTTATTTTTTTATAAATGACTGGGATTAAAAAATAGATGGAGGATTGCTTAAATGTTCATATGGCACAATGTGGGCAAGTAACCTTACACATCACATAAAAGATGCAGGATGCAAAAAAATATGTCACTAGAATGAAACAACTGGTTGGATATAAGATGAAACTTAATAGCAATAAATGTCAATCCCAGTATTTTGCTTCAAAATCTTACTTTAAAAGTACAAGATAGGAAAGGCTAAAATTGTGTTTTTTTAAAATTAATTGACAAATCTTTTTACATATGAGTTGAGATCAAGCCAATTAAAAATATCTGGAATAAAGTATGGAACAGAACACAGCAATATCTTTATGATGGTTCTTATTAACTTTAAGTTCCCAGAAGACACTGGCTGCCTACTGTATGATGTGGATATATAATTTTCCTATACAGTTCTATGAAAATGAATCAGATGGCTATCTAAAAACTATATTAACCTGGAAGGCATATGCTATTGGTTAGCTAGATCACCACCATAAGAGGGTTAGTTGATTCACTCTATTAAGAAGAGTCTTCGAGATGTACCAGCACAAGTACAATTGGATTAGACTATTTATTTTTACATTCCCAAACCATTGTAGATCAAATTGATGGTATTTTCAATCATTATTGCTATTTACCTCTGCATGCTTATCTAATCTTAACTAAAACCCAAGTGAAAATAATCTCATGCTTCAAACTGAAGTGGAAAAGCACTGACTCTGAAATCAGAGACCCTCCAACCTTTGATCCTTACTATCTGTGTGAGGTTGAGTAAATTAACTAATTCCCTGGGGTCTCAGTTTTCTTATTTCAAAAATTATGTGATTTAGACTAGATGACCACATATGTCTTCTCTAACACTAGATACACTATTCTATCAATTACAAAGATGAACTGAAATTGCTATTATGCAAGCAGAGTCACAGTCATATTTACTTCTTAATATGCTTGATAAATACATACAAATACCTCTGGGAAAATCACTGATTTACGGCTTTTGGAAGTTAAATTCCTTTTCTCTTCAATCATAGAGGTTCGATTCAATTCAGTAAATAGTATGTTGAACATACACTATAAGGAATAAAATATTTAAAATTAGATGAAAGAGGGGAAACAGAGAGAGAGAGAGATTCACAGAGGCAAAGGGAAGGAGAGAGAGAGACACAGAGAGACAAAGACAGAGACAGAGTCAGAGAGAGAGAGGGAGAGAGAATATAAGAGAGATGGCCCTATTAACCACAGATGAAATTGTGCTATTATAGGAATGTATATAATCTTTCTTTCTCTATAAATTAATACATTTGAATCTAATTTTAACTTTGCCTTTTCAATGAACAAATATCTATTCCCCCCCCCATGAGAAAATAATAAATAATACCCTTGAAACAAAAAGGACAGTCAATCAAATTAAATGGCCATGTTCAAAACATATCTCATACTATACTGTAAGTCTATGACATCTCTGCCAGTAGATGATAACATGATATATATTTCTTGATTCTTACCCTCTAAGTTTGAAAAATAAATGGAATAATTCATCAAGTATCTACAAACTTGGAGTGGGGGAATGGTAGAATAGGTGCATTAAGTGACTCACTGTCTAATAGAGTGAGACCAGGCAATAAACCTGTTTAGTCCTGGTCACAAAAATATATGAAGGGTAAATTGTTGGAATATATAAAGAGAAATTCCAGTCCTCTCCAAAGTGATTTTCTGATCAGATCTAAAGATCATGTGCACTATCTCTAAAACAACCTAAGAAAAGTTTTCTTCTTATTTGGACACAGAAAGGTGGTGGTTTCAATCAACTAATACATTTGCACATTCATATGGTCATTAACCAAATGACCTCCTAAGTATGATGGAGAGATTCTTTCCTAATACCAGTGACATTTTTTCTTCATTTTAAGTCAACTATCTAGGCATTCTTGGCATTTAGAATTAAATAGAATCTTTTATTTGTAGGAGTGTGTTAAAAATTGAACCAAACAGTTCTCCTTTAACAGCTTGCCAGTATGGTTTATGATACAATGTGTTATAGTTATTTTAAAAATGAAGGACTGCAAAAATTAAGTTGCCACATAGGCTTTTCCAAAATCCATAGTACATACGAATTTTCCATTAATATTTTTCTCTCACTTATCTGAGATTTTTACACAATCCTGGTAAATCAGAATTGATTGCTTAAGTGTTTGTCAATGGAGTAGTGTCTGCTTTGTGTTTTTGAAATTTATTTTACAAAGCACACATCTCTAAGTATTTTCATGTTAGTTAACATGGAATATTCTTGTAGCATAAACAAAAAATATCATTGTGATCATTCTGGGCCACATTTAGCATGCAGATAGAGAAAATGAAATGAAAACAGCCACGAATGAGATTTCTGGGGCTGACCGAAATCTTACAGCTACTGCATAAGAACAAATAAGAAAGGAAATGGCTGTTAATATCATATTAAACATGCAAACGATTTCAAAGAAAAAATAAGCCATGGTGAGTAATAAAATATTGCAATATTTTTAAAATCCTATAATATTTTTTTTTATTTTGACCTAAGTTGCTTTCCATAGTCAGGTAAGAAACAAGGCTATAAAGGATACTCACAACCTAATGTAACTGGAGTAACTAAGTTTAAAAAAAATGTTACAAGAAAAAAACTCACAAAATATTAGATCAATTTATTAGCACCTACTTCACAGTGATTTTGAGGTTCAAATAATATTGCATCTGTAAACCACTTCACAAACTTTAAAAAGCTGTATAAATGATGGCTATTATTATTTGTTTGCTTGTTATGTTTTTGGTTATTTTTTTTTTTCACAAGCAGTAGTTCAGCTTCTAAATTTCTAAGATGCGGAGCAAATTGATCCTCAATACCGCTTACCCGAACTTAATGCATCTTATAGTTCTTCCCACTCATATTTCCCAGCATGCAGTAGAGCTAATTTGCATGAGTCTATGGTAAGGGTTTTGGTTTCAGAGTTAGAAGATCAACATACTGACACTTCCTACCTTTGTGACTCTGAAAATGTCACTTCTCTCTGAGGCTTGTCCATATCTGTAAAATGATGAAGTTGTAATAGATAAATACAAACTATTTCCAGCTCCATAAACCTGTGAAATGCAAACAACCATGGGATGTTTATCAACTACTTTTCTTACAATGGCTCAGTATGATATCGTAACTCAGAGGTTTTGGATTTATTATAGAATAATTTCCTTTCATAAGTAATGAGGGAAACTGCCATTTTTGAGATAGTACTTAATTACTTTGAGGATTAGAAAACTGAGATTAGGATGTTGCCTACACGTACTACCTGTACATACACTAAATAATTTAATTGGAGTAGGATGTACCAGTATGTCTTGGATGATTGGGGTTTCAAAAATATGAATGAGACTTACCACCTTGAAATGATGGAAAAATAAAGAAAACAATTGTAATTATTTTGAAAAATGAAAAACTGTTGAAGTATACTAATGACATCCTTGCTTCATTATGTGAAGCATGCTGATCTTCAATGAAACTTTTCTTTATGATATAAAGTTATAATTAATAACATCTCATGTACCCTATAATGTAAGTTCTTTGGAAAGCATTGATGCTTATGGGAATTGGCTTGCTTTTTCACCGACTTCCCCAAAATTGCTCAGTTGTATTTTTGGGTAATTGATAATTCTTTTGATTTTTTTCCCCCAATACATAATTTCAATGTTGTATCCACTTGGAAACCTCTTTCTCTCACTTCCTTTGCTTCTATTCTGTCATCTGATGCTAGATGGCAAAAAGGTGAATGTTGTCAGAGTGTGTTGGTAAGCAAAATGGGCTCTGAGCACTTAGTTCAACCAAGTGCCCTTGAAGAGTTTGGCTTTTGTTTCCTTTGAGTAATTTAGTGTATTTTATTGAGTCTTACTAGGTGCTAAGCCCCAGGCCTAAACCCCTATTAGGTGCTAAGCCAATGTGGGTGTGAAGCTCCCAGGGTCCTAAGGGGAGGGGCTAAAACCAGAGCCAATCACAGGAGCTTAAGTTCTGGTCACTCAGACCACTCCTGATGATGTCTGAAACTCTATAAGAGGAGAGAACACAGCTTGGAGATTGAGAATTGTTGGAGCCAGAAACAGGACAGTGACAGAGACAGCCACAGCAACAGCTATAGCAGAAGCTGAAGCCAAAGCTAAAGCCAAAGGCAAAGGAGCTGAAGAATCAGGAGCTGCTAGTAGCAGGGCTGACCTGTGTGTGGACCAGGGAGTGCTGAGCAAGGGCTTGAGGCCAGTGGGTAATCTTCTTACCGGAGTGGGGAAGCACGAATATGATTTAGTTTAGTGCCATCATGTTTTTCTGTAACCTCCTGGTTACTCTTGTGAGGCGGACTTATTGGGCCTGGAAGCTTTTTACCAGGATATCAAAATGGGGACACTGGTTTGTGGGTCTGCAACTTTGGATCTTGAATAAATGCTTTAATTCTTCTGCCTTCTACTTAGAGAATTCCTTATATCCTGTGGTTCTGAACCATTCAGACATATATACGATTCCCTTTGAAATCATAAATTCTGCCTTCATAATATACAGAGGAAAACATAAAATAAAAATGTTACATTAGTGAATTATTTTACATATGTTTTTAAGTAAAAGTTCTGTTCAGTGATGTGAAGGATGGATAACTCTAGGACTTTTCAACAGCAAGGAAGTGTGCTATAGTGGAAACATCACTGGCCTTGCAGACAAGAAATCTGCATTTGAGTTTAATCCTGCCTGTTTTTGTCTCTGTGACCCTGGTCAAGTCACTTAACCCCTCTACTATAAAATTGGGAGAAGAATACAAGTACTAATTTGCTATAGGGTTTTTATGAAGATCAAATAAAATTATTTTTGTAAGAAAAAGGGATACTTTGTCATAGTACTCAGCATCATAACTACGAACAGGATTTATGACAGCTAATTTCCTTGTTCCTCAGTAGTCCCTTTCCCCTCTCCATTTTTATTTTGTAGCACTTGGTAGATTTAATTCAAAATCTGTTTCTATGCTATCTTTCTAGAATCATTCAAATTATTATTCTTCATGTGCTCCATGTCCTAGGAAAACTGATTTTTTTGATGTGCCATACATATCATGTCATTGACTTTTCACTGCACCCAAAATGTTCTCCCCTACCTCTCAAAAACTTAAACTACTTTAAGTTTCAGTTCAAATTCCCCTTCAAACATGAGGTCTCTTTTGATTATCTCAGTTACTAGTGCCCTCCTTATCCCCAGGAAATGACTTTGAATTTATGTATGTGTGTATATATATACACACACATATATATATATATATATGTGTGTGTGTGTGTGTATATTATACATAATATATATACACATATGTCATGTCATGCTGCCTAATAACATGGTCATAGTTACATATTTAAAATTTTTTATTTATTTTGCCAATGTTTCAAAAACTAATTCATACTTTGAACACTTTATGGCTTAAAACATACTTGGAAACAAAACATACCAGTCTAGTGAGCCATGGTGTGTATGTGTGTGTGTGTGTGTCTATATCTATATCTATCCATCTATCTATATCTTAGAAGAGAATAAATTTTATTATTTAAGTCATAGAACTCCTGCTCCTATTGTATGTGAAACCAGGGTTCCTCAGAATAGTTTGTGAAATACTAGATTATACAACCTAGTCTATGAATACTTTAAAAGATGAGGCCTATAATCAAAGAAACTCGCCAGTGGCTGACGTATCCCTAAGTTTTAGAGATTGACACCATCGAGGACAGCCATAGATTACCTTTTGATAACAATACCAAAGCCTCCATGCTGAAGAACATTTCTTTACCCTTAGAAAAATTCAGGTGGATTCCTTAAATTCATGAAGACAATTTTACTCAAGTGCAAATACTTTAGGGAAATCCTGTCGTTATCAGTCACCAAATATTGAGAGCTCACATTTTAAAAGCTTAATGATGCCCTACGCCCTTATTTCAATGCTTTAAGGATTCATCATTTTACCAGCTTGAGTATTTTATCAACTCAGGCAGGTCACAGCCTCTCCGTGATTTCTTAGACTATCTTCACAGAATCTATTTTACAAAAATTTGGTGGAAAGCCCAAGTTTCAACTATCTCTGAATAAAACTAAACTCGTCCTCACAAAATTGGCATAAAATCTATTTTGGTGCTTGTATTCCTAGCCTTTTTTGCAAAATAAGATCTGCTGGAGAATATTAGTGTAACTTTCTAG
The DNA here is from genome assembly GCA_028646595.1 of Phalanger gymnotis. NCBI lineage: Eukaryota > Metazoa > Chordata > Mammalia > Diprotodontia > Phalangeridae > Phalanger > Phalanger gymnotis. The sequence goes on from CM053622.1 coordinate 462,573,085, forward strand.
CTGTCAATATCACATCCATGGCACTATAGTACAGTGGAATTTGACATTAACGGAAATTCTATTTCCCCCCAAAAATAGCGTTTCCATAATTTCAATATACAATTAACATATAAACATGATTTCATAACTTTTATGAATTTTTTATGGAATTAAGAAATAGGATATTTAAACAAAATGCAAAAGTAATCTAAAAGGAAGGGCAATTTCAGGTAAAGATTTCCATTGCCCTAGTTTAGAGAATTTTATTTGGTATAATTCAGCATCTTTCCTTTAATATTCCACACTATCCCTCCTCTAACCATCACAGCAAAAGATCTTACCTCATATTTTACTGAGGAAATATAGGTCATTTGACATGAGTTTCTTTCTTTCCACTTCTCCATATCAGGTACCTGAGTCCTCATCTCTTATTCTCCTCCCCTTTAATCATTTCTGATTAAGAGATGGCCTATGCTCTTGCTATGATCAACCCCTGTACATACATTTTCAGTTCCCTCATTCTTCTCCTCAGGAAATTTACACTGTCAAACAGCATCCCCTTTCTATATGCAATGGTCAATCTGTCCAATCACTAAAAGCATTTACATTAAGATTCATACAAATATTCATGCTATATGTCTCTTCCCTTTCAAAGTGAAACTCCAAGGAAAAAACACAGTCTACATTCATCTCTGCTTCCTCCCTACTAATTCATACATCAAATAATTTGAGTCTGGCTTTCAGCTTCTTCACTCAAATAGAATTCCTTTCTCCAAGTTTACCAACCATCTTTTAAATGCAAAGTGTATAATCGATACAATCATATAATAATAATCATGCTCTCTCCTGCTTACCTCTCTCTTCCAGGTCATTCTTCAGGCTCCATTGCTCAGTTATCATAAATGTCCCATCCCCTTAAAATGAGTTCTCATCAAGGCTTTTCTATGGATATCTTCTCTTTTCTCACTGTACCTCAATATCAGCTCCTTTAATCATCATCTCTATGTAGATAACTGCCAGATGTATGTAACAAGACAAATACTCACTCCTGAAATTCAGTTAAATAGCACCAGTGTTTTATGGGATATCATGTAGGCCTCTCTAATGCAGGTGGTGCAGTAGTTAGAGCATTGGGCTTGGTATAACGAACACTCATTTTTATGAGTTTAAATCCAGCTTCAGACACAAACTAGTTTTGTGACACTGGAAAAGTCACTTATTCCTGTTTGCCTCAATATTTTTTCCATAAAATGAACTGGAGAAGTGGCAAACCACTCCAGTATCATTACCATGAAAACTACTGAAAATTACCATGAAAACTACTGAAAAACAGATGCAACATGTTCAAAAAGGAGTTCCTTTTTGTCCTCTTTGCAGCAAATGTTCCTCTCTTCCCAATTTCTATATTACTCTTAAAGACGCCACTCTTTGCAATCATCTATGTTTTCCCTTCAATATATTCAATCAACTGCTTATTCTTTTGCCTGGTCACTTAACCATCCAGAGAATTTCTCATTCCTATCATTTCTCTGCTTACATAACCACTACTTTAGAGTTCATACTCCAATTGCCTCTTGCCTGTGCTACAGCCACAATCTCCTGTATGACCTACAGTCTTCTAATCTCTCCCCTGTACAATGTATTCTCCATATAGCTGCCAAATTGTGTTTCTACAGCACAACTGTGACAATGTAATTCACCTATTCAGGAAGCTTCAGTCACAACCGAATGTCTTTAAGAAAAATACAGGTTCTTTTGTTTAGCATTTAATGCCATTCACAATCAGCATCCCTTATATTTCAATACTGATTTCGCATTTCCTCTCATGTACTTTCTACCTGTTTGGGTTTTTTTTATGATTCCTGTGCACTGCATTTCACCTTCAACCTCTGTGTGTCAGCCTGGTGTGTCCCCCGCCTCTGGATTGCCCTGTCTTCACTTCCCCTTCCTGGAATCCTTAGCTGCCCTCAAAGATCATTTCAAAGGTTGCCAACTACAAAAGACCTTAACTAATCACCCAGCTCCCACTGTTTCCTAGGTAATAACGTATCCCAACTCTAGACAGTTTAATTACTTTGTTTATACTTTGAATTTTTTCCTCTATGTATGTGTTATTTCTTCAGATCAATGACTTTTTTATTCTTTTTTTCCCCTTTCTACCACTGGAACATGATATAGCACCATGTACATGATAAGAGCTTAGTAAATGCTTATCTAATGAATAAATGAATACAGATATGATAAAAACAAATGAATACTATATCATGAGATATTATTATAAAAATTTGAAGACATATCATGATGAATATGGTGTATCTCCTTCAATTCTGAATATTCATGTTTCTTGAACATTAATAAGCTTGGAATATCCTCTTCAGATTACACAGAGACTTAGTCAGGAGGTTCAAGATTTCCTGAGTATCTCACATTTAAGTGTCTTCCTTTTATCAAGAAGAAAACTATGTACTGGATCACTGTAAAATTACTCTTTTAGACAATCTCTTTGACTTGATTTTATTATTTTATTCTTATTTATTTTATTTTTTATTTTATGATTTATTTTATGATTGATATATAATGTCAAATTACTAGATATGTTGTTTACCATTTAAATCGCTAATCAGTAAAGTCATGAGTAAGGAGTATTTATGATTCATGAGTTAAGGTAGAAAACACAATCTTGGGCTTCTGCTGAAGAATGCCATTAAAAAATTACATCTGTGATCTTCTGTCTGATTGTGGAGGCAGTCTGTATGAATGCTGGATGAAGTGTTATATTGTAATCTGAGAACATAGGTTTAAATACTTAATACTGAGAAAAGGTAGAGCCAAGATAAAAGGTAGGAATTTGCCCAAGTTCTCCCTAATTTCCCTCCATACAACTTTAATTCAAACGTCAAAGTGAATTCTAGAGAAACAGAACCCACAAAAGGACAGAGTGAGACAATTATCCAGTCTGAGGTAACTTAGAAGGACTGCAGGAAAGGTCTGCCTCACTTGAGTAAAAGTGAAGTACCTCCAAGCAATCGTGGTATCCAGGCAAGCCAGTAGGAGGCCCCTAAACCCAGCACAGATCAGCAAAAGAGGCCTGGCAGTCCTGGCTCACCAGGCCAGCAGCACAGAATGCCAGTTATGAGTCCTCAAGCCTCAGTGAAGCAGGCTAGTTGCCAGGAATGGCAGATGTAGAGCAGGCAACGATGGGCTGAAAGACCCCAGCACAGCAGAGTGAGCAACCAACCCTGGAGGCCCTTGCATAGCAAACAAGTGACCAGGTCCATGGGACAGTGCCCTCTGTGCCCAGGAGCAGAGCTCAATTTTTAAAAGTAATGAAATAGGCTGGAAAATGACTAAAAAGCAAGCAAACAAACAAAAAAATCCCTTACTATAGAAAGCTACTATGGCAACAGAGAAGAGTAAAACACAAAGTTAGAAGAGAACAATGTCAAAGTGTCTACACATAAAACCTTAAAGAGAAATATGAATTGATTTCAGGCCCAAAAAGTCTTCCTAGAAGAGCTCAAAAAGGATTTTAAAAATCAAACTTGACAGGTAAAAGAAAAATTTGGAAAAGAAATGAGTTATACAAGAGAATTATGGGGAAAAAGTCAACAGCTTGGTAAAGGAATCACAAAAAATGGAAAAAGATGTACAAAAATTCACCAAAGATAACAACTACTACATAAGGAAAAATTAAATACTAAATGAATACCAAAAAAAGAAATAATCATAAAAAGAAAAAAAATCTTAAAAGTAAAATTGGCTTCATAAAAAAGAAAGAAAAACTTCATGCAAGAAAATAGCTCCTTAAAAGGTGGAATTGACCAAATGTAAAAGGAGGTTCAAAAACTCACTGAAAAAATAATACCTTAAAAATCAAAATTAGGCAAGTGGAAGCTAATGACTTTCTGGGACATCAATAATTAATCAAATAAAATCTAAAGAAGAAAAAAAGAAGAAAATGTAAAAGACTTCATTAGAAAAACTGATCTGGATAATAGATTTAGTAGAGATATTTTAAGAATTATTGGACTAACTCAAAATTATGTGGAACTGAATATTGTAAGCTAAAAATAAAAAAAAATCTTAATCATTAAAAAAAATATTGGACTACTTGAAAGACATAATTAAACAAAAGAAGTCTGAACGATATCTTTTAAGAATTTATCAAGGAAAAGTGACCTGATATTGTACAAGTAGAAGGTAAAATAGTCACTAAAGAATCCACTGGTCACCTCCTGAAAGAAATCTCAAAATCAAAAGATCCCAGGAATAGTATAGCCAAACTTCAGATTTCCCAGGTCAAAGAAAAAAAAATACTGCAAGCAGCCAGAAAGAAAGAATTCCAATGTTGAGGTGTCACATTCAGGAAGATTTAGCAGTTTCTACATTAAAGGATCAGTGTTTTTGGAATATGATATATTTTTTTAAAAATTATTTTAGATTCAAATACCAGAAAGCAAACACAGAATACAGAAAAGAAACAAAAATATAAAAGAAACAAAAATATATCATAAACTTAAATATTGGAACTTTAACACAAAGTAAGAAAAGGGGAAAAAAGCATGACAAGTGCCCAGCAGAACATAGGAGGATTCAAAATATTTAATAATAAATTTTCATTTCAAGAAAGCCTGTATGATAAATACTATACATGGTGTTGAGAGCTGTCCATATTTTCCTTGCTTCCTTGTAAGTTTCTTTTGTTCTCTGCTGTGCAGTTTTTTTACTTTGTTCTTTTTTCCTCCTCCCCCCTTCCCCACAGAAGGCTACAATTAAATGTGGATATATTTCTCTATAGCTATAGATATAAACATACATATATACATACATATATAGACATATACTTTCTCACACATTCTACTCTTAATCTTTCTTTTTGTCTTTGTGCATGTCTCTTATTTCCTATCCCTCCTGCCTCCTCTACTTTACTTCTACCTGCTACCTTGCCTTCCTATTATTTACCTACACCCCTCCAAGGATCCCTCCCCTATCCTCCCATTCCCATAAATCTAAACACCCTCAATAGCTCCTGATAGCCTATTCCCTCACCCTCTGCTCTAGAGATCCCTCCTGTGTCTCCCATTCCCATTGATCTAAACACCATTCTACACCCCCCTTTTTACCTAGTCCTTCACTCTCCCCTCTAAAAATTCCTTCCTTGTCCTCTCTTTATCTTTATCGCCTTACTGTTTTTATTTCTTCTGAATTTAGAAATTTTTATACTCGTATATATGTATACACACACACATATATACATACATATATATATATATAGTTCCCTGTTTTATACTGATATATATATATGTATATATATATATATATACATACATACACATATACATGGAGAGAGAGAGAGAGAGAGAGAAAGAGAGAGAGAGAGAGAGAGAGAGTTCTCTATTAAACCCATTCCTGATAAAAGTAAGTTACCAGAGCTACCTTCTGCCCCATTTAATTCTTCTGTATTGATTCTTCCTCTTGCACCTCATGTGTATGAAATAATTACTCTTTTTAGCTGTTCCTAAGTGATTTTACTTTTTCAATTCATATCATACTCAAGATTACTCCAATCTTTCTTATGAGCTACCCAATTATTAATAAGAATCTTAGACATACACTTTACATTTGACACACATAAAAAGTAAATGGTCTGTCCTTATTTAATTCCTTGTAATCAGTCTTTGGTATGTACCTTATGTTTCTCTTGGTTCTTGTATGTCAAATCCTCTATTAAGTTAAAATTGTGTTTTATTTTTAACAAAGTATTCGAAGTCTGACTGTTGATCAAATGTTCATATTGTTTCCTTTCAGGATTATGCTTAACTTTGCTGGGTATAATATTTGCTCTTTGATATATAGTGTGGTTCTTTAATCTCTGTGCTGCTAGGTTTTGTGTGATTCCAATTGTGGCACTATCGTACTTAAATTGTTTTGTTCTTGTTGCTTTTAATATTTTATCCTTGAACTGGGGGTTTCAGGATTTGACCATAATGAGTTTTCCTCACAAGATCTCCTTTTAATGGTGATTGATGGGTTTTTTTCTTTTTCTGTTTTCCTCCCTAATGTATCAGAGCAATTTTCTTTAATTATTTATTGAATTATTGTATCAAGATTATTTTTTGATCCTAGCTTTCCATTATTCTGTTTATTTTTTATGTTTTCTCTTCTTGATCTATACTCCAAATAATATGTTGTTTTTCTTATGATGTTTTACTTTCTCTTCTATTTTTTCATTATTCATTTTTTGTTTAATGATTTCTTGATCTCTCATAATTTCACTTGCTTCACCTTGCCCAATTCTAATTTTCAAGGTGTCATTGTCTTTCTTAAGATTCTGGATCTCCTTTTCTAATTGGTTGAATTTCCTTTCATAATCTTCTTGTTTTTCTTGGATTATTCTCTTTTTTTTTTTTTTTTTAGTTTTCACTCCATCTCTGTCATTTGATTTTTAAAGTTTAAGATCTATGAATTCTTTTTGGGTAGGTGACCATTTGGCATTACTCTTTGGGGCAGAAGGGGGTTTCATTACTTCAATATCTTCACACCTGAATATGAACCCCTGGTCTTTATTCTTATATTAGCTTTCTATGGTTGGGTTCTTTCTCATTTTCCTGTGCATTTTTTTTTTTTGTAGAAATAGCTTAATTTTTGTAATCACCTATAGCCTTGGGATATGAATGATAGTGCCTCTTGCCCTAGATCTTCAGTTCTTTCTATCCTGGACCCAAAGCCAAACCTCCACCCTCCTGTAAGTACCCACAGTAAGGGGCTTTCTATCCCACTGTTTCTGCACACACCAGGAATGTGCTTGTTCCTTCCTCCCACCCCCCCAAACTCTTTTGCAGCACAGCCGGGTCTGGCATTTCTTGTCAGCAGAGATTCCCTGGTTCTTTCCAGGCTCAGATTCCCAATGCTCCTCACAGTCCCAGAAGTAAAAGTTCCTGTGGCTGGGGCTGAGGCGGCCTCTCAAACCAATTAACCCCAGGGCTTGTTGCTAGTTGTTAAAGAGGACCCTAGCCTGGAGGCATTTACTCTTCAAAGGGACCAAACCTAGTCCTGTGATTTTTTATCTTGTCTTCTCAAATTGTCCCAGGAAGACCCTAGATGTGCCTTTATTCTTATTTATTTTGACCTGCACTTTATTTGCCCTAAGGTGCTATTTTATATGTTTTGTGGTGGAAAATCTTGAGACCTCGGAATTTTCTGACCTCTCTGCAATCTTCCTAGAATTCTCCTTGGAATATGATATTGTGGAAAGTGAAAAATCTAGAATTAAAGCCAAGAATAAATTACCCATCAAAACTGAGCATAATCTTTCAGGGGAAAAATGAATATTCATTTAAACAGAGGACTTTCAAACATTCCTGATGAAAAGATCTGAGGTGAACAGAAAATTTTATTTTAAAATAGATGACTCAAGAGAGGGGGTGGAGTCAAGATGGCAGAGAAATGTCAGGGACCTGCCTGAGCTCTCCCTGAAACCCTTCCAAATAACATTAAATATTCCCCCAAAACAAATTCTAGAGTGGCAAAACCCAAACAGGGACAGAGTGAAACAATTTTTCAGCCCAAGACAACTTTGGACATTGGCAGGAAAGTTAGATTGTACTAGGGTGAGAGTGAGGTGAGAGTAGAACACAGTCCAATGCAGGCTGTGCGGCCAAACCAGTAGGGATTGGGCCACCTGAATCAGTGGTAGCAGGGATGGTTTGTGAAGCTCTCTGACCATAGATAATAAAGGGGTTGGAGAACTGGTTAGAATGAGATTGCATAGGTCTCTTTCCTAGTACCCTGGCAGTACTCCATTGTGTTGCCTATACTTAGATATGGGTCATAACCCTAGGTCTCAGTTCCAGGGTGAGGAGAAGTACTAGCACACCCAAGCTTGCAGGAACAGATGAGCTGAAACCTTAGTCACAGTTTTGGGGCAGAAAAGAGGGTTAGCGGTCATCATAGATCAGAGAACAGGCCAGGACAATAGCAAGTACACATCTCCCTAGTCCATACCACCTTGTAAAATTGAAAATGTACAGGTCCCTAGAATTACCTATGAAAACAACTGCAAAAAAGAAAACAAACAAAAAACCACAAAATTGAAAAAAATGCAAAAACAAAACACGAAACCCTGAATCTTGGAATATTGTCCCCTCTACACTGGAAGTATAGGCCCACTTGACTTTTATTTATTTATTAATTAATTATTTTTAGTTTACTTTACAACATTCAGTTCCACACGTTTTTGAGGTTTAAATTTTCTCCCCTTTCCTCTCCTCTCCCCTCCCCAAGATGGGTGCAAACTGATATAGGTTCCACATATACATTCATATCAAAGATATTTTCACATTAATCATGTTGTAAAGAATTATGACCAATGGACCAAACCAGGAGAAAGAAGAAATAAAACAAAACAAAACAGAAACAGAGCAAATAGTATGCTTCAATCTGCATTCAGACTCCATAATTCATTCTCTGGCTGTGGATAGCATTTTCCATCATAAGCCTTTTAGTTGTCTTAGAACCTTGCATTGTTGAGAAGAGCCAAGTCTATCAGTTAGTCATCAAACAATGTGGAAGTAACTATTTACGATGTTCTACCTGTTCTGCTCACCTCATTTTGTATAAGGTCATATAAACCTTTCGAGGTTTTTCTAAGTCCTCCTGTTTATCATTTCTTATAGTACAATAGTATTCCATTACATTCATATACCACAACTTGTTCAGCCATTCCCCAAAAGATGGGCATCCCCTTGATTTCCGGTTCTTGGCCATCACGAAAAGAGTTGCTATAAATGTTTTTATACGTGTGAGTCCTTTTCCCTTTTTTATAATCTCTTTGGGATACAGCCCTAAAAGTGGTATTGTTGGGCCAAAGGATAGGCACACTTTTAAGCCCTTTGGGCATAGTTCCAAATTGCTCTCCAGAATGGTTGAATCACCTCACAGCTCCACCAACAATGAATTATTGTTCCCACCTTGCCCACATCTTCTTGGACATTTATAATTTTCCTATTTTTTCATGTTAGCCAATCTGATAGGTATGATGTGGTACTTCAGAGTGGTTTTGATTTGCATGTCTCTAATCAATAGTGATTTAGAGCATTTTTTTCATGTGACTATTGATATCTTTAATTTCTTCTCCTGAAAACAGCCTGTTCATATCCTTTGATCATTTATCAATTGGGGAATGATTTGTATTCTTGTAAATTTGACTCAGTTCTCTATATATTTTAGAAATTAGACTTTTATCAGAGACAATAGTTGTTAAAATTCTTTCCCAGTTTTCTGCTTCCCTTCTAATCTTGGTTGCATTGGCTTTGTGCAAAAACTTTTCAATTTAATGTAATCGAAATTATCTATTTTGAATTTCATAATGTTCTCTATCTCTTGTTTGGTCATAAATTTCTCCATTTTTATAAATCTGACAGGGATTCTTTGCTCCCCTGATTTATCTATAGTATCAGTCTTTATACCTAGATCATGTACCCATTTGGACTGTTTTCTGGTATGCGGTGTCAGATGTTGGTCTATGACCAGTTTTTGCCATATTATTTTCCAGTTTTCCTAGAAGTTTTTGTCAAATAGTGAGTTCTTATTCCAGAAACCAGAATCTTTGGGTTTATCAAATAGCAGATTTCTATAGTCTTGACTACTGTGTCTTATGTACCTAAGCTATTCCACTGATCAACCCTTTGCTTTCTAAATGAGTAGCAAGTAGTTTTGATGACTGCTGCTTTATAATACCATTTAAGATCTGGTATCATTGGCTACATTCCCTAGAATTTCTTTTCATTAATTCTCTTGATATTCTGGACCATTTGTTATTCCAGATGAACTGTGATACTACTTTTTCTAGCTCTATATACTAAATTTATTGGTAGTTTGATTGGTATGGCACTGAATAAGTAAATTAATTTAGGTAGAATTGTAATTTTTATTTTATTAGCTTGGCCTAACCATGAATAACCGATATTTTTCCAATTATTTAGATCTGCCTTTATTTGTGTAACAAGCGTTTTGTAATTATGCTCATATAGTTCCAGGGTTTGTTTTGGCAGGTAGACTCCCCAAAATTTTATATCTACAGTAACTTTAAGTGGAATTTCTCTTTTTATCTCTTGCTGTTGGGCTTTGTTAGTAATATAGAAAAATGCCAATGATTAATGTAGGTTTATTTTGTTAACCTTTTTATTTCAATTATTTATTTACTTGATTCTCTAGGATTCTCCAAGTACAACATCATATCACTTGGAAAGAGTGACAACTTAGTTTCTTCTTGGCTTATTCTAATTCTTTCAATTTCTTTTACTTCTCTTATTGATGCAACTAACAGTTCTAGTATCATATTGAATAACAGTGGTGATAATGGACATCCCTGTTTCACCCCTGATCTTACTGGAATTGCATGTAGCTAATGCTCATTCATATAATGCTTGCTGAAGGTTTTAGGTAGATATACTTATCATTTTAAGGAAGGCACACTTTATTCCTATTTTCTCTAGTGTTTTTAATAGGAAAAGATGTGTTTTGTCAATAGCTTTTTCTGCATAAATTGAAATCATCATATGGTTTCTGCTAATTTTGTTGTTGATATGATCAATTATGCTGATAGTTTTCCTAATACTGAAGCAGCCTCACATTCTTGGTATAAATCCTACCTAATCAAAAGGTGTAATTCTCATGATAAGTTGCTGTAATCTTTTTTTATCGAATCTAATGTAATCTAATTTTATCTAATCTAATCTAATCTAAAATCTAATATTTTGTTTAAAAATTTTGCATCTATTCATTAGGGAAATTGGTCTGTAATTTTCTTTCTCTGTTTTGGCCTCTCCTGGTTTAGGTACGAGTACCATATTTGTGTCATAAAAAGAATTTGGTAGGACTCTATCTTTGCCTATTTTCCAAAGTAGTCTATAACATATTGGAATTAATTGTTCTTTAAATATTTTATAGAATTTGTTTAAAAATCCAACTGGCCCTGGAGATTTTTTTTCCTAGGGAGTTCTTTGATTGCTTGTTCAATTTCTTTTTCTGAGATGGGGTTATTTAAATATTTTATTTCCTCTTCTGTTAATCTGGATAATTTATACTTTCATAAATATTCATCTATTTCACTAAGATTGTCAAATTTATAGGTAAACAGTCGGGCAAAATAATTCCTAATTGCTGTTTTAATTTCCTCTTCATTGGTAGCAAATTCACCCTTTTCATTTTTGATACTGGTAATTTGTTTTTCTTCTTTATTTTTTTATAAATCAAATTAACCAAATGTTTGTTAATTTTATTATTTTTTTCATAAAGCCAGCTCTTAGTTTTATTTATTAGTTGAGTAGTTTTCTTAATTTCAATTTCATTATTCTCTCTTTTGTTTTCAGTATTTCTTATTTGGTATTTCTTTGGAGATTTTCAAATTGTTCTTTTTCTAGCTTTTTCAGTGCATGCCCAATTCATTAATCTCCTCCTCCTCTATTTTATTCATGTAAGTAATTGGAGATATAAGACTCCCCCTAAGAACTGCTATCACTGCATCCCATAAGTCTCAGTATGCTGCCTCATTATTGCCATTATCTTGGATTAAGTTATTGATTGTTTCTATGATTTGTTGTTTGACTCACTTATTCCTTAGGATTATATTATTTATTTCTAATTTATTTTTAGTCTATCTTTCCATGGCCTTTTATTATTATTGTATCATGGTCTGAAAAGGATGCCTTAAATATTTCCGCCTTTCTGCATTAGGTTGTGAAGTTTTCTTGCCCTAGTACATGGTCAGTTTGTGCCATGTACCAATGAGAAAAAGGACATTCTTTTCTATCCCCATGCAGTTTTCTCCAGAGGTCTACCATGTCTAACTTTTCAAAAATTCTTTTCACCTTGTTAAACTTCTTTCTTGTTTATTTTGTGGTTAGATTTATCTAGTTTTGAGAGAGGAAGGTTGATGTCCTCCATTAGTATAATTTTGCTGTCAATTTCTTTGTGTAACTCTCTTAACTTCTCTTCTAAAAAATTGGTGCTATACCACTTCATGCATATATGTTTAGTAGTGTCATTTCTTCATTGTCTACTGTGTCTTTTTGCAGCATATAGTTTCCTTCCTTATCTCTTTTAATTAGATCTATTTTTGCTTTTCCTTTGTCTCAGATCAAGATTGTTACTCCTGCTTCTTTTGCTTCAGCTGAAGCATAATATATTTTACTCCAGCCTTTTACCTTTACCTTATGTATATCCCTCTGTTTCAAATGTGTTTCTTATAAGTAACATATTTTAAGATTGTTTTTTAATTAATTTTTTTAATTTTTAGTTTATAACACTCAGTTCCACAAGTTTTTGAGTTCCAAATTTTCTCTTCCTCCCTCTCCTCCCAAGTCTCCCCCCCAAGATGGCATGTAATCTGATATAGGTTCTACATATACCTTCACATTGTATTTATTTACATAATAGTCGAGTTGCAAAGAAGAATTATAGCCAAGGGAATGAATCATGAGAAAGAAGAAGTGAAACCAAAAAAATAAGGAGAAGAAAAAAGAGAGCTAATAGTTTGCCTCAATTTTCATTCAGAGTCCATAATTCTTTTTCTGGATGGACATAGCTTTTTCCATCATGAGCTTTTGGCATTATCTTTGAACTTTGTATTGGTGAGAAGAGCCAAGTCTATCAAAGTCCTTACAGATACTGTGGGTCTGGGTCTGTAATCATGTATAATGTTCTCCAGGCTCTGCTCCCCTCACTCAGCATCAGTTCATATAAGTCTTTCCAAGTTATAATGAATCCAGCTGCTCTTCATTTCTTATAGCACAATAGTATTCCATTACATTTATTACATTTATACATCACAATTTGTTTACCTATTCCCCAATTGGTGAGCATCCCCTAGGTTTCCAATTCTTTGACACCCCAAAAAGAGCTGCTATAAATAATTTTTGCACATACTGATCCATTCTCCACTTGTGCGATGTCCTTGGGATACATCCCTAAAAGTGGTATTGCTGGGTCAAAGGGTATGCACATTTTTATGGCCCTTTGGACATAGTTCCAAATTGCTCTCCAGAATGGCTGGATCAGTTCACAACTCCACCAACAATGTAACAATGTTCCAATTTTCCCACATGCTCTCTAGCATTTATCATTTTCCTGTTTTGTCATGTTAGCCAATCTGACAGGAGCGATGTGGTACCTAAGAGTTGTTTTGATTTGCATTTCTCTGATCAATAGTGATTTAGAGCATTTTTATATGACTATAGATATCTTTAATTTATTCCTCTGAAAATTGCCTTTTCATATCCTTTGATGATTTGTCAATTGGGGAATGACTTGTATGCCTATAAATTTGACTCAGTTCCCTGTATGTTTTAGATATGAGGCCTTTATCAGAGACACTGGTTGTAAAGATTCTTTCTCAATTTTCTGCTTTCCTCCTAATCTTTGTTTTCATTGGCTTTGTTCATACAAAAACTTTTCTACTTAACCTAATCAAAATTATAAGATTATGATTTTTAATCCATTCTACTATCGGCTTCCATTTTATGGGAGAGTTCATACTATTCACATTCATGGTTATGATTACTATTTGTATCTTTCTCTCCATCCTATTCTGGCCCCACTTTACACTTTTCTTTCTCTTTTCTCCCTCTCCCTCCTCACTAGAGTTTTGGTTTTGACCACCACTTCCCTCAATCTGCCCTCCTTCTATCAGCCCTCCTCCCTTCTTTTCACTGTTTCCTTACTGCTGCTTCCCTCCTTCTGTCCCTCCCTCTGTTTTCTTTCCCATTGCCCCTCCAATTGCCTATAGGGCAGATTTCTATGCTTAACTGAGTGTGTTATTCCCTCCTTGAACCTATTCCAATGAGAGTAAAGTTCAAAAATGCTCATCTCCCCACTTCTTTCCCTCTAATGCAATATGTCTTTGTGCCTCTGTTTCAACAATTTGGCTAGCAGCTACTGTGGCTGTGTAAAACCAACAACCACCAGCACACAGAATGCTGCAAGCCCAGGTTGTTTTGATCTGCTTTCCTAAGGAAAGTAGCTTTAAGGGGGTTAACAATCTTACTTTAATCCAACATACAAATATCATTCACTTAGTTCAGGGGAAAATAACCAGCACCCTGAACTTCAAAGCAAATATGAACAAATTACAAATATACATTTATGAACAGACCAAGTACAATTCATAGTTACCAAGGAACCATCAATATATGAGTTCAGCCAGGAGCTCAACAAGGCTGGCTCAGTCATGCACCACTCCTGCTGTGGCTCAGAGCTCTGAAAAAAGAAAGCCAACCCCTGGTTTTACATATCTTGTTCAGGGTCAAAGGTGAGTCACACATGCGACTCACCCATGTGACCTAAAATTGTCACAAAAATTCGACTTAAACCCACCTGCTCTAAAAGCCTCCGATGTCACAAACATGTCACTTAAACCCATGTAAACTAAGCTTTCCCATGAGTCAAGGAGGTCATCAAAGAGTCCTAATTTAATCACGGAAACAAAGGCCAAACTCTTCAAGGGCCCTTGGTTGAATCATATTAAGAGCCCATCTTGATTCCCAATACAATCTCTTCTTGTGATGTAATTTATCCTTTTCTGACTCCTCCTTTTCTCAGCCCACTATAATCTTTTCTCAGCACTTAGTTTTCTTTTTATTTTCACATCAATATCAACTTAAACATATCCCTTCTGTCTATCTATTTCCTTTCTATTCTGTGTAATAGTTATTACTATGTAATAACAATGCAGTTCTCTAGAGTTCTAAGTATCTAAGTAATTCCCATGTAGGGATGTAAGCCATTTGTCCTTATTGAATAACATATTTTGTTTTCTTCTTTTCCTGTTTACCTTTGTATGCCTCTCTTGAGTCTTGTATTTGAAGATGGAATTTTCTGTCGATCATTGATCTTTTCATCAGGAAAGTCTGGAAGTTCTCTATTTCATTAATTGTCCATCTCCTCCCCTGAAAGATTATGCTCCATTTCACTGAGTACTTGATCTTTGGTTGTAATCCAAGATCTTTTGCTTTATGGAATATCATATTCCAAGCCATTCAAATTTTTTAATGTCCTGCATAATCCTGGCTGTGGTTTCACAGTACTTGAGTTGTTTCTTTGTGGCTGCTTGCAGTATTTTCTCCATGATCTTATAATTATGGAATTTGGCTACAATATTCTTTGGTGTTTTCAATTTGGGATCTCTTTCTAGAGGTGATTGGTGGATTCTTTTGATCATTGTTTTACCCTCTGGATCTAGGACCTCAGAGAAGTTTTCCTTGATGATTTCTTGAAAGATGATGTCCAGGCTCTTTTTTTTTCATCACAGTTCTCAGGTAGACAAGCAATTCTTAAATTATTTCTCTTGGATCTGTTTTCCATGGCAGTCGTTTTTCCAAAGTTATTTTTTTCTATTTTTTCATTCATTCTAGTTTGTTTGACTGATGTCTCATAGAATCATTAGTGTCCACTTGCTCAATTCTAATTTTTATCATTTTTTTTTCTTCAGTTAGCTTTTGTACTTCCTTTTCCATTTAGCCAATTCTACTTGTTAAGATTTTTTTCAGTGTACTTTCCTTACCCCCCCCCCATTCTGTCAATTGTATTTTTAATAGAATTTTTCAATTTTTCTTCTACCTCTCTAATTTGACTTTTAAAATCTGTCTTGAGACCTTCCTAGAAGGCTTTTTGGGATTGCAACCAGTTCATATTCCCCTTTGATGTTTTGGATGTGGGTACATTGACCATTTTATCCTCTCCTGAATTCACGTTTTGATCTTCCATAACACCAAGATATTTCTCTATGGTCATTGGTTTTCATCGATTCTTCTTGCTCATGTTGTTTGTGTTTTTTCCTGGCTTTTAAATTTGATCTCTGCTTCTGCTTCTGGGGCCCAGAGAGCACTGTTCCAGATTTCTTGTGCTGGAGCCTAGGTGCTTGATTATTGGTTTTCTGTGCTAGGGCCTCAGGTTCTGGCACCTGGATGCTGTAGTGGTCTGGTAGCTCAGCTGGAGCTGGTGGTGGTGGCTAGTTTGTGCCTGGTGTTGGCATTTGCCTGCTCCTCCACCCATGGCCCCAGGATCTCCTGCTTTTTTACTAAGGTGGGGTTTGCTGCTGGCTTACCAGGACACCTCCCATCATGTACTGGTCTTCTTTAGTCACAGCAAGAGGGACTTTTTCCAGTAATCCCCATAGCCTCCCAAGCTAAAAGATTGCTGTACCCTGTCTTTCTGCTGGCTCTACTATTCTAGGATTTTTTCCTGGCCAATATTCTCTAGGTTTTTCCAAGTCTTAAGGGAGGGAAAGAGTGATTAACTGCTTACTCTGCTTTCTTGGAACAGAGGCCTACATTAGCATGGAGTTTAAAAGTCAAGAAATAGGCTGGAAAATGAGCAAACAGAAGAAAAAGATCTTAACTATAGAAAGTTGCTATGGTGGCAGGGAAGATCAAAACACAAAGTCAGAAGATAACAAATTCAAAATTCTCACAACAAAAGCCTCAAATAATAGATTCTGCTCTAGTCTTTTACCTTTACTCTGTCTCTCTCTTTCAAATGCATTTCCTGTAAACAACATATTGTAGGATTCTGGTTTTCAATCCACTCCACTATGCACTTCTGTTTTATGGGAGAATTTATCCTATTCACATTCGCAGTTATGATTACTAACTGTGTATTTGCCTTCATCCTATTGTCCCTGCTTATATTATTTTTCTCTCTCTCCTTTCAATCTGTCCCTCACCACCAACATTTTACTTCTGACCATTACCTCCCTCAATCTTTCCTCCAATTTATTAGCTTCCCCTTTTCTTTTCCTTTCCTTTTCTACTTCCCTGCAGAGTAAGATAAATTTCTATGCTATACTGTGTGTGTATGTTATTTCCTCTTTGAACCAAATCTGATTAGAATAAGGTTGAAACAATGTATATGCCTCCCTTCTTTCCCTGTACTGTAATAGGTCTTTTGTACTTCTTTACATGATGTAATTTATTCCAGTCTGCCTTACCACTTTCTTAAGAGTTACAATTAGGACAGACTGTTTACTTTTTTTAATGAGGAAATATAAGAGCTATGTCTATAATTGTTGTTAGTAATTGGGTAGTTCAAAAGAAAGATTGGGGTAGACTCAAATATAATATGATTCTAAAAAAATAAAACTACTTAGGAAAAGGTAAAAAGAGTAATTATCTTATACAAATGAGGTATACAAGAGGAAGAACTGACACAGAGGAATTAGATGGAGGGCGGAGGACTGGTAGTTCTGGAACCCTACTTTTATTTTGAAAGCATGTAAGAGGGAACAATACATGTGTATATAGGAGAGTATAAAAGTCTTCTAAATTCAGAAAGAAATGAAAGGCTAAGGGGATAGGGAATAGGAGAGGATAGATTAGGGATTTTTCAAGAGGAGGTTGAGGAAATACTACAATTGGGAGTATAGAAGGGTGATTAGATTAATTGGAATGGGAGGATAAGGGAGAAATCATTGGAAGTATGGTAGGTTAAGTAACAGGAGGCAAAGTAATAGGTAGTAGTAAAGTAGAAGAATCAAGAGGGGGAAAAAAGAGATACACACAACCATAAAATAAAGATCAGGAGTAGAATTTATTAAAGGTAAAATAAGCATAGTTAGTCATTATGATCTCAAAGTTAAAGGTAAAATAGATTTAATTAAAAGAGAAAAAATAGGGAAAATACACTATATGTCAGCCATATTAACACATTTTATTTTAGACTATTTAAAATAACTAGACAGTATGAGGTTGGAATATTCCTGTGGTGTAGGACATGACAAGTTGTATCAGTAAGGCAAGATTCATGACCTTGAGGATGACCATGAACGTGCCTGAATGATTAGTAATTGCAAAGTATAAGAAATTCTCTAGGTAGAAGGCAGAGGAATTATAACATTTATTAGATTCCAGAGGACAAAATCCCAAGACCCATAACCCCAATCGATATAGCAGTAATTATATTCCAAAACCAGTAAACTCACCTCAGTGTAGCAACAAGGAAATTATAACGCAGTATTACAGCAAGGAACCAAGTCACCCTGTAACCTTCCCCACTGCTAGGACCTTCCTGTAAACCATCACTCATGCATCCTAAGTGTCTACTTGCCTGCATTTTCTTCCCTCTTAGTTCTCTGGTCTCTGAATCTCCCTGGTTTCCACTCTCCACTCAGCATTCTCTCTACAGCTCTGTAGACTCCAAGTTCATGCTCTTCTTTGGACTGAATTCTGACTTCTGTAGCTCTCTGCAGATTCTGCTGCTCCCAGTTCTGGGCTCTCTTTATATAGTCATAACTAACATCTGATTGGCTAAAACTCAGGTCTCTGATTGGCTGAATTATGATTGACTATAACTCATTGCACATATGTAGCAACAATGTGGCTAGCAGCTAATGTGGCTAGATAAGACCAACAACAACCAGCACACAGAAGAACTGCTAACACAGGTTCTTTGATTTGCTTTTCTAAGGAAAGCAACTTTAAGGGGTTTACAATCTCATTTTAATCAAACATATGTATATCATTCACTTAGTTCGGGGGAAAAGCTAGCACCCTGAACTTCAAAGCAAATACAAACAAACTGCAGACAGAGAGAATATAAACAGACCAAATCAGAATTCATAGTTACCAGAGAAGAAGCAATGGGTTTGGGTTAGCAAAGCTGAGAGGCAGTTACACTGGCTTGCCCAGAGTCTCAACATTCCTTCCATGAGTGAGCCCCAAAAGGCAAAACGCCAACCTTTGAGTTTATATACCCTGTTCAGGGTCAAAGGGCATCATAACATGTGATTCAAACCCACATGACCTAAAAGCATCTGGCATCACAAACATGGGACTGAAACCCATGTAAACTAGGCTTTTCCCTGAGGTAAGCAAGTCATCAAAAACTCCTGATTTAATTAAAAAAAAAAGGACAGACTCATCAAAGGCACTTGATTATGTGCTCCAAAAGAGAAAATAGTAAAAAAGTCCCATCTTAATTACTGTAACAACATATCATTGGCTCTGCTCTTAGCAAGTCCCTTTAGGGACCTGAGGGCTTCATGCCCAAATCTGCTTAGTATCTAGTAAGTAGAGGCTTTAGGCCTACTTACAAACAAAGATATATTCAAGCTCTCCCACCTAGCCTCACCTGAGGACTATTGAATGGGTGGGGAAAATCTTTGATCATATTAATACTACACAAATTGGTGGACTTAGAAAAATATGAAAAGACTTGGACTTATGAAGGAAGAGGTTATCTATCCTCAGAAAAACAGAGGACAAATAAGTGTAGTACAGTTTACATAGGTGCATATGAATGTTTATGTCTGTATATTAGTATAATTATAGATATCTAAGCACATGTATGTATATATGTATGTGTATACGGTGGTCAGAAAAAGTGATAAAAGGACACTCTCAAGGTCTTTCTTAAGAACTTTGGAACTGATTGTTTGACATGGGTGACACTGGAATAGGACCACTCAGCATGGCATGCCCACATCTGAGATGGTGCTGTGCAAAGCAGAATTGACATAGCTCAAAAGAAATATGAGATGTGTAAATTTAGAGAATCCACCCCAAATGTTCACATGTGTTATTTTTACCCAACCTATGATAGAATATTCCAATCTCATATTGGTCTGATCAGCCACAGGTGGACACACAGTAACTTGACTCTAGCATAGTGATGTCATTTTGGTCATCTTTGGGAATGAAGGACAACAACCAATCAAGATATATATGTATATATGTATGTGTATGTACATTTGTGCATGTGTATATATGTTTAAATACGTGTATGTGTAAGTATATATGCATATGCATCTATATGCATGTGTGTATATATAGGGGTGTGTGTGTGTGTGTGTGTGTGTGTGTGTGTGTGTGTGTGTGTCCATGCTTAGCTGTAGCCTTCTGAGGTGGTGAAAGGGGGAAAAGAATAAAGTAAAAGAACACAGCAGAGAACAAGAGAAAACTTACAAAGAGGCAAAGAAAAAATGAATAGCCTTGAACACAATTCCTACCATTTATTGTATAGGCTTTTTTGAAATGGAATTTTTTTGTTATATATTTTGAATCTAATCACATTCTGCTGTGCACATGACAATGCTTTTTTTTTCTTTTCTTCTGTACTTAAGTTTTAATATTTAAATTTATAGTATATTTCTTTTCTTATTGTATATTTAAGTTTGAGTACTTAAATTTAAAATATGTTAACATTTTTGAAATCAAATCAAGTCAAATCTATCTACGTGATAAAAAAGTTACAAGTATCTCCTTGTGTAGGGATGTAAATAGTCTGACCGTATCGAATAACGTGTTTTTTTTTCTTTCCTTTTTACCTTTTTATGTTTCTCTTGAGTCTTGTATTTGAAGATCTGATTTTCTGTTCAGCTCTGATCTTTTCATCAAGAAAGTTTGAAAACCCCCAATTTCATTAAATTTCTTTCTTTATGCCTGAAAGATTATGCTCAATTTTGCTGGGTAGTTCATTCTTGGTTGTAGTCTGAGGAAAGGAGCCTCCAGAATATCATATTCCAAGCCCTTTGATCCTTTAATGTAGAAGTTGCTAAATCTTGTGTAAGCCTGACTGTTGCTCCACTATTTCTGAATTGTGCCTTCCTGGCTGCTTGTAGTATTTTCTCTTTGACCTGATAGTTGTCAAATTTGGCTACAATAATCTTTGGGGTTTTCATTTTGGGATCTTTTTAAGGAGGTGATCAGTGGATTATTTCAATGACTATTTTACCCTCTGGTTCTAAGATATCAGGAGAGTTTGATAATTCCTTGAAAGATGCTGTTCAGGCTTTTTGTTTGATCATGGTCTTCAGGTAGACCAATAATTCTTAAAGTATCTCTACTGGTTTTATTTTCCAGGTCAGTTGTTTTTCCAATGGGGTATTTTACATTTACTCCTATTTTTTCATTCTTTTGATTTTGTTTGACTGATTCTTGATATCTCATAGATTCATTAGCTTCTACTTACCCAATTCTAATTTTTAAAGAAAGACTTATTTTCTTTAGTGAGCTTTTGAAACTTTTTTTCCATTTGTCCAATTCTACTTATTAAAGAGCTATTTTTTTCAGTGGGTTTTTATTCCCTGTTTGGCCAATTCTATTTTTTAAGGAATTGTTTTCTTCACTCAATTTTTGTTTTTCCAAGCTGTTGACTTTCTTTTGGATAACTCTCATTTCTTTCCCCAATTGTCCTTCTACCTCTCTTATTTGACTTTTAAAATCCCTTGTCGAGCTCTTCCAAGAGGAATTTTTAGGCTTGAGAAAAATCCACATTCCCCTTTTGAGGCTTCACATATAGGCATTTTGACATTGTTGTCCTCTTCTAAGTTTGCATTTTGATCTTCCCTCTTACCATAGTAGATTTCTCTTGTCACCTCTCTTCTGTCTTTTGCTCAGTTTCTAATCTTTTTTGTAACTTTTAAAGTTGAGCTCTGCTCCTTGGCCATGTGGGCGTTGTCTCAAGCTTCTTATGCTGGGAGCCAAGTACCTGTTTAGTGACTTTCTGTGCCATTGTCTCAGGTGCTGACACCTTGCCAACTGTGCTGTAGTGGCCCAGCCTCATCATACCGTTGTGCTCTGCCTTCTGGGGCTGGAAGTTTGCCTTCTGTGCTAGGGCTGGAGGCCTTACAGCTTGCCTGATGTGCTACTGGTCTGCTGAGCCAGGGCCGTGAGAACCTCAGTTGCTGATCTGTATTGTGGCTAAGAGCTTCCTGCTCCCTTGCCTGGACACTCTCAGCACTGGGCTGTGCTCCCTTTTTACCTAAGTGATACTCATCTTTCCTGAAGTCCTTTTAAGGTTGTCTTAAGCTTGAAAATTGTTTCACACCAACTTTTTGTGGATTCTGTCACTACACAATCAATTTAGAGGTTTGATTTAACACTCTTTCCAAGGCAAGCTGGGGATAGCTTAGGCAACTTTCTAGCTTTTCTCTGTCATCTTGGCTTTTATTCCCATAACTTGTAGAGAATATGTACATGAGTTCAAAATGATTGGATATTATCTAAAAAGTAAAATTAAGAAGTGAGAAAGAAGAATGCACTGGAAGAAGGAGAAAGGGAGAGATAGAATGGGGTAAATTTTCTGGCATAAAGGGAGCGGGATGGAGATTTTACCACTGAAGGGAAGATAAGGGAAGTGTTGATGTGTATGTAAACCTTATTTGTACCTGAATTGACTTAAAGAGGGAATAATTTATCTTACCATACTAGAAACTAGGAGAAGAATGGAATGAGAGGTATTTGGGGTGGGGGGTCTGAATGAAGGTACAGAACATTAAGTGAGGTAAAAGTAAGAAGTCACTTTTGAGAATAGACAGGGTGAAAGGAGGGGGAAGACAGAGGGAGGAGAAGGGGGAAAGAGAGGGGGGGGAATTAAGATGGAGGTAAATACATAGTTAATGATAACTGAAAAATTATACTAAGTTTCTCTGATAAGATCTCCTTTTTTCAAATATATAGAGAACTGAGTCATAAGAGATATTACTCAATTGATAAATGGTCAAAGGATATAAACAGGCAGTTTTCAGATGAAGTAATCCAAGCTATTTGTAGTCATATAAAATGCTCTCAATCACTATTGATTAGAGAAATGCAATTTAAAACAACTCTGAGATACTGCCCCACAACTATCAGACTGGCTAATATGAGAGAAAAATAAAATTAAAAATTTCAGGAGAGATGTGGGGAAAATTAAGATATTAATGCACTGCTGGTGAAGTTGTATATGATTCAATCCTTCTATAAAGCAATTAGAAACTATGCCAAAGTTTTATAAAATCATGCATACTCTGACCAAGCAATATCACCACTAGGTCTTTATCCAAAAGACAAAAAAATGGAAAGGAATATATACAGGAATACATACCACCACCATACACACTCACGCACACACTCACACACACAAACACACACACACACACACACATACACACACACACTCCAATACCAACTTTTTTAGTGGTGGCAAAGAATTGGAAATTGAGGGGATGTTCATCAGTTGGGGAATGACTGAACAAGTTGTTGTAAATGATTGTGATAGAATACTCTTTTGCTACAAGAAATGACAAGCAAGATACTTTCAGAACAACCTAGAAAGACTTACATGAAATGAGGTAAAGTGAAATGAGCAGAAGCTGGAAAATACTGTATACAGTAACAATATTGTATGATGATCAGCTGTGAATGAGTTATCCTCAGCAATGCAATGATCCAAGAAATTCTGAAGGACTTATGGTGAAAAATGTGATCCATTTCCAGAGAAAGAAAAGATGGAGTCTGAATGCAGATTGAAGCATATTTTTTCTTTACTTTCATTATTTTTCCTGTTTGTTTTTTTGTCTGTGTTTTATTCTACAACATGACTTATATAGTAATATGTTTTTCACGACTGCAAATGTATAACCTATATCAATTTGTTTGTCTTCTCAATGAGGCAGAGAGTGAAGGGAGACTGGGAGAGAATTTGGATTTCAAAATTTGGGGAAAAATATTGAAGTTGTTTTTACACATAATTGTGGAAAATAAAATATTAAATTGAAAAACAAAAATAATCAAGGCTCAAGAGGTGCATACCAGGGTAAACAGGAAAGGGAAAAAAATTCAATTAAATTAAACAGTTTACAATATTTCATGGGAAGATGATACATATAACTTTTAAGAACTATTATACTTAGGTAGGTTAGGAGTATACATAGACAGAGGGAGCAGATATAAGTTGATTTTGATGGAACGATATAAAAAAATTAATTAAGATATGATAAAAAGAATTGCACCTGAGAAGAGGAAAGAGATGGGCAGAATGGAGTAAAACATTACATGAAGAGGGAAAAAAAAGCTATTATCATGGAGGGAAGAAGAGAGGACAGTGAGCATTGTTTGAACATTGTTCCCATCATATTTGACTCAAAACAGACACACTCAGATGGGTACAGAAATCTATCTTATCCTATATGGGCTTAGGAGGGGAGAAAGAAAAGACAAGAGCAGGATCTAATAAAAGGGAGGGCAGATTGACTGAGATTGTAGTCAGAAGCAAAGCATTGGTGAGGAAAGACAGGGTAAAAGAAGAGAGAGAACAATATAAACAGGGGAAAAATAGGATGGAAGGAAATACACAGTTAGTAAGCATAACTATGAATGTGAATGTGATGAACTCTCTTGTAAAATGAAAATGGAAAGCAAATGAGATAAAAAACAGAAAGCTACAATATTTTGTTTATAAGAAACACATTTGAAGCAGAGAGAAACACAGAGCAAAGATAAAGGGCTCTAGTAGAATATATTATGCTTCAGCTGAGGCAAAAAAAAGCATTGCTAGAAATCATGATCTCAGACAAAGCAAAAGTAAAAAATAGATGTAATTAAAAGAGATAAGGAAGGAAACTTCATCTGATTAAAGGTACCATAGACAATGAAGTAATATCAATGATTTACAGAAGAAAATAGTAAAACTATACTAGTGGGAGACCTCAACTTCCTTCTCTCAGAACTAGAGAAATCTAACCACAAAATAATGAAGAAAGAAGTTAAGGAGATGAACACAATTTTAGAAAAGTTAGATATAATAGACCTCTGAAGAAAACTCAATGGGGGTAGAAAGGAACATAGATTTATTCAGGAGTAAATGGCACCTACAAAAAATTGATCATGTATTAGGGCATTAAAAACCTCACAATTAAATGCAGAAAGGAAAAATATTAAATGCATCCTTTTTAGATAATAATGCAATAAAATCACATTCAATAATGGGGCACGGAGAGATAGATTAAAATTAATTGAAAACTAAATCTAATTCTAAAAAATGAATGCATCAAAAAACAGAGAAACAATAAATAATTTCATCAAAGGGAATGACAAAAATGAGAAAACATACTAAATTCATGTGACATCACCAAAGCTGTACTTAGGGGAAATTTTATCTCTAAATACTTATATCGATAAAGTAGAGAAAGAGGAGTTCAATGAATAATGTATGCAACTACAAAAAAACAATAACTGGAAGAACAAATTGAAAATCCTTCATTAAACATCAAATTGGAAATTCTGAAAATTAGAGGAGAGATTGATAGAAGTAAACAAAAGGAAAACACTAAACTAATAAATAAAACTAAGAGCTCATACTATAAATAACAATATAATAGATAAAACAAATGGTTAATTTGATTAAAAAAAAGAAAACCAAATTACCAGCATCAAAAATGAAAAGGGTGAAGAAGTTAAAGCAATAATTAGGAGCTATTTTGCCCAGCTGTATGCTAAGAAATTTTACAATCTAAGTGAAATGTATGAATATTGACAGATATACAAATTGTCCAGAGAATGCTTAAATAACCCTATCTTTGAGGAGGAAAACCACATTAAACAAGTCATAAGTGAATCCCATAAGAAAAATTTGCTAGGGCCAGAAGGATTTACAAATGAATTCTATCAAACATTTAAAGAATAATTAACTCCAAATACTACATAAACTATTTGGAAAAGTAGGTAAAGAAGGAGTCCTACAAAATTTCTTTTATGATAAAAGTATGGTGCTGATAGCTAAACCAGGAAGATCCACAACATGGAAAGAAACCCATGGTTCAATTTTTCTGATAAGTTTTGATGTGAAAATTTTAAATAAAATACTGGCAAGGAGATTACTACTATATACCACAAAAACCATATACTCCAACTGGGTGGGATTTATACCAGCAATGTAGGACTGGTTCAGTATTAGGGAAACTATTGGCATAATTGCCTATATCAATGACAAAAGCAATAGAACTCATATGATTATCTCAACAGATGAAGAAAAATAAAACTTTGGACAAAATACACCATCCATTCCTATTTAAAAGCACTAGAGAACATAGGAATAAATGTAGCTTTTCTTAAAATGGTAAACAGTATCTATATAATGCCATCAGCAAGGGGCAGCTAGGTGGTGCAGTAAATAGAGCACTGGCCCCGGAGTCAGGAGGACCTGAGTTCAAATCCAACTTCAGACACTTGACACTTACTAGCTGTGTGACCTTGGCCAAGCCACTTAACCCTGATTGCAAAAAAACCAAAAACAAAACCCAAAACATCAGCCATCATTATCTGCCTTCCCAATAAGATCGGAGGTAAAACAAAGATGTCCTAGGCAATGAGGAAACAAATCTGTCACTCTTTGCAGATGATATGATGGTATACTTAGAGAATCCTAGAGAATCAACTAAAAAACCTAGTGGAAATAACTAATAACTTTAACAAAGTTGCAGGATATTAAAAAAAATTACTCTTAAGCCATTAGCATTTCTGTATATTACCAATAAAGCACAGCAGCAAGAGATAGAAAGAGAAATTCCATTTAAAATAACTGTAGATTATACAAAATATCTGGGAGTCTACCCGACAGGAGGAACCTAGGAATTTTATGGACACAATAACAAAACACTTTTTTTACAAAAATAGTCTGATCCAAACAATTAGAAAAGTATCAATTATTTACAGGCAGGCCAAACCAACATAAGGAAAAGGACAACCATTTCTAAATTAATTTACTTATTTAGTGCCATACCCGTCAGACTACCAAAAAAATAGAGTTAGAAAAATATAACAATATTCATCTGGAAGAAAAAACAGTTCAAGAATATAAAATGAATTAAAGAAAAAAATGCAAAGGAAGGTGACCTGCTCATACCAGATCACATACTATGTTATAAAGTGACAATCATCAAAATTAACCAGTAGTAGCAGGAAAGAGTGGTGGTTCAGTTAAATAGATTAGGTACACAAGACACAATAGCAAATAACTATAGCAACCTATTGTTTTATAAACCCAAAGACCCCAACTCCTGGAATAAGAACTCAATATTTGATTAAAAAAAACTGTTGGGAAACCAGAAAACAATATGGCGGAAACCTGGTATAGATCAGTATCTTACACCATTTAGCAAGCTAAGATCAAAATGTGTATATGATTTAGACATAAAGGGTGATACCAAAAGCAAATTAAGAGAGCAAGGAACAGTTTACCTGTCAGATCAATGGAAATGGGGAGAATTTATGACTAAATAAGATATTGAGAGCATTACAAAATGCAAAATGTATAATTTTGACTATATGAAACTTAAAGGGTTTTGCACAAATAAAATTGATGTAACCAAGAATAGAAAGAAAGCAGACATCTGGGAAGGAATTTTTTACAAGTGTTTCTGATAAAGGCCTCATTTCTCAAATATATAGAGAAAGGATTCCAATTTATAAGAATATAAGTCATTCACGAATAGATAAATAGTCAAAGGATATGAAAAGGCAGTTTTCAGATGATGAAATTAAGGCTATATATAACCATATGAAAAATGCTCTAAATCACTATTGACTAGAGAAATGCACATTAGTACCACACTGAGGTACCACGTCACACCTATCAGATTAGCTTACATGAAAAAAAGGAAAATGAAAAATGTTGGAGAAGATGTGGGGGATTTGGGGCATTAATGCACCATTGATGGAGTTTTGACCTGATCCAACCATTCTGGAGAGTAATTTGGAACTATGCCCAAGAGGCAATTAGACTGTGCACACCCTTTGATACAGCAATACCATTACTTGGTCTGTATCCCAAAAAGGTCCTATATATACAAAATATTTGTCCGAATACAGATCAAAGCATATTATTTTCACTATTTTTATTTTTCTCCATTTTTAAGATTCTGTTTCTTTTTTACAACATGACTCATTAGGAAATATATTTTACATGCTTGTACATATATAACCTATATCAAAATCTTTAATGTCTTAGGGAAGTGGGAGATAAGGGAGGGAAGGAGAAAATTTGGAACTTAATTAACAAAAAATAAATGTTAAAAATTGTCTTTACATGCAATTGGAAAAATAAAATACTATTGAAAACAATAAAAAATCCCAAATGCCTACTGCCACTTCTATCTGAGTGACCTTGGATAAGACATTTAACCTTGCTCTATATTAGTATATTCAGCTGGGAAATAATGAGCACCTTCTTCAGGAAGCCTTTCCTTATCTCCTTTAATTCTTATGCCTTTCTCTTTTGTTGTGGTTTTTTAAATTATCTGTATATAACTTGTTTGTATAGTGTTTTATGTGTTTTCTCCCTCATCAGACTGTGAGCTCTTTGAGAGCAGGTAACATGTTTGTCCTTTCTTTGTATTTCCAGTGCTTAAGAAAATTTATGGCATATAGTGGGCACTTAATAAATTGTTTATTAACTAACTGATTGATGAAGAGACCTAAGATTCTTTTGGCAGTTCGAAGCTGTGACCTGTGCTTTTATATCAGTAGGTGCCATCTATTTTAAAAATTGATTTATTTTTTAGTTTTGAACATTCACTTTAATAAGATTTTGAGTTCTAAATTTGCCCCTCTCCCTATCATCCCTCTTCCTTCCAATCTCCCCTCTCCAAGAGATCATGCAATCTGATATAGGCTATACATATACAGTTACATTAAATATATTTTCACATTAGTCATGTTGTAAAAGAAGAATCAGAACAAAAATAAAAAATCACAAGAAAGGAAAAAAAACAAAAACAACAAAAAAGGAGAAAATAGTATGCTTTGTCTGCTTTCAGACTTTGTAGTTCTTTCTCTAGATGTGGATAGAATTTTCTATCATAAATCTTTTGGAATTATCTCAGATCATTACATTGCTATGAAGAGCTAAGTCTGTCAAAGTTGGTGTAGTATGAAGGCAGAATTTATGATTTCAAAGAGAATCATATATATATATATATATATATGTCTGAACGGTTCAGAACCACAGGATATAAGGAATTCTCTAAGTAGAAGGTAGAAGAATTAAAGCATTTATTCAGGCTCTAAAGTAACAGACCCACGAACCAGCCTCCCCATTTTGATATTTTGATCAAAAGCTTCCAGGCCCAATAAGTCTGCCTCACAAGAGTAACCAGGAGGCCAAAGAAAAACATGATGGTATTAAACCAAATCATAGTCATGCTTCCTCTCTCTGATAAGAAGATTACCCACTGGCCTCAAGTCCTTGCTCAGCACTCCTAGGTCCACACACGGGTTGGACCTGCTTCTGGGCTGGCTCTGCTTCTGCAGCTCCTGCTTTGGCCTTGGCTTTGTCTTTAGCTTCCACTGTAGCTGTCTCTTGGGTTGCCTCTCCTCACAGCCTCCAACCACGACCCAGCGATCTAGTGCTGGGAGCTTGCCTTCGGGGTGCCTCCTCGCCTCCTCCTTCGGTCCCAAGTCTATGAAAGGCTGCTAGAGGCCGAGGCACCAGCAGGGGAAGTTTGTGCCCTCACTTTGTTCCAAGACTGCGCTCCGCTTTGTGGCTGCTGCACTGGTGACAGTGCTGAGACTCCCTCCTCCCAGCTGAGGCCCTGGTGTCATCAAGAGCCACCTGAATGACCAGAGCCCATTGGTTCCCGAGTTGGCCCCTCCCCCTAGCACCTTGGGAGGCTCACATCCACATAGACTAGGTCAACACCCAACAGGGCCTGGCTCTGGAGTTAACACCTCTCCTTAGTCAGACCCACCTTGGGTCCTACCTCAGTCATCAATCCACACCCACATAGGTTTTACACCTAATGGGGGTTTGTGCCTGGGGCTTAGCACTTAGCAAGATTCAATGAAATAGCACTCAAAGCAAATAAAAGCCAAACTCCTCAAGGGCACCTGTTGAACTAAGTGCTAAGGAGCCCATTTTGCTTATCAACACAGTTGGTCATTGCATAATGTAGCTATTAAGGGTGTACTATGTTCTCCAAGTTGTGCTCACTTGAGTCAGCATTAGTTCATGTAAGTCTTTCCAGGTTTTTCTGAAATCATTCTACTTCTCATTCCTTATGGAACAATAGCATTCCGTTACATTCATATGCCACAACTTGCCCAGCCATTCCCCAATTAATTGGCATCCTCTCAATTTCTGATTTTTTGCCATCACATAAAGAGCTATTATAAATATTTTTTGTATATGGAGGTCCTTTTCCAATTTGTATGATCTTTTTGGAACAAAGACATAGTAGTGGTGCTGCAGGGTCACAGGGAATGCACAGTTTTATGGCCTGTTGGGCATAGTTTCAAATTGCTCTCCACAATAGTTAGATCAGTTCACAACTCCACAATGCATTTTTGTACCAATTTTCCTACATCTTCTCCAATATTTATCATTTTCATGTTTTGTCATATTAGCCAATCTGACAATTCTGATGTGGTACCTAAGAGTTGTTTTGATTTGCATTTGTCTAATAAATAGTGATTTAGAACTTTTTTTCTTTCTTTTTCTAAAGATATGTTTTTTATTATTTAATATTTTTAGTTTTCAACATTGATTTCCACAAGATTTTGAGTTACAAATTTTCTCCCCATTTCTACCTTCCTCCCATATCAAGATGGCATATACTCCTTTCCCCACTTTGCCCTTCCTTCTGGCACCCCACTCCCCACCCCCCCACCTTATCCCATTTTTTCTTACTTTCTTGTAGGGCAAGATAGATTTCAATACCTTATTGCCTGTATATCTTATTTTCCAGTTACATGTAAAAACAACTTTTTTGAACATTTGCTTTTAGGACTTGAGTTCCAAATTCTCTCCCTTCTTACCTCCCAACCCACCCTCCTTGAGAAGGCAAGCAATTCAACATATGCCACACATGTATCATTATGCAAAACACTTCCATAATAGTCACATTGTGAAAGAATAGCTATATTTCCCTCCACCCTGTCTTATCTCCTTTTATTCACTTTTCTCCCTTGACTCTGTCCCTTTTCAGAAGTGTTGCTTTTGACTACCTCTTCCTCCAATATGCCCTCCCTTCTATCTCCCCTTCCCCACCTTATCCCCTTCTCCTGTACTTTCCTGTAGGATAAGATACCCAATTGAGAGTGTTATTCCCTCCTTAAGTCAAATCCAATGAGAGTGAGATTCACTCATTCCCTTTCACCTGCCCGCTTTTCCCTTCCATTAAAATTGGTTTTTCTTGCCACTTATATGTGAGCTAATTTACCCCATTCTATCTCTCCCTTCCTCCTTCTCCTAATATATTCCTCTCTCACCCCTTAGTTTTATTTTTAGGTATCATCCTTTCATATTCAACTCACCCTGTGCGCTCTCTCTCTCTCTCTCTCTCTCTCTCTCTCTCTCTCTCTCTCTCTCTGTGGATATATAGATATATGGATATATTCCCTTCAACGACCCTAATACTGAGATCTGTTTTAATAAAATATGGTAT
The DNA here is from genome assembly GCA_028646595.1 of Phalanger gymnotis. Taxonomy (NCBI): domain Eukaryota; kingdom Metazoa; phylum Chordata; class Mammalia; order Diprotodontia; family Phalangeridae; genus Phalanger; species Phalanger gymnotis. Next base: position 462,604,256 of record CM053622.1, read on the forward strand.
TTAAAAACCCTGTCTTATGCTGATCCAACAAATCCCTATTTTACAACCAATATGTTATGGTTTTACCCAAAAGAACATTAGAAGAACTTACTTCACTGTGATAATAGTGAAAATGGAGTCAGTGCTGATACAAATCATGTATCTTATACTTTTGTTTACATTAAGGTTTTTTGAATTCCTCATTGATATATTGCTTTGTCTATTTCATTCAGTTTTCCTAATTTTATGAATTATCCAGTAATATTGATAGTTGAAAATGCTGAAAATAACATTAAAACCTAGCTAATATTGACAAATTACACTAGCATCAAACTGAAAATTAAGTACAAAAACTGTAAAATAATCTTTTATTGTGTTTTCAGCTGAAACATTAATTTTTGAGAAAATTATTGATCAGTATTTGAAGATTTCTTTTAAAATATTAACTTTTAGAAAAGGAATGCCAATGTAATTTTCTGTTGGCAAATGCTAACTTAAAATATAGAATTGTGGAGACATTCTATTTCTGTCCCTCATAGGATCATAGATTCATACTTAAAAAGGCCTTTGGATGCCATGTAATCCAAAATTCTTATTTATTTCTTATGAGCATGTGTTTGAATTTGTATAATTTTATGGACTTCATTGGCAATATCATGAGAAACAAATTCACTAGCCAGAAAATGTCATGACTTTTTACTCACAATAGCACTTTGTACATAATTTTCTTTTTCATTAGCAAAAATGAGTTTAGCACTTGTGTCATAATTTATTGAAACTGGAAGACTTGAGTCATGGAATTGTTGCAATAAGGAAACTCCCCACAATCTACATAAATGAATACAGATGACAAAAATAAAATGCACACCTCAAAAACATCTTGTTAATGTAGATAGATAGATAGATAGATAGATAGATAGATAGATAGATAGATAGATGGATGGATAGATAGAATAGATATGAATAGATTGATAAATTGATTGAAATAGACACAGATATTGATACATATCTTCATTTACCTGATGTAACAATAACTGTCTATTTCAGTCAACCAATTTATTAATCTATCTATGTACACATATGTGTATAGATGTGTGTATATATGTGTATGTATGTACATATGTATGTGTATATGTATACATATATTTAATTTTAAAAGGTCTATTTGAGTTTTCTGAAAATCTTAAATGTTATTTTTTCTAAAGTATTTTTTGTTCATTGAATACAAACAATAATTTTGGATGGAAAATCATAAATCAAAACACATTGGTAACTATTTTTATAACTCAGGAAGCAATGTTTACCAAGAATATACTGAGAGCAGATCATTATACTGGTACAGCAAACTAGGACATATTTCTTCCAAGTTAGCTTTGAGTGTTTTCAAAGGTGATGATGAGAAATCATGATGGAAATTTTTATTTCTCTTCATATTTTTGTACAGCTATTGGGTAACAAAAATGCTGGTGCCCATGCTTTTTCACCATTTATATAAAAGACTTTTTACAATTTCACTTTCACAAGTCATTTGTCTTGGCCAATGGCAAAGAAATAGAAGCAATTTGATATTTTATTCTCACATAGCCCTTATTTGCCTTAGTAGTTGTTGAATATATACAGGCTTTTTTCTAGGTCCCCCTACTAGTAATTGACTAAGCACTGCAGAAAGCCAGGAAAGGAACATAAAATAGTTTCTTCCATTAAAGAGTTAATGGTTGTAAATTTTGTTCAAATAAACTATTCAAAGTCTATGACAGAGAAAATGTGTAGTACTATGAAAATCCAAATATATAAACAAACCCATTTGTAAACTGGTACATGGGACCTGTCCAAACGAAAAATAAACCTTGATTTGGAGATTGAAAAACAATGGATTTAACAAGAAAAATGAATTAAAAAAGAGTTCAAGGAGAAATAACTCTGTAGTCCATAAAAATTACTGTAAAATGGAATAGCAATCAGTCAAAATTATATTTAGGTCAAGATCTCATACCATGGACCTCAATACATTCCAAATGAAAAAAAAATGGCCTAAAATAAAAGCACATATCATCAATAAATTTTTGAAGAAATCTAGTATATAAGCTGCTACAATTATGGACAGGGGGATAAATCTTAAATAACAAAGTATATAAATAACACAAAATTGAAATTGAAAATGTTAATTTTGCATGATTTAATAGTTTTTGCTTATAGAAATGAATATATTTAAAATAAGAAAGAAAACAGATAATTGGAGAGCAGCTTCAAACTTATTTGACTGATAATTATATGATTAAAATATGTACACATACATATATAATGTATACGTATGTATATTTATGCATGTGCATATACGCACACACTATCTAGATATTCAATAAAAATTAAAACATGAAAAATGAAAGAAAATGAAAGAAAATGATTCTACCTCTAAACCATCAGATTGACAAAGAAGACCCAAAATGAAAATGACAATTATTGAATGGGCTGTATTGGCATAATAATGGGCTATGATTAGTACTGTGAATTGTTCCAACTGCTGTAAGAAGCAATTTAAAACTGCACCCCAAGCCAATGTACACAGTAATTAACTAAGAAATACCAATATCAGGAGGATACCACAAATAGGACAAAAAATGAAAGGAAGGACCCCTAGTACCTCCAAAACTTCTAGCAGCACCTTTATTGTAGCAAACAATTGAATAAAAAAAACAGAAACTGACTAAGTTGGCAATGAGTAAACAATTTAGTATAAATAAATGTATTGGAATATTATTGCTCCATAAAAATAATAAGCATGATAGTTTCTATCAAACCTAAAACAATTTGTAGAAACTGATAAAGTACTGAACAGAACCTGGAAAATAATGCACAAAATGATGATAATGATGGAAATGAAAATCACTTTGAAATACCTAGAACTCTGGTCAATGTAATAATCATAGCATGTATACAATCTCCAGAAAGAGATGGTGGACTATAGGTGCGGAAAAGAGCCTTGCATTTACTGATATAAAGAATTAGTTCACCTTTTTTTTTTTTTTTTTTTTGGCCATCAAGCAATTCAACATGAGCCACATGCGTATCATTATGTATAACCCTTCCACAATACTCATGTTGTGAAAGACTAAC
>CM053622.1:462607848-462624181 GCA_028646595.1 Phalanger gymnotis
TTTCTTGGGCAACTGTCCAATTTTCATCATCAATTTAACTTGTCTGGCTGATATTTCAGCCCCTCCTAGTCCTGTGATGGTAATAGGAGTTCCATGGCTGAACTTGTCTGGATTTCCATAGACAAGGGTGGCCTCAGCCCCAGTGTCTATCAATGCCTTAGTTACCGTACTCGACCCATTTTTCCAATATATGGTCAAGTTAATGTGGGGTCTGAAATACAACCTGTGTATTTCCTTAATTTGGGCTGGGGCTCGGCCTGTTTCCTAGTATTCCCTAACATGTTATTCATTTGGGTATGAAGGTTCAACATCTGTAGTGTCTGCAGGAGCAGTTCTTATTTCCCTATTTCTTCTGTTATCGAGTCCTTTTTCTCAGTACATTCTGTACAGTTCATTGGTTGTAATGGCATCTATCATTTCAAAGCCTACCCCTGCTCTCAATAAAGCAGTGAACATTTCTTTTCTTGTCACTTCATTTTGGCACCAAATTTGCTGGCTATTTACCCTTCTGTCTCGAGGAGATCTATCCCAACCCCAGTCTCCTAAGTCATGTAACTGTAAAATCTTATCTATCACCACTGTATGACAGCTCTGTACTTCCCCAAGTAACAGATTCAAAATTAGGTGTTTATAAGCAGGGGGAGCTGTCCTAATTATTAAATTCCTGTGAGGGATTCCCATGGGATCATCGTAATATCTGTCTGCAGTTCCTGTCATGATAGCAGTCTTCATTACCTCCTCCTTTAGTTTTGTGATAAAATCTCTAAGTGAATTCCAGGATCTATACTCAGTGGGCCACATAGAATCAGTAGTATATCTCTTATTGCATCCCTCAGCAGCTAACACCAACAGAGTAATGCTGCCAGCACTATCTCCTTGCTGATGTTTCTAAAAGCTTTCTTAACTAGAGGATCATGTCTGATACCTATGAATCTCATACAATCCATCCTATCTACTAATATTCCACTGGCCCCTTGATCACTGGGTCTTACCATCCAAGATATTAATGGTTCTCCTATTCTTTGGCTGAATCTACTCAAAATGTCCATGACTTCTTACTGTGAAAAATCTTCCTGAATTTCCCTCATAACTGAATTGTCACCTTGGGTTTCTGTCTTCCTCCTTCATATGGGACAAACATCTGTCTGAGTATTTAGCCATCTCTCATTCTCTATGCGAGGGACGTCCTGAACCCTAGTAGCATTTTGTGCCTCAGCCCCTAACATTGTCTCATTTTGTCTCCACTCCCTTCCCCTGCCACCATGGCAAGGACAAGGCAGGCAGTCAGGCTTGGTCTGGGCTGAGCTGGAATGCCCTCTTGGCTTATCTGGCCTCCTGTTGCTCCTAGCTACATTAATAGAAAAGTTCTCTTTGAGTCAGCAGATTCTTGAGCAGCAGTTTGTTCTCCTGCTATCTGAGATTGCCCTTCTTGCTGTGGGGTAGAAGCGCCCCCATCTCTTTCACTTAATCTCAGTCTTTCATATACTAGCCAGTAGGCTGATAACACTATCCAGATTTGCCTAGATAGTGACTCCCCTGACTGAATTCCAACCTATTATAAACACCTTTCCAAATCCCTAGGCTCTACTCTCTGTAGCCTTGGTTCCCAGTTTTCACAGGGTTCAGTTCTTTTAGCCATTTCCTTTGCTAGGGAGGAATAAAAATGGATCCTCTCACCCTGGGATATTCATCTCTTCCTCTGAAGTCCTTCTGCTTCTAAATAGAGATCGTATACTTAGTGATTCCATCCTCATCGCCAGATGTAGAAAGAAGGCAGAATTTATAATTTCAAAGAGAATCATATATATGTCTGAATGGTTCAGAACTGCAGGACATAAGGAATTCTCTAAGTAGAAGGCAGAAGGATTAAAGCATTTATTCAGGCTCTAAAGTAACAGATGCGCAGACCAGAGTCCCCATTTTGATATTTTGATCAAAAGCTTCCAGGCCCTATAAGTCCACCTCACAATAGTAACCAGGAGGCCACAGAAAAACATGATGGTATTAAACCAAATCCTATTCGTGCTTCCCCTCTACAGTAAGAAGATTACCCACTGGCCTCAAGTCCTTGCTTGGCACTCCTTGATCCACACATGGGTCAGTTCTACTTCCGGGTCGGCTCTGCTTCTGGGTCGGCTCTGGAGTCAACACCTCCCTCCAGCCAGCCCCATCCTGGCCTCCCCTTCAGTCATCAATCCACACCCACATAGGTTCCACATCCAATAGGGCTCTGGGCCTGGGGCTTAGCACTTAGCAAGTTTCAATGAAATAGCTGAATCACTCAAAGCAAACAAAATCACTCAAAGCAAACATTACATTATATATACATACACACACATATATATATTTATATATATATACAATTATATATAGAATGATTTACATTATTTATCTCATTATTAGGGACTATAATATCATGATACTAATGTAAAGCAATACACTTAATAATCTTGGATTTTGTGGTAGATTAAGTATTTGGGTAGATGAATGGATAATGCATTGTACTCAAAGCTACTAAGATTTGTGTTCAAAATAATGTCCAATATACTTTTTAGTTGTGTGACCATAGGCAATTTGCTTGTGTTATTGGAACTGTGCTTGACATATTCACTTGGGACATTAAGATGCAGGAGATGGATATGTACTTCCTGAGTACAATAGCCAGGATATGAGAGACTGAATCTCATCCCTTCAGCTTCTGGTCGCAAACTATCAGAATGAACAATGGCAATCAAAATGTTATCTTTTCTTAAGTCTTTCTCTATTCTGAATGTCCTTCCTCTGCTCTAGCAAAGTAAACCTCCATTTGTTAGATGGGTAATTATTGTTTCATTGCACTCCAATACCAGACGTGAGCTACTGGTTAGGCCTTATTCAGGTCTGGCTTAGTATACCATAATTATCACGTATGTTCATCTGCAATGTCACTTCTCTCTCCAATCAAGCTCATTGAAACAAGGCAATTTGTCTTTGCACCTTCAAGCCCTGTGGATTTTCCCAGTTCAAATCTTGGATGAATTAAAACTGTTGCCTTTGGGGGAAAAATGTTTTTATTTGACAAAAGTAAAATGATAATCATATTCTAGTAATAATAGATTAATTAGATGTCAATAAAATTTTGTTCAAAACAGTACAATTTTAGATCTGAAGGGTAATTCCAGTAAAATTTTATTTAGATATTTTTACTCTAAGTTTATTAAATGTTCATAACAAACTAAAGATAAACTAAATGCACAAATACACAATAAAATTCTTTACGTAAATTTGAAAAAACAAATATTGAAGACTTTACTGAACTAGTATTCCTAACAAAAATTATCCCTCTGGTAGAAATGACCCCAAAGGACTGTGTGAATATGCTTCTGTAAAATTTGTATTTAAAAAGTATTCCCATGGTAATTTACATAACATATATTTCCTCAGCTTAGATATACAATTTGACACCATCAGAACAGTTTATAGAATACTGTTTGCTTGGTGTAGAAATTATTTACAACATATACTGAATTTTTGCTAATTGACAATGATAAAACCTCATATGATTTTACTTTCATGGTATAAAATACTTTGCATTCTCAAAGGTTTCATTTTTAGAATCCTTTATTCTATTTTCTCTTATTTATCTCAAATTATACTAGTTTAATATTGTGATTATTTCAATTTCTATCATTTCTGTAGAATTTACTCAGCTCTCTATTTTATAAAATTTAAATCATTTTGCAATTTATACCAAATTTTGTTATTTGATAAATTTAAGACATCTTTTTTTTTTGTTTTCACTGAATATTTGGATTTATGATAGACTTTTGGCAAATTATTACTATTTTAGAAAAATATAAATATAATTGAATTTTAGAGGAATATTTAAAAGAAATTAAATATTTGAAGAAAAATGTCTTTAAAAATTAATCTTTAGTTTAAATCTTATAATTATTTGTTATTTTATATCCATTCCTCTGTTTTTCTTTTTAAAACATACTGATTTAAAAAAAATAAGATTTTTATAAGATTGCTGAATTAGAGGTTATATCAAATCCTAGCTCACCTCATCTTTTCAAAACAGCAAGTAATTTATCAAAGAAAGGTAGAAAATGGCCATGAAAGAAGGGACTGTAAAGAATCACAAAGAAACTTCACAGAAAAATCGATACAGAGGATAAAAATGGATAAGCATCCATATTATCTCACATATCTGAGGAAAAAATTTAAAGCAATGCAAAAGCTCAGAAGAAAATCTCCATTATGAAATCAGACAGACTTCTAGAAATGATTGTTAAAATGTCGTAGGAAATAGAGAGACTTCTAGAAATGATTATTAAAATATCTTAGGAAACTACAAAGTGATTTTGGAGACCAAATAAGCACTTAAAAAAACAAACAGGAAAACTGTGAGACTTTGCCTAAGTCCCCTGCCTCTTTGATTAAAGAAAGGAATAAGACTAGATGATTCTGAGTCACTTTACCACATGGCAAACAGTTCCCTTATATGTAAATTAAGGGCATATAATTAAATGGCTAAAGTCTCTGTTGGCTCTCAAATTTTTAAGTTTAATAATACCGAGAAAATACAAAAGTATGTTAAGGTGAGAAAAATGACTTCATCTTGGAAATATGAAGATAAGTTCATGTCCTTGCTCTGACACTAACTAGTTGAGTGACTTTAAGAAAGTTATTTAAAATATATTTGCCTCAATGCTTGAATGAGACATTTAGTGGAGTTGCTATGAGAAAATATATATATATGTACATACATACATATATATGTATACATATATATGTATTTGTGCTTTAAAAACACATAAAAAAAGGAAAATAACAATGGAAATTAGCAAGAATTAAATATTTCATAGAAAAATTAATGAGAGAATGTATTGTTTAGGTGGAATCATAGATTTTATATTTTTGAGCTGGACCTTGAGGTGTGAAGTAATTTGTTCAAGATCCCACAGTAACAAAGCATGTGTCTCTTCTGGTTTCAAATCTATTCATCTTTCCAGAGTGTTGCTCTGTTTCAATGACAGAGAATTTTTTTAATCAGTGGTTTTTTTTGAAAATGATATACACAATTTTGAAATATAAGAACTCAGAGATAAAAGGATAATTAATAGAAGTAAATTTTAAACATTTAAAACACCATTAGCTGCTTCAAGCCAGAACAACTAAATTTACAGATAGACTGTCACAAGAAAATCTGAGATTTATTGGTCTCCCAGAAAAATACAATGAAGTAAGAATTCTTAAAAAAGACCTTTCAAAAATTCATGCAAGGAAATTGTATAAAAGTTTTTGAAACCTAGGTCAAAATGACCAGGTGATAAAATTCATAGGATATTAACAGAAAGAAATTTTAATTGCAAGCCACCCAGAAATGGTGTGATCAAATTCTAGAATTAAGTAACAAAGACCATGCAAATAAGAACTTCTACTCTTATAAAGGGAGTCTGATTTCCATACACATACCCATTGTCTATGATTTTTTTTAAAAAATGAAAGAATGATATTTTTAAAAGCAAAGAAAATATTTTTACCAGAAAATTATATACTCTGAAAAAATATTAAATTTAAAAAATATGAATTTTCAGCAGAAGGGAAGTACTTGAATAATTCCTGTCATGATAAACAGGGCAAATGTTATGGAAATTCCTCAAAGAATAGGAACTGAAAAATATAAAGAATTCACTATAGCATAAAATAAAATAAATCATTATTTTAGAAACTTAAATGGTAAAAGAGTTTAGTCTTTTTTATAAATGTAATTTTCTGAGAGCTATTAAGAAAACAAATGGAAAATTGTTGAGTTAAGCTTATAATGGCACACTACATTAAAAAAAAATAACTCAGGAAGGAAGGGACATTAATATTTCAGGGAAAGGAAGTGTTACAAGCAGAAAGTAAGGATATATGAGTAAAATGAAATAAAGAACCTGAAATGCCCTTATATCTGGATATCTCCTTTTAGCAAAGGAAACAGTGAGCCCACAGAAATCTCTATCGGTAGGCCCAAATTAGTAGGAACAGAAAACATCATAAAAAGAAGAAGGAACCATTTGGGGATAAATACAATAGAATTACAGAGTTGGAAATGAAGGGAATCTTGAAGATTGCTATGCCAAAGTCTTCTCTTTGCCAGAGGAATTTAGACCTTAGGGATGGGAAAGTCCTTAGATTTAGAACATGAAAGTGGTTAGTATTGAAGCATGAATTTGTTCTTGGTCTTCTGAATCCAGATTGAGAGATATTTTAACTATTTCACTTCATCTCCTTCATAAATTAATGTTGAAATTTTTGCTTAAGATGGCTTTGTGAAAAGCTAAAAAGAAGGACATTTCCCACCAAATTACCACAGGAAAGATACGAAAAAAATACTAGATTGAATTATGATTAAAAGCATTTCTATGGGATAATATACTAAGTGTTATTGCCTAGCTCAACATTCTATCCGGAAAACAAGAACAAAAAAGGTTGACTGAAGAACAGATACTATCAAAGGTTACCTAAAACCTTCAGGTCCTATATGTGGAGGCAGGAAGACTTTGGTGAACAGAAAGGAAATTGTCAGGTTAGTTAAGAACCTGAAGTACTTTTAAAAACTTGGATTTTGAAGTCAGAATATATTGAATGACAGTTAGCCTGGCATGCCCTAAAGAGAAGAAATGTGTGTTGCACTGTGATCTGAGATGCTCCAGAGGGTACTGAAAATTGCAGCTCTATAGACCCTCAGAATTCAGGGTATCCTAAGACTTCCAACCAGCAGAAATAGAACAAAGGAAGTCCAAGGAAAGGGGCCAAAGAAGAGAGTTGGAGCAAATAGATTCAGTGTACCACACCTGAGAATACAAGAAAGGTAAGAGGCAGGCCCTGCAAAAAATCAGAAAATCATTCTAGAGATATAAATAAACAAGATAAAAGTTAATACTAGATAGAAATATTGTGATTCCAAAGATGCTTAAAAGACAAACCCTTAAGAATATATATTTAAAAAGCAGAAACACATGGGAACATGGGGAAAAGTTCATTCAAAAGGAATATGAGTACCTAAAAAAATGAAGTCAGTTTTGTTTTAAATAAATTCTTAGTGAAATAAGAGCTCTAGGGACAGCAATTGGAAAGGAAGTGGTTTAGAAAAGAAAATGGAAATATTTTCTAAGAAATAGATTCTCTGAAAGATAGACCAGACTAAATGGAAATGAAAGAAATAGAAAAACATAATTGAGTTGGTAAAATTAGGAACTGGATGATGATATAATAATAATAATAATAATAATAATAATAATAATAATAATAATAATAAACAACTGTTAGCTTGTCTATTAACTAACTAAAAATGTTATCAATAGGAATACAGAAAATTGGGGCAGCTAGGTACTGACCTTGGAGTCAAGAGGACCTGATTTCAATTCTGGCCTCATATACTTGACATTTACTAGATACATGATCTTGGGCAAGTCACTTAACCCCAATTGCATTTCAATAAATATAAAAAAATGATGAACATTAATAAACTATAAAGCACTCAGATTAATAGAAGAAAATAGAGAATTTAAATAACCTAATCTCAGAAAAAGAAATTAAGTAATCTTTACACAAACTTTCAAGATAAAAAATAGTGCCAAGTAGATTCAAAAGTGAATTGTTTCAAAGATTCAAAAGATCCTTAATTTTAATATTACAAAAATTGTTTTCAATAATGGAAAATAATGGATCCCATCAAATTTTCTCTGTTAAATAAATTTATAGTTTCCTGTCCATCATGAGACAAAATAGAGAAAGGTCGATATGAAACAATATTTTAATGACTATCAGGACAAAAATATTGAGCAAAATATTAGTAAAAATAGTAAAAAGGAAAAAAAGAAAACATTTTAAAATATGGTTATTTTAAACTATGACTAGATAGGATTTATACCAGGAGTACAGGGTTGATTTGATATTAGGAAATCTATAACCATAATAGGTCTTGTAAATTTTAAAAATCACATGCTTCCATAAAATTAAAAAAAAAACTCTTCAAATACAAAATTTAATTCTATCCAAGATTTTTTAATATATATGCATATGTATGCATATGTATATATATGCATACATATGGAAAGTGTCTGTTTCCTTTATATGATAGATAATAACTATTTCAGATCAAGAACCTACTTTTCATGTAATGATGTGAGAAGTCTTACTAATAAAAGTAGAGGTTAAGTATATCCTCTAACACCATTATTATTTACATAATGCTAGAAACACTAGTTATAACAATATTATAAGAAAAAATAAATTAAGGGAATATACATAAGAAAAGTGGACACAAAATTTAGTTTTGGGAGAGATGATATTCTACTTGAGAAACCCTAGAAATTCCAATAAAATAATTTGAAATGAAGATTTTAGAAAAGTCACAAAAAAGAAACCGAAACAACACAAACATAATATGTTCTGTATATTATCAATACCAATAGGGTAAAGTGAGAAAGACACATTTAATTGTGTGAAGTGTAATAAGCCTAGAATAAGTAGTAAGAGGACAAGATTTTGAAGGGCTTTGAAAGACAGAGAATTTTATGTTTGTTCCTGGAGGTTATAAGTATTCCTTGGGGTTTGTTGTAAGAATAAGATCGAAATGGTTAGACCTGGCTACTAAAGAAGATCCTTTTGAAAGCTGAGTGTAGAATGGACTAGACTGCAAAGAGATGTGTCAATTAGACCAAATATTGTAATAGTTAATGAATGAGGTGGTGAACATCTGTACCAAGATTTGTCAACATCAGTAGAGAAAAAGTGTTATATATGAGAGATGTTATATAAAGGTAAAGTCAACATATCTTAGCAATAGATCAGATATGGGGGTGGGGGGGGTTGAAAGAGAGAAAGGGAATGTAGTTGATAATAACACATAAGTTGGGAGCCTAGATGACTGCAAGAATGGTGTAGCTTCTACAGTAATAGGAAAATTAGGAAGAGTGGAAAGTTTTGTGGAAAATACAAGTTCAGTTTTGGATGTTTTCCATTTAAGATGTCTACAGCATATACATTTCATTATATTTAATGGCAGTTAGAATGGGAAACTGAAGGTCAGTAGGGAGACCGGGGTGGTATAAGTAGGCTTGAGAATAATTAGAATACAAATGATAGTTGAATTCACTGGAACTGAGGATATCACCAAGTAAAATAGAATAAAAGGACAAGAGGGCCCATGAGAAAGTCCTATGGGATTCTTGCATTTAGGGGACATGACCTAGAAATTACAGCAAAGGAAACAGAAGAAGAAGGCAGAAAGGAAAAAAAAAACTATTTTAAAGGAGAAAGTATTTTATGAATACTAGAGAATGAAGAGGATAGGTGATGCAAAGGAAAGAGCAACCAGTTTAGAATCAGGAAGACAAGAGTTCAAATCTGACTTCAGATATTTCCTAGTTGTGAAGACCTGGGCAAGTTACATGCACTGGAGCAAAGACAGAAGATGGTGAGAGAGTGATCCAAGGCTGCGGCTTGTCAGGGCAGGATCTTCAATGAAATAAGGGAGCAAAGGGACTTAAGAAGATTGTATAGAGTCAAACTATTCCACCAAATAATCAAGATGGGGCACAGTTAGCACTGTGATGATGTACTGAGACAGAAGCAAAAGATCAAGTACACTGAAATTCATGAGATGGACAAGGACCAGAGTTTGATGTTGGAAGGTAGTTGTCAAATGGTGGAATAGAACTGGATGGTGATCAGATAAGAGAATTTCTGAATTCATGACCATAGAAGTGGAGAATTAGTGGGTGATGGCAAGATCAGAGTTATAGTGATCTTTATATGTGGTGGGGGAAATAGTTTATGTGAAGGAAATAGGCTAAGAAATTGTGAGATAAGGGTTTTTAATTGAATATCAACATGTATTTTGAAGTCTCCTAATATGGGGCAGGAGTTGGGAAAGAGAGAAAGACTCCATGCCAGGCACAGAACTCAGGGTAGGTGTTAGAGAACGGTGATTAGATGGTGGATATGGATTGAGTGAATGTCAGGAGAGTAAAGGTTATTTAGTGATGGTGTAGAGGAAAAAACAGGAAGTGACAATGGCAAGAAAAGAATATTAGATCTTCCCCCCTTCCCCCATTGCCTGATGAAGGGGGAACCATATGAATGGGTAGCTATTGCTGAGAGAAAGACCAAGGAGGATGGGTCATCAGGAAGAAGAAAGGTCACAGTAAGAAACAGAATATGGATGAAGAGATTCAAGATGAAAGCAAGTTTGTTTCATATGTAGCAGGCATTCCAGAGGGCAGAGTGGAAGCAATGAGTAGTTTTAGAATGGAATATTAAGGCAGAAGGCTTATGGGGAATGGGCCTAAAAAATTTGGCAGTGGGGGAAGGGGACCAGTGCAGATAAATTAATGTGACAATGTTTTATAACAAAAGATACCATTTACTATAGGGTGAAGACTTACTATTCAACAGGATTTGCTCAGGATCTGGAAAAATGTCTTAACAAAACAAAGATTAGACTGATAAAATAGGTATCATGATGAATTCAAAATGGGCGATATTTAACATCATACACCTTCAAGAAGAGCAAAGGAGATACCTTTCAAAATAATAGATTAGTAAAGAATTCTTGACCAATCAAGGAAGGAAACAGATCAAAAGAGGCAAAACAGAATACAGTCAAGTATTAAAATTATAAAATATTAAATAGAATTTTAAAAATGGGAAGACATCTGCAGATATAAAATCAATGTACTAAAAATTAGAATGGTAACAGAGATGGAACCAAGATGGCTGAAAGAAAACAGGTACTAGCTTGAGCTCTCCCACAAATCCCTCCAAACACCTGTAAAAATGACTCTAAACAAATTCTAGACTACAGAATCCAGGAAATGACAGAGTGAAACAAGTCTCCAGCCCAAGATGGCCTATATGGTCATTGGGAAGGGTCTATCACACGATACTGGGAGTGGAGAGCAGCCCAGTGTGTACTGCACCTGAAGAGACCAGGCTGGATTAGACTGGGCAAAGCAGGCCTAAGGGCACTGAATCACTCACAGCTGTGGCATTTCCAGACTTCTCAACTCACAAATACCAAAGACAATGAAGCAGGTCAGCAGGAAAACTGTTGGACTTGGGTGAGAGGAGGGCTTGGTCTGACCCCAGCCCCCGGGTAGCAGTGGCAGTTGCTTCCACAGCTCCAGGACCACAGTAAGTGGGGAGAATGAAGCAGCTGATCAGAGCAGGAATGCATGGATCTCTTTGCTGCTGCTAAGGCAGGGTTCTCTTGTTTTGCCCTGCTTAGATCTGGGTCGAAGTCCTGATTGGTGGTTCTTGGGGGAGGACAATTGGGAGAGGTGTGGTAGAGCTTGTGGTGGCTGTGGAGAGAGAGTCCTCCTGGTAGTTACACAGGAGCAAGGAGTGCTCACACTCACAGATCAGAGCATGGGGAGGAGAGGAGTATCATACCACCTCAGAATAGAAGTAGCTCTGAAAACAACAGTGCTAAACCCCTGAAGCTTGGGACAAAGCATTCTCCACTCTGAAAGTAGTCATACATTGACAAAGAGCTCAAAAGTCAAATAATTGGCTCGGAAAATGTGCATGGAGTATAAAAGGACTCAGACTATAGAATCTTTGTTTGGTGACAGAGAAGATCAAAATATATAGCCAGAAGTCAACAAAGTCAAAGATTCTACATCAAAAGCCTCCAAGAAAAATAAGAATTGGTCTCAGACCATAGAAGAGCTCAAAAAGGAATTGGAAAATCAAGTAAGAAAAGTGGAGGAAAAATTGGGAAGAGAAATGAGAAGGATGCAAGAAAACCATGAAAAACAAGTCAATGACTTGCTAAAAGAGACCCAAAAATATACCGAAAAATATACTGAAGAAAGAGAAGTAGAAGAAAAATTGGGAAGAGAAATGAGAAGGATGCAAGAAAACCATGAAAAACAACTCAATGACTTGCTAAAGGAGACCAAAAAAAATACCGAAGAAAATAACACTTTAAAAATAGACCAACCCAAATGGCAAAAGAGCTCCAAAAAGCCAATGAGGAGAAGAATGCCTTAAGAGGCAGAATTAGCCAAATGAATAAAGAAGGTCCAAAACAGCACTGAACAAAATACTGTCTTAAAAATTAGATTGGAGCAAGTGGAAGCTCATGACTCTATGAGAAATCAAAAAAATTATGAAAGGTAACCAAAAGAATGAAAAAAAAAAATGGAAGAGAGTGTGAAATATCTCATTGAAAAAACCACTAAGCTGGAGAATAGATCCAGGAAAGACAATTTGAAAATTATTCGACTACCTGAAAGCCATGATCAAAAAAAGAGCCTAGACATCATCTTTCAAGAAATTCTCAAGGAGAGCTGCCCCAATATTCTAGAACCAGAGGGTAAAATAGAAATTCAAAGAATCCATGATAACCTCTTGAAAAAGATCCCAAAAAGAAAACTTAGAAATATGGTAGCCAAATTACAGAGCTCCCAGGTCAAGGAGGAAATATTGCAAGCAGCCAGAAGGAAATAATTCAAATATTGTGGAAACACAATCAGGATAACACAAGATCTAGCAGCTTCTACATTAAGGGACTGAAGGATTTGGAATATGATATTCTGGAGAGCAAAGGAGCTAGGATTAAAACTAACAATCACTTACCCAGCAAAACTGAGTATAATACTTCAGGGCAAAATAGAGGACTTTCAAGCATTCTCAATGAAATAAACTAGAGCTGAATAGAAAATTTGGTTTTCCAATACAAGAGTCCAGTACAAGAATTTGGGTTTCCAATACAAGAATCAGGAGAAGCATGAAAAGGTAAACAAGAAAGAGAAATCATAAGGGATTTACTAATGTTGAACTGTTTTGTTTACATCACTACATGGAAAGTTGATATGTATAATTCATGAAACCTTTCTCAGTATTAGGGTAGCTGAAGGGAATATATATATATATATATATATATACATATATATACATATATATACATATATATACCTATATATACATACATATAAAGACATAGGGCACAGGGTGAGTTGAATATGAAGCAATGATATCTAAAAAAATAAAATTAAGGGGTGAGAGAGGGATTTTTTGGGAGAAGGAGAAAGGAGAGATAAAATGGGGTAAATTATCTCACATAAAAGTGGTAAGAAAAAGTTGTTATGAGAAGGGAAGAGGGGGTAGGTGAAAGTGAATTAGTGACCCTTGCTCTTATCAGATTTGGCTTAAGGAAGGAATAACATTCACACTCAATTAGGTATCTTACCCGACAGGAAAGTAGGAGGGAAGGGGATAAGGCGGGGATGATAGAAGGGAGAGCAGATTGGGGAAGGAGGTAGACAAAAGCAAACACTTTTGAAAAGGTACAGGGTCAAAGAGGAAAATTAAATAAAGGGAGAAAGGATAGGATGGAGGGAAATATAATTAGTCTTTCACAACATGACTATTATGGAAGTGTTTTGCATAACAATACATGTATAACCTATATCAGTTTGCCTTCTCAAGGAGAGGGGATGGGGAGTGAAGAAGGGAGACAATTTGGAACTCAAACTTCTAAAAACAAATACTAAAAGTGTTATTTTACATGCAACTATGAAATAAGATATACAGGCAATGGGGTATAGAAATCTATCTTGCCCTCCAAGAAAGTACGGGGAAAGGTGATGGGGTGGGGGATGGGGGATAGAAGGGAGGGCAGACTGGGGAAAGGGGCAATCCTTGGCCTGAAGTCAAAAACATCTGAGTTCATATATGGCCAGAGATAATTACTAGCTTTGTTAACCAACAAGTTACTTAACTTCTGGCTGCCTCAGTTTCCTCACATGTAAAATTATGATATCACCTACTTCCTAGAGTTTTATCAGGACAAAATGTGATAATATTTTCAATGTACTTTACAAATTTTAAAGTGCTACATAAATACCATTATCATCATCATCATCATCAATTTTCTAGACTAAGCAAATGAGAACACAAGACATAAGACTCTCTCTTAAACTTCTTTTATGAAGCAAATATAAGCCTAATATGCTAATAGGAGAGGCAGATAAAGCAGAAAAATAGAAGCACAGAAGAGCATTACTAATTTTTGATAAACATTGCTGCAAAAATTTTAAAGTTTTGGAAAGAGACTATAGAACTATATGTTTAAATATGTGTGTGCATATATAAAATTGTTCATTATTTATAAATTAAATATATAACAGGAAGGTGTGAGAGGTTCAATATTGCAATATGCTCTGGTTCAGTATCCCAGAGCCAGGATGGCTACACTTCCATCTCAAGGATTTAAGTCTTCCTTCAGTGTTTGGACTATCTCTTATTTAGTGCCATTGACTTGAGCCCCGACTAACGGCATTTTCCTATTGTTAATCATGAGTAATGACTAACTACTATGTTCTGTTTAATGAAAATATCAACAAATTCTTATAAAGGATATATATTTGGAGAATATAGCAAAAATGAACTGTGAATATTTTCTTACAGCGTGTGGGAGCACACTCTCACCTGTACTGAATGGACCCAGAGAGTACACTTTCTAAATGGCATTGAGCAACATAAATTCATACCCCAAAACAGCATTGGTGTTCAATGTTTCCTTGTCCCAGTTACCCTTGTCTCAGTCTCAAAAATTACTTTTGAAAGTCACTCCTAGCTCCTCAGTCCTAAGCTACCTGCAAAACTGAGCATGTTATTGGAAACTCATACTACTGGAAGTTTTCTCTCCTGACCATTGGAGACTAATAAGGTCAGAGGGTTGCTTTACTTTAAATGAAAGAATAAATAATATGCAGATGATTGAAACCTGGGAAAATGCCTGGGCATAAAGACTAGCCCCATACCCTATTTAAAGCAATATTTTTTTTCACCACACTTTATCAGCGTCAACCCAAAAGCAGATAACCACTAAGAAAAAGGAGACAAATATCATGGTCATGTATCTCTCCCATGTGGTGAGTAGCACCAGAGTTTCTTTGTGCATGTGCCATTCCCTGTTATACTCTCCTCCCATTTGAAAAAATATGTCAAAACTTCAACATAGTCCATTTTCGTGGTCCAAAACAGTTATCTTGGGATTCAGAAGTGTTTCCCTGTCATCTTTCCCCTCCAGTGCCATGTTGGAAAGAATCTTAAAACAATGTGCTCAAACATAAGCTATCACACTATCTCTCACAGACACTTAAAAATCATAAATGCCGGGGGCGGAGCCAAGATGGCCGCATGAAAACAGTATCTTACCAGAGCTATCTCACAAGTTCTATCAGATTCCTATAGAAAAGTGAATTTGAGCAGATTTGAGAGAGTTAGAAACCATGAGAAGTCTGAGTGGGGCAAATTTCCCAGCCAGGAGTGTCTGAAAGGCCAAAGGAACAAATCTGTGGGCTAGGAGAGTGCTCAGCGTGTGGAGCTGCTCCAGACGAGACTAAAGCAGAAGCGGCTGGCCGGGAAACCCACTTGGGAGACAGGTCGGGAGAAAGCAGAGTGCCCAAAACCATCAGAGATCCCCAGGTCTCCCAACACAGCACGGCATTCTGTGGAAGCGATGAGAGGCAGCACAATGCCACTGACTGTGAGTTACCAATTCCAGAGGCTTGCAGCCCAAAGGTTTGAAATGCTTTTTAAACTTCCAGGAGACATAATGGCCAGGTAAATGGCTCTAATCCCTTCCCTCCCCAAGCAGAGAATTCCTCAAGGGGAAAAGAAACAAACAAAAAAACAAAAACGCTGGAATAGAGGAGACAGAAGTGGGGCTTCAGTGGCGGAGTAGCGGGAGTACCTGAGTCCCAGAGGGGCAGAGCCAGCAGGGGTCAACACCAGGAGCCCAGAGTTACTCTTGCTCCCCTAGGGGAAGTGCCAGACACCCATCTCAAACAACAAAGAGATGAGACCATTGCTGAAGAGCAACAGTACTGCAGAACAACCCCAGAGAAAGAGGAGATTTTGGGCAGCCAGACCCTCTCCCCCACACCTCAGGAAACTGAAAACTGTAATTCACAAAGCCAACAACGAGACTCACAATCCCCAGAATAAGAAAGCTGGGACAGTGAGCCCTGAGCCCAAAAAGCAGAAATTTATTGTAAAGCCAGGAAAAGGCTAACCAACATGAACACACACACACACACGCACGCACGCACGCACGCACGCACACACACACACACACACACACACACACACAAACCCAAGGACCATTGATTCTTTTTATGGAGACAGGCAGGATCAAAATACCAATTTGGAAGAGCATAACAATGACACTATATCCACATCTGATACCTCAAAAGGTAATATGAACTGGTCTCCAGCCCAAAAAGCATTACTGGAAGAGCTAAAGGAGGATTTTAAAAACCAAATTAGGGAGGTAAAAGAA
>CM053622.1:462624681-462650730 GCA_028646595.1 Phalanger gymnotis
TGGAGTGGGGGGGGGTAGGAAATCAGGAGAAAATTTGTAATTCAAACGCCTGTGAAAATCAATGCTGACAACCAAACATGTCAAAAATAAATTAACAAAAAAACAGAAACAAACAAACAAAAAAAACCAAAGAAAGGTACCCATGCAAATGCTAAACTTGTATGTTAGTTCTCTCTATTCCTATCCAGTACTTACCAGAGATCTTTCATACTAAATCTACTAAAATTTTACTCACATCTTTAAATCATTTTTGTTAATTTTTTTCTTGAATTTGTCTATGTATGAAAAGGCTTTCTTTTTGTTGTGGTAGTTTCCAGCTATTATTGTTTTTTTCTTGAATTTTTCTATTGTAATTCAACTTCACTACCCCTTCTCTATTCCATTTCTTACCTTTTCTCCTTTTTTTCTTTCCATTTTCTTTCCATTTTCTGAAGTTTATTTTGCTTGTGACTAGCCCTCTATTGCTCTACCTCTCTCAAATTTTTGTCTCATTTCTCTCTCACTACCTGTTACTCTGTTTAGGTTAACATATTGGTACATGAAACTGTGTTTCCATAAGTGTTTTTGTGTAAGTGTGTATGATACATATCCAATTGTCCTTTGACAGATTCATGTAAGTGTGATGCCCACTCTTCTTACACCTTCTTCTACTTTGCACACACTTCTAATATCCAAATTATCAAAAAAAAAAAATAATAAATGTAACCTTCTTCTGCCTTTCTTCCCAAAGGTATTCCTTTTCCCCTTCACTTTTTTTTTCCTTATGACAACCAAGTCTGAGTGAAACAACCTCAGATCCTTTGGTTGTCTAATATAAATACTGCTGCTACTTTTAAAGATGTTTGAGTTACAAAGAGGCATTTATTTCTCCTATTCCAATTAGAATATAAGCATTTCATCATCAAATACATAGCCTTTGGAAATATTCATATATACTTTTTCTAGATTTTTTTGGACTTTTATCCTTTTCATCCAAAATGCTGGAAAATTGTCTATTCCATTAAAAGTTCATTTTCCTGTCATAGGATTGTCATCTGTTACTCAGGATGATAATTTATTGTTTTGAACCTTTGATGATTGGCCTTTTTTAAATATTATATATCAAGATTTTCTCCCTTTATGGTTGAAGCTGCCAAGTGTTTTTTTTTTATCCTGACTTTAATTCTTTTATTGTTAGACTTTTTTTTTAATTCTGATGACAGGATTTTTTTTCTTTGACCTGCCAGCTTCTTGCCCATATTCATATTCAAGGCATGTGAGTACTGCAAGTTTTCAGCCACTTATGTGTCTCTTTTGCACAGAACCCTGGGCTTCCTACTTTCTAGTACAGAGTACTGTAGCCTTCAGATGCACCTGAATTTTCTCGGGTATGAAATGATGGCTTTCTGGCTTGCGTTGGATTTTCTCATACGGCAGCTTTCCCTTTGCCTGTAGTGTTCTTGTTGACTTTCTGTTGGCTTGAATGAAGGCACTTAATGTAGTTGCTACTTAGATTCTCTGATGATTCTTCATGTGAGTCCGCTTTTTGCTCTCTGTTGGCATACATGGATGAGAGCTATGTTCTGCAACCATCAATGAAGCCATGTTAAAGTCAGATATGTGTATATGCAATATACATATATATAGTATACATACAGATACATGTATTTCTACTTAAAATAGTTATACAATAAAATTTAGAAATAAGATATTTAATTCTAACACAATTAGATGCTGACACTATACAAATTCCCTCAAGAGTTACTGTAGATGTTATATTGATGCCAATACCTAGAATAATGTATATAATGTAGAAACCCAATATTGGTATTATAAAATCAAGTAGATAACTAGAAATTATTACTATAGTCTAAGAAGAGGAATTATAAAGCTACCAGCTCATGTGCTATAACTACTTTATTTTGTTTGTAAATAAATAGATAAATGTATTTCTAGCTTATCAAATAATATATTAGAAACTAAAAAGATCATTAAATACTAAAAATATTTTTCTTGATATTATTTTGAGACAAATAGATAGTTGACTCCCAGGTGTAGAAAGCCAGTAATAATACTTGGAACTTGGTAATTAATAATTAATCATTTATAAACTTTTTAACAAATACATTGTCAAAATAAATGCTAAATTGTACCAATTTCTTTTCTGTTTTACTGAAGAGATACCCAGATCTATTTTGACCTAAAGTATTTCTATACACTGGAACCTACAAATGATGCACTCAAATAAAGGAGTCAAACCATGACATTTCCCAGTTCTCTCCAGAGATTTACCATTGATGCTTTATTGATGTAGGTAATTAGAATATTAATTACTCAAAAGGCAGAACTTGATATTACCATTAAGAAGTGTGGTAGCTCACCAAAAATCAAGAACATAATCTGCCAACAATATATTTTCAAAGAACACCGTAATGCTTATATTTTGAGTCTCAAAACAGCTGAATGAATCTATTTCTAAAATAACTAATAGAGCAAAATATTATCACCTGAATATCAAGCATGTATGCCTAATAGAACTATATGTTAGCATAGCGTGAAATTCTATCACAAGGTTTCTTTTAATGTTGCAAGTATTAAACAGTTGAATTTTGGATTTGCAGGCAAATTGTGTATATATTATACCTAGTAGAAAGATATTGATTTAGAAAAAAATATATTTTTACAGGTCTCCTTTTCTTACAGTATAAAATCTGTAAACAAATATTTATAACAATCACTTGTTGGTGTGAAATGTATCTTCCAGATAAATACCCTTACATTTTAAAATACTTCATGATTTATTTTTGTGCATTCTATGTATATTTGATTTGTATAATTTTCATTCATATTATTTGGATTACATATGCATATATGTATAGGTTGTATACGTATATGTGTATATACACAGATTCTGAAAACTATAATAAGGTTCGTGGAATACATATAGACATATAAGTACATATTTTCACACACACACTTTAGATAGATATGTCTATATGTATATAAAAATATATATGCATATATATGTCTCTGTATGTGTAGATGATAGACAAATAAATATTGCTATAGATATAGATAAGTAGATAGATGCTGTTCTTTTTTATTGAAAGCCAAGACAGAGGAATGGGAGCTGCTCAAGTCTAGAAGACCTGTGCGAAATTCTACCTCTGGCACATATTGGCTGTGTGAACCAGAAATTACTTGACTTCTAAAGTCAACTTAGAGTCAGAACTCTAAGTTTATAAACTGAAGAATATATAGTAATCTGCACTTTGGGTGAGTTTCCTAACTGAAAGCATAAACCTAAGGCCAAAAAAGTATATATTAAAAGTAGAAGACATAACAAAGAATGATTTATTACACTGAAAATACTTTCCTAAGAAGGGAAGTAGATGTATGTACCATGGCTGATTTTGGTAAACACACATGTGCATGTATGTATGCATGTATGTATGTATGTATGTACGTATACAAATACACATATGCATATGCATGTGCATATATATTTATATATTTATTATATGTGTGTGTTCTATGTGCATATTACATATTTAGCCTTACAGAAGATAAATAGTGTCAGGCATGTCAATACTTTTCAAAACTCTTAGGTCTACTTAAATTTCATGTAATTGTACCATATATTATTTATCCAAAGCTAAAATTATTGTTTATTCTAGAAAGACTGTGAAATTGTCCTATACAATGCAATTTCTACCAAATAAGGTAAAGCTCCAACTCTCAGATGAGAATTGCCTCAGGATGGTGAAGGCTGACTGAGCCTAATCAGGATTATTAACAGTAATTCCATGTAATGGTCTTGTGTAGAAATAACTTCAACTAAAATGACGTTAGTAGTTTAGGGAAGAGATATATAAATATCTATGTCATACAGATTTTATACAACTCATTCATGTCAACTACATATTTAATTGTTAAAGAATGAGTAAAAATCTTTAAGGGCTACATTCCTCTTAAAATGCATTTTTTTAATGATTAAGTATTCAGGATGAGAACTTAAAGCTGAATATTCATGATGAAAGCTATATTTGATCATACAGAGAGTTTAGATTGTTTTATTTTCAAAACAGATGTATTTAGCATGACTGCAAATAATAAGTTGGTACTCTGAAGATAGATTCTGACAATTAACACCATTTTAATGTTCTTTTTCCTCTTATTTTTTTTTGCAAAGGAATTAACTGAACTTGAAGCAAATAGATGGAAAATTAAACAATGAAAAAATAAGTTATAAATGTCAAAAGAAAAAAGGATGGGTAGACTTATAGAACAGTACAATTGGTGAAATGATAATATAATGAATGAATTTGGGAAACCGCACATTTCTAAAAAATACGTCTTGAATGAAGTGTATAAAATATTGTTTTCAAAGTCCCAATGCAAAAAAAAAATAGCTTCCAATCTTTCAAAAATATCTCTTCCTATTTTTTAGAAATCGATACATTTAATAAGAAGATAAAAACTCTTCAGATAAGTATTTCTTTCCATTTATTTTATATGAAATTGCTAATATAGGTAAATGCTAATGGAGTGAGGAAATTGCAATCTCTAAGTATCAGTAACTTTGAAACAAAAAGCTATATCCACATCATGAAAAAAACCATATATATGCTGTTTTAGTCCATTTCATTTTTTTAAAAAAGTATTTATTAAGGATAAACTAGTTATGTGACATTGCACTATGCTATGGTGAATATAAAGAAGAGAATTACCAAGGATTCTTGAGTCTATTTGGAGACAAGATATGGACACATAATATAATGCACACAATGTTGTTGTTCAGTTTTGTCTGTCTCTTATATGTCCATGGGGTTTTCTTGGCAAAAATATTGAAGTGGTTTGCCATTTCCTTCTCCAGTGGATTAAGGCAAATTGGGGTTAAGTGTCACCAAGCTAGTAAGTATCTCAGGCTGGACTTGAACTAAGGTCTTTCTGACTCCAGGCCCAGAAGTCTATCCTCTTTAGGTTCCTAGATGCCTCCTAAGATACAAATACACACACACATACATGCATACATACATACATATACACAGTCTAATATACACATACGTATAACATACACATATACAAATGCATGTACAAATATAATCAAATGCGTACATATATTTACAATGAACACATAAAAATATAAGCCAATAATATTAAAAACATGAGAAAGACTGTGATTATACTGTATATATTGAAAGATATTAGTTGTTACCTCTTCTTATCATGACCTTTCTATTGCACTCATCCTACAAATATTCCAAGTCACAGAGTAATATTGAATGACTATAAATACTTATCTTGGCATATGTCAGCACCAAATACCAATCAATCAAATAAACAACAATGAATAATTACGGAATATGTCTATGTCTGACATGCTAGCAACTGAGAATTGGAAACAAAATGAATTTTCCTGTCCTCAGTACCAGTTCATTCTAACAGAACCTAATTTTACTCATTCACGGTTTCCACCAATTATCTCCATAAAGGATTATTGTTTAAAGACAAATATATTATCACTCTCTTCCCATGCTCTTTCAATCTCACAGTCCAGTTTATGATCAGTTTCCCTAGGTCCTAGAATAGATCTGAAATCATGAAAAGATAGACACTCCCTCCAAATGTATGCGGATACTTACTGGTTATCTGGCCCTTAACCTCTCAGCCTCACTTTTCTCATCTGTAAAATCAGGATGACAAAAATACCCTCTACTTCTCAAGATTGCTGAAAGAAGGTCAAGTGAGATAACATAGTAAAACACTTTGGAAAGCTTAAAGTACAAATGAAATGCTATCTTCAACAACAGAGTTACTATTGTTCATATCCTTCCATAAATCTTTTGCAAAGGAACCACCCAAACCAAATGCAGTTTTTTGTCTAGGTCTTTAGACCTTAAATTTATTGTAGTATATAATGTAGACCCTATCCATTGGTTATCTCACATTGATATAAAGCATGTGAATAATATTTATGTCATTTTTTTTCTACAAGCACTATCATTATTTATACACTGTAGACTATTTGTACCTAGCATAAATTATTTTTTTGCCCTTTGCATGACTTAGAATTTTGATTGTTCAGAACTTATGATATTCCATAATTCACAGTCATTTAGCATTGTAAGAAGAATACTGATGTTAAAGAGATATTTTTCCCGGAAAAAACTTAGACCCACTGATAGCACTGCATAATCTTCAAAATGATGTCGGGCCTACTGAATTTCTCTTGTTCATTTTGGAACTAAGCTCATTGTACATCTGCAGTATCTGTCCAAAATCTATGCGTATACTGATATAACGTAATGGGCAAAAAGAGAAACACAAACAGTAACAGAGACAGAGACAGAGACAAAGAGAGACAGAGAGAGAGACAATGAGACAGAAATGTGTGCATAGAGAGACAGGGCACCTAGGTAGCACAGTGGATAGACTGCCAGACCTGGATTCAGGAAGATAATTCTTCCCGAGTTCAAATGCAGCCTCAAACACTTACTAGCTATGTGACCCTGGACAAGTAACTTAAGCCAGTTTGCCTCAGTTTCTTCATCTGTAAAATAACCTGGAGAAGGAAATGGCAAACTACTCCAGTATCTTTGCCCAGAAAACCTTAAATGGGCTTACAAGGAGTTGGACACAACTGAAAGCCAACCAAATGTATAGAACGTGGACAGATAGATATGGCCCTGCTCTGTAGAGTGCTCAACTGATTATATAGTCTGGACAGTAAAATGTCTTCATCCACTTGGTTTTTCCAATGGGATTTTTTTTGCTAATTCTTTTATGTGGTTTTATATATCTTTTAAAATGCTGTGTAATGTTTGTGAACTTTATGGAATCTACATAATGTCACCCACAAACTAAAGCATCTAGAATGCCTTAGCACTTATAGGAAATCACTTTTTCATTTGGATTTTGCATTGAACAAGTTCTGTAATGATTAATATTAATACAGAGAGACATAACTAGATGATACAATGGATAGAGCCCTGGACTGAGAATCAGAGAGTCCTGAGTTCTGATCCCTTCCATGCTGATATAACGTAATGAGCTGTCTTATTGTATATTGATGAGCTGTATAACTTATGAGCTGTCTGAGTCTGAGCAAGTCACTTACCTTTGTTTGCCAGAGAGAGGGTGGAGGGGAAGAGAGAGAGAGAGAGAAGAGAGAGTGAAGAGAGCGGGGCGGGCGGGGGGGAGAAAGGGAGTATATAAACACACATGAAAAATCTGTCGTCGTTGTGAGAATCAAAAGAGATATTTGAAATTGATCTGCAAACCATAAAACATTATATAACACATTGTATAAATTATTGTTATTATTTTATTATTATTGCTGTTGTTGCAATCTCTGACATTGTATCAATCAAGCTATCAAAAAGCATTTTTAAGTGTTTACTGTGTGTTAGGCGCTATACTTAGTGCTATTGCTACAGAAGCAAAAATGAAGCATGTCCTAACCCCAAACTTCTGTAGGTAAGACGGCATAAATTACATATAAAAATATGTAAGCAATAAATACAAGGGGAGACACTCTTAGCTAAAGAGATCAGGAAATATACCACATGGAAGGTGCAACTGAAATTGAACTTTAAAAATGTAGAGAATCTAAGAGGTTGATTTGAGAAAGGAATATACTCCAGGCATGAGGAAGAACATATGCAAAGTTATAGATATGAGACATGGAGTTAGGTGAGAAAAAAGGCAAGAGAATGCATTAAATGGAATAATGAATAATAATGCTGGAAAAGTAGATATGAGGCAAGTTGTGAAGTGCTTTTACAACCAAACTGAAGATGCTACTGTTAATAGAGAGCCACAGGAGAGTGAAATAGACCTATGCATAAGGGAAATCATTTGATCAGCTGTGTGGCTGACAGATTGGAGAGGAGGAATGAGAAAGAAGGACCAAAGAGGACACTATTTCACAAGTTCAAATGAGAGGAAATGAACAGATCAAGGTATAGAGCCATGAAAATGGGAAAAAAAGAACAGATAAAAATGATGTTGTAGCAGAATAATTGACAAGATTTGTATTGTACAGGAATATAGAGGTAGAAAGAGTAGTTAAGGAAAACACTAAAGTTGGTAACTGGGATAAATGGAAGAATGACTATTTGCTGATGGCATGGTGCTGATCCACCACCTACTTAAGAGCCTCGCATTCCTCCTAAAATCTCTTTTTATGGGTCTTGAAATCTTTTCATATATGTGTATGTCAGAACCAGAAAAATCATTCTTTTCGTTGGGCCACTTCTCTTTGGATTCATAAGCAGCATCTGTTCATATTTTGAATTTCTTCAATCTATTCTCAACAAATGTCCAAAATTAATTACCATGTCTACATGAGTAATTTAGAATTTACATTTGTTTGCTTATCAGATCTGTCCATTGAAGATATTTTCTTCATCATGTGATTACCCTGTAGTATGTGTCCTACAAGTGATGATTTTGTTGATAACAACAAGGTATGAAATCTGAGGCCTGTTCCCCTTGTAAGTTCATGCTGTAGGCCAGAGATGAATAAGACAAGTATATCAGGTTTGTTATTCAAAAAAAATAATTATTTGTAGAAGATCTAGCAACTAACAAAAGGATATTTACTAACCATGTTGAGGGAAGGAAATTCATTGAAGACACCATGTTGATTTAGCCCAGTATAGCTTTCTTTTCTGTACTGTCCATTATGGCTAATATTCAAGCATCAAGGGGCATCCCAAGTTCATTATGGTGTTGTTTTTGTTTGTTTGTGTTATTACATTTTGCATGGCCATTTGACTCAGAAGTTACATGTACTTCTTAAGCCTTAGTCTTCTTAGTCAATTACAGCTCAAGAATTATTTAAATATCTTTTTTGGGAAAAATATAGCCTAAACTTCCTGTGGTGGCCCCTTAGGACATTGTTCTCACTTCAACCCAATCCTTGGTGAAAAGGTTCTAATGGACTTCTAGAAAGTTTTCAACAACTTACATGATTTTGGAGTATTACTAGAAAATGCTAAATTTATGGAAGAAACCTTCACAGGTATCAGTGGAAATTTTTTTTAATGAAATGATAAAGAGAGCAAAAATAAAAGACAACAGACAATGAAATGGCTTCCTGAGGAGTGAATAAATATGACAGATTAGAACTAGAAATGCCAGACCACCTGCCTTATTTGGACATTGCAAATAATTCATTCCAAATAATACAGTCTGTGTACTAAATGGTGCTAAATCTTTTAAAGTCATCATGGGTCTCCCAATGTCAAGAAGTCATCAGGAACAGGAATAGTACATGAACCTTTAGAGCTACATCCAATATGATGACATTTCCTTCATAATTACCAGTCCTCAACAAGAGTCAGGGCAATCTATGGGAAGGTAGCTAAGAAGACATTATACTTTTGCTTGCTTCCTATCTCCGTGATAAGAATCACCATATTGTAACCCACTTAATAACCTTGACCCATAAGCCAGGACCTCATCCTTCTCCCTACAGGCCATATAAGGAAAAAGGAAAATACCAAATCTTTGTCCCTTTGGAGTTCTCTTTTGAAGGAATACTCTCCTTCTTCCATGGGATGGCAGTGATGGGATGACATCTAGGTAAATCCTTTCTCTTCTCCCATCACCAGAAAGCAAGCTGCCTCCCCAAAAGTTAATTCTTGATCCTCTAAGTTCTCCCTGGAAAGGAATTGTCCAATGACCACTGGGTGCTGTCTTGGAAGCAAATTCATTGAGGCACTTCAGTCCCATATTCAAGTAAGCAGAAAGCCACACTATGCCTGTCTTTTCCACTATCTATGCTAATGTCTAATTTTCTGAGGCCCGTGTCTCTATCCACATCTGCTACTGGGACCTGTGATAGTATCTGTTGCCACTGCTATTTTGGCCTATGTTATTCCCCACTGTCATTAACTCTGGCTCTTGCTAATACTAGAGTCTGCACCCCTCCCCTCCCTGCTACCTGGTATAACTGAGGCTCATGGCATTGGCTACTGCCTCTGGGAATAACATTGTTGCTTGGTCCCCTATATGCTGTTTATGGGGCCTGTGTTGCAGCCCACTTCCTCTGCTGATATGGCCTGTGATGGGATATAATAACAATCCCCTAGGCCAGGGGCCTGGGACTTGATTCTATTCATCATGCTATCAGTAAAAGGCAATTGTGATCATATTAGTTCCCAAAACCAATTAAATTTCAAGCAGAGTTTCATTACCTTTTAAGGAAAATCTAGCCTAACCTTTATGGAACAGGACTTTGGAATATTGTTTCTCTTCTCCCACATATCATAGCTCTCTTCTCCCACATATCATAGATTAGAATAACTTCTCTCTGAGTACATTTAAGCATTTATTGGGCCTCCAGTGGTTTAGCAAGTACATGGATTTACTCCACATTCTAAAACAGCTTAGTTCCAATTTTCTCCTCACAATATATTATTTAAATCTTGCCTTCCTTGTACATGAAACGTACTTCTTTTTCCTTTGCTCCTAAAGCCTTTCTTGGACCTGCAGGTGCCACATTTTTCTCCCATCTGTTTTAAGGATGTTTTCAGTGATGGTAGGCTGACACTAGAAAAGCCTCACCCTCCTTTTTTTCCTTTCAGCCACCTCTATTTCACTTTAATCACTGCCTCATGGTTTCAAATTGCAATTTTCATGATTCCAAAATGTAACACTTTTGTTATTGTGCACTCAGTTGCCAAGTCTCCTTGACTCTATCTCCATAAAAATCTCCTGTCTGTCCTCTTCTTCCCTCTATCGTATCCAAGCCATTATCCTATTTCAGGACTTCATGACATCTTTCTTAAACATTTGCAATAGTCTTCTATTTGGTTTTCCTCCTTCCAGCCTCTGCCTATTCTAATCTATATGCCATCAAGCTGCCAAAATGATATTCCTAAAACATTGTTACTCCCTGGTGAACAAACTACAAGGGTTCCCTCTTGATTCTAGGTTAAAATTTAAACTCTTCTGCTTGGCTTTTAAAACTCTTTATAATATGAATTTTGACTACGTTTCCAGGATTACTACACATTTTTCCTCATATGTTTTAAGTTTGAATCATACAGGCCACCTTGCAGTTCTCAATACATGATCTCCGTTCACATTTCTCAGTGCCTTAATTTAAGCTCCCTACCATTCTCAGAATGTACTCTTCATATTATTTCATACAATCCATGTCTTCCTTCACAACTCCATTCGACATCCTCCTATAAGAAATCTTTACTGATATCACCCAGTTAGTTCCCTGCCCTTATAAATGACATATTGTAATGGCAAGCAAAGTGGGACATTTTGTTGGCTTTTGTTTTGGAGTGCTTCTTAGCACTCAAGCAACCAAGTTCCTTTGAGTCTTGCCTTTGTTTCAATCAAGAGTCTTTGATGATCTGCTTAAGTCATGGGAATGCCTAGATCACATGTGTTCGAATCCCATGGTTGTGATGCCCTCTGACTCTGAAGAAGTGTATATATACATTGAAGTTAGCATTTTGCTTTGAGGCTTCTCACTCATTGGAAGAGCATTCATGTGCTTTGGCCAGATGATACTCTGTGTAGCCATTAAGGAGCCCCCACCTTGGCTTTGAAAACCCAGATGTTGGTGCTTCTCTCTCTGGTGACTGTGTACATATTGCTGTAGTCAAATAGTTAGAAGCTTATCTTTTGATTTGTGTTTATTTGATCTGTTTATATAATTTCTGCTTGTGATTTCTATTTGTGTATTCTCTGAAGTTCAGAGTGCTGGCTTTTCTCCCTCAACTAAGTGAATGATATATGTATGTTCAATTAAAGTAAGATTGTTAACCCCTTAAAGTTGCTTTCCTTAGAAAAGGAGATCAAAGAATCTGTGCTAGCACGCCTTATATGTGCTGGAGTTCGTGGTCTTGTTATTGGCCTTACACAGCCACAGTAACTGCAAGTAACATTGTTGTTACAAATATGTGTGTATGTACATGCACACACATACATGTATATACATCTATACATATATATGTATATATATATATATATATATACACACACACACATACATTTACTTTTTATGTAAATTTTATTTTTTCCAAGTAGAATATAAGACATTTGGTGGCACTGACTGTTTTATTTGTCTATACATACACAATGCCTAACATCATGCTTTAAATATAATAATTTTTTAATTAGTGAATCAAATTTATTTTCATTATTTTTTCATTAACATTCATCAAACTAGTATCTGCCTACTCTCATCCTTAGACAGAAGTCAGCTTTATTCTTACGTTTTCATTTTCATGTCTTCACTCCCAGTGTTTCATTCTCAATCTCAGTTCTAGAGGCTGGGTCGATTACTTTTTTTGATTTGGCAATGCATTTGTCAATGTCAATAACCACTCTTCAAAGTCCAGCTGTAAGGTAATTTCCTTGCTATTGTTGTCTTCACCCATGTGAAATGATCCTCTAGGACAATCTCATTGTTGTCATTCCAACCAAATACAATTTAGAGGTCGTTTATTCTGACATGTTTCCCAATGCAGGAGTTACTTTACCAAAAGCCATGACATGTGTTTATCTACTCCTTACATGACCACTCACAAACTTAGAAAGATACTTGTTACACTCAGTTCTAGTAGTTAGAAAATACTCTTAAAGTGAAATCTATCTCAATGATGGAAAAGTCAGTGGTAAACCACTCTAGTATTTTTACCAAAAAAACCTCAAAGAGGGCCAACTGAAACAACTGAACAGCAACTATCACTTCAAAATCCTTCAATTAGTCCTGAAAACTGAAGACTGCTTCTATCAATGAATGCCATGGTGCCATGGTACTCTATTATTAAAAAAGCTGAGTCCTAGACCTGACCCCTAGTAACTATTTCTAAATTACACCAGAATAATTTCCTTTTGTACACTATGCATTAGCAAAATCAAAAAAAGTCAGTTTGGAAATAGTCATATGTGCTGCCTAATTCTTGATGTCACATTAACATACTATCTGCAATGGATTTTGGGAAATATTATCAATGGCAGCAATCTACTGGAATGTTTAAGTAGTCAGTCTAGCAATAAAAATAAAAATAAAGAAGACACTAAAATATTTAACATAGCATATTTTGTAGAAAAACAGACTACAGTTAAAGTATGAGGAGCACATAATTGCAGAAGACAGAATAATTTCTTCTCATGTAACCTCTTTTACCTTCAGTTTCTTTATCTCTAAAATTGGGATAATAACAGCATTTACCTTGAAGACTTATTTTAAGGATAAAATGAAGTGATGGAAGGATAGATATAGATAGATATAAGATAGAAATGATCTATGTACATGAAGGGCTTTGTTGTATGTATGTTAACTATTATCATCATTATTGTTGTTATTATTATGCCTAAAGGCATCTTCATCACTTAATTCTTCCATCTCATTGCTTTCCCCTTCATTGAAAAAAAATCAATTTACTATTTTTATCAATTTATTATGTTTTTTTAGTGTTCAACATTCATTTTCACAAGATTTTGAGTTCCAAATTTTCTCCTCATCTCTCCCCTCCCCTCACCCCAAGATGGCATGGATTCTTATTATGCCTTCCCCCAATCTAGCCTCCTTTCTATCACCCCCCCCATTCCCTCCCCTCTTACTTTCTTGGAGGGCAAAATAGATTTCTATACTCCATTGTCTGTATATCTTATTTCCCAGCTGCATGTAAAAACAATTTTTAACATTTATATATAAAACTTAGAGTTCCAAATTCTATCCCTTCTTTCCTCCCCCCCACCCTCATTAAGAAGGCAAGCAATTCAACATAGGTTATATGTGGGTACTTATTCAAAACACTTCCATAATAGTCATGTTGTGAAAGACTATTTTTCCCTCCATCTTATCCTCCATTTATTCCATTTTCTCCTTTGACTCCTTTTCAAAAATGTTTGCTTCTGTGGGGGTGTGGGTGGGGCAAGCCAAGATGGTAGCTGGAAAGCAGGGACTTGCTTAAGCTCTCCCCCAGGTCCCTCCAAACACCTGTGAAAAATGGCTCTGAACAAATGCTAAAGCTGCAGAACCCACGAAATAACAGAGGGAAGCAGGGCTCCAGCCCAGGAAAGCCTGGATGGTTGCTAGGTAAGATGTATCACTCACAGAGCTGGGAACGGAGAGGAACAGAGCCCAGTGTGGGCCACGCCAGGACCAATCAGACTGGCAGCGGGGAAGAACAGGTGGTAGGGCCCTGAATCATTGAGCTTTGGCAGTTATCAGACCTCTCAACTCACAAATGCCAAAGGCAACAGAGCAGATTAGTGGGATAAACTGCTGGATCTGGGTGAAAGGAGTGTGCAGTCGTCCCCAGTCCTAGGGCATGAAAGTGGTGCAGTTCTGGGGCTGCTTCCAGACCTCCAGCTCCAGTTGCTTCTGGCCCCAGGCCGACCTCATGGGAGGAATTAAGCAGCATATCAGAGCAGGAGTGCAGAGCCTGCTTGGATCTGGGTCACGGTCCAGGTTGGTGGTTCTTGTGGGAGGAGGAGCGCTGGCATGGCAGAGCTTGCTATGTAGACATACCTCTGAAAACAGCAGCACAGCTGCTAAAGCTTGGGACAAAGTACTCTCCACTCTACAAGCAGTCATATCTTGACAAAAAACTCAAGGGTAAAATAGTTGTCTAGGAAGATGAACAGGCAGTGAAAATGGACTCAGATTCAGACTCAGACTTTGGAAACTCTTTTTGGTGACAAAGATCAAAACATATACCCAGAAGAAGTCAACACAGTCAAAGAGCCTACATCAAAAGCCTCCAACAAAAATATGAATTGGTCTCAGGCCATGGAAAAGCTCAAAAATGATTTGGAAAAGCAAGTAATAGAAGTAGAGGAAAAATTGGGAAGAGAAATGAGAGTGATGCAAGAAAATCATGAAAAACAGCTCAATGACTTGCTAAAGGAGACCTAAAAAAGTAATGAAGAAAATAATACCTTAAAATATAGACTAACACTAATGGCAAAAGAGCTCTAAAAAGGCAATGAGGAGAAGAATGCCTTGAAAGGCAGAATTAGCCAAATGAAAAGGAGCTCCAAAAGACCACTGAAGAAAATTCTACCTTAAAAATTAGATTGGAGCAAGTGGAAGCTAGTGACTTTATGAGAAATCAAGGTATTATAAAGCAGAACCAAAGGAATGAAAAAGTGAAAGACAATGTGAAATATCTCACTGGAAAAACCACTGACCTGGACAATAGATCCAGGACAGATAATTTAAAAATTATTGGACTACCTGATAGCCATGATCAAAAAAACATCCTAGACATTATCTTTCAAGAAATTATCAAGGATATACAGTTATCTCTTCTACATCATGACTTCTCTCATCATGGTTTCAATATATTGCATATGAGCATAAGAAATTAAATGAGAACTTTTGAGTTGTTTTTCAGAAGATGCAGATGACATGCAAAGCCCCAGCAGACAACATAGAACCAAATATTTAACCCAAATTTTATAATAAGATACCTCACCCATGCCATAAAACAAACAAGAAAAAAAAACAGAGTTCTTTTCTGGTACAAAGGGAGGTCAAAACATTTTACAAAGATTTTCCAGATCATGGGAGCACAGCGACACTAACCCCATGATGTGAAAGGGATAATTGTATCTTGGGAGGGAGTAGTGGCAACGATGAAACCAGTGTTACTGGATCACAAATTAAGAGGTAGGGGTGAGTAATTTATAAGAAGGCTGAAAAGGTGAGAGGCAGGTTTATAAAGGGCTTTGTACACTAAACAAAGGATTTTATATCTGATTTTGAAAGAACCACTGGAGTTTATTGAAAGTCTTGGGGTGAGGGGTGGGGAGAGATGACATGGTCAAACTTTGCTTTATGAAGAATCCTTTGACAGGTGTGTTGAAAATGGAATGGAGTGGGAAGAGACTTGTGTCAATCAGGAAGATCATCCAGCAACTATCGGCATAGTCCAGACATAAGGTGATTAAGACCTGTTGTTCATCCTTCATTATTGAAGAAGACAAATGACATCGTGCAGGTAATTGGGTTTAAGTGAGGCAGCTATGTGCAAAGTCATAAGCCTCACTCTCTCCTACAGAGTCACTGAAGTCCAGTTCATCAGGGTGGTAGCAGTAACAGAAGAGAGAGAGAGAGAGAGAGAGAGAGAGAGAGAGAGAGAGAGAGAGAGAGAGAGAGAGAGAGAGAGAGAGAAATATGCAAAATATATTTTAAAGGTAAAGCTGACAGGTCCTGGGAACTGATTGGGTATAGGAGGTGGGAAGTAATGAACTGAGGATGACACCTGAATGGGGAGCCTGGATGACTGTAAGACTAGAGATACTCTTAATAGTAACAGAAAAATTAGGAAGATAGGAGAGTAGGTGGTACAGGAGATAAAAAGGTCAGTTTTGGACATGCTGAGTTTAAGATGTCTATAAGACATCTTGTTCAATATGTCCAGCAGCCAGTTGGAGATGAGAGACAGGGTCAACAGAGAGGTTAAGGCTGCATTAGTAGACTTGAGAATCATGAGCATAGAGAGGGTAATTGAATAATTAGGAGCTGATGAGATCACCAACTGAAATATCATAGAGGGAGATAAGGGCATAGGAAAGAACCCTGTGAGATACCTGTGGTTAGAAATGAGGACAAAAGAAAATCAGAAGGAAAAAAAAACTGAGTAGTCAGGTAGGAAAAGAAAGAAGACCCAACAAGGTCATGAAAAATTAAAAAAAAATAAGTTTTCAAAGAGAAGGTTGATCATGGTGTCAAAAAGCTACAGAGAGGTGAAAAAGTATGAAAGCTGAAAAATGTCATTAGATTTTGCAATTAAGAGATCACTGGTCTCTTTGGAGAAAGCAGTTTTGGTTGAATGATGAAGTAAGAAGCCAGACTGTTCTGAGTTAGGAAGCAAGTAAGAAGAAAGGAAGTATATTCATCTATTATAGATGGCTTCCTCAAGAAGTTTTGCTACCAAAGGTAAGAGAGAAAAATGGGACAATAGCTATGAAGGATAGATAGACCAAATGATTTCTTTTTGGGGATGGGACAGAAATAGGCAGGTTTGCAGGGAGTGGAGAATCAGCCAGTAGACTAGGGGAAATTGAAGATAAATAAGAGTGGAATTACAGAGGGAGTAGTCTGCTGGAGAAGATGTGATAGAATTTGATCTCTTATGCATGTATACGAGTTTTCCTCTGCAATGAGAGGTACCACCTCATCTTGTAAGGTAGGGGTACAGGCAGAGATAGTGGTAGATGTAACAGGTAATGTTGGATGAGGAGCAGGAGAAGTGAGGAAACTCTCAGTGATTGGCCCCATTTTTTTAATGGAATATGAGGCAAAGATCTCAGCTGAGAGGGTGGAAAGAGAGATAGCTATTAGAGATCTGAGTAGGAATGAAAAAGTTTGGCAAATTCCCTGTGGTGAATGGGAAAGTGATTCAATTAGAGAGATAAAAATGTGTTACCTTGGTGCAATAAAGGTCCATTGAGATCCTGTAACATGAATTTCATGATTTTTTTCACCTTTATTTTGTAGTGAGGGATTAGACATAAAGTAAGTGTAACAACAACGTTGCTTGCATCTTCTGTGGAGGCGTAAGGCCAATAACACCAGCACAAAGGAGGACTGCTAGCACAGATTGTTTGATCTGCTTTTCTAAGGAAAGCAACTTTAAGGGATTTACAATCTCACTTTAATTAAATATACATGTATCATTCACTTAGTTCAGGGGGAAAATCCAGCACCCCGAACTTCAGAGAGAATACAAACAGAAATTACCAGCATACATTATATAAACAGAGCAAATAAACAGAAATCAGCAGACAGGCTTCTAGCTCTCTGTCCAAGCAATACACCAAGAGTTACAAGTGAGAGAAACACCAATATGTGAGTTTTCAAAGCCAGGGGGCTTTTAACAAGGGCTACCTAGAGTCTCATCTGGCCAAATCACAGGACGTTCTTCCACTGAGTGAGAGCCTCAAAACAAAATGCCGACCTCAGATCTTATATACCCTTTTCAGGGTCAGAGGGCATCACCACCATGGGACTCAAACCTATGTGAACTAGACTTTTTTTCTTTCTTAAGCAGGTCACAGACTCTTGATTCAACCAAAGAAACAAAATAAACAAAAAGTTCACCTTGCTTGCTGTTACATTTGAAAGGGAAAACTCATCAAAAGTACTTGATTACCTTAGCATTCTAAAAGAAAAAGTCCCACCCTAATTACAATTACAGTAAGTGAGGTGGGAGTAACATAAGGATGAAGTTTGTATGGGAAGATAAGTGATAGAATAAAGCAGTAGTGATTCATGGAATGAGGACCATATATAGTTGAAAAAATTGATCAATTGGTTGAGGTGGGGAAGAAAAGAGATTGCAGTGCAGGGTTTTGCAGACTTGCGAAAGGATTAAGGGTTCAGTGAATCCTTCCAAGAGTGGATAAAAAATAGAGTTTGCGGTGGTAAACTGAGTGATAATGAAATGGAATAATGAATGGAATGAGGTTAGATTGTTATTAGAAAAAGGTATTTCACAGTTCATGAATATGGATACTGTATAACTGTGATATCAGTTGTGATTGTGGCAAGACCAAGGGTATTGCCACCTCTCTGTGTAGCTGAATTGGGATGGAGGAGGGAATTACATGAAATGAGAAAGCTAAGGAACTCTGATGCAAGAGTGTTTAAGGGAATTTCAATGTACATAATGGAGTCCCTTTTTACGAGGGCAGGAGATGGAGAGTAGAGAAAGTCTTTGAGCCAGGCCCTGAACTCTGAAGAAAGGAGACTGTCTCAATATATAACAGTTACCATAATTTTGATTTTGTGGTAGATATCATTTGAGTGAACCTAAAAAAGCATATCAAAGAACCTGTGCTAGAAGCCCTCTTGTGTTCTGGTGTTATTGGCCTTATACAGCCACAGTAGCTGCAAGTAACATTGTTATTACACCTCCTCCCTCCATATGTAGTGTCTCTCTGTCTCTTTCTCCGTGTATACAGACACACAGATGTATTTTTCCTCAATAAAAGCAAAGAGAACAAACTAACCAGCAGAGTAAATCCAAAAAACAGATGTAAAACTATTAAATCCTCAAAGATATTCCAAAACTTTCTTTAAAAATATCACAAGAAAATTGAAAGTGATGCTATTGAGATATACGTGGGTGTATGGGAGATGTGTGTATGTGTGTGTGTGTGTGTGTGTGTGTGTGTGTGTGAGAGAGAGAGAGAGAGAGAGAGAGAGAGAGAGAGAGAGAGAAGTGAGGGAATCCTATTGACTCTCATGAGAACATGGAAATGCAGCAAGAAAAATTACAGAATGGTTCTTGAGAGAAAAACGACAACTAAACTTTGAGCCTTTAGGACCAAAATGGTCATGTATCTTCTTAATGTGAAGATGTGGTTAAGTATATATACATACACATATGTGTGTATATGTACATATATGCATGTTTATATATACACACATTTATTTCTGCATGTGTGTATCCATATACATAGCACATATTTCTGCATATATGTATACATATACATATGTAGTGTGTATACATATATGCATATTCACAGGATTATCACAGAAACTTTTATAGAAGCTGAACATATAATTTAGCACATGGAAATTGTAAATAGATATTATAAAATTATATATATATATATATATATATATGTATATCCATAATAGGCTATAACACAATTAAAAATAGTAATCAATATTAAAAACAGACTGAAATGGAGACAACAATTAAATCTGGACTAGTGACTTAGTCAGAGATTGATCATAGAACAATTAAGAACTATGTGAAAGACTAGTAATTGAAAACAGCATACAAGCATTTCTGGCATGACTCTGAAAGCAACATTAATTAAAGAGAAAAATTAAAAAAAACAGTATAAAATGTATTTTCAACAAAGAAAATCAAACCAGTTGTATAGGGAATACAAAAAAATGATGGTTAAGATAGATTTACAGGAGAATTCTATAAAATTTTAAATGAATCATTAATACATATACTGCATAAGTTATTCACAAACATTGAGATAAAGACTACTTTACTAATCTTGATTTATGGGACAACACAGTAAGCTAAATCAGTGAAGGCAAGGAGACCCCTAGAGCAATATCACTAATGAATATTCATCCAATTTTTTAAGTAAATTACTAGCAAAAAGAACATTTATCCAAAAATAATTCACCATGACCATGTTAGATTTATGTAAGAGATGCAAGGAAGGTTCAACATTAGGAAATTTAGCAGAATTAATCATATTTTAAAGTATCAGAAAGGCACAGAATTATCTCAATATTACATCACTAATTTTTGATAAAAACACTAACTATAGCCAAAGTATATTTTAATAATATGATAACAATTTTTTTTTTCTAAAATGGACACAATACATGATGAGATGGAAAAAAATCCTAGAAGTTTTCTTAATAAATGCAAAAGTAAAATGGAAATTCCCTGCCTCACTCTGCTCTTA
This sequence comes from Phalanger gymnotis, assembly GCA_028646595.1. Taxonomy (NCBI): domain Eukaryota; kingdom Metazoa; phylum Chordata; class Mammalia; order Diprotodontia; family Phalangeridae; genus Phalanger; species Phalanger gymnotis. The sequence goes on from CM053622.1 coordinate 462,645,097, forward strand.
TTTGCCGTACTTCTAGACAAGCTAACCAATAGCAATAATATCAGAAAAATATGTTAAAAAGGTGACAAAAAAAACAAAGCCATTCCTATTCATTGATAACATGGGGGATTACTTTGGAAATCCTAAAGGATTGACAAAGGAATTATGAAAATTTACAGCTCCAGGAAGGTGACAAATAACAAAAGAAATTACTAACATCAATACCATTTCTATATAACACTAACAAAACTCAATAAAGAAAAATAGAAAGGGAATTACTATTCAAAATATGTAAAATATAAATAACATACCTTGGAATTAATCCAATGTTCAAGCAATGCATCTCTTTTAAAAATTACATGTCTCTTTTTAAAAAAATTACAATTTCCTTAATTAAATTATTATTCATTGATCATGTAACAATATCATATAAATGTCCATGAATTCTAAGAAATTTACATATATAGTGTTACACTAACCAAACAATCAAGTAGATACTATAAAGAGCAAGATAAAATAGTAATAAAATGCTCTTGAAGCAAGGAAAATTGCCCCCAAAAGCCAATGAAAATAATAAATAGGAGTAAAAATCAATGGGGGATAGGACTTCAAAGCTTCAAATTATGTTAGACATAAATCAGAGAACAAGCATTTATCGAGTGCCTATTATTTGCCACACTCTGCTGGGAAAACAAATATAAACGATGAAAAAAAATTCTGTTTTCACAAATATTACAAATTGTAGAAGCATTAAGTACCTATATAAACATATGCAGAACACTTTATAAAAATTAAAGCAGTACTCACCAAAATTATTTATTATAGTTAAAGTATAGAATGGTAGATCAATGGACAATAAAGAATTAAAAATAATAGCTCAGTATTTGATAAACATAAATTTGGTAATTTATATTTATCAAATACTGGGCTATTACTTGGTAGTAAAGTAGATTTGATTATAATTTGTGGGTAAATTGGAAATGTCACACAGAAGAAATTATGTGTGTACCTCAATCATAAAACATACACCATGATAAGATAAAAATGGATACTTAAATGAATATTAGATAATGTAACAAAATTAGAAGATAATCAGATCAGTCACCTCTCTCAGCTATGGAATGGGGTTAATTCTTGGCCAAACAAGAAATTGAGGCCTTGCAAAAGACAAAGTAGCTATTTTTTATGACATGAAATTGAAAAAAAAAAACTTTTGTGTGAACAAAATTAATGCATTAGAAGAGTAGTAGTTGACTAGATAGGAAAAAATGTGTAACAGAAATCTCTAGGAAATTGATATCCAAGACTTATAAGCAACTAAAAGAAACTTGTAATGATGCACCAAAACCCCTTCCTCAATAGATAAGTTGTAAAAGGATGTGAACTAACAGTTCTCAAAAAGATGAATTTCAAACTAGTAACAACTACATAAAAGAATGCTCTAAATAAACAATAAAAACATTAGAAAATAAAAAGAAAGCTAAGGTTTTATCCTATATTTGCTATATCTTTACCAAATTGGGAAGATAACAAAAGATGGAACTAGTCAATGTTGGAGAAATTGCAGAAATATGGCTACATTAATGCAGTTTTGATAAAGCTGTGAATCTGTTGAACCACACTGAAAAGTAATTTGTAATTCTAACAAGAAAGGAAAATTCCTTCATCTTTTGCTTGGGATTTTATTGATAGGCATACATACCAAGGAGCCCCATGCCCCCCTCCAAAATTTCTCTATATGAACCCCACAAAATGATAGCAGCACTTACAAGCAAGAACTCAAAACCAAATAAATGGCCAAAAAGAAAAAAAAATAAATTATTGTACATTCAGATAATGGGATATGACTGTGAGTTCTCTGGTGCTCTTCATATTTGATTTCAACTCATGTGATGGAATGACATCCACAGCATGAACCTTTAGGCTTTGAGTCCAGGAAGTTTCAAAAAAGATCTGAATACTGGGTGTTTCTAAAGTCTGGACACATAGGCAAAAATTCATATTTTCAAAAAATGAAATGAATGAAATTTTCAACAAAAATTCATTTAATTGGAATACTAACAAATAACATTTTTAGTTCAATTCATTTGTGATGCACAGGTTGTGATGTGTGCTGCAATGTGTGATGCACTTTGCAAGATGCACGTGAACTCGCTGTAACAGCTCCACATTGCTGTCAGTTGCCTATTTGTACAGACTTTAGGAACACCTTGTCCTTTTAAGGAAAAAACTAACCTAAATTGCATGGAGAGAAGGCTTAAAATGTTGCTCTTCCTACAAGTACAAGAAATAATGAATATGATGAATACTGAGAAGCATGAGAAAATATATGGATTAATGCAAAGTGATGTAAGGAGGAGAAAGACAATATTTAAAATAACTATAAAAATGTAAATAGAAAGAACAATACCCAGCAAACCATATCAACCTAAAACCCTTTCTATGGACACTTGCCTTTTTGCTATGTTGGTTAGTTTTGCTACTTTTCTTTTCCCTCTGTTTTGTTCTTCATTTAAGATATTGCTATCTGGGTCAGAGGAAAGTATATTGAAAAAATAAATGATATAAATATGTATCATAAAATATAAAAGATATAAAGTGTATCAATAAAATAATTTATGACATGGAATTACTGAATCATCTTCCTTCAGGTTAACAATGGCTCTCAGGTAAATCAAGATTGGTGATTAGAAATATATCCAATATTAAGATAATAGGAACTTAGGTTTTGATATCAAACTGACTACAGAAGTAATTTTATCCATGTGTCTTTTTTTCTCTGGAAGGAAAACTGATATGCAGAGATATTAAGTTATTTGCCTACTGTCACTCAAATGACTGATACAGGATTTGAATTCTTTTCTTATAAAAAGTTCAATTGTCTTTCTAATATTCTATAGGCTAGGACAGTGTTCATATGTCACATGAGTGAACCTATGTTTTCATTATTCACAACACTGTTTTTTGCCCTCCATAAATTGCTCAAGAAAACTGGATTCAACAACATTGGAATATTAGCTAAAATAACCACTTGTAATTTTTCAAACCATGTGGAAGGCACAAACACCTTGTTATCAATAGGGCAACTCACTCTATCTTAAATGTGTTATAAGATGTAATTGAATTCTTTTTTTTCTGGAGCCTTCATTCTCTAAAGACTATGTTGGATGCCACTGTTGGGCCCAAAGAATCTTGAAATCCTACTGGAAGGGTGGAGAATCTCTAAACAAATTATTTGAAGTTAGCCTTATTGAACCATTCTGAAAAGCTATTAGTCAGAAACATTACACTCAATGATTGCGATACCATTGGATAAATGCAGAAATATGTGTGCTGATATTTACTGGCAGGATAAGTGGTGATTCTAAAAAATGTTATAAGACCTAAAATAACATTGATGGATTTTTCATGCCCATGCCCAAGACACATTCCCAAGGCACAACTCCCTAAACTCACTGGTGCTGCTAATATACATTATATTTGTAAATGTAACATTTAATAAGGAAATGACCTAGAAAAATAAAAAAAAGAAATCATGAGCCAAAATTCATGTATTGAAAGTTCAACTTTATGCAAATGCATGAGGCAAACATTCTATAAATATGCACATAACTACTATAGGAATCAGGAAGACATGAGTTCAAATCCATCCACAGATACTATGGGACTCTAGGCAAGTCACCTAACCTTTTTGCCTTAATTTCTTCAAATGTTAAATGGGCATAATCATAATGCCTACCTCATATAGATATTGTGAGGATTGAAAGAAATATTTGTAAAATGCTTACAATGACTGGCACATAGTAGACACTGTATAAATGCTTTTTCCCTTTTCCTTCCTTTATTATAATCCAGGTTATGCTAGCTTGTCTAAATAATCCATATCATCAAGCATCAAGCCAAACATCTTTCAAAAGTGTCAAGAATCAAAATATGTTTTATGGTACTCCGAATATGTTACAATGCTAATAAATAAAGCACGAAATGCTGAAACAGTAATATTTGGGATGAAAGACAATGTAGCTTGGTGAATAGAATGCTTGACTTAGAATTAAAAAGACCTGGGTTCAAATTCTAACTGATATATATTAGCTATGTGACCATAGACAAATCATTGAACCTAAATCTCAGGAAATTCTGTAAAACTTATCTTTGAAGGTACATAGGGTGTGTGTGATTTGTGTTGGCAAAGAAATTTTCCATTCCATTGAAATCTTAGGCACCTAAATTTTGATGATAATCATAACTTTTCTTTGTAATCTATTTTGTTGGAATAGCTAGGTGGCACAGATAGATAGAATTTTGTGCCTGGAATCAGGAAGACTCATTTTCCTGACTTCAAAGCTGGCTTCAGACACTTACTTATTAGCTATGTGACCCTGAGAAAGTCACTTAACCCTATGTGGCTCAGTGTCTTCACATCTGAAATGAGCTGCAGGAGAAAATGGCAAATGATGTCAGTATCTTTGTCAAGAAAACCCCAAATGAGGTCATGAAGAGTCAGACATGACTGAAAAATGACCCAACAACAACAAAAATAATCCACCTTATGTTATCTATTTAGTACATTTATATTTCTGCAATATTGGAAGTTTGGAGACAAATATATCTATGAGGAATTGCCACATTTTTGAGATGGTCAAATAATTTGAAACAAGTATCTCTTAATTCTTTAGAGACATTGCACTTATTTTCTGAACAAATAAATGAAAAGAGTCAAGTGATGATTATAAAATAACTATTTACCGCATCTGCAGACACTTCATTTCCCAACTTTAAAATGATTCCTATTCTCCTGGGACAAGGAGACAATTAGACTCTCTGGACACATTGTAAATGTAATCTAGAGTTAGGATAGTATTGTATGGAGACATATTAGAGAATCAAACACAAACACACAGACACACACCCCTCTGTCCACATTTAGAGATGAACATTAACAAAAGACACAAGAGCTATATTTCCTCATTTTTAAAGTGTTCTTTCCTGTTTATTGCAGTTATATTCCTGTACAAAATAATTCCAGGTTGTTTTGGTGTCTTTAGAACTAATTTTGAGCTGTTCAAATCAAGCTCCTTACATAATTCTACATTATTTTCAAGTCCCTTGATGAATATTCAGCTTATAATTATAAATTGAAAAGATAACCAGAGCTCATGTTTACATAGCATTTCAATGTTTGCAAAGTGCTTGGCCTGCGTTTTCTCACCTGAGTCCTGAGAAGCTGGTAGTGCAGACATTATTAACCCCATTTTAGGAATAAGGAGACTGAGGATTTTTTTTTATTTTTATTTAATATATTTAGTTTTCAGCATTGATTTTCACAGGAGTTTGAATTACAAATTTTCTCCCCATTTCTACCCTCCCCCCCACACTCCAATATGGCATATATTCTGGTTGTCCTGTTCCCCAGTCAGCCCTCCCTACTATCACCCCACTCTCCTCCCATCCCCTTTTCCCTTTCTTTCTTGTAGGGCAAGATAAATTTCTATGCCCCATTGCCTATGTATCTTATTTTCTAGTTGCATGCAAAAGCTTTTTTGTTTTTGTTTTTGAACATCTATTTTTTAAAACTTTGAGTTCCAAATTCTCCCCCCTCTTCCCTTCCCACCCACCCTCCCTAACAAGTCAAGCAATTCAACGTGGGCCACATGC
>CM053622.1:462651230-462666921 GCA_028646595.1 Phalanger gymnotis
AGGCTGTCCTGTGGTGGAGCCTTGCTTCCCTCTGCCACTTTGTGGGTTCTGCAGCTCTAGAATTGGTTCAGAGCCATTGTTTTATAGGTTTTTGGAGGAACTTGGTGGGGAGCTCATGCCAGTCACTGCTTCCTGGCCGCCATCTTGGTTCTGCCCAATCAATCATACTTTTAATATCTTATTAATAGTTTAAGAATTTGGTGAATTTTTAATTCCTATATGAAAATATAGTATTATTAAGAAATAGGTATATCTTAGCTGAAACCTAATTTCAAATTTCTTTTCATTTTCTTGAGAAATGCCTAAACTATTATAGAATAAAAATAAAGTAGCCTCTTGACATTTTACCATTTCTCAAATGTGATATTTTAATTTTTTAAAATTCTACTTGAACAAAATCACAATTTTTATTTTTTATTTTGAGCAATGTCCCCATAAAAAAAGTTTTAGCAACATCTTGTCCACCTATAGTTACCCCTCTGGAAATTCAGCAAGAAAACATACATTAATTTTTGTAATAATGTGGGAATGTAAAACATAATCACGTATTTTAGAGCCTTTTTTTCTGAGAGAGAAAGATTAACAAGCATAACCTTTGGAACACATTGTCATTTAATCTTTGAATCTTGTCCCATTGGCAGTCTTTTCTGACAGAATTTTGTAGGAAGCAATGAGCCCTCTAACAAGTCAATGTGGTGCTTACACATTTATTTGTGTAATAGTTCATATTCTACATTTGCTTCTGGCAGACAGTTTTGCACAGTATAAAAGCATAAGGGTCATTTCTGTTAGGGTCACAGAGAGTTCTCTATTGGCAAAATAGATATTTTTATAAGTATTGGAAGCAATTGAAAACCTTTGTAGAGTTTTTTACATAGTAGAGAAGTCAAGTTGAAAAGCTTGTATGAAGTATTTACTGTGTGTAAGGCATTATGCTAAGCAACATACCACCACCATCATCACCACCACTAGGAAAATAACAATAATAATTAGCATTTATATCATGCTTTGTGTTTTGCAAAGCACATTACAATTGTTATCTCAGTTGCTCCTCATAATGACCCTAGGAGATGGTTCTGTTATTATCCTCATCTAATAGATGAGTAAATTGAGATATACTGAAGTGACTTGCATGAGATTACACAGCTAGTAGGCATCTGCCAGGATTTAAACTCAGGTCTTCCTGACTTGAAGTCCAGCAATATATGTACCATATCACTTAGATGGCAAAAACGAATAAAAAATGAACACAACATTCTCTGTTCTCTAGGAGCTAATAAATCTAATGGAGAGAAATGACATTGACAACAATGTACAAACAAGATACTTACAGAATAAATTAAATGTAATAACATAAGGAAACCTCTAGCATTGTGGGTGATCAAGGATACAGATAATAAATGTGAGTTGAATTAACAAATGAATGAAGTGAATGGAAAGGATTCCTGGGGATTGCACTAGAGTACTGTGGACAGTAAGCATGTAAGAAATATTCTAACTTTTGACAAATAACCAGAACAACCAGACATTTTCCTCTACTCTCAATCCCCTTGCCTCTTTGTCCTGTCGCTGATTTCTTCTTGCCAGACCCTAATCTAGCTTTACTCATCTATTGTCACTTCCTCAACTTCCCTGATGTTAAAGGAAATCACAGAATGCTACCAACTTGGGCTAATACTCATTTGTATAATCTAGTATGAACTAGGTCTCCAGTGAAACATCATAACCCTATATTCTCCTTAAATTCTGTTTCAGTCTCCACATTAGCTTTTCTAAATAATCTCCTTTCTGTTCAAATATTCTATACCACGCCCTCTCTCCTACCTCTCAACAAATGACTTCAACTCTCATAGAGTAAATAGAAACTACTTGTCCTGGTTTTCATCTCCTCTCCTTTCCTATTTCAATTCAGTTCCTTAACCTACTCACTTGTGATGACCTACACCTCAGCTTTGCTTCAGCGACACACAAAGATGACTGTGAGGTCTGGAATTCCCTTGGCTGGAGAAACCTGTTCCTCCTTCATAACCATGAGGTGAGTTATGATCTCTTTGGGTTGCAGAACAAGTAGTGGTATTGCTGGATCAAAGAATATGCACAGTGTTGCCCTTTGGGCAAAGTTCCAAATTGCTTTTCAGAATGGTTGAATCAGTTCTCAACTCCACCAGCAATCCATTAGTGCTCCCATTTTCCTCCATCTTCTCCAACATTTATCATTCTCCTTTTTTTTTTGTCATATTAGCCAATCTGATAGGTGTGGGGTGGTATCTCAGAGTTGTTTTAATTTCCATTTCTCTAATCAATATTTAGAGCATTTTTTCATATGGTTGTAAATAACTTTTATTTCTTCATCTGAAAACTACCTGTTCATATCCTTTGACCATTTATCAATTGGGGAATGCCTTGTGTCCTTATAAATTTGACTCAGTTCTCTATATATTTGAGAAATGATGCCTTTAGCAGAGACATTTATTGCAAAACTTATTTCCCATCTTTCCGCTTTCCTTCTGATCTTGGTTGTGTTGGTTTTATTTGTGCAAAAACTTTTTTTATTATTTATTGTCCTTAAATTCTTCCCTTCTCCTTAGATCTGACAGGTAAACTATTCCTTGCTCTCCTCATTTGCTTATGGTATCACCTTTTATATCTAAATTATTTACCCATTTTGACTATCTTGGCATAGGGTATGAGAGTTTGTTCTAGGTCTAATTTCTGCCATACTATTTTCCAATTTTTCCTAGCACTTTTTGTCAAATAGTGAGTTCTTATCCTATGAGTTGGATCCCTTCAGTTTAGCAAACAGTAAATTACTATAGTCATTTACTACTGTGTCTTGGATACCTAATCTATTCCATTGATCCATACATTTCTCAGCCAGTATCAAATAGATTTGATGATTTCTGCTTTACAATATAATTTTAGATCAGATACAGTTACACCACCATCCTTTGCATTTCTTTTTGTTAGTTCTCTTTTGTTGACCTTTTCTTCTTCCAGATCAACTTTGTCATTTTTTTCTAGCTCTATAAAATAATTTTTGATAATGTAATTGGTTTGGCACTGAATAAGTGAATTAATTTATGTAGAATTGTCATTTTTATTGTATAAGCTCAACTTACACATGAGCAATTGATTTTTTTTTCAATTATTTAGTCTAAAAAATCTTTTGTAATTGTGCTTATATAGTTCCTGGGCTTGTCTTGGGAAGTAGACTCACAAATATTTTATATTGTCTACAATTATTTTAAGTGGAATTGTTCTATCTCTTGCTGCTGGGCTTTGTTGGTAATATATAGAAGTACTGATAATTTATGTGGGTTTATTTTATATCCCACAATTTTGCTAAAGTTGTTAATTATTTCAAGTATTTTTTTGTTGATTTTCAAAGATTCTCTATATATACCACATCATCTGCAGAAAGGGATAGTTTTGCTTCCTCCTTACTTATTCTAATTCCTTCACTTTCTTTTTCTTCTTTTATTGCTAAAACTAACATTCCTAGACCAATATTGAAAAATAGTAGTGATAATGTGAATCCTTGTTTCACTACTGATCATATTGATAACCCTTCTAGCTTGTCCGCATTATAGATAATGCTTGCTGATGGCTTTAGATATATACTACTTATCATTTTAGGGGAAAAAAATCTATTTATTCTTATGCTTGCTATTGTTTTGAATAGGAATGGGTGATGTATTTTATCAAAACTTCTTTCTGCATCTGTTGAGGGATAATCAGAAAATTTCTCTTGGTTTTGTTATTGATATCATCAATTATGCTGATAATTTTCCTAGTATTGAACCATTCCTGTATTTCTGGTATAAATACAATTCACTTTGCTAATAATTTATTTAAATTTTCTGCATCAATATTCATTAGGGAAATTGGTCTATAATTTTCTTTCTATGTTTGGGTGCTTCCTGGTTTAGGTTTCAACATCACATCTGTGTCACAAAAGGAATTTGGCAGGGCTCTACCTATTTTTCCAAATAGTTTTTATAGTATTGGAATTGATTGTTCTTTAAATGTTTGGTAGAATTAACTTGTAAATCCTTCTGGCCCCTGCACTTTTCTCTTAGGGTGTTAATTGATGACTTGTTCAATTTCTTTTTCTAAAATTGGGCTAAATATTTTGTTTCTTCTTCTGCTAATCTGGCCAACTATATTTTTTGTAAATATCCGTCCATTTCACTTAGATCATTAGATTTATTGGCATACATTTGGTTAAAATAACTCACAATTATCACTTTAATTTTCCTTCCATTGATGGTGAATTCACCTTTTTCATTTTTGATACTGGTAATTTGGTTTTCTTCTTTCTTTTTTCAAATCAAAGATTTATCAATTTTATTATTTTCAAAAAAACCACCTCTGAGTTTTATTTATTAATTCAATAGTTTCTTATTTTCATCTTTATTAATCTCACCTTTGATTTTCTGGATGTCCAATTTGTTGGTCAACTGGGGATTTTTAATTTGTTCTTTTTCCACTTTTTTTTCAAAATTTCATGTTCCATTCCTTGATTTGCTCTTTATTTTGTTCATGTAAGTATTTAGAGATATAAAACTTCCCCCTAAGGACTGCTTTGGCTGCATCTCGTAAATGTTGATATGTTGTCTCATCATTCGCTTTGATAAAATTATTGTTTCTGTGTTTTATTTGACTCACTCATTCTTTAGCATTAGACAATTTAGTTTCCAGATAGTTTTTAATCTATCTTCCCATGGCTCTTTATTACATGTAATTTTTATTGCATCATGATCTGAGAAGGATGCATTAAATATTTCTGACTTTTTGTATTTGATAATGAGGTTTTTGTGCCCCACTAAGTGGTCAATTTTTGTGGAGGTGCCATGTGCCACTGAGAAAAAGACACATTCTGTCTATCTCTATTGAGTTTTCTCCAGAAATCTATCACGTCTTATTTTCTAAAATTGTATTAATCTCCTTAATCTCCTTCTTGTTTGTTTTGTGGTTAAATTTATCTAGTTCTGAAATGGGGAGGGTGAAGTCCCCTGCTAATATAGTTTTGCTGTCTATTTCTTCCTATAACTCCTTTAACTTCTCTAAGAATCTGGATGCTGTACCACTTGGTGCACATGTGCTTAGTGATATTATTTCATTGTCTTTGGTATCTTTTAGGAAGATGTAGGGTTTTTTTTTAAATCTCTTTTAGTTGGAACTATTTTTGCTTTTAGTTTATATGAAATAAGGATTGCTGCCCCTGCTTCTTTTTACTTTGGCTGATGCATAATATATTCGGCTCCAGCCTTTTATCTTTACTCTGTGTATCTCTCTGCTTCAAATGTGTTTCTCATAAACAACATATTGTGGAATTCTGGTTTTTAATCCACCCTGCTATTTGCTTCCATTTTTATGGGAGAATTCAACCCATTCCCATTCAGTTATGATTACTCACTGTGTCTTTTTCTCCATCCTATTTCACCCCTTACCCATTTATATTTTTCTCTCTCCTTTCATCCATTCTCTCCTCACCAGTATTTTGCCTCTGACCACTGTCTCCCTTAATATGCCCCTCCCTTCTGCCAATCCATTCCCCTTTTCTTTTCTCCTTCCTCATCTATTTCCCTATAGGGTAAGATAGATTTCTTTACCCAACCTAGTGTGTATGTCATTCCTCTTTGAATCAAATCTGATGAGAGTAAGATTCAAACATTGCTCACTCACTCCCTTCTTTCCCTCTTCTGTAATAGGTCTTTTATGCTCCTTCATGGGTTATAATCTACCCCATTCTGCCTCCCCCTTTCCTCTTCTCTGAGAACAATAATTTTTTTTACCCCTTATTTAATTTCTTTTCATCATCACATCAAAGTTAACTTATATACACATGCTCTAAATATACTCCTTCAAACTGCCTTAAAACAGATACATTTCTTAAGAGTTACAAGCATGATCTTCCCTTATATGGATGTAAACAACTTTAGCTTATTGAATAACATGTTTTATTTATTTCTTTTCCTGCTTACCTTTTTATGTTTCTCTCAAGTCTTGTATCTAAAGATCAATTTTTTTGTTCAGCTGTGGTCTTTTCATCAGGTAAGTTTTAACCTCTATTTCATTGAATCTCCATGTTTTTCCCTGAAAGATTATGCTCAGTTTTTTCAGGGTAGTTGATTCTTTGTTGTAATCCAAGCCCCTTTGCCTTCCCAAATATTATTTCCTAAGCTCTTTTATCCTTTAATGTAGAAGTTTAAAGTCCTGTGTAATTCTGACTGTGGCTTCTTGATATCTGAATTGTTGTTGTTTGTTTGCTTTTTTTTTCTTAGTTGCTTGCAGTTTTTTTCTCCTTGACCTCATAGTTCTGGAATTTGGCTGCAGTAATCCTTGGAGTTTTCATTTTGAGATCTCTTTCAGGAGGTGATTGGAAGATTTTTTCAATGACTAGTTTACCCTCTGGTTCTGGGATATGACAGAAGTTTTCCGTGATAATTTCTTGAAAGTTACTGTCCAGGCTCTTTTTTTGATCATGGCTTCCAGGTATTCCAATAATTCTTAAATTCTCTCTCCTGTATCTATTTTCCAGGTCAGTTGTTTTTCCAATGATGTATTTTACATTTTCTTTTCTTTTTTCATTCTTTTTATTTTAATTGAATGATTGTTGATGTCTCATAGAATTGTTAGCTTCTACTTGCCCAATTTTAATTTTTAAGTTATTTTCTCCAGTGAGCTTTTGCACCTCCTTTTGCACTTGGGCAACTCTCCTTTTAAAGTATTTGTTTTCTTCAGTATATTTTTTTTTCTGTTTTGGCAATTCTGTTTTTTTAAGGCATTGCTTTCTGCATCTTTTTTTGCATCCTTTTCCAAGCTGTTGACTCTTTTTCCATAATTCTCTTGCATCACACTCATTTATTTTCCCAACTTTTCCTCTATCTCTCTTACCTGATTTTAAAATCATTTTTTGAGCTCTTCCAAGAAGATATTTTGAGTCCTTGAGACCAATTCATATTCCCCTTTGAGACTTTGCATATAAGCATTTTGTCATTGTTTCTATTTTCTGAATTTGTGTTTGGATCTTCCCTGTTACCACAGAAGCTTTCTAGGGTCAGGGCTTTTTCATTTTTTCCTCGTTTTTAAAAGTTAAGTTTTGGTTGTTGTTTTTGGATTCTTTTAGTCTAGAATTCTTTGAGAGACTTGATTTAACATTGTATCCCAGGAAAACTGAGAGAGCTCAGGCAACTTCCTGGCATCTGTCTGCCATCTTGGCTCTGCCTCTACCACAGCAGCTCTTACAAGCCTTTTCATCCATCCTGAATCCTCCTAAGTCTCTCTGTCCCCCTACTCTCTCAGCTGAGATCCCTGCATCATAATTTACACAAAAAATTAAGACCATTCACCATGATCTCCATTGTCTCTCCTCTTCCACATCTCCTAAGTGTCAGTTGCCTTCTACCACTATTTCCTCCTTCACCTTTGTCTCACATAGTGGAATGTTATTACTCCTTACAAAACTTAACCCCTCAACTTGATTGAGTGATCCCTTTTTCTCCTGTCTCCTTCAACAAACCACCCCATCTTTCATCCCCATTTTTAAACTTATTTTCAATATCTTACTGTTTACTGGTTCATTGTCTATTGCCTATTTACATGCCCATGTCTTCTGTAGCTTGAAAAATCCCTCACTTGATCTCCTCATCCCCAATAACAATTATTGTGTGTCTTGTCTGTCCTTTGCAGCTAGAGTTCTTGCCATGTACAATAGGTGCCTAAACTTTCTCTTCTTGCTTTCTTAACCTGTTACAATTCAGTTTCTGACATGATCATTCTAATGAAATTGCTCTCCAAAATTACTAATGATTTTTTAGTTGCCAAATGCAATGGCCTTTTCTCAATCCTCATTCTCCTTGACTTCTCTGCGGCCCTTGGCCAGGGTGATCACTCCTTCTAGATTTTTGGGACACCACTCTCTTCTGGTTCTCTTCTTACCTGTCTGACAACTCATCTCTGTTTCCCTTGCTGGATCCTCTTACAGAGCTTATTCTCTTAACTATACATGACCCTCAAGGTTCTGTTCTTAGCCCTATTCTCTTCTCCCTCTTTATTTTTTTCACCTGATGATAGCATCAACTCCCATAGATTTAATTAGCATCTCTGTGCTGATGATTCTCAAATTTACCTGTTATGCACCAACTTCTTTGCTGACCTCCAATCTTTCATTTCCAACTGCCTTTCAAACATCATAAAGTAGTTGTGTAGCAGAAATCTTAAACTCAACATACCAAAAATTAAACATTATCTTTTTCCCTAATCATTCTCCCCTCTTACCTTCCCTATTATTGTAATGTGCATCACAGCCCTCCTACTCCTCAGGCTCATAAGAGTCATCCTGAATTTTTCAGTATTTCTCACCACCCCACCCTTCATATTCAATCTGTTTTCAAAGTCTTGTCAATTTCACCTTTCAAACATCTCTCAAATATGCTTCCTGCTTTCTTCACACTGACACAACTCTGGTAAAGGTACTTATCACCTCACGTCTGGATTATTGCAGTAGTCTGCTGGTGGGTTTGCTTTCTTCCACTCTCTCCACATTCCAGTTAGTCCTCCATTCAACACAAAAGTAATTTTCATAAAGTGCAGTTCAATCATGTCACCCCACCGCCTGTACTCACACACTCAATAAATTCTAGTGGCTCCCTATTGTTTCCAGAAACAAATACAAAATGACCCCTTTGGCATTTGAAGTCCCTCATAACCTAGCTTCCTTCTCCTTTTCCAGTTTTCTTATATCTTACTCCCTGACAAGTACTCTTCAATCCATTAAAAATGGTCTCTTGGCTATTCCACAAATAAGACACTCCATCTCTGGATTCCTGGTATATTCTCTGGCCCCATGCCTGATCCACTTTCCCTCTCCTTCTCTGAATATTGACTTTCCTGGCTTTCTTGAAGTCCTAACTAATATGTCATCTTTTACTTGAAACCTTTCCATACCCTTCTTATCCTAGCTCCTTCTTTCTTTTAATTATTTCCTGTTTGCCCTGTATATAACTTGTATATATCTGCTTACATATTGTCTCCCCCATTAAATTGTAAGCTCCTTGAGGGGAGGGAGTACTTTTTGCTATTTTTCTGTATCTCAGTGATTACCAAAGTGCCTGGAATATAGAAAGCTCTTTTCCTGCATATTTCTTGACTTTTAACTCTATGCTGAAGTGGGGCTGTGCTTCACAAGTTGAGGGAGTAGTATCCCCAGTGTCAGATTTTTTATGTAGCTGTTTTCAGAGGTATTTCTGGTGGCCTGGTAAATTTCTGGCTCTTTCAAGGTGTCATGATCCAGGCAGACAGATGTTTACTACTCTTCTACACTATGGACTGGTTTGTGAGCTACCACAAGCACTCTTTTCAGCCCTGAAACTGTGACTGGGATCACTGATCCACTGTGGCAGTAAGCTCTGCTGTTCTAGTGGTCCTCCCAGCACTAAGACTAAGACAAAGGACTTTGACCCAGATTCAAGTATAGGCAATGCAACAAGGTCCTGCCCCTGGTGTCAGCAAAAGGACTCCTGCAAATATCCTTCCGATCTGTTTTCCTATCCCTTTACTGTCTATGGGCTGAGAGGTATGGAAAGTGCCACTGCTGCAGCTGATTCAGTCACCTGAGACCTGCTTCTGGTTTACTGGGACAGGCCTGGACTCTTCTCTCTCCCTGGTGTAACAGACCTTTTCTGCCAGCCTTCTAAGTTGCATGGACTGGGAAAATTGTTTCATTCTTTTTTTTTTGGTGGGTTCTACTACTCTAGAATTTGTTTAGAGTCATTATTTAAAGGTATTGGGAGAGGTTTGGGGAAAAACTCAGATAAGTCCCTGACTTCTCCTTGGAATCTCTAAAGAAACGTTACTGGGGGTGGAGCCAAGATAGCAACTGGAAAGCAAGGATTTGCTTAACCTCTTCCCAATTCCCTCCAAACACGTGTAAAAATGACTCTGAACAAATTCTAGAGCTGCAGAACCCACAAAATACCAGAGGGAATCAGGTCTGAAGCTTCCTTCTGTATGGTCACTGGGAAAGGTGTATCACATGGTGCTGGGATCAGAGTGCAGTCCAGTATGGGCCACACCAGGACCAACCAGACTGGGAGTAAGGGGGAGCAGGCCTTAGGGCCATCAAACACTGAGCTGTGGCAGTTACCAGACTTCTCAACCCACAAACGCCAAGGACCACAGAGCAGATTAGTGGGAAAACTGGTGAATTGGGGTGAGAGCAGTCCAGCCCCAGCCCTGGGGGTGGCAGCAGTAGTGCAGCAGTGGCAGCAGCAGCAGCAGGAAGCTCCAGTGGCTGCTTCCAGAGCTCCAGGGTCAGCTGCTTCGAGTACCTGGCTCACACCATGGGAGGAATCAAGTGGTGGGCCAAAGTGGGAGTGCAAGGAGCGCTTTGCTGGTACAGAGGCAGCTTTGCCCTGCTTGGATATGGGTTGTGGTGCTGGTTGGCAGTTTTGTGGGGAGGAGTGTCGCTGTGGCAGAGCTTCCTGTGTAGAAGTAGCTCTGAAAAAAGCAGTGCAGCCCCTAAATCTTGGGACAAAATACTCTCTATTCTACAAGCAGTCATACGATGACAAAAAGCTCAAAGGTCAATTGGTTGGCTAGAAACATGACCAGGCAGCAGAAAAGGACATAGGCTCAGACTCAGAATATAGAATCATGTTTTGGTCACAAAGAAGATCAAAATATACACCCAGAAGAAGTCAATGAAGTCATATCGCTTATACCAAAAGCCTCCAAAAAATATGAGTTGGTCTCAGGCCATGGAAAAGCCCAAAAAGGATTTGGAAAAGCAAGTAAGAGAAGTAGAGGAAAGACTGAAAAGAGAAATGAGAGTGATGCAAGAAAATCATGAAAAACAAGTCATTGACTTGCTAAAGGAGACACAAAAAATACTGAAGAAAGTAGCACCTTAAAAATAGACTAACCCAAATCGGAAAAGAGCTCCAAAAAGCCAATGAAGAGAAGAATGCCTTAAAAGGCAGAAATGGAAAAGAAGGTCCAAAAGACCACTTAAGAAAATACCACTTTAAAAATTGTATTGGAACAAGTAGAGGCTAGTGACTTTATGAGAAATCAAGAAATTATAAAACAGAATGAAAGGAATGAAAAACTGAAAAACAAGGTGAAATATCTCGTTGGAAAAACTACTGACTTGGAGAATAGATCAAGGAGAGAGAATTTAAAAATTATTGAACTACCTGAAAGCCATTATGAAAAAAAGAGCCTAGACATCATCTTTAAATTTTTTTTCAAGGAAAACTGCCCTGACATTCTAGAACCAGAGAGTAAAATAGAAATTGAAAGAATCCACCAATCACCTCTTGAAAAAAATCCTAAAAAGAATCCTCCCAGGAATATCATTGCCAAATTCCACAGTTTCCAGGTAAAGGAGGAAATACTGCAAGCAGCCAAAAACAATTTGAGTATTTTGGAAGCACAATCAGGATAACATAAGATCTAGCAGCTTCTACATTACGGGACCAAAGATCTCGAAATGTGAAATTCCAGAGGTCAAAGGATCTAGGATTAAAACCAAGAATCACCTACCCAGCAAAACTGAGTATCATGCTCCAAGGCAAAATATGAATTTTCAATAAAAAAGAGGACTTTCACGCTTTCTCGATGAAAAGACCAGAGCTGAATAGAAAATTTGATTTTCAAATACAAGAATCAAGGGAAGCATGAAAAGGTAAACAAGAAAGAGAAATCATAAAAGACCTGCTAAAGTTGAACTGTTTTTTTACATTCCTATAAGGAAAGATGATGTTTGTAATTCATGAGACCTCAATTTTAGGGTAGTTGAAGCAAATACACACACACATATTATAATGTGTGTGTGAGTATGCATATCTATATACATATATACATATGTGTATATATATGCATACATATGTATATATATGCATATATATATATATATATATATATATAGAGAGAGAGAGAGAGAGAGAGAGAGAAAGAGAGAGAGAGAGAGAGAGAGAGAGAGAGAGAGAGAGAGAGAGAGAGAGAGGGCTCAGAGTGAGTTGAATATGAAGGGATGATATCTAAAAAATTAAATTAAGTGCTGAGAGAGGAATATATTGAGAGTGGGAAAAAGAGAGAAATAGAATGTAATAAATTATCTCACATAAAAGTGGCAAGAAAAAAGCACTTCTGTTGGAAAGGAAGAGGGGGAAGGTGAGGGAGAATGAGTGAATCTTGCTCTCATTGGATTTGACTTGAGGATAGAATAACATATACACACAAATGAGTTTGTTACCCCACAGGAAAGTAGGGGGAAGAGGATAAGAAAGGGTGGATGATAGAAGGGAGGGCAGATTGGGGGAAGAGGCAATCAAAAGCAAACACTTTTGAAAAGAGACAGGGTTAATGGAGAAAATTGAATAAAGCGGGACAGGATAGGATGGAAGGAAATATAGTTAGTCTTTCACAACATGATTATTGTGGAATTGTTTTGCATATTGGTACATGTGTGGCCTATGTTGAATTCCTTGCCTTCTTAGGGAGGGTGGGTGGGGAGGGAAGAAGGGAGAGAATTTGCAACTCAAAGTTCTAAAAGCAGATGCTCAAAAAAGAGTTGTTTTTGTATGCAACTGGGAAATAAGATATACGGGCAATGAGGTATAGAAATCTATCTTGCCATATAAGACAGTAAGGGGAAAGGGGATTGGAGGGAGGGGTGGGGTGACAGAAAGGAGGGCTGACTGGGGAACAGAGCAAACAGAAATATACCATCTTGGAGTGGGGGTGAGGGTAGAAATGGGGAGAAAATTTGTAACTCAAAATCTTGTGGAATTCAATGTTGAAAACTAAAAATATTAAATAATAAAATATGATGATAAAAAAGAAATGTTTATTGATTGTTCTCCATTCTTTTGTTTTAGACTTGGAGAAAGAACCTTTTCCTCCCTCTCCATAGCTAACTCCCATACCTTTGCTTTCAACTCTATCTCCTGCTATCTCTTTCTCTTTTGAAAATGATCTGTCTCTCTTTCTCTCTGAAGTTTCTTTCATTAAAAAATAAACAAAAAACCTAAAACTAAAATCTTCATTTAATGTTGTCATACCCTTAAGGTGTCATGCTTACCTTTTCCCTTCTTTATAGCCAAAATCAAATTCTTAGGAAAGGGAGAAAAAAGCCAACTACCCTCTCTCCTCTAGCCTATAGAATAAAGTAAAACTGATGATTCAGTTGTCACTTGCAGTCTTTTTCAGTCCTCATCTTTCTTGACTTGCAGCATTTAACACTGACCATCCATTCCTGAATATTCTTTTACCTTTGGAATTTTCTGACATCTTCTGGTTCTCTCGCTGCCCACATTACTGTTTTAGTCTCCTGGACTGTAACATCATCCTTCTCGTGTTCCAAACAATCAATATCTTGTTTATTTTTTCCTCTCCCTACACACCATATTAGTAACTTCATCAGATCCCATGTGTTCAGTTTTCATCCTACAGAGATGACTTCCAAAACCATATATCCAGCTCATTTCTAACATCACTAAGTGCCAATTGGATTTTTCCAATCAGATGTCTAATTGGCATTTCATGCTCAACTTCTCTAAATTATAACTCATAATCTTTATCCCTAAATCCACCTTTCCTTTAAACTTCTTATTTCTATTGAGAGTAATATAATCCTTCAGGTAATCCAGATGTGAAATCTTTGTGTTGTCCTAAGGCCTCACAATGATTCATTGTAAAGGCAATCAGTAAGTGAATAGATCTTTCCTGCCCATTGAATAGACTTCAGGAGGTGCTTCAGGTGGGGCCAAACAAGGGAGGTCTGATTAAATTTTTGTTCCTAAGTAGGCCCCAAACCCCTAGCTACTAGGTGCTAAGCCAATATGGGCATTAAGCCCTCAGGCCCATAAAGGGAGTTGCTAAGACCAGAGCCAATGGTATGTGCCTAAGTTCTGGTCAATCAGATGGAGTCCTAGTCAATCGGATGACATCTAAGGACTGTATAAAAAGAGAGAACAGAGCTTGGAAAGGTGAAAGCAGGAGAAGGAGCAGCAGGAGAAGGAGTAGCAGTGGAAGCAGGAGCAGTGGAAGCAAAACCAGCAGAAGCCAGAGCAGGGGAAGGTGAGGGAGTGGAATCTGAGGAGCAGAAGAAGCTGAAACAGCAGATGCTGAAGAAGCCAAGAAGCTGAAGGAGCAGCAGATGCTGGAGAAACTGAAGATGAGGAGAAGCAGAAACTGAGGACTGAGGACTGAGAGTGGGACAGAGAGCTGAGAGCCAGCTTCCAGAGTGTACAAACTGAAGAGTGCGGACCAGGGGCTTGGGACCCATGGGTGATCTTCTTACAGGAGGGCCCTAGCATTGAGGGGAAGCACAAGTATGGTTTGGCTTGCTGACATAATATTTTTTCTGTAACCTCCTGGTTACTATTATGAGATGGGCTTATTGGTTCTGTAAAGTTCTTGCCACAATATCGAATTGGGGGCATTTGTCCTTGGGTTGGTCCTTTGGAGTTTAAATAAATGCTTCAATTCCTCTGCCTTCTGCTTAGAGGATTCCTTATATCCTGTGATTCCAAACAATTCAGGCATGCTCATTATCCTCCCTGAGGTCATGAATTTTGCCTTAATGTTATATTAATCCAAGTAATTCAATAGGTGTCCAAGTCATAATGATTCTACCTATACAGTATTTCTTTTATTTCTTCCCTTCCCTTTTCTTAGAGGTCTACAAGCCTAGCTCAGAACCTCATTACAGCTTGCCTTGGACTATTGTAACAGCTTGTTAATTGAATCCCATTCTGCTAGTCTTTTTCTTTCCAATTCATTCTCCACATGGCTGATCAAACAATCCTCTTAAGATATATCTTTGCATGATCCTGCCCTTGAAAACATTCAGCTTCATATTGCTTCCAGGATGAAATGTAAACTCTTCAGCTTGGCACTTAATACAGTGACTGGCATGTGGAAAGTAAATAATTTCATGTTGACCTTAACAAAAAAGTACAATCTCTGAACCTATGGCATTAACCTTATAATTGTAAATTAGCATGCTGCCTGTACTTATACGAGAATGATCTTAAGAGGGAATGAGGATATATGGATAGTCTAGGTGTGTGTGTGTGTGTGTGTGTGTGTGTGTGTGTGTGTGTGTGTGGTTTTTGAGTATTTATTACACCTACTATGTTCACTGTGCTTATCATTGGATACAATGATGTCTTTTGTGGTTTAAGGGCCAGAGTATTGGGATGAGCATTTGGACCTCCTATGCCTTAGAATAGACTATGATTTCATTAATATAGTGCATTTCCAGGTAAGAAAACTCCCTCTAAGCAGGTCAGCAGCTTCTTTTTGAACTTAATAGTCATAGACATTTGAATAAAACACTCAGAGGTTAAGTGTCCTATCCAGGGTCATTTAGCAAATATGTTGCAAATACAGGGTTTGAACCGAGGTCTTTCTGGCTTCAAGTCTAGATCTTTATGCACAATACCATACTATCTCTACTTTGTTCTTTCTGGGACAAATTCTGATAATTAGTAGCTGTATGACTTCAGAAAATCACTTAGCATCCCTAAGATTTAGGTTTAATGTTTTGTTTCTTTTTTTAAAAAATTTATTTTTAATATGTTTAGTTTTCAGCATTGATTTTCACATGCGTTTGAATTACAGATTTTCTCCCCATTTCCAACCCCCCACTCCAAGATGGCGTACACTCTGGTTGCCC
>CM053622.1:462667421-462696904 GCA_028646595.1 Phalanger gymnotis
GGGGGGGGAGGAAATGGGGAGAAAATTTGTAATTCAAACGCCTGTGAAAATCAAGGCTGAAAACCAAACATGTCAAAAATAAATTTAAAAAAAAAATAAAAAAGCCCATTGTGGTTTAAAAGGAACTACTTTATTAGGCCTTTCAACTCAAATCATTTTGGCTTTCATTAGATGGCCAATAATAAGCCCAGCCCAATCCTCTATGACATACTGTTTAATTTTAATAACTTAGAATGAGGGTAAATAGGGATTGTTTTCTGTTCTGATACCTTCGGGATTGTAAATTGAACCATCTTTTATCTAAATACTTATCTAGCCCTTCATCATTGAATGGGTGTGGCTTTAGACGGACTGAAACCTGTGAAAGGCTTTAATTTAGGAAAAGCACCCAAGGCATCCTGGGGCATTGCCAATTGTCTTTACCTTTATCTTGACTCCAGTGACTCTGGAGAAGAGGCTGAGGCTTATGATTTTGTAGAGCTCTGTCTCACACAAATTCAATTCATGTTCAAATCAATATGTCACACTTGTAATGTCATTGATCCTCTCTGAGAACAAAGGATGAAGAACAACGGCGTGACTCTGGGTAAGTCACAAAATGGTAATCAAGTTCGGTATCCACATCTGTAAAATGTAAGTGATACAACTAAACCACAGAGTTGTGATGATCAAATGAGATAATGCATAGAAAGTACTTTTTAAATATTAAAAACATTATATAAATGTTAGCTCTATTATTAGCCCCTGAAATTCAATGCATTGAAGACAAGATACAGCAGATACAGAAACTCATGTTGAAAATTTCACATATCAGGATGAGAAGAGATAAGGTCTTGAACAAGAGTGGCTGAAGTAGACATGAAAAAGAGAACATATTGAAGAGAAACTGAAGAGACAGAATCTACAGTATCTTGTTTCTAAAACGAGGGCTTGGACAAAATAACTTTTGTGTTCACTTCCAACTCTAAATCAATGATCCAATGAACACACAATCCTATAAACTGTAATGGGATTATCTTTAGTGCTTTAATTTGCTATCTATGTAAAAGAGTTTATAAAGCTGACCTACATCCACATAAGTAATAAAGGTTAGAGGTAAGGTTTGTACCCAGGTTCTCTGATTCCAGAACCAGTACCAGAGCTGTGTTTGCCACAGCTTGCTGTCATCCAGCAACAAAAAGTACAATCAGGATATTATTAGAATGGGTGAAGGGTAATATAGCTTGAATGTAGGGAAACTGTTAACAAATTGTCAAAATAGAAGAAAATCTGTGACGGTGGTTTTAGATGTTTGAATATTTTCATTTGGGTTGCCTCTTTGGGGAAAGATGTTTGAAAATAACCTAAGATACAGCTCTTCCTGTTTTGAAGCTTACGGCCTAGCAGGGGGGATAAGAAAGATGCTTTATTACAAAAAAAATGTCTTTAATGAACCTTGATATCAAAGACCATTTGGTATTACCAACCAGAAAACTCTGAAAATCACAAGAAAAAAAACACACATTGTTCATAGAATAGGAATTATATGAGTGAAATAAGCTCTCAACTTTTCAAAGATGTAGCTGAGCAATGAAGGCATAGTAACTATTAATTAACCATAACTACTAGTTAACTAGTAATCTAAATTTTAACACTCTAATAACACCCTTTTTCTTAAATTATTGTGGAAGGGAAAGGTCACTGAAAAATGTGTAGCTATTGCTTTCTCAACAGGGCCAACAGAAATAAAATGTATAGCACTGTAAGACAGAAATACCCACTGCTATGCTGAACAGGGATACCTAGAAAGGTATTACCTTTATCAGTACTCACTTAGGTCCCTGGTCCTTCTAGAAGTCATATGCTGACTGACCATCAGAATCTGCTTGGTCTCTGTGATTGAGAAAATGTAATATTAGATAGGTTTTCTTCAGACTGTGGAGAAGAAAGCACTATTACTAGACTTTCTGTCAATATTGTGGAGACTGCAAGGATTTAGCTTCAAAGCTCAATGGGTTATGTGTGAACATGGCTAAGTATGGGTGGTTTCTTTTTAAAACGTTGGGTCAGCACAGTTTTGCTCCCCATTTCCCACCAGCTATACTGCTTTTGAACTTCTCTATAATTCTCCAACACATTCCCATACCAAGTGCTCCCCCATTCCCCCATGCCTTACTTATCAGCTTCCTTTTGTGTACTGTCTTCTTCGCTTGAAGGTAGGCACTGTCTATTTTTTTATTTGTATTTGTATTTTCAACACTTAGCACAGTACCTAGCACATAGTAGACACTTAATAAATGTTTATTTACTGACTGACTGATGGTCAAAAGCATGATCTCCTCTTTAAACTGTGAATGGCCCTTGGTTTCCAGCTCTGAAATGTGAGATATGGAGAGAAGTTTGGGGAAAATTGGCTATGATATTAAGCCCAAGTGATTCTAAAGTTTTTTTCTCCTTCTAAGTCATTTGCAATATGAACAAATGAGAGAATTAAGTACAAAATGATGTGACTAGAACTGTGATGTATATCCTATGGGAGATCTCAAAGAGTCTTTTTCATGGAAATTTATAATCAAATACATTATACTTTAGAGAAGTGCATTAAGGTCTATTCTAGCTTCAGAGAATTGACTACTGGCCCTTCTGATACTTGTGAAGCACTCCAATATATGATTTTTTTTTTTTTATTAAGAGACTTCCTGAATGACTGTTGATCAGAACACAAAGTATGCTTTCAGTGGCTGGAGACTAATTTAGAAAGGTTAAGAGTTAAATCAGAAGTTCAGACCATGAATAAATCTTGTCTCATGTGGTCTTCAGATGAGTTCATTACTATCTAAACAAGGCAGAATTTCACAGAACTCTAGACAAGGCCATGACAGAACTTCCTAAAAGTCTACAAGAACAACTTCAACATCAACCATAAGTCAAACTCATCCTTGTCTTCTTTTCTCTCTTCTTTGCCTTTTCAATCAATTGCAATGCTCCAAATTTTCATATGACAGATGTAGAAATGGAAGTAACAGATAAGATCTTGGTTCCCACCAGTTATCACCCTGATAATCTTAAAGATGATGACTGCCCCAAATGCATGTCAGAGTTGGGGCTTTTTTATACACAAATATGGAAAGTTGAGAAGCCATACTAGGAGCTGTTGTATTACCACAACAATCAATGCACAGACATGGAGGACTACAGAATCATTCCCGCTTTGTATCTTAGTCCTCTTTAAAAATGTGTATATGCTCTTTCAAAAATAGCCTATGGACAAGTAAATCTTGTGCATGGATTTTTCCTTTTTCCCCTGGCTAGTGTAGACACTGATTTAGTTCATAATTACTCACTAACAGCAAACTTTGCTGCCAAGTAGAGAAATTGAGATGGGTAATAGGAACTGAACAAATGTTTTTCCTTTTTAAAATCCTAAAACAAACAGAAATAACGCTCACTAAAATTATTACAGGGAGTCCCTAATTCCTTTAGGCCCAAGAGTGGGGTCCAATTAATAAGCTTGAATCAAGAACTCAGGACTAAGATAGGGATGGGACCTATGTTTTTCATTGGTATAAGGAACTTCCAGGTAAAGAAACTTTCTACCAATGCAACTTATTAACTTCTCTACAAGTTATAGCCTTAAAGCTTTGCCTAGAGCATTGAGAGAATAATTTTAAGAGTAAATTTGAATTACACCACTAGTATGCTTCAGGGGGAGTTTTTATACTATACATTTCTAGTTTTGAGATAAGCTCAACATCCACTATTCCAGATTGCTTCTTCAGGAATATAAAACTTAATCACAGTAAATAATATGTGTACAAAAAAATGTAAGAATGTAAGTCATGGTTGCTTTTTGCTGAAATGGATATGATAGGAAAATTTTAGGGAAATGGCTGTTCCCTCTTAGCATGATAAAGGAGAGGGAGTCCTGGTATTGCTTAATGTATACTCAAATTTTGGAAACAATAGCTTAAATGGTTTAAAAGAAATAGTATAAGATGATCTAAAATTCTGCAAGGATAAATCCAAACTAAGAGGGCTTCCTTTGGATGAGTTCATAAAGAAAGAACGTCCTATAAGGTTATAAAAATAGCTATAATATCAACCAAAGGATGTTGGACTCATCCTATTGCTGAGGCTGGATGGGTCATCTAGACTCTCAAGGATAAAATTTCAAAGACATGAAGGGAAAACATTCTGAAGAGAAGGAACAACATATGTTCATTCAAGGGACTAGTATAGATACATGTAACTAAATAAAAAATTTGATTTTAAAAACATGCATAGAAGATAGAATTGAAAGTAAGTAATAGTATGTGAATATGGTGATGTTGTGGTCCTATAAAAATGCTATCAGACAAGCTAACATATAGAATGTAATGGTAATTTAAATTTGAATATCTTTTCCACCCATTAGTAGGCCCATGTGACCTGCTTATGTCACAGTAAGCCCAAATCACATGTGGTGGGAGGAGCTTGCTGAGAGGAAAAGGAAAGTGTGCCACAAGAAATGTTTAGAGAGAGCAAGTTAGAACAGAGAGTGAGAGCAGACACAGGTCAGCTAGCTGTGCTGTGTTTTTGGGAAGGCCCCAGAAGGGGGGCAGATGCCTTTGAGATGGAGTGGTTCTCTGCTGTGATATTGTGTATTGAATTATTTGCTGCTATGATGGGTTGGTCTTACTGGTTTTGGTATCTGGTTCTCTGGTGTTTGAATAAATGGTTTACTTCTTTTATCTTCTATATGGAGAATCTCTCATATTTTATGATGCAGAACTACATAGGCATATTGAAAATTATTGTCTAGACTGTGATTATTGCCTTGCTAATATAAAAATTAGCAGAAGTTGATTGAGGAAGCTAAAGACAAAAAAAAGTATTTTTTTTTCTTGGGTACTTTGAAACTATGCCCAAAGAAGGGTTATAAGACCAGACTTGAAGCAGTTAGAGAAGAGTAATAGATACTGCAATGAAGAAAAAAATAATCAACAAATATTATTTTTCTGTGGATGAGAAAGACCTTTACACCAGAAATCATATGCATATAAATCTGCGCACGCGTGCGCACACACACATGTTTAAAATCTTTTATCCAAGATAAGTAAAGAGTCAGTATGATAACACTTTATGGTCCCTTATCAATTCAAGCCACCTATTTCAGATGAAACATATGCTAAAAATACTTGCAAATGTGATTGTGTTGACTGTTAATGATACTTGAATTACAATGGAAACCATGAGACATACATCAATACTGGAAAAAGGCAAAAGTTTTCCTAATTTAAAAAAATAAAAGGGAAGAGAGTAGTCTACCAACTATAGTCCAGTTCATCTTTAATTCAATTCTTGGGAAAATTCTAGAACATATAATTAATTATATGGTTAGTGAACTACCTAGGACTAGGCTTAGAATTATAAATAATGATTTCAATAAGCCTGTATAGTTTCATCAAAAACATATATCAGACAAAAATATTTCTTTTTATTGTCAAGATTGCTAAATGAGTAAATCAAGAGAACAGCAAATAGTTAACCTGTATTTCAGCAAGGGATATGATAAAATACCCCATGTTACTCTTGTCAAAAGAAAAAATGAAGAGTTTTAGGCTACAATATAATATAATATAGGCTATAATACTGATGGATATATTTAGAATTGATTGAGTAGCCAGACTCAAAATCTAATCCTTTACAATTTATTACTAAATTGGTAAAAGGTCTACAGTGAAGAATTGTGGCAGAATATGCTACTCGAAATTTTTATCAATAGCTTGAATAAAGACATATATGGTAAGTTCTACAAATTTCCTGTTGAAACAAAGCTAGAATAAAGTGAATTCTAAGTGATGAATAAGTGAAATCTTGAACAAAGTTGGAATAACAATTTTTCCAAGACATGTATGACTATCAACATCCAAAAACACATTTACAGTCTAAAACATTGGAATAAATATAATAAGATGAAAATTGATAGAGATAATCATAAGGTCTTACACTTGAAATAAAAAAAAATCAATTGGACAGCAAACGATCAGAGAGATATAATTAGATGGCATTTTATCTGAAAGGAAAAAAAAAGCCTGGGGGTTCAAGTCAATTGCAAAGTCAATAAGAATCACAGAATCAAAGATTTTCAAGGATCCTAGCAATCATCTAGTCCAATGAATACCCTAAATACATCCTTAATACTGACAAATGCTCAGCAGTGTGATGGGGCAGTCAATAAATCTTGAGTTGCCTTGAGAGGCATGGCTTTCAGGAATAAAGAGAGGATAGTATGGCTGTATTCTCCCAATCTAGAAGGTTATTTTCATACCTAGGCAATGCAGTTTAAGAAGGACATTTAAAAGTTGTGTATAGAGAAGAGCGACAAAATTGTAAAGGCTACTGAGTACATTTCATATGAGGATTAGCTGAAGGAACTAGGGATCAGATGAAAAGACACTGGAGGAACATGACAACTTGGATTAATAATGTAAAGGGTCATTATGAAAAACAGGAACTGAATTTGCTTTGCTAGGCCACAGAGAGCAGAACAAGAAGGAATCGGTAGAAGATGCAAAGAAATATATTTTAGTTTTATGTGCAGAAAACCTTTGCAACATATAGAAATAGAATGGACCACCTTGAAAAATAGTTGTTTCCCTTTCCACTGAAGCTCTTCAAGCCAAGCCTTATTTATAATAAATGAATACTACTAAGAGGCAACTTCCTGTAGTGGACAGTGTCAGTTTAGCTTAGAGTCAAGAAGACCAAAAATCAAATACTGCTTCTGATATTTATTATCTGTGAGAACTTTGTCAAATTACTTAATCTTTGTGTTTTCTGTGGACCATACATTGATGTTATGTAAATATAAGATATGATCTGTATTGCTGCTAAAATGATAATAGCTCAGTTTTGTATAGCATTTGGGTTTACCAAAAAAAAAACAAAAAAACAAAAACAAAAAAACAACTTTTCTTACATCAATCTTATGAGAAGTTCCATTATTCATATTTTACAGATGAGAATACCAAGGCTCTAGGCAGAACAATTAATTGCCTAAGGCCATATAACTCCTAAGTGACTTAAATTGAGGTCTTATGGCTCTAAGTTCAAGTGGATTTGATTTACACCATTCTAACTCTTAATGCAAAGTAAGTGTTAATTTGGGTTGTACAGATACTCTATTTCCTTTGACCAAATCCTTAATACCCATGTTTCTTTTTCAATTTCAAAGAAAGAAAAAGAAAACAGTAAAAGCAAATTAAATCTTATGAATATTCTAAGGCTAAATGTGAAATGCATGCTAATGCCCAGAGCCAAGAAGACAATTAACAAATTCATCAATTAGGGACCTATTTACATTTCACTGACACTTCCATCACATTTACTTCCTTTTACTAAAGTCTTCTGCACTCGTTCTGTTTGCGTCTCACAGTGAATGATGATGTGTTTGAATATCCACAACTGTATTTTAATTTCCCTTTTGGGGAGGAGCAGAAACTGACTTAGATAGTGATTTGCATATTGACACTTGAGAAGTAGTGAGCTCCCTTTCATTGGAGCTCTGCATGCCAAGCTTTATTTATAATAAGTGAATATTGCTAAGAGGCAGTTTGGTATAGAGGATAGAGTGTTGGTAAGATGTGTCCATGAATTTGACTGGTTCTTCCCCAACAAACAAATTAGGAAAGAGACTAAAGAGACTAAAAATGAATAACGTTGTTCATACATTGTTGAGAGCATCTTGATTATGCTTCCCATTCATACATATTTTCCATTGAGACATTATATGATACCTCTTGGTCCTTTTATTCCTGATTCTGGTTATAGAAAAGCTTACAGAAAAATCTAACCAGCTAATGTTGGGAAATATTTGCAGGGATGATAAAAGTCAGAGAACTCATTAATAGGTGAAAGTTTATCTCAAGTATTGACTAAATAAAAACAAATTGAATTAGCCAACTATAGTAAGCGTAAAGGAATGGAAACAGGGCACATTATATGATAGTGAAGCTAGCTTACCTTTGGTCCATAAACTCTGGTTTGGTTTGTCGTTCGAAATGCCCCTTATTAGAAAGCACCTTTTCTGGAAAATTAAGATGCTAGCTACTACTTGGGAGAGTTTTATGTACTTTTGCACTTCTTTTACAAGTAATGGGAATTCCTTTTTATAAATAAACCTGTAATTGGGAAAAGTGCAATAGAGATGTTACAAATACATCATACACTCATACATTTCACTCCTCTGTACTTTCCTCAAAATATTATTATGCTTGAAGAATTGCATAATTTGATGCAAAAATGGGCCATGTAATATTTCCCAATTAAGTTAGATACCACCTATTAGGGGTAGAGGAAGAAGTATACCATCTGTTAGGGAGACAGTGACAGGATTGTGGGCTTACACACATAATTAATAAGAAACAAGGGGAAGGAGGGCAAGACTCGGGGAGCTCTTCAAGGAGAGATACTTGCAGATACCCTAGATCACTAAGTTGGAGGTTCATGAAACAGAAAGAGAAGAAACATTTCCTCTAAAAGGACTTTGAAACACTGTATTTTCAAACTCTAGACTTTGTTTGTGTGTTTGTTTGTTTCATTTTCCTGAGGGATACAGAATAGAAGAGTGCTTAGCTGTTTTTCTCTTGAGATCTTTTTAGGAGGAGGGGAGTTTTGTATAGAAATGCATTGCATGTTCCTCTGTGATTGGAGCTACAAATCAAAGATTTATAAACCTGCAAAGGTCTGAATAAATATTGTGCAAAGCCCAAGACATTATTGCACTGAGATGAAATAGTAATAATAAAAAATAATAAAAACTGTCCACAATTAAGTTAAGTGGTGAATTCCAGCAGAAAAACGCAGTTTATTTCTATATATTGCTTTGCCCTTCAGCTCAGCTGTTGGCTCTGTATTAGCATTCAGGCAGTGCTTTTGCCAGTGATGGTGATTCACTGAGGTATTATGAATATGCAAACTAGAAAGAGCTTTTTATGTCTAAGGTTTGTCTTTCTTCAATGTTTGAAGGAATAATTGAAGCCAATCAGCCACTGATAACATGCATATAGATGACTATTTCTATAGAAGAGGAATGATTCAATAATTCTTATACCAGCCCAAAGGTTTGATTTCAATCAAGTTTTTGAAAACAGAACTGTTAGTCTTTTCAATTACGTTGACTGATTTACAGGTTAATATGTCATATTATTGTTGCTTCTTAAAGTATTATGATAGCCTGTATGGAGTTATTGATATACAAAGGATTGCTATTTGTACTCATCACTTTTTTTCTAAGGTTGTGGCATAGTCAGTAGGTTCCCATTCACCCACTAATGGTTAAAGGAAGGAAGGAAGGAACGAAGGAAGGAAGAAGGAAGGAAAAAAGGGAGAGGAGAGAGGGAGGAATAGAGGGAAGAAAAAGGAGGGAAAGATAGAGGGAAGGAGAAAGAAGGGAAAAAAGGAAAGAGAGATGGAGGGAGGGAAAAAAATTAAAAATTAGAAAATGCACAGAAAAATAAAACAAAACCAAGGGAAAACTCCTTCTGGGAATAATGGAATATAGAAACCCAGGAGGAAAAGGGACAGAGACAGATACAGATTGTGGTTCCATCTGATGAAGGGAGCTAACATTGTATATTTCCAGACGAAATAAATTGGAATAGTTAGAAGGAATTTGAAAGGCAACCTGATCCAACTTGCAGTATAAATTGCCTCCATGACTTCCTCAATGAGTCATAATCTAGGCTCCATTTGAACACTTCCACTAAAGGGGTATCTATGTTAAGCTATGTTTTTGACACTTTCTCTCACAGGGGCCCCGCCAAT
Organism: Phalanger gymnotis; assembly: GCA_028646595.1. Lineage (NCBI taxonomy): Eukaryota > Metazoa > Chordata > Mammalia > Diprotodontia > Phalangeridae > Phalanger > Phalanger gymnotis. The sequence goes on from CM053622.1 coordinate 462,677,208, forward strand.
GATTAGTTTGCTTTCCATTAACCATTAATCAATGGATTTAATAGGCTTTAATCAAAGACATTTATTAAGATGGCATATTACTAACAATTGATACAAAAAAAAAGCCGGGTAGCCAATCTCTCATGAATAAACACATGAGAAGAGAGGATTCAAACTTAAAACATAATGATAGTGAGGGATACATAAGTTGCAAGGGGCTAAATCACAAATGCTGGCACAAATAAAAATTGTTTTTCCCTTCATTGAGTTTTAGGTTATCTCTGCTTTGGTATATCTCTCTGCTGGGTGGACTGCTTAGCTGGGCCATTGAGGATATATTTCTTTGAGATTATAGAGAACCAGAGAATTTTCTCTAACACAGAAAACCTCAGTCCTCAAAGCTGTTACCTTCCTTGAATGTCTTGTGTTTCCTCAGAGTATATCTGAGCTCCAAGCCACTAGCACTGTCTCCAACTCATCCAGTCTCTTCAGTGACTTGAACAATGGGGTAAGGGGAACAAAGGGAGTCCTTCTGTGCCCATTCTGTTTCTTTGCTGCTCTGTGGAATAGGACCAAGAATCTGGCTCCACACTCTACTTCAGAACATGAAATGTTTCTCTACTACACTGGCTTACCATTGAACTGATAAACTTCTCAATTCATCTAGCTATGTCAAACTTTCCGGAAGCATGGTTAGGCTGTTTGGTTAGCCATTCATTGTCTCTTCTTCTTAAAATAGTCAATGAAGTTTTCACATCATAAAATGATCACTGTGTATAACTTTATCTTCTTTACATATTTAAAATCCCATCCTGTGGAATAACTTTGTTTGGGGGTTAGAGTGAAATTCTTTAGCACTTATTACATTGTTGATTTATTGTTTGATTCAATCAAAGTGGCAGTGAGGCCAATCAGTAAGGGGAGGATCTTTCCAGCCCATTCAATAAGCCTAAGGTGGGGTCAACAAAGGGAGGCTTGATCACACCTTTGTGATGCCAATCAGGGATTCTAACCCACTCAATATACCTAAGGTGTGGCCATTCAACGGAAGCTTAATTAAAGGTTTGTTTGTAGGCAGGCCTAATCCCTGTATTTACTAGGCACTAAACCTCAGGCCCACATCCTTTTGCTGATTATGCATGAAGCCCTCAGGCCCTAAAAAGAATATATATACACCCAGAAGGTAGCCATTGAGAACTGAGAATTCGGAAGTCAGATGTCAGAAGAGAAGCTAGAATTCAGAATTCAGCCCAAGGAGAAGGAGTGGACAGAGATGTGTAAGAAAGTGCTGAGCAGAGAGTAGAAAGCAATGAACTTTGGAGACCAGAGAACTGAAGGGGAAGACAGTTAGAATTTGTGAGTGATGGTTTATGGGAAGGCCCTAGCAGATGGGAAGGTTACAGGATGACTTGTATTCTTGCCATAATACTGTGTTATAATTTCCTTATTGCTACATTGAGGTGGGCTTACTGGCTTTGGAATGTAATTACTGCTACATCAGATTGGAATTATTGGTCTTGGAGTTGGATCCTCTGGTGTCTAAATAGATGTTATACTTTCTCTGCCTTCTACCTAGGGAGTTTTTCATACTTTGTGATTCCAAACCATACAGGCATGTTTGTGGTCATCCTCAAGGTTATGAATCTTGCCTTGCTGATACAGATGGCTAGGCCTTTTGTAATGATATTAATTACATTAAAGTGTAGTTTATCCTTTTCCTTGCATAAGTACTGATATAACTTCAATATTAAATTTAAATTTAATTTTAAAATGATTTTAAAAATTTTAAATTAAATTAAAATTTTAAAAAAGGCCCCTTTAAAAATGATTACTGTATTGTTAGCTTAATGATTTATATGGATCTCAGTCTATATCTATAAGCAAGTAAGATTTAAATATTTTATTTTTATGTCATAAGTATGACTCAAAATAGGTAGAGAATTTTAATATCATTATACCCATATATTTTGTAAAGAAGAAAGTAAAAAAATAGTTGCTATTTTAAGAAAATTAATTATTCTGAGTATTCTGAAATACTCTGATTACACTAATAGCATATTGAGAAAATTGACAGGTTCCTTTAACTATGAAAAGAAATACAGATTTTGGATAAATTATTGGTGAATTTCTCACTACGTTCCAGAAAGCATATAACTGTACTAACCAAAAATGATAAAATATTTTTAAAGGGCCTTTACTATGTTCTATTAATTTTCGAAATTTCTTCAGACAATTATTACTTATTAGGACTATAATTAATGTAGATTTGCAAGTCAGGAATTAAACTTTAAAGTCAGTAAAAATAAGGGCAGTCTTATGAAAAATGCCCTTGTATACACATCAAACATCTACCACAGCAGTGTGTGTTATCCTCCAGAGTTAGATAACATCACCTGACAGTTAACTCATTACTTACAACCCTCCCATGCTCACTTCCACAAGCAAACTTACAGTCATTTTTAAGTTAAAATGTGATATTTATTTTATATCTTCTGGTTTAATAGCAGCTGTGGATGGAGGCTGGAACACAGGAAGTCCAACTCCACCTATGTTTCTGGAATTGCTGCCTATTGAGGCTGCCTTCTTGCCTACACTCATCAACTCTGCCAACCTCAGGCCTTGAGGGAACTGGAGTGTAAGAGGCCACTTGCACAGTCACTATTTACTATTTATTTATTTCTTAATGCTTTAACAGGTATAAAACTGTGTTACAGTTTTTATTAGGTTCTTAATTTTTTAAAATGTGTTACTATGTTTTTGAGTACTTTCTCCACAAACTCTGAGTTTTTTAAAAAAAATATTCCTAACAGTGATTTTTAGGAATATCTTTCTATGCATATTGCAACTATGCTATGTAATAATATAACAACAACAACAACATTAAATTGTCTGTGTTATGGTAATGGCCAAGTAGGGTGATGCTTGCCATTGTGACATACAGTAAAGACTTTGTGTCCCTTGATCCTACTCTTGTAGTTATAAAAACCAGGTAGGAAATCTGAAATGTGAGTGACTTGGGCTATGGCAGCAATACTGACTGATTAGCACCATGGCCAGCATGTGGTAACTGATCCTATTAATCTAAGAAATAAATGGAACAGGGGACTTCTGGTTATTGTGATGATAGAAACAGTCATCGAGAATACCAGCTTGGCTATGTAACCTCTGAAAAATATCTGTAAAGTACTCCATAAAGGTGAATGATAAATAAAACTAAAATTATATCTTCAAAGAAGCCATTGTGAATGTTGGAAAAGAATTTGGAAATTGTTGGAGTTAGAAAAGTATCTGATTCAAGAAAAAAGTCATTAATGAAGGTCAATAGATTTGAAGCTAGTTGTTAGTACATTCTGGGCCCCATATTTCAACCCCTCTCTACTTTAGAACTAGTAAGCAGGCTCTTATTTGACCTTCTCAGGAATATGTTATCTTTTGATTAAAACTTAAGGCTATTAATAAAAACACAAAAATGTCTAATGCTTTGTGAAGTGTTATTTTCATTAGGAGAAAAAAAGAACAGTTTGTTTGGAAAACTGATTTATCAGTAGGTAGAGAAGAGATGAGCAGTACTCATTCTTCCTACAGAGCTGCACTTTTTCTTGTCTCTATTACAACAAAACCTTATGTGGGGTAAAGCTCCTTTCTAATTAATTATTAACCCCTTAGTACCTAGCATGGTAGCTTGAGCACAGTGACATTCCAGAAATATGTGTTGGATGAATGAGAAACTGCAATCATTGAAATGTTCTTAATCCCAGCTGTTAAAAGAAATAAAAACCAGTTTTAATTTCTTCTTGCTAGAAAATTTCAAAGAAGTAATGCTATTTAAATTTATCACTTGACAAGTCACCTGTCTCTTGTAGAGCTGATAGTTTCTTACTGATGCCACTACATACTCTATCTCTATAGAAATGTTGCCTAGGTTTATTTGTTTTTAAGCAAAGAACATAAATGTCTTGGGGCTCCAAATTTACTAGTATATGCTGCACAAATCCTCATTCATAAATATTTAGATCATGATTTGACAAAAAGTATATAAGATTATAGTGTATGTCATACTCTACTTAAGTATATAACTGTATTCCTGAATTACCACTGGGGCAGATGTAATGTCTTTAAAAGTATTTTATTACAGTAAAGCATTTCCCTAAGGAAGACTGTTTATACATATATAAATCAAGGTGAAGCATTGAGCTTATATTTTTTTTTTTTGCTTTCTTCCTGGATTTGCCTTCTTTAACTTGCAAAGTGGTTTGTGTCTAAGAGAGATAACAGGAAATGCTATATAAAAAAAGACTAAGGGTTCAGTTATGGGTACAACTTCTTCCTACAGGGCTTTGGTACTAGGACAAAAAAAGGTACATTTGCAACAGAAATAAAAACTTGCTTTAGAAGTTGTACAAAATTTGGAAGGGAAAGTTGGTATTTCACATATACTTCTAAATATGACCTTTTAATTTTCAGTTCTGCTCAATTTTATTCTTGAGCTTCTGATAAATGAACATTAAGTATTCATGTTTTAGTTTTATTGATAACAGTTTGCATTTGAGCTAGTTTTAAAATACATGTGTATACCTACACATATAAACAAATGTATATATATATGCATATATACACATATTTTAAATTTAAGATTTTTAAATTCCTTGGACTTTGAAATTGGAAAACATGTTTCCTGATTTTTTTTTAATTTTGTATTTTGAGAGTTCACTTTTTTGAGGGACTTTATTCTGAAATAATAATATCTTAACTCTCAGAATTTTGGTCCTCTAAATATTCTTAAAGATAGAAAGTACATACCTCAAAAATCATTACAAGACATATAAAAGAAATATGTTTTGATTCAGACTAGGGAAAATGCATGACTTGTGAGCAGAGGGAGTACAGGACTCAGATAGGGGAAGACTTAGCTTTAATTCTCATCTCCAATATTTATTAGTTCTATGTCCACAGGCAACTTACTTAACTTTTGTAAGCTTGGGTACATATGTGTGTTGATATGTGTGTGTATGGGGAATGTGTGTATGCATGGATGCATGTGTATGTATGTATGTACGTGTTTGTATGTATGTACATATATACATATGTATATTTGGAGTCATTAGAAGCCTGAGTCTTATGCCATAATAATGGCAGGAATGTGAAATCAAGAGCCAAGAAACTGACTTGTCCATTTATCTTAGTTTTGGGGCTTATTCAGATTTGTTTGCATGACAAGCCCCATAATACTTGGGAGACCCAGAAATAAACTAGAATGGTTCAGATCTACACAATTCAGGGGTATTTCTTTTGCTGTGCTCCTGAAATGCATTTTAGGGTATAGGCTCCCCAGAAGAAAATTAAACATGAGATGCAAGGAAGATGAAAGTGGGAGGGGAATGAAAAAAGGAACCCTTGTAGATAAGTATATGGTAGAAAGAAGTCTAAAGAGGCAGGAGCGGTGTCAGAGAGGAATGGAGGTGTGAATGTGGCTCTGCGGGCCCTCTTTTAAAATGGAAGTTCTTCTGAGGAAATGACTGATCAAGCGGAGAGCCTGGAGTTATCTTCTAGGATGACAAGGCTGCTGGAGTATGGAGGCAAACAGAGCTTTCGGAAGAAGAAGCCTGTTGGAACACTGGATAAAGAGGTCCAGAGAGTCTGGAACAGGGTTCTTGGAGAGATCAACATAAAAATCAATAACTCACTAGATTCCCTAGAAATTGAAGAAAGGATATATTTTAAAGGGAAGGCTTAGGGGGACAGCGGGATGATTTGGAGTCAGGAAGATACGTATATAAAACTTGACTCTAATGTTTATTTACCAGAATGATCATGGTCAAGTTATTTAACTTCTTTAAATCTGACTCATCTGTAATTTTTTTTGGTGGGGAGAGAAACTCACACTACCTATCTCATATTGCAGTTTTGAATATCAAATGAAATATTTGTGATGCATTATATAAATGTCAGGTGTTATGGTTATCATTACCATATTACTAATATATATCTACTACTTTACCTAATCATCTCCTCCATACCCCATCCCATCTCTCTTGGTTAAAAATCCTTCCTGAACCTTTCAAAACTGAATACACAAATCCTTCTCATCCACCCCACAAACCCTAGTCACTATATATGGGGAGTGTTTTCTAGACTATCTTCAAGGCAAATATTCGAGCTTGTAACATGGCTAACAGGTAAGAAACCCAGAACTGATGTGTAGCTTCACATCGTGATTTTAGCATGTTCATGGGATGTTCTAGTTTTCTGACCGAAATGTTATAGTGGACAATAAATTTGTATAGTAGGCAATAACAGAATAAAAAACCTCTGGGTCCTCAAGGGTAGCCCTTTGACAGAATACAAAGTTCACAGAACAAATGTCTCCAACCCTGAAACAAGGGATCTAGAGGTTGAAAGTACATAAAAACACATAATACTAGTATTGCATAAACTGTTTGGAAAAAAAAAGAAAGGTGCTGTTCAGATTCTTTCTAAAATACAAATATGGGCTTGATACTAAACTCCAAAGAGATAGGTAAAGTCAGAGAAATATGGATTAAAAACCCCAATAAACATTGGTTTAAAAAATCTAAGTGAAACATTTTCAAACAGAGCACTACAATATGCTTAAAAAAAAAGATTATACACTATAACCAGGTTGGATTTATACCAGGAATGCAGGATTGCTTCAATATTAGGAAAAATATAAACATAATAGACTAAAGCAAATTTCTTTTGTCAGTTAATTGAAACATTTTAATTACTTCACCATAGTTATAGTATATGAAAGAAATACAAAGTTTTAACACTTCCATACATCAAAAACAAATCATAGGAGGAAAAGTTGGAAGATAAATTTCATTCAAAATACTCCCAAAATGCATTGGGAGGCAATCTACTAAGACATATTCAGAAACTATTTGAACATAACAACACAAAACTCCTTTTTCATAAATAAATATAGAACTGAGTAATTGGTGAAATATTTTTGCTAATATGTAGGCAGTGCCAATAATAAAAATGACAACGATACCTAATTAATTTACTTCTTATGCTTCATACCAATTGCAATATCAAAAATGTATTTTATAGAGCTAGAAAAGCAATGAAATTTATGGAATAGAATAAAGGGTCAAGAATTTTAAGTGGAATAATGAAAACAATGAAATGAAGCATGGTAGAAGGAAGGAAGGATGATAGAAAGGAACAAGGAAAAAAGGATGAGGGGAAGAAGGAAAGGATAAAGAGAATATGCATTTATACACTGCCTACTATACACCAGGCACTGTGTGAATCACTTTACAAATATTATCTCATTTGAGCCTCACTGTAGCCTTGTAAGGTAAGCATTGTTATCTCCATTTTACCATTAAGGAAACTGAGGTAAACAGAAATTAAGTGACTCATCAAAAATCACAAAACTAATGATTATCCAGGGCCACATTTGTACTCAGGTCTTCCTAAATATAGGTTGAATGCTCTGTCTACTCTGCCATCTATCTACCTCAAAGAAGGGCATGATTAATGTAATTTCCCCCCATTCCCAAGAAAGATAACAGAAATATGGCCAGAAGTAATCACAAAGAAGTAGAACAAGTTTAGAAATTACAAGTTGAATTTGCGCGCCTGGCATATAATAAGCCCTATGTGAATATGTTAGCTGTCATCATCATTAGAGTTATGAAAAACAAATTGTATTAATCAGAAATAGGCAAGACAGTTTTATATATCATTGTTATTCTAAATTTGTAGAAATGACCATTTCATTTGGTATTTCTTAAATTCCTTTTTTTTTAAAAGAAAGTTTTTGTTAGTTTATTTCATTCATGAGATTGAGCTAAGAATGTGTCAGGTCCAAAACAGTTTCAAGAAAACACTTCTTGTTTGGGCTTGGCTCTATTATTTAAATGATAAAAAAATCATCAGTGACAGATTCTTAAAGATGCATAAGGGCAATTTCTGGCTTTCATCCTTGTGTTGAGTATGTCTGGGTTTTCTAACATGTATTATTAATAGTCTTAAGATTACCTCGCTAAACAAAAGTTTTTTTATGATCTATTATAAATGAGGCATATTTGTGAGAGTCAAAAGGGTATACTCAATACAGATCTGGCTGTGGAGTCCAGAAGACCTGGGTTCAACTCTCTGCCACAAAGTTTCTGCCACATTCTTTGTAGTGTGACGTTGGGCAAATCAATTAACTTCTCATTGCTCTAGCAATCTAAGATTGTATGTTGCAAAGATGTTAACCTGGAATTGGTACAGAGAATTTTTTTTTCCTATCCTAATGAAATCACAAGTCCTGTTCCTATCTCTAATATCCAGGTACTCTATGCATTGCTAGGGATACAAAGATAGAAATGAAAGACTTAATAATATTTCTGGATAATAGAAGGTGTCAATGACATTACTATTAAACGTTTATTTGCTGTGAGGCCATTTTCTTTCTTTTTTCTTTTTTTAAATTTATTTTTAGTTTTCAATATTCATTTCTGCAAGATTTTGAGTTACAAATTTTCTCCCCATCTCTACCCTCCCCAGTACCCAAAGATGACATGTATTCTGAATACCCCTTTCCCCAGTCTGCCCTCCCTTCTATCCACCCATCCCTCCCCATCACCTTTGCACTTATTTTCTTGTAGGGCAAGATAGATTTCTATACCCCATTGCTTGTATATCTTATTTCACAGTTGCATGTAAAAAACGATTTTTTAACATGTTTTTAGAACTTTGAGTTCCAAATTCTCTCCCTTCTTCCCATTCTACCCACCCTCCTTGAGAAGGCAAGGAATTCAATATAGTTTATACATATATAGTTATGCAAAACACTTCCATAATAGTCATGTAAAAGACAAATGATATTTTCCTCCATCCTATCCTGTCTCCCTATATTCAATTTTCTTTTTTAACCCAGTCTTTTTCAAAAGTGTTTGCTTTTGACTACCTCCTCCCCCAATCTACCCTCCTGTCTATCATCCATCCTTTTCTTATTGTCCTCTCTCCCAGCTTTCCTGTAGGTAAGATACCCAATTGAGTGTTTATGTTATTCTGTCCTTAAGCCAAATCCAATGAGAGCAAGGTTCACTCATTTCCTTTCACCTACTCCCTCTTCATTTCCATTACAACAACTTTTTCTTGCTAATTTTATGTGAGATAATTTGCTCCATTCTATCTCTCCATTTCTCCTTCTCCAAGTACATTCCATTCTCACCCCTTAATTTTTTTTTTAAATATCATCCCTTCACATTCAACTCACCCTGTGCCCTCTGTACATACATATTTATATTCCCTTCAACTACCCTAATACTGAGAAAGGTCTCGTGGTTTACAAATACCATTTTTTCCATGTAGCAATACAAACAATTCAAATTTAGTAAATCCTTTATGATTTCTCTTTCCTGTTTACCTTTTCATCCTTCTCTTGATTCTTATATTTGAAAATGAAATTTTCTATTCACCTCTGGCCTTTTCATCAGGAATGCTTGAAAGTCTTCTATTTCATTGAAAATCCATATTTTGCCCTGAAATACTATACTCAGTTTTCCTGGGCAGGTGATTCTTGGTTTTAATACTAGATCCTTTGGCCTCTGGAATATCGTATTCCAAGGCCTTCAATCCCTTAATGTAGAAACTGCTAGATTTTATGTTATTCTGATTGTGTTTCCACAATACTCAAATTGTTTGTTTCTGGCTGCTTGCAATATTTTCTCCTTGACCTGGGAACTCTGGAATTTGGCTACAATATTCCTAGGAGTTCTTTTTTTAGGATCTTTTTAAAGAGGTGATCAGGGATTCTTTCAATTTTTATTTTACCCGCTGGTTCTAGAACATCAGGGCAGTTTCACTTGATAATTTCTTGAAAGATGATATCTAGACTCTTTTTTTGATCATGTCCTTCAGGTGCTCCAATAATTTTTAAATTATCTCTCCTGGATCTATATTCCAGGTAAGTGTTTTTTTCCAATGAGATATTTCATGTTGTCTTCCATTTTTTCATTCTTTTGGCTCTTTTTTATAATTTTTTGATTTCTCATAAAGGCACTAGCTTCCACTTGATCCATTCTAATTTTTAAGGTAATATTTTCTTCAGTGATCTTTTGGACTTCCTTTTCCATTTGACTAATTCTGCCTTTCAAGGCATTCTTCTCCTCATTGGCTTTTTGGAGTTCTTTTGCCATTTGGGCTAGTCTATTTTTAAGGTATTTGCCATTTGGGCTAGTCTATTTTTAAGGTATTGACCTGTTTTTCATGATTTTCTTGCATCACTCTCATTTCTCTTCCCAATTTTTCTTCTTCTCTTAGTTGATTTTGCAAATCCATTTTGAGCTCTTCCATGTCCAGAGACCAATTCATAATTTTCTTGAAGGCTTCTGATGTAAGATATTTGACTTTGTTGACTTCTCCTAGCTATATGTTTTGATCTTCTTTGTCACCAAAGTAAGATTCTATAGTCTGAGTCCTTTTAGGCTGTCTGCCCATTTTCCCAGCTTTTGAGCTCTTTGTCTGACTGCTTCCAGAGTAGAGAGTGCTATGTCCCAGGCTTCAGGGGTTGTGGGCTGCTGTTTTCAGAGCTAATTCTATTCTGAGGTGGTATGATACTCCTCTCCTGGCCTGTGCTCTGGTCTGTGAGGGCAAGCACTCCTTTCTCCTATGTAACTACCAGGAGGAATCCCTCTCCACAGCCACCACAAGCTCTACGACGCCAGTGCTCCTCCTCTCCCAAGGACTGCCAACTAGGATAGAGACCCAGATCCCAGCAGGGCAAAGCAAGAGTACCCTGCCTCAGCACCAGCAAAGAGATCCCTGCACTCGTGCTCTGATCAGCTACTTGATTCCCCCCACTGTCTATGGACTCAGAGCTCTGGAATCAGCCTCATTTTCTGCTGCTGTTGCCACTGCTACAGCCACCTCAGATGCCCTGGGGCTAAGGCCTGTCCAAGCCCTTCTCTCACCCAGGGCCAACAGTTTTCCCACTCACTTGCTATGTTGTCTTTGGCGTGTGTGGGCTAAGAAGTCTGGAAACCTCCACAGCTGTCAGTGATTCAAGGTCTTGAGGCCTGGTCCTATAGGTCTGCTCTGGCCTGCTCTGTCTTGGCATGGCCCACGCTGGACTCCACTCTGCTCCCAGCCTGGTGCGATAGATCCTTTTCAGTGATGATCCAGGCCATGTTAGGCTGAAGTTTTGTTTCACTCTTACATTTCTTGGGTTCTATAGCTCTAGAATTTGTTTAGAGTCATTTTTATAGGTGTTTGGAGGGATTTGGGGGAGAGTTCAAGCAAGTCCTTGCTTTCACACCACCATCTTAATGACATTTCAAAATAGCACTATTTTGCATAGAATCATGATCATTACAATAAGATAGGAAATTTAGTTAAATGCTGACTTTCAGTTTTGTGTTTTCTATCTGAATTTTATATTTTGTCTACAATTAACAGCCTACTACACCATTTTGTAACAACAATGCTGCTTGCCTCTGCTGTGGCTGTGTAAGTCCAATAACACCAGCACACAGAAAGGCTGCCAACACAGATTCTTTGATCTGCTTTTCCAAGGAAAGCAACTTTTAGGGGTTAACAAACGTACATATATCATTCTTTTAATTTAGGAGGAAAAGCCAGCACCCTGAACTTCAGAGCAAATACAAATAGAAATTAAAAACAGAAAATATCAATATATCAAATAATACAATTAAATAGACAGGCTTTGTCTGGTCAAGACATCACATACATAGTTACCAAAAAGAAAAGCACCAACATCTGGGTTTTCTTCAAAGCAGGGGGAGGGGAGGATGCTCCTTAACAGCTATCCAGGATCTCCACACAACATTCTTCCAGTGAGTGAGAGCCCCAAACAAAATGCTAACCTCTGAGTTTATATACCCTTCTTATGGCCCAAAAGCTTTGCACATAATCAGCAAAAGGGTGTGGTCCTGGGGCTTAATACCTAGTTAGCAAAAGGATATGGGCCCAGGGCTTTGCACCCAGTAAGACTTAATCAAAGGCACTTGATTACTTTAGCATTCTAAAAGAGAAAACAGTAAAAAAGTCCTACTTTAATTAATATTATACTAAGTATATTAAAATTTGTTACCAGATATAGATTTACATCAGTTAACACATACAGTAGCAGGATATAAGGTGTCTTGCATATAGTTGACATGTTGACATGTACTTGCTGTTTAAAAAAAATTTAGTTGAATTTAATCCATCAGACATATTCTCCATAAAGACCAACAAAGAAAAGAGTCATTACTCTATATAAATAGCTTTGGGGTTGTATACACGTCATTCCTCTCCAGAGTTGTTTGAAAGTTTCAAAAACTATTGCTTCCCAGGCTACTGGAAAATACATATTGGACAATAAGTTAATAGACACCCCAGACAATCACAGAATCAATAATTATTGGATACCGATTCTGTGAAAAACATAGCTCTGCCAAGGGAGAAATTTGTCAGGAGCTTACAGTATAATTAAATCAATCAATCAAAAAAAATGTAAGTCATCAAGGATTTCTTAAGTTCCTAATACCTCTCTGGCATTGTGCCTATTGGAGATAAAGAAACAAAACTGAAACAGCCCCTGATCTCAAGAAGTCTACACTATGTAGAGGAAGACAGTAGGCACATATTTAAATACATGCAAAATACAGGGTATCCCTAAAATCTGGACACATAGGGAAAAATGCATATTTTCAAAAAATAAAGTGAATGAAATTTTATTTAATTGGAATATTAACAAATAACATCTTCAATATGATTTCCATCATTTATGATGCAGAGGTTGATGTGCTTTGCAAGATTCACGTGAGTTCAATGCAATAACTCCACATTGCCATCAATTGCCTATGTGTCCAGACTTTAAGAACACCCTGTATAAAACAATCGGGGTGGAGGAAACACTAGCTTCTGGGGAGATCAGAAAAGTTTAATTTTCATTGACACGAACATTTTTCTAATAATATAAAAGCAATTTATTATGCTAATAGATTGAATTATAAACATATGTTAATACCGAATAACACGAAACAATGTATTATGCTATGTCAAATAGATGGTTCTCTAAGGTACCATGAAACAAAAAGGGATTTCAGAGAGATTGGTGGTTATGTTATTTGACTATTTTGCTATGAAGGATATTTTGTCTAAGAAAAGTCCCATGGGGAATCACACTAAGCTGTAGTACCCTCTTGTGTTCAGTCTACCATATACCTTAGTTTTTGAAGAAAGTTGCTTTCCAAATGAATTCAATGTTCTTTCCAATGCTAGTGCATCTGGCAATCAATGTAAAGCATTATGGAACTATGGGAAATTTGTATATGATTTTATATTAAGCTGTGCATTTGTGTGTTTTTCAAAAACAGATAAAAGGGACTATGAACCCAGATGTGGTTTTATAATTTCAAATTTCAAAAAAGAAAAAGATTTAAGGCCAAAGGAGAAGAGAATGGCAGAGGATGAGTTGGATGGATAGTGTCATGGAAGCGATGAACATAAGCTTGGGCAGAATTCGGTAGACAGTAGAAATAAGAATGTCCTGGAGTGTCATGATTCCTGAGGTCACAAAAAGTCAGACACAACTGAACAACTGAACAACAAGAAACAACAATTTTCAAATCACGTGCCTGAGCTATAAATTCATGTCATCAGAGACAGAGTAAAAGGAAGCTGATAGGTCATGAAGTCCAGATAGCCACTAAAGTATCAATAGACACAAATTGCTGCAGGCCATTTTGACTCTTAGAGCAGTGTCTTTACTTGTTAGCCATTGGAAAGTAGTGACGACAAAGTGCTAATGACAAAGGAATAAGTGGGGGGAAATGAGGGAAGTTGTTCAATCACATGCAAACAAACTAAAATTTTAGAGTCCCTATGGGAACTCATGGTATCCAGAGATAAGAGATGGATAAGAGGAAAAGCTGAATCTCATATTTCAAATACATTAAAGTGCAAGATTGATACATTTTGCTTTGTTTCTTAAGGAAAGAAAACTTTATCCATTAAAAAGATGGTGCTTCAAACCACTATAGTGGATCATCAAGTAATAAAAATTATTAACATTATTATACATAACAACATTAGTGGCATATTGGTGTTTATCTCTCTACTTTGCCTGATTCCTCATATGGCTAGCTAAGAATAAAGTCTGAGGTTAAATGATGACTCACCTAGCCACCCTTGCTAGTGTTGTGCTTTAACCTGCCAAACATCCATCCAACCATTCATCCATTCATCTATCTATCTATCTATCTATCTATCTATCTATCTATCTATCTATCTTCTAAGATATAGATACATACATATATACATATATGTATGTGTGTATATATTTTTTGTTGTTGTTTTTCAGTAATGTCTGACCTCATTTGTGGTTTTCTTGGCAAAGTGTTTGGAGTGGTTTGCCATTTCCTTCTCCAGTTTGTTTTACAGATGAGGAAACTGAGGAAGAAATGGTTAAGTGACTTGCCTGGGATCACAGTAGCAGGCCAGATTTGAACTCAAGAAGATGGGTCTTCCTGACTTCAGGCCTAACATTCTAGCTAGGTTTTAGTCTGAATACTGGCTGTGCATATGACCTCAGGCAAGGAAAAAAACAACAAAACTACCACAATAATTCTAATTGGCTTTTATAAAGAGCTTTTAGGTTTGCAAAGTGCTATGTAAATTTCTTCTCATTTTATCTTCACACCAAATCTGAGAGTCTGGTGCTATTATTATTCTGATATTATAGATGGGGTAACTGAGTCTAACACACAGATTTGGTGACCTGACCAGGTATCATAGCAAATACATGTTTGGGGGAGGATTTTCAACATACATTCTGCTCACCTCTTAGCTGACTCTGATTTCTCCTTATTCCCAGAATGGTAAGACTACATGATTTATAAGATCTCTTCTTATTCTCAATCATAGTGCCTTGAAAAAAATCCTGCTTCTTAAGTAAACTGTAACCCAGGACAACTGTATTTCTTATTTTAGAGATATTTTGCTTTCATTTTGGCAGCTAGTAGAACTGGCTGACCAAGGCAGTATTATCTGTGATGATCCCTACATCACACACTGTCATTCTCCTTTTGATTTTCTCTATGGCCATTGGTTTTGAAGTACCATCTTTTCATAATGAAACAGCAGAATCTTGTGTCTCAGCAGAGCTGATTTTATTTATCGGGTGTACATATGCTTCATCAGCTTCTGATTTTGCACTCCATGCTGTTAGTGATGTTTCATCTTTAAAAATTGCCCCATTTTTACTAGATGACTCCACTTTAATGGCCTGCTGGGGAACTGTGCTACAAGTACCAGAAATGGCACTGGATACAGCAGCTTCAGTTTACCATCCTTAAGGCCAGACCATGTGATTCACTTAAGATTTGTTGAAGTTTGAACACCTTCATTTTTCTTTAGCAGATCCACTGAACAGGTGCCATCTGCCACATTAGTTGCCATAGCAAAGGATGGAAGTAAAGAGGCATTGGATTCAATTTCTTTCTGATCTGATTGGTTTTTTACTGTACTTTATTCAAGACAATGTGGGTAGATTCTGTACTATTTCCCATGTTTCTAGCTTTACTAATCCTTAAGATAAGACAGACACTGGCATGTTGTTGGGAACAGTGTTATTATTGGCTTATCTGGGAAAATTCGGCTTATACTTCTTGCAAGTGTGCATGAGAATCTGGTAATGCTGTTGGTATGGTTGCATGGTATGGCAGGTTTGTGTTCTGCTGAAGAAGATAACATTCAATGGTAGGAACCTCATTCTATTTAACTTGAAAAGAGAAAGTAGAAGCTTTGATCACCTGTACTTCTGGTTTCTCACTATCAAGTTACAAAGATCTCTGCAGCAAACTTGACTATGCATGGCCTTTTTACATTCATTTCTCACTCCAGAAATACAGGCCTGTCCCAATTGGAACAGCACAGTGTCTTGCTCCCTCTCAGCTGCGAATTTTTTTTGTCTTCCTGAGAATCAGATACTAGACCTGTCCGTTCTGCTGTGTCCAAATTTAGGTAAGATAATGAACTGGTACGCTGCCAGTTACAGCCCAGAGGAGAGGCTTTGACATTGTCATGTTTGTGGAACCCATTCACCAAAAACAGTACATCTTGTTTCCTATAACATGGGCTATATGAAGACTTTGTGGGAGTTGCGCAGTCCTTTTGGTTTCTGGTTGTGACCATGATACAGTTTCTATATCAAGTTGCAGTAAGTCATCAACAGAGAACCACGTATTCTTCCAAAAATGTCCATATTGGGATTTCCTGAGTCTTTTTTGCAATATATAAAGGCAGTGTGAGATAGGGGGGCAGGGGGCAGGGACATAATCCTTTGGTCACTGGAATGCTCCCACCCACAACACCAGTGCCATGCTGCAACTCCAGGTCATGGAAGTCATTAAAATATCTGGGGCCATTACTCATTGGCCAGGCCATGATATAAATAACACTCATTATAAATAACACTTATTAAAGAAAAGCCACATCCAAAGCGAAGACAAAGAGGTAAACTCGCAGAAGGAAGTCATGGCTTTACTTTTCCCAAAGCCAAGGGCTTGCCTGTCACTGATAGCGCTCATTGGTGTACCTTCCAGGGTCACCCCTTCCCCCAGAGACCAGGTGCAGCCATCGTAGCCAAACCCTGGGGCAGGGCAAACTAGAGGAATATGGCCTCTAACAGCTGGTTTGCAAGCATGTAGATATGCAGCTCTTCCACGATGCTTTCTTTACCTCTGGCTGAAGATGATGGTGTGTTCCCAGATGGCCACAGCAGGTGCTCCTGGCAGGCACTAGGGAATCAACCTGTGAAGGAGGAAGCCCGTAGGCACTTCAACAGGAAGCTTGGCACCATGTTGCTCAACCCCCCCACCCCCACCCCCACCCCCACCCTCACCCCTGCCCCGCCACAATTCACCGCGTTAGGCCCCGCTCCCGGAGGTGGAAACAATGTTCAAACAAACATACAAAGCAAACTATATACGGGATAAATAGGAAATAATTAAGAGAGGGCGGGCACTAGGAGGAGGAGGAGTTAGAGAAGATTTGCAATAGGAGATGGGATGTTAGCTGTAAGTTAAAGGAGGTCAGTGAAGTTTGTAGTTGGAGAAGAGGAGAGACAGCTCTCCAAGCCCAGGAGCAGCCCGAGGTGAAGCCCTGAGATTGAGATCCTGAAGCTGAGATGGGGCATCCGGTGGGTGGGGAGAGAGAGAGACAGAGACAAAGACAGACAGACAGACAGACAGAGATGGGGCGGGGGTGGGGGGAGAGAAGAGACAGAGAGACAGAGACAGAGACACAGAGAGTCACAGAGAGAAGAGGGAGATACAGGGAGGAGGAGGAGGAGAGAGACAGACAGAGACAGACAGAGATGGGGGAGCGGAGAGAAGAGACAGAGAGAGACAGAGACACAGAGTCACAGAGAGAAGAGGGAGAGATAGGAGGAGGGGGAGCAGAGAGAGAGCGAGCGAGAGTGAGGGAGCTCACAGTCATCAGGTGGAAGAGCACATGTCAGAGAAGAGGGTGTAAGGAGATTGGAAAGGGGGCTTGGGGCTAGGCTAGGAAGGGCTCTGAATGATAAATAGAGCATTTTGTATTTGGCATAGAGGCAATAGAGACCCTATGGTGTTTATTGACTGGGGAAGGGGGTGTGTGTGGCTTGGCTGCATCTATATTTTAGGAAAATTAACTTCAGCAACTGGAAGATAGATTGCAGTGGAGGCAGGCAGTGCACTGCCAAGGTAAATGACTTATCCCCAGCACTCAAAATCTCTCCATTTGCTGTGTAACTGATGGTTTCACATATGGATGGTTCAGTGCTGACAGGTGGAGAACCTCTGTTTTCTTGGTATTAATTGTCAGGCCAAAATAAGAACAAGCAGCAGAGAATTGATCCAAAATAAAAAGCAAAATAAAAATATGGTACAACATAGATAATGTTTATTTGTGGTTTTCTAAATCAATATGCTTCCTGCAGGGACCCATTTCTATTTGAATTTGCTAACACTGACATACACACCTTCATAGATCTAAATACATGTACTAGGACACACTTTCGGACATGTGTGTTTCCTATTGTATTTATATCGTATTACATTGTATTGTATTTATACTTCATTTGTGTTCTCTATATATCACTGCTCTTCCTGATGATGCTTTGTGTATTTGTCAGAGACCTTTTCCCAAAGTTTTATTGTTGTCCTTTTTACTGTTCCATTTCATTAATAGCTTTGCTTTGAACTAACTTTGAACTTAGAACTAATTTGGTTGACTACTAAATGTAATCTTATTAGTAGAGGTTTGTGTGCTATAGCTTTAAGTGTAGATAGTCATATAGTAATGTGAACCAAGCATAAGACTGAGAGTGGCCTCAGTCACTATATGTACACACATATATGCATATGTACATATGTGTGTATATATATGTATGTGCATATATATACATATACATGTGAATACGTGTTCAGTTGTTTTTCAGTCGTATCTTATTCTATGTGATTCCATTTGAGGCTTTCTTGGCAAAGGTTGCCATTTCCTTCTGCATATTTTATAGATGAAGAAACTGAGGCAAACAGGGTTATGCTGCCCAGAGTCATACAGCTAGTAAGTAACTAAGGCCAGATTTGAGCTCAGGAGGATGAGTCTTCCTGACTCAAGGTCTGATGCTCTGTCCACTCACTGTGCCACCCAGCTGCTCCATAAGCACACTTAGAAGTCCTTAAAGTGTTATACAAATGCAAGTGTTGTTGTCATTGCCATTTTTAAATGGATTTCAAAACAGAATCAGAGAATTTAAATGACTTGACCAAGCTTATCATACAACCTGTGTCAGAGCCAGACCTGAAAACTGCATATTCTGATGTCTATGAAACCGTGATATTTCACACTACAGCATAGGGAAGTTAAAGAGTCCTTAAATTAGATTTGTTCAAATCCACAGATGCCTGTAATTTACATCCTAAAGTAATTAAGGAATGGGCTGAAGTAATTTGAGAGCTGTAGTTAATCATGGAGGACTGAGGAAATAACCGGAAATAAGCTGGGGTTAGAAAAGTGTAGAAACCTATCTTTATGGGGGAAAAAAAGACTCACTGGTGACCCTGGAGATGGCAGGAAGAACATCGATTTTGGAAAACTAGAAGATCTTAAGACATCATAGTCGAAAAAGAAGAAGGACAGTCATGGGAGTATCACAGCCCTTGTGTCTCTCGCAAGCAGTGCAATGTTAATAAAGTAATTCCCTTCAGCCTCTTTGCTAATCCATAAAATGAAGTGCTTGACATACATGATTTCCAATGTGCCTTCTAGTTCTAAAATGCTGTGATTTGATGATGCTTTCAGTCTAATTTAGTATCTTCCAATGATAAAGAAATAAACATGAAGGAAATATGAGCAATAGGTACGTCACATATTCTTGAACGCAGAATGGCAACCCTCCGTCATAGAAGATGCTCCTCTTTGAGCATAAAAGCATTGCAAAGGAAACCCTCATAGCAGGGAGGAAGGGAGGGAACACATACTTACCAAGGCAAGTCAGTTAAATCAGTCCTGGCAATCAGGGGTTGATAGTCAGATGACCTTCACCTCCCATTGAACGTTATATCAGAGAGAGATGATAGGTATAATTTGTCTTCGTTTGATTTAAAACATTTTTTTTTAATTTATTTTTGACATGTTTGGTTTTCAGCATTGATTTTCACAGGCATTTGAATTACCAATTTTCTCCCCATTTCCTCCCCCCCCCC
>CM053622.1:462697404-462749540 GCA_028646595.1 Phalanger gymnotis
GTGGGTTCTGCAGCTCTAGACTTGGTTCAGAGCCATTGTTTTATAGGTTTTTGGAGGGATTTGGTGGGGAGCTCACGCCAGTCACTGCTTCCCAGCCGCCATCTTGGCTCCGCCCCCCTAAAACATTTTTTTTTTGGCCTAGCATATTCAAAGTCTAGGGAAAAAAAAGTTTAAATCATGGTATTATTAAGAGTGTAAATATTACAGGGTAGAGACTGTATTTTAAATATGATTTCTTTAGAACTTCTTATTCCATTTAAGGCTCTGTTAAATATGCCTTGCTATGAAAGACATTTTGTGTTTATTTGTCCTACATTTTATATTTAATTTATATTTATACTGTCTCATTATTATAAGTAGATAAGGTACACAATTTTGCCACAGAAGGACCTACCTTCAAATCCTTGCCCAGACCAGATGCTAACTTCTTTGTGCCTCAGTTTCCTCATCCATAAAATGAGGTTGGACTTTTCAGATTCTTTCCTTCTCTCTGATCTGTGTATATGTTGTTTTCTCCCAGAAGAGTGAGAGCTCTTTAAAAGCAAGAATGGTTTCCATTTTTAGTTCCTATCCCACCACCTAATATAATCCCCACCATGAAATAGTTGTGTAATAAAAGCTTATTAATTGAATTGAATTCAGTTCAATACAATCCTTAACCATGGCTATGGAAGTCCTTTTTAATCAGAGCTGGAGCCTTGTAACTGACAGAATAGAGGATTTTCAGTTCAGATATGAATGATGTAATTGGATCTTTCAGGCTGATAATACCAGGTAGGATGTCCTTTTTAGAACTTTTGAAAATATCAGTAGAATATAGAAAAGAATATAAGGCTTACAACTTATCAAAAGTTAAACATGGGTCAACAACATGATGAAAGACAATAGCTGTTTAGTAAGAATGGTAATGGTGTATAAATATACACATACACATGCGTGTGTTTATGTGAACATGCATATCTATATGCATCTATACATGTATATGTGTTTATGTATAAACACACATTATATGTACAAAGGCTGGAATACATATTTACATATGAATGTGTATTCGTGTATATATAGATAGATACTTTTTTATGAAAGCAAATTTTGTCTCCCAGTGTAATCAGCATTGTGTTACAAAAATCCCTTATAATTCTTTCCAGTAACAGTCACAATTCTGTCCATGCTTTAACCTTTCATCATTTATCTATTTTATTTGCTTGAAGGCTACTGCAGCTGAACTTGACTGAAGGAAGTCACCTAACATTACTGACATGGCCTGTTGCAAAAACTTAGTAAACGCCACGAAGCCTTCTCTGCTGCACAGCAGTTGTTTGCATTCTTTGACTAATTCCATATATCATCTCCTAAAGTAATTGTTACAAACCATCGTATTTGAGTTGATAATGCTGTCTTTTATCTTATTGAGAAAATTTTGGACAGCAGTTGTAACTTCTTGCATCTTTGAGTTTTCTCAATCCTTGTGCTCCTTAAATTATCTTCTGTTTTTGATGCATCATTGTCCTGGATACTCTCTTCCCTTGGCATCAATGACATTGTTTCTTCTGGCTCCTCCTTTTATCATGACTCCTTCCCACACTTCTTTGCTATATAAGTATCATCTTCTATTTCCAACATGTGGCTCTTTACCCAGTATTTTTTTTCTTTCCTTTTTCATTATTTTTATTTTAATTAGAAAGGTTTTTTTACACTTTCAGTTTTTAAATTTTTAGTAGAAAGAACGCCTTTCCTCTCTTATCTTTTGTAATTTTAATGCACTACACAAATTCCCACATTATTCATGTCTAAAAATATATATATTTCTTTCTACATCTTAAAGTTCATCACTTTTCAGAAAATGAATGGCATTTTTTCCTCTTCATTCTTTTGGAGTCAGTTATTGATCATGGTTCTGAAGTCATTTAAATGTCTTTTTTCCTATAACATTATTATGTAAATTGTTTTCTTAATTCTCTTCCTTTTGCTACTTTATAATTGTCATCCACGTTTGCTGAAATTGTCTGTTTCATCATTTCTTATGATGTAATAATATCTCATCATATTTCTATACCAAAGTTTGTTTTGGCTTTATCCAGTAGTAGGATGTCCTCTTATCTCCCAAATTAATTTCACTTTTGAGATACCTGAAAAAGAACTATGATAAATATTTTGCAAATATGGATCTGTTTCCTCTTTTTTTATTTCTTTGGAGTATAAACCTAATGCTATAGCCACATCAAAGTATATGTATGGTTTAGTAACTTTCTGAGTCTGGGTCCAAATTTCATTCTGAAATAGCTAGACTAATCCATAATTCCACCAATATTAGCATATCTGTTTTTTCCCTCAAAGAGCTTCCAACTCTTCTCATTTTTTTTCCTTTTTATTTTGCTTTTCTTTGTCAGTCTGAGAAGTTTGAGGTGCAATCATAAAATTGCTTTAATTTGAATTTTTCTAATTCATAGAGCATTTTTACATGTGATTTGATAGTTTGAACGCTTTTGAAAACAACCTATTCATATCCTTTCACTATTTACCTCCTGGAGAATGGCTCTTGGTCTTATAAACTTGAACAAGCCCCTTATTAATCTTTGAGACCATTATGAAAGTAACATATTGCAAAGTTTTTTCATTGCTGCTGTTTTTCTCCCAGTTCCATTTCCCTTCTCCCTAGCACCTGTCTGAAATTCTCTTCTCCCTGTATACCCTTTCCTTTATATATTTCTACCTCCCCCAGTGCATCAGTTATCATTTATATACGAATAACTCCAAAATCTATATGCCTAACCATGGTTTCCCTTAGATAGTCAATGAGCACTTACTGAAATTGTTTACAGTCACTGTGTTAAGCTCTGGGGAAGGCAAAAGTAGACTCTGCTTTCAAGGAGCTCACAATCTACTGGAAGGACAACACATGAATAACTAGATACAGTCTAGATATATAGAGTGGATGGAACAGGTGAAGACACTAGCATCCAAAGAAATGAAAGGCCTCCTTAATAAGATGGAAGATGGGATGAAGTTTGAAGAAAGACAGAGAAACTAAAAAATGGAGGTGAGGTACTATAGAACTCTAGGCATAGAATAGAGGGGGGATGGGGAAACTGTGGCCTTGATGCCACATATAGCCCTCCAGGTCCTCAAGTTTGGCTTTCTGACCGAATCCAAACTTCACAGAACAAATCCCCTTAATAAGTAATCACCTTAAAAACAAACAAACAAAAAAACTTGTGTGAAGTTTGTAATCGGTCAAAGGGCCACACTTGAGGACCTAGAGGGGAACATATGGCCTCAAGATGGGAGGTTCTCCACTCATGGAATAGGCAGTGCAAAGGCACAGAGAGCATAAATGAAGTGTCATGTTCAAGAAATAGCAAAAGGTAAATGAGGTTAGATCATAGAACGTATAAAAGTGAGGAGATATAAGAAAACAAAAGGTTAGAAGAAAGAGACCAGGTTATAAGCACCTCAATGTCAAACAGAAGACTTTCTATTTGATCCCAGAGTTAATATGAGGGTACTGGAGTTTACCATATGGTCAGTCCTTCACGTTAGAAAAATCACTGTAGTGGCTGAATAAATGATAGGCTAAAGCAGGGACGGACTTGAGGTAGGGAGACCACGAGAAACCTATTGCAGTAAACCACATAAATGGTGATGAAATTCTGATCCTGTTTGGTGGCTGTGTAAATGGAGAGAATGCAATATACAGGAGATGTTATGAAGGTTAAAAATGGCAAGATTTGGCAAGGTATTGGATCCATGAGTGAGACTGAGGAATTGAGAATGACATTAGATTGTGAGTCTAAGAGACTCACTGATACCTTTGACAGTACAGGAAAGTTTGAAAGAGGGGTGTTTGGGGAGAACAGATGAGTTTTCTTTTGGATGTGGTTAAGTGTGAGACAGCTCAGGCTCTGGCTTGTGTTCATTTCTTTCCTCCATATTTACTGTCTCACTTGATGGTCTCATCAACTCCCATGGATTTAATTATCTTGTTTATGCAGATAATTCTCAAAACAGTTTAGCCTTAACTTCTCTTCTGACTTCCTATCTCATGAATATAACTATCTATTAAGCATCTTGAACTGAATGTCTTATAGACATCATAAACTCATGTTCAAATCTTAACTCATTATCTGGTCCCCCTGAATTCAACTTCTCTCTTGCTGTCAAGGGTACCACCACCCTTCCAGTCACCAAGGTTCTTAACTTAGTTGTCATCTTCAACTCCTCATTCTCACCTCTTGCCATAATCTGCCACTCACAAGCTGTTCTTGAGTCCCGTCAAGTCTTCCTTTGCAACATCTCTTACATATACCCATTTTACTCCTCTTACCCAGCACCTTGGTATAAGCCCTCCTCACATCATGCTTTGACTACTGCAGCAGTCATCTGGCTGCTCTCACTTTTCAAGTCTCTTACTAAACTACTCCAGCTTCTACTCAGTTGTCAAAGTGATTTTCCTAAAGCACAATTGTGACATTGTCGCTCCACTGCTCCATAAACTCCACTGGCTCCCTTTTACCTCCATGATCAAACATCAAATCATTTATTTGGTATTCAGAGCTCTTCACATCATATTGTTGTTACTTTTTGCCCTACCTCTCCAGGCTTCTTAACATTTACTTCCCTCCATATACTATACAAGTTAGTGACACTTCCCTCCTTTCTGTTCCTCACACAACATAGTCCATCTTTCTACTCTGTGTCATTTCATAGGCAATCTCTTCCTCTATCAAGTGCCTCCCCATCAGCACCCTACCATGCAGAATACTCTCCTTTCTTGTCTCTTCCTCCATACCTGGCTTGGCTTCCTTCAAATCTCACCTAAAAATCTCACCTCTGCAAGCAGCCTTTTTGAGTTCCCCTCAAGACTATCGCCTTTCATATATGTTCCTGACTCATCCTGTATATCTTGCATGGACATAATTGTTTGTAGGTTGTCTCCCCCAGTAAAATGGAAGCTTCTTGAAGGGTGGGACTGTTTTCTACCCCTTATTTTGGTCTCTTCAGCACTTAGCACATTGCTTGGCATGTAGTAACTATTTAACAAATGTTTGTTGACTTGATTTGATGTGAATATGGGATACACAGTTTGAGATGACCAATTGGCAGTTGGTGTTATAGGTTGAGGCTCAGGAGAGAGACTAAGGCTGGGTAGATAGATCAGGAATCATCTCCTTTGGAATCAAAATTGAACCAATGACAGTTGATGAGATAACCAAGTAAGACAGTACAGATGCAACAGCAATGCTACTTGCCTCTGCTGTGGCTGTGTAAGGCCAATAACACCAGCACACAGGAGGGCTGCTAGCACAGGTTCTTTGATCTGCTTTTCTAAGGAAAGCAATTTTATGGGGTTTGCAATCTTACTTTAATCAAACATACATATATAATTCACTTAGTTCAGAGGAAAAAGTGAGCACCCTGAACTTCAGAGCAAATAAAAACAGAAATTACAGAGAAAATATAAACAGAGCAAGTAACATAAATTGACAGATAGGCTTCTAGCCATCTGACCGATGCTATACGTACATAGTTACTGTAGAGAGAAGCACCAACATATGTGTTTTCAAAGCCAGGGGGCTCCTTAATGGCTACCCAGATTGTCCACACCAACACTCTTCCAATGAGTGAGCCGCAAACAAAATGCTAACCTCAGAGTATTCATATACTTCTTCAGGGTCAGAGTGCTTCACACCTCTTGAGGGCTTCACACCTCTCAAGGGTTTCACACCTCTTGTGACCTAACTAGCGAAAGGCCGTGGGCCTTCTTACAAACAAAGGCAAAACTCAACCAAAGGCACTTGATTGCCTTAGTTCTGAGAAGCACTCCAAAACAAAAGACGACCCAAAGTCCCACTTTGCTTGCCATTATAACATAGCAAAAAGAGAAGGCAAATCTTAAAGAGCCTTGGAAGACACTTATTGTTAGGGGTTGTGGTGCAGATAAAGAGCTAACCAAGGAGACTGAGCAGAAACAATCAGAGAAATAGAACAAAGAAGGGGCAGGTAAAACAAACAAAAAACAGTGGTTTTATTTGCAGACTGGAACCCACCTTATCACTGTCTGAAATATAATACATACAAATCCCTTCCTTCAGCTTTCTTCTTTATGTTAAGCAAATTATTGTCCTCTGCGTGACTCATATTTAATCTTAAAGCAACAGTAACATTCTCCCTTCTTGTCATCCTCTACATCTAGTCAATTGCCAGTTCTGTGTTGTCTGGCCCCTTTTATCCAACCAAACATCCACCATCCTAACTCAGGTTCCTGCCACCTCTTGCCTATATTATTCAAGTGGGTACCTCTGCCTCCATTTTCTCTCTTTTTCAATCTATCTTTCAAACACCTATGGAAATAATCTTCCTTAGATTCATTGCCAATGACATTTCTTTGATTAAGTTGGGAATTCTCCATTACTCCCAAGAAAAATATAAATTCTGACCCACCACAGTCTTATTCCAACTTACATTTTTGTCTGTCTTCATACTGATCTACTTTAAACACTCTATATTCTGACCAGGCTGGGCTATTAACTATACCACCATTTCAGTATTGTCTCCTACCTCAGTGCCTATAATTCATTAGTTCCCCATGATTAGAATTTATTCCCATCTCTCTTATGCTTCTGTCTCCTTTAAAGTACAGCTCAGGTGCCATCCCCTATGTCTTCAGTAAGCACCCCAGCTATTAGTGCTCTCATGCTCCTTAAATTATTGTGCATTTATTTACCTGTGTGTGTATATGTTATATCTTCCTAATAAGATATGTACTCCTTGAGGGCAAATATGGTTTCATTTTTGTCCTTGTATTCCCAGCACCAAAAATAGTACCTTATCTATAGTAAACACTTAATTAGATTGAATTAACATTTTTTTCTTCACATTAGAGCTTTGAAATAAAATGATATAACATAAAGAGGATGATGAAGATTATGATAAAGGGTTAGGACAATAGATCCTCCCAGGAAAAGGCAGGGTGATTTGTACTAAGCTGTGCTGACCTGGTGATAATATGCCAGGAGCAATCAAGAATCTGTAAAAGGTAGTTGCTATGGCTTTAAATTAAAGACTCTTTATCAAGTGAATTTTTTTCCCTTAAAATGCACTCCCCTTTCCTCTGAAAAAAAAAATACTTTTAAATTAAATGCAAAATGCATTTTAATGAAATGCCATAAGTATTAAAATTGAAAATGAGAGAGCTCGAGAGCAAGGAAAATTAAAAATGCCTCTAATAACATTATCTCAGCCCAATTGAACACATATAGGATTTTATATTCCACCAACTTAAAAAATTCTCTGTAATAAATTAACATTTATTAAAAGAACTTTGAGAAACTTCATTTGAAAAATTCTGACTTGGCAGTTTTAATGTCACATGCATTTTATCCATGGATTTTTAAGTAATGAAAGAAATGCATTGTCTATAACTTTTTAAAATAATGCCTAGTACAGCAACTCACATATTTCAGAAGCTCAATATATGTATGGAATTAATGAATGTATGATCCATCCCCTTTACTACCCTGCTTCAATTACATATTACAGGTCTCCATAGATCATGCTGACCCTATCAAAATTATATCCGAAAACAATAACTGACATCCTACTGAATTCTGTGGATAATAGTAGTAGTGACAGTCACTGTGGAAAATAAAACACCCACACACCTACAACCCTCCAAACACACACACACACACACACACACACACACACACACACACACACACACACACACAGAGCTTTCTCTGTCCTTTGAGATATTTTGCAATTGATTTAACATAACAAAAAACAATGTTATAAATGCTGCTAGTGAATAGGTCTCTAATTCCTTCATCAGATATTTTCAGACTCCTCCTTTCTAGATTCACAGGCTTAGATAAGATTTCATAATTTAAAATAATAATAATAATAAACCAACTGCAATGCAGCCCTGTGCATTACCCAAGGATTCTTCTGCATTTATCTTTCATAGCTCTTTTTTTTCTTTTTGAATTTCTTGTTGCTATCTTTTTTATTCTACCACCTAGAATTAGAAATCAATTCTTTTGTTTCTAATGTGAAATCCCCCCCCTTAATTATAAGCTGCTATTTTATTTAACAAAGGAATTGATTTTTGAAAGCTCTATTCAGACATTAGCAAAACCACCAATTGGAATTATCATTCAAATCAACGTCTCTTATGATAGCATTAATGCACCACTCAGGCTTAGTCTTATTTTTAGCGTCTTTGCTCACACTTTTTTTTCTTTATTCATTTTAATCATTCCCTTATACTATCTCATATCTCCTGTCTTTCGGTTTTCTTTCTTTCCTTTTCAGAATAGTTCTGCTTGTTGAGATGACTTCCTACCTGAGCTGGCAGGTATGATTTATTGAATATTCATGGGATGATTTTGTTTTTACTCCCTGGAAATCAGTCAGTGTATTGTTTCTTTGTATATTCTTCTACTCTAAGTATTGGTAGTCTTTACTCATTACTACCTCTTATCTTATAGAAGGAAACATTTACTTTATATAGGATAACAAGGGGAGGATTCCTTTATCTTCTCCTTAATTGCCTAATGACTTTATCTTTTACTGATAATGAAAGGAAACAAAATTCCTAGTTATTTGGGTTATGAAAAAAGTGGTAGATCCCATACTATAACTGACTAAAAGGTATACATGAGTGACCCCTGGCAAGTACATACTGTCTTAATTTTAGTTCACATTGTGATTTTCTTTTCAGTGACTGACCCACACATAGATTCCCATTAGATTGCTGATAGCATTTATATGAAAAATATTTGGTTTGTCAAATAGAAGTGAAATTCACTCTCTTTAGCAAATGTCTCTTCCTATTATGTTTTCTTTTCACCAGCTTTCCATTAATAAATCCTGATTGTCTGATGATTAGCACGCCCCCTCACTGGTTTCTAGAAATGTCAGTGATCCAACATGGAATTGATATCTTTCATTATAACACAGACATTTATTAAACAATTACAACCTGAAAATCACTTTGCTGGGTGCTAGGGATACAAAAAGGAAAAGAAAACAGTCTTTATCCTCAGGGAACTTATATTCTACTGAGGTGACAGGTGGGATAAAATAAATGCATATTGTATCAAAAGTATATTAAGTTCGTAGATAATTATAAAATTCTAGTCTCTGAGCTGAATGTGAAAAATTCACAGTGCATATTTGATTAGGTTTGTTCTAATATCTTGTGTTTTTCTAACACCTTCTTTAATTATCCTTAACTAATTAAGTAAAAGAAAAATGTGCCTGAACACCTTCTAAGAAGTTTTGAAGACATGTAATATTGGCTTGTGGAAAATGCTGTTTATTAGAGCAGTACAAAGCAAAAAAAAATTCTTCCAGCATTTTCCATTGAAAAAAAGGATTATGATCTCCTTCGTGATATGGCTATAGAGCCATAGACATGGCAATGGGAATAGAAAGAGAAAAAAATAGTAGATATTTTAGCAAGATATGTATAACTTGTCTCAAAACTAAAATTTTGTCTTCCTACTATGAGAGAGATAGCGTGATTTAGTGAACAGGAAGCCAGGAAAACTTCAGTTTAAGCAGTCTGACAAACATTGACTGAGTGATCTTGGGTAAGTCAAGTCATTTAAACTCTCAGTGCTCTAGGCAACTCTCCAAGTCTATAAATGGCATAGAACATGCTGACCTGCATTGATGTTTCCTCATACAGGAGTCCACAATCTGAGTTTGATGCTACTGGTCTAGACCCCTGAGAACTGCCTTGCCCACCACCAAATAGCCAGTATTGCAAAAGTGGGATCTGAACCGAGGTTTTCGTAACTGTTAGGCCAGTTCTTTATGCAGTAAGTATGCACTGCTACTTCTACATCAATGTTATATGTATTTCTCTAAGATTGCTAAACATCATTTAGCAGGTTTTAATGTTTGGTGAGGGAGAAAAGATCTTGTAGAAGGTAGATTTAAGTTTGAAACTGTTAGTAGTTCCAATAGCCTGAGGCCTCCAGTATGCTATCTCTTTTCCTTACCCACTTTCTTGATCATTGGACTCCTTTGTAAATGTCTTGAAAGTCATAGCCTTTTGTGATCACCTTTATCAACTTTCCTATTTATCTGTTGAAACTCTTCTACACTATAAAGCCAGAGATGGACATTATACATTACATCTTAGCCCCAACTAACTCCTCACAGCCATGAATTGATATCACATCACTTGAAAGAGGTGAATTAGAATTAGTTTTCTAGTAATAGAGACCTGTTTATATTCCTTCCCATCCCACACTTGACTGAAGGTCCAGGTTATCCTCTGTCCTGAACTCCTTTTCCCTTCATCTTGTTGCTCCATGCTTCTGCCCTCGATGTATCAGTTTAGGACAATGATTTTTACATGAATTAAAATCAATCATGATGGAGATCTTATGCATTATCTCTTTCTTTGTGAAATTGTCCAAATCCCTAAGGAAACTAAGTCAAGGTGAAACCCATCATTCAATGTAGCTAAAGATTATGTTTTCCTTGAATATATCTGTAGCTTCTAAAGGGAAAAAGTCCTGAGTCCTTTGTACAATTCATGCAAGGTACATTTCAATAGTGATTTACATCAAGCCCCAAACATCATACTTGATTCTTTCTGTTGCTGATAACCAACAAAAGGTGCAACAATGACCATCATACCTACCCCAAATGAAAGAAAGTGTTGTCAGAAGCATTTATTGTATCCATAAGTCCTGAAGTTCTTAAAATTGAAGTGATATACTGATACCAGGGTTCTTAAAATATTGCCAACTTTAAGAAAATTATAACTTGGTAATTTAATATTCTCCTTCTGATCTATGTGTCAGTGATTCTATTCAGAGTTAATTAGAAAAAGCTTAGAGTGGGGGGTAAATGAACAAAGGATCTTTATTAGAATTATGCTGAAGGGTTAGCAAATACCAAGAAGTCTTAAATTGTATGTCCTTGGTGAGCAGTAAATCTATCTCTTGGTCACTTTTTCAAATTAAGGGTTTCATTAGGAACAGCATTGATTAACTAGATAGTCACCTGCTACAAAGCATTTTATTTAAAGCAATAACTCATTACAGTGATATTAATAATCAGAACCTCTCTATGCATTAGTATTTTTAACAGCATTCAAACATTGGAGAGATATTCATGAAAATGTATGCCAAGATCCTGGAACTTTGTCGTGCTCTGTTATGAAAGTGCTCTGTTTTAAAAGGATTTTGTTCTTTTCTATCGAAAGATGCTTAAAAAAGCCTTCAATGAAAAAATGCTCTGGCAGTACATCGAGTTTGTTTAGAAACAGTAACATTAGCAGCAAGTTGGAAACACAGGGTTGAAAATAAGATTTTTCATTACTCAATTCCAAGACTATTGATCAGAAAGGACGGGGCACATCTGGAAGAGAGTAATATTGTAGTCCCTTTAACGAGCCAAAACAAGATGTCAGTCACTGTGGATGTAGACAGACCAGAGAACGTGGGACTTCATGCCTCTCCTTTATCTTCTCTGTTCCAGCTTATGGAAGAATGATGAAGAGACTGCTGGAAGCCTGGGTAAGATGCAGAAAATCCTTTGTAGTTGGCTAAATTTCATAAATAGATAATTAAATCTCAGGGGCCAGAGTGATGTTTCCCTACATAAGACAAATACCTAGATGTAAGTGGCTTTTTCTCCATGCTGAATCATAAAGCTTTGGAGTAGCTCAAGTTGTTCAACTGGAGAGCAAGCTAAGTCTGTTAGCTTTCATAGCATCATAGATTTAGAACTAGAAGAGATTCTAGATCCTTTCTAGTCAAACCCTTCTTTTTACAGATAAAGGAATTGAAGCTTGTAATCCAAAAATATGGACCACTGAGAAAAGAACAGAATCTATGAGAGATTTCTAACTCTAAGAAAAGATTCAGAATACTTTTGAGACCAAAAGTTTAAAAGTAGGAATTGGCAGTAAATATGTGTGTTTTGGCAAAGCCATTCCCAGCTACCCTTTGAGGACTTCTTAGTTCTCTGATTTGTTGCCTCTAACTAGATGATCTTGGAAATGCATTGTCAAGGGTTTAGAAACTAGCTCCCCAAACATGCTCTCAGGGTCACAAGCATCCCAGTATGAAGTTCTGTTTTTACAGTAGATAGTACTAGTATCAAAGCCCATGGAAAATGATGATACCTATTAGTGAGCAATGCTCCTATCCAAACTTCCACTGTCTTAGTTGTTTGCTTCATGTTCCTGAGCGGGATCCTAGAGGAGGGACCTTGGATTTTCTCCTCACATCAATATTTCACAATCACACATCAATCAATCACAACAATTTTCTCCTCAAATCAATCCAATGGGAGGTTCCTGTGTCTATGTTCATAGTATCAGCATCATCGCTAGCCTTCGGTGACTCTCAGCTGTCTTTGCTCTCCTCTGCACCCCTGCCTTCGGTGATACTCAGCCCTCGTCTTTAGCTTTAGCAGGTACTGCTCTCTTTCTTTGTCTTCTACCGCTTTTCATTTCTTCTTTCTCCTCCAGATCTCACGATTGGCCTCCATTGTCTTTTACCAAAGAATCAATTCTCCAATAGGGCAAATGAGTGCAAAGGGGTAAGTGATGCAGACTATTCTACTAAAATTAATCAGAGACCAGTTTTCTGAATCACTTTTTTTACTGACTGGTTCTATAATATCAGACTTGTACATAAGAATTCTGCTCAGGGCCTAGAAAAATGATTGCATACTGTGCTTTACAAGCGAGTCTCTTTAAATGGATTTTGGCTCATCATGACTTATGATGGTAGATTTAAGATCCTATGATCCCATGTTTATTCCTTTTCTCACAAACTACAGATTGGGCAAAGGAAGATTTATAATCTGCCAAGTAAAATCAAAGTTATTCGGATGTATACATGTATATATGGATATATGTACATATATATGGATATATGTATAATATATATTCTTTATATAGTACCACTAATTAATTTATACTATTTAACAAATAGGACTGTTTTATATCAAAATTCCAGTCATTTTTTTTTATTTTTGAGACAGTAGTTACTCATGCCTTGGTTATAGCAGACTACCATTGCAGTCTACCAGAAGTGCAGGTATAGAGACTCTCTAGATTTAATCTTCCAGGGTTGGAAAGGATACATCTCCCTCTCAGTGGGAGGGTCCAGGGTGTCTTCTCTAATGCTAAGTATGTTTTTCCCACCTTAAGCCACCAATGATTAACACTTCTATTCATGTGAACAATTAACATCAATTAGCCTTGAAAAGGGGCAGTGAGATGGCACAGCGAATACAGAGTCAGGCCTAGAGTCAGAAAGACCTGAGTTCAAATCCAACCTCAGATACTTACTAGCGGTGTTACCCTTGGCAAGTCGCTTAATCCAGTTTGCCTCAGTTTCCTAGTCTGTTAGATGAACTGCAGAAGGAAATGGAAAACCAATCTAATATCTTTGTTAAGAAAACCCCAGGTGGGATGGCAGAGCTTCAGACATGACTCAAATGACGGACCAAAAACAAAGCTTTGGAAAAAAGCTATTTGCTGTGAACTAGTTAGTTAGGAGGTTCTGTGCTTACAACACCAGACTTGGAGTCAGAAAGTCCTAAGTTCAAATTTTGTTTCACATGCATTCTGGCCATGTGACCCTGGGCAAGTCACTTAACCTCTGTCTGCTTCAGTTTCCTCATCTAGTAAAATGGGGGTAATAATAGCACCTAACTCCCAAAGATGTGATAAGGATAAAATGAGATATTTGTAAAGTCCTTTGCAAACATTAGAGTGCTATCTAAATGCTAGCTATTATTAGCATTATTATTATGCTTCAAAGATATAGCAATCACAGAAGTTACCAATATACCCTCTCAACACCTGAAGTCCATATTCTTCTTTGTACCATGCCGGTATTTCAAAAGAATGTGCTTAAGCTTAATTTGGTTTCTACATAGTATGCACCTAACCTTATTCTCTTCCAAATGCACCTTACCCACTAGCTAAAATACTCACATTGGCTATGACTGTGTCGAGTGCCAAGAGTCATTCTATAGGGCCTCGATACTGAGCAGGCTAACCACATAGAATGTCATGGAGTCCATTTGAGGGCCCCCTGGTGATTTGTTCCCTTAAACTTTCGAAACTCTCAAAGTAGTAGCCATCTCCAATATTTTTTCATTAAAAGCAGGAGAACACACACACACACACACACACACACATACACTTAATGAAAAGGGGACCATATTCATGGCTTACTTATTGGCCTCAAGTGTATGGGGACCATATTCATGGCTTACCTATTGGCCTCAGGTCGACAGGCCCTAAGACCTCTTCCTTACTAATACTGTCTCACTCTCCCAGCCAGAAAATGGTCAACACAAAGCCGAGGCCTGGCTTTTGCTAGTTAGTGAATCACAGTTTCTGCTAGACATCCACTTAACAGTTGCCTCTGTATCATGTGGTTAGCAGAATGGAACTAGGTACGGAATGTCTCTGCATTCTCCAAATAGGAGGGTATTAAACTTCCATTGCATATGATTCTACTTTGCCAGAGTCTTGCAACCTCTGCCTCTTAGATTGTGTAAAATGAACACACACCTTCTGATTGCCATCTCCCTCTTTCATGTCAGGATATTAGGAGACACCCTCTTTTCCAGAGCTATGGCCCAGCAAGCAGGCTTTTCCCTGAGCTTGGCATAACAACAATCCTTTGCGCTCACCCTCTGGATGATCGTACCCTCTGGCAAAGTCCCATACTTACAGTGCTTTACATAAGCAGCAGGTGTTCTCTGAACTTGGAGGAGTTCTGGTTATGAAGCCCTGCTAGGAATCAAACTTGTCACATTGTTGCTGTTAGCCCTCCTTGTCAGGGCTCTAGCGCACTGCCCAACAATTGGTGTAAGTATTGAGATCTCCCTACAGTGCCTTAGGTCCTCCCACTAGTGGTGGGACTCCAGCCCATATGTCTAGATCTGCTTCTTGCTTGCAAATCTCACTTTGAAATTAAGTATCTTTTTGATTCCTGACTCTTCTGTTTCTAGCCTTCTCTGTTCAGATCCAGTCATCCACAGGTTAGAGGTCAGTTTGGTTGGGTTGACAATCCCTTTAATTGGGCATAGCAATTAGAAAGAAACATTTTAGTTTCTCAGGTGTGTCCCAAGCCCGTTTAGGTGATAGCTAATATCACGCTGTATATCATAGAAGAAAACAAGAAATCTAGCCCAACAACTTAATTTCATAGATGAGAAAACTAAGACTCAAAGAGGGCAAGGGATTTAAAAATGGTTACTTAGATTGTCAGTAGAACTAGGAATCAAACTCAGATTCCAAGGGTTCAAGCTCTACCTTCTTTCCACTGTTACATAATACTTCTCTCTCTAAAATACTTATGCAAGGCATTAAACTAGTTGACCTTTAAGATTCCTTCCAGATCTAAACACTTAGCTCTGTGATTTATTAATATATGGCTACCTTCCTTTACATCAAATGAAGCAGAGCATAGATTCAATACCCCAAATGGAACCTCTACATCACTTTTGAATGGTGCATGTTATTATGTGCACAGCTTATATTAATATATAACATTATATGGTGCTTAAGGGTTTGTAAAGCTCTCTCCCTATGGCAGTCATATCTGATATTATAACTATTATCCCCATATTATAAATGAGAAAACAGAGATGAAGGCAGAGGAATTTACTTACTCAAGATCATTTAGCCAGTAATTGTATAAGCTGAGATTTGAACCCAAGTCACTGGAGTTGTTCATGTTCCGTTTCAACTATACCACAGTGCCGTTAATGATTCTGTATGTAGAGTTAATATTCTTAGAGATATGAGAACAGGTTTTCTCCACCAACTTTTTTCTTAAAACTATTAGATCCTTGATAGAGTGGACTATAATTTCTGATTTTACCATTTGAGAACCTCTGGAATGGCATTTCTGTACAGAGTAAGCCTTTAATAAATGTTTATTCATAATATGGATTCTGTGATATATCATTTCGGAATCCTTACTTTCTTTTGCTAACTCTGCAGCTGCCCTACCTCTTCAATAGGCACAGTTTAGCAACATGATAAGATCTCATTTTCTTTGAATGATTTATTGTGACAACACATGAATCTTTAACAATAAATAACATACAGCATTTGCAATGCAGAACAGTGAAGCATTATGATGCTAGGCCCTGAGTTGTAATGATGACAAAATGTAGCAATTCTCTGCCAAATAATGGAATTAAAGTATATCTGGGGGTGTTGGGTATAGGGTAAGGGGCACCTGCAGCTATTATCTTAAGGTCATTTGGGTTTGTCAGAGAGTAATCTTCAAATAATTATTCTCATTTAACCGCCAGTTAGCTGTGATTCCACTGTTTATTTACAAAACTTGTGGCTGAATGAGTTGCGTTTTAAGGGTATTAGATATGTATTAAACATCAACAATGAAATTAATGCTTTTTGGCAGTGAGCCCAGTGTAAATAAAAAGTATATATAAAAACAGGAATCAAAATCACCATCCATAGTCATCTTAATCAGTACAAAATTATTCCTCCTAATGTTGTTATTATTTGGGCTGCTGCTGTTGTTTTTTGTCTGGGTAAATTTGTGAAAGTGTATAAGAAAGAGAGTGTATTGTTCACAACTATTTCTGCAATTCAGATAAGAAGGTGACTGAAAGACATGTAAATGAATCAGTTTCCTTAGCCCAAATACATATAAAGCCCTCTGATCTTACTAGAAGTCTTGCTTTCCAGGAACCATGTCTTCTCTAACGTTTGTATAAGGCAACAAGCACACTTGGTGATTTTGCTAGAAGTGCTAAACGTTAGATTCAAAGCACTGGAAAGGACTCTGAGATGGCATCAATCACATTACTTGAGTTTCAAGGCAAGAAATCCCGCCTAAACCTCTTTTGGAAAATCAAAGAGCTTCAGGGAAAATGATAGGATTGCTTTTACTATATAACACCAGTATGATTCTCCTGCCAGCAGGGGGTATCTTCTCATCCCTCATAAAAGTCCTTCCAGACCATGCATGTCACCTCGAAATAAGTGGCTGCAGGGCTCTGGAATAGAAGTCCAATTTAGGGAAGTCCCTTGGTATCTTTAAAAAAAAGAAAGAGTAGGGGTCTCTAAACACATGAGAAAATCCAAATACCTCCAAAAAAAATTTAAAAATTTCCTATAACCAGAGGAAAGAGATTAAGATAGGTATCTCTCCTGCTCATCCACTCAATATTGTCCTAATTTGATTATTTTGCCATTCCTAGGAAATCTTGGTCCTGGTTTACACTCAGCCTAATAGTATGTATACACACATATTTATAATACATAAGTGTGTAAACATAACCATGTATATGTACATACATATTTACATACATATCATACATATAGTCTGAATCTATATCTAATTAGGTGCATCCCTGCTTCCTGGATCTTGCAAGTATTTATTACATTCTTTCTATTTGCGAGGCACTGTACTAGGCACTGGGGACACAAAAATAAAATGAAAACTCAAAATGCTTATCTTCCATTGGGGAAATATATTATGTGCAGAAATTAATAAATATGAAGCTTATACAATGTTCATATGCCAATTTTAAGAAGGAAAGCATATTGAAAACTGAAGTGCTTAGTGTGTAGAAGAGGACAAACAGATTGGTGTTCAAGAAAGACTCTCTAGAGGGGTTAGTTACTAGAATTGTACTCTGCAGGAAATTAGGGACTCTACCAAGCAGGTATAAATAGGGAAAGCACTTTAGATACAGTCTATGTATTTTCCCTCCATATGTGTATTATGATCACATATTATTCATAAGTCTATACTCTTTTAATATATTTGCTTTCATCTTGGTCAGTTCCTAAGTATAGCTATAGCCACATATCTTCCCTATATTCATCCACTCTTCCCATTGGTAGTATATGTTTTCATGAGAGTATGACCTCAGTTTATAGAAGAGATGTTTTATTGTTACTTTTCTTCCTAAACAGTGTCATTAAATGCCTTACATTGAACAAATTATGTGTCTCACTGGTTAGTAAACACAATGGGGGAGGAGAGGCTTCCACCTTACAAGTTATGGTTTTAAGTGCATTCATACCATCAGAGCTCCTGAAACTTGAGATACAGAAGCTTCATCTGGATTAGCCATGGGCCAGTTGGGTGGGAACCCTAAGTTTTACAACTATCTCTTTTCTCTTTACCTTATACTGGATTATAATCTACATTAAAAGATTTGCCACAGTTTATTTAATTCACTTACCTTGCCCAGGCACTTGGCTAAGCATTCTACACATGGCTAATGTTTAAGAAATGTTATTGGTTTTCTGTACCCTCTCCCTTATTTTATATTCCACTATAACACTTCAAGTAAATAACATTTAGATATTTTGGAGGTTTGTATACTTTACACTTTTAGCAGAGAGAACAGAGGAAAGAGGTAAAATGAACAAAACTCTATGGTTGAATGAAAAACGATCTCCTCATCAAAGAAGTGTGGATTGGGGCTCCAGTAAGCAAAGAAACGGTAGAAGATTGAAACCTGATTCTTCAAAGACCTCAGTTTTGGTGAGTGGGGGGAAAAGTATAGTCCTAAAGTGCACTTGGTTGATGCCTCTGATAAGATTGTGATATGCATTGATAGAGAGAGTACTTAAAGAGTTGAGGGGGGGAAAAATTGGAAGCTGTATATCATGAATGATCAATGGATGATTCCTTTGCCACATAGCTGAGCAGGCTACCATTCACATTCAGATAAACTGTATTGGGCTCTTGTCCTCCCTTTGAAATGATCATGTACACTAAAGCACCAGGCTGCCCTTGCTGGAATAAAGAGACTTCTCAGAATGTAGCCTGGCATTAAAGGTTTATACCATAAAACCCATGGTCTGCTAGTAATATTTCTGGAAATCCATTGACATTCTTGAGTTCTCTCTACACAACATCAATGAAGTGTATTCACTTCAACCTCTGGGGATCCAGTCACAAGGTATTTATCGGCCCAGACTTTCAACCTGTCTACCCTGTTTGCAGATATGGATCAAGAAAAAGAACACATTGCAAATGATTCCACCTTTCATCATTACAATACACAGCATCAATTTCCCTTGGCCTGTGACTGGCAAATTCCCACTTCATACTCCTCTAATCTCTGATTCCCAGTTGTAGTTTATTGAAGTAAAAGCCTTTCTATCCTTTTACCATCACCTTTACTAACTCTCTCCTCCATTCCTCCCCCCTTCCTTCCCTCCCTTTTCTCACTTTTTTTTTTCTTTAACCCTATTCCTGGTACTATCAGCTGTTCCATTCTCGTGGTGAGTTAGAGTCTTTGACTAAGTGCCACTATTACCTCCTTCCTGGTTGTTTGGATATCAAAACAAACAAACAAAAACTGAAAAAAATAAAAGGACATTTCTTTTTGTGGTTGTTGTTCTGAACTTAAATACCTAAATGAATGAATGAATGAGTAGAGAAATATGTACAGTAGAACACAAAAAGTGGATTGTATATGACCTCAGGAATCTCCATTTCATGCCACATTCTTTTTATTTTAGAATATAATGTTATATAGACTACTTTTAAAAATAAAGTCCTTGTCCATACCTCCTTCTGAAGTTCCTTCTGTTCTCTTCACTGTACTACAACAGTAATTCAATGACCTTTTTTTTTTGTTTTTTTTAGAGTCAGGGGCATTATTACTTCAACTTACAGCCAAGTTCACAAATGCCTCTTTCTGCACCTTGCAGCCATCACTTCTTTGTCAGGAAATGGATAACATGTTTTATCACAGGCCTATTAGTCTTAATCATGTCAACATTTTTTTCTAGCAGATACCTTAGTACATATATTTCCTCAAATTTTGTTTTTCAATCTTTAAATTTTGCTTTTTTTGCTATTTTTAAAAATTTTAAATATTTTATTACTGTTTTGCAGTTCCATGAAATCTTTGATTTTTGTTCAGTCCATCCTAATGCTTAAGAAATTTGTTACATGTGTAAGGTTTACCACTTTTTATTCCTTAAATTCCCTTTCTTTACATTCTTTTCTTCCTCCCTCCCTACCTCCTTTCTTTCTTTCTTTTTCTTCCTTCCTTCCTTCCTCCCTTCTTCCCTCCCTCTCTTCCTCTCTCCCTTCCTTCCTTCCTTCCTTCCTTCCTTCCTTCCTTCCTTCCTTCCTTCCTTCCTTCCTTCCTTCCTTCCTCCCTCCCTCCCTCCTTCCCTTCCTCCCTTCTTCCCTCCCTCTCTTCCTCTCTCCCTTCCTTCCTTCCTTCCTTCCTTCCTTCCTTCCTTCCTTCCTTCCTTCCTTCCTTCTTTCCTTACTTCTTTCCTTCCTTCTTTCCTTCCTTCCTTCTTTCCTTCCTTCTTTTCATCTCTTGAACTTAGTAAATTGCTTTTGAAATACAGGTACTTAATGTTTCTCGATTTGTTTTTAACTTTAAAATAGAAAGAATAGATTCATCCTAAAATCAAGAAGTAACTAAACACTGAATTAAATCATAGATTATATGTTTGGAAAATATTCCATTCTTCTTGTCATTCTAAAACTGATTAAGTATCAACTGAGCTCTTTATTCTACTATGAGAAAACATAAAAACATAGAAATTAAGGAAAGTGATTGGGTTTTGGTATTAAATTAAATCATTTGGCTATGAGACTATTATTTAAATAAAATCAGGTCTATGAGGTAATCGAAGTATGTAGTTCAAGGAAATATTTTAAATGTCCATTTATTCACATTATTTGGACCATATATATATCCACATTTCTATAAACAAAATCTTTTCTCCAGAGGCTCTTCAAATATCATTCTGGTGTGTCTTCACCATTATTTTGTTATCATAATTAGAATTTTCAAATATTTGGTACAATAGAGAGAACCAAAAAAAAGGAGAAAGATTTAAACATCAATTAAAAACTGAACATTTTATGAAAATCAAGTTTTGGAATTAGATGTAAACAAATAGGTTTTTCTATCATTATGAGTTTTTTGTTCATTTGTTTTTTCTGGTTACACAAGCAAACTATAAACAGCAGATTTGTCCTCAAGATATGTTTAAGGATAGCTTCCACTGAATTTAGCAATGTTGCTTTGATGTAATAATATTATTTGATCTTTCCCAATGCCACTGGATGCCAATATTCAAAAGGAAAATATCCCCAGTCCCAGTTTGAAATTAAATAATCCTTTGTTAAGTAATTGTTCACACAGGAGAAAATAATCAATCTACTTTAAAAAGACTTCATGAAACAGTGGCAATTATTAAGACTTCAGAAGCTCTATTCTTGGAAAGGAAAGGTGAAATTATATTACATCAGATCCTATACAAGAACAAAAATACGTGAAATATTACTTGATTACAATAATACTTCAGTAATATGGAACTGTCAGGGAAAGAACTGTTCCACATAAAATAATAATTCTAATTACTTGAAATTGGTTACATATTAAAATATCAAACTTTTTAAACAAAATAAAACATCTAATTAGGATAGAGAGCTTTCTAAAATCCAGCTCAGCTTTGCATGTCTTCTTTAAAAGTACATTAAATTCATTTAACCTTTATTTGACGACTCCTGATAATATGATTATGAATTAGTCATTGTACCATGTTATCACAACAAAGCCTGTTTTTTTTTTCATTTTTCTACTAGTCTCTGCCCTCACTTTTGGGCTACTGATACTCTTACCTTGCTGATATTGGTGTGCCTTCCTCCAGTTTTCTCTCATCCATACATTATTTCTAATATCCTGGTTCTAATCTTCTGAGGGCTGACATAACAGGGAAATTATACTACAGATGTTTCTAAAATATCAATAGTATATGAGGAGCTCTCTTGTAATCAAATATAATTTTATCTGTAACAATTGACATTTTTAGGGTCAATATTTTTTTTAAATTTTCTCAGCTCTACTCAATATTCATCCTTCAGTTTTGAAGAGGACCAATGACATGAGGGTGATGTGTTGACTTGCTCATGAATTGGATTTAAGTGAGGCAGTTGCAAAAACTTCTCAGCCTCACTCTCTGAGTCATTAAAGTCCAATGGCAAGATGAAAGTCATGGTGACTGCCAATGGCCCATGATGATTTGAATGACCTTAACGTCTTTGATGTCTAACCAAGTTCTAAATGCTCCACAGCACCTGCTTCAGCCGCCTTCATGGAGAACAAATTGTTCTCATCTGCCCACTCTTCCAGAATAAGTCTTCACATGCTTAGGATAGACATCCTCTTTTGGTTACCCTCAACCTGGTTTAGCCCATCTGCTGATATGGTTTCCTGGGGTGTGGCTGCTGTGCATGCTATAGCTTCTTGGAGCCACATGTGAGAGTTGAGTAAGGTGGATACCAAAGGTGGATGAACAGCCTGAAAAGAATTCAGCGAGTCCTCACACCAGAGGTGCTAATCCTTCCTGAACACCTCATACACCCCATTCATAATACTACACATTGCCAGAGAAGTGATCTTTGTGTTAGTTAAATGGAGTCCAGATAAATGAAATATTCCAATTCAGAAATATTCGCTGCTGGATATAGAAATAACATATATTATGTACTTGGGCTCTTTATAAAAACCAAAAGAACATAAGAGACACACCAACAAATAGACTGATAAGAACCATTCACCTTTTCTGGCAATTTACAAGGGTGGGCCTTTATTCACAGTTCAAAAGCACTGACTTTCCCCTCCTTTGGACTTTGAGAAAAAGAATATTGCAGAATCCCTATACAGACTTGTTGAAATTCTGGGGGAGTTAAACAATATTTTAGTGATAAAACTTGGAATGGAAAATGAAATGGATAGATTTAGCAACAATGTTACTAGCAGCTGCTGTGGAGAAGTAAGGCCAATAACACCACCACCCAGGAGGGCTGCTAGCACAGATTCTTTGATCTGCTTTTCCAAGGAAACCAGCTTTAAGGGGTTTACAATCTCACTTTAATTAAGCATACATATATAATTCACTTAGTTCAGGGGGAAAAGTCAGAACCCTGGACTTCAGAGAAAACAAACAGAATTTACAAGCAGAAATTATATAAACAGAGCAAATGACACAAATCAGCAGACAGGGCTTCTGTCTGTCCATAGGAATACATACATAATTACCAGAGAAAAAAACACCAACATAATTTTCAAAGCTAGGGTGGCTGGGGGTGCACCTTAACAGCTACCCAGAGTCTCAACTGGCCAAATCACAGGAACACTCTTCCAATGAGTGAGCACCCAAGTGAAATGCTAACCTCAGAGTAAGTGTGTGTGTGTGTGTGTGTGTATGTATATATATCCATATATATGTATATATATATACACACACACACATACACATACTTCTTCAGCACTTCTTCAGGGTGGGTGTCTCAACCATGTGACTCAAACTCATGTGACTTAGGCTTTCTTGTGACTTATGTAGGTAATCAAAGACTCTTGATTCAATCAAAGGCAAGGGTCAGTCAAAAACACTTGGTTGCCTTAATGCTGAGAAGCATTCCAAAAGAAAAAAAAAAGCAAAAAGTCCCACTTTGCTTTCCATTACAATAAATTGTGAGGCAATGAATTCATCATCACAATATGTACTTATAGTGAATATGGAAAACAACCTGTGGGAGAAATTGTATTGAAGAATACTTTCATGCCTTCATGCCTACATGCCTACATAATAATCTCTCATCTTCCTTCTCTGAAATTTTATAATGTACAATTTAATTGATCAGAGACATTGACCAAACATTGACTGAGATATGATCACGTATATAAATCATTTTAAATCACTAAAGAGTATATCTGTTGAATTAGGTTAATCTATGTTCAACTGATTAATGGATTCAATTCTCTGTAAGAGGAAATATGGATGAAGAGCTGACAATCATCACAGTGAATGATTGACTAGCAGAATAGAAGATACACGGGACTATTCAAGGTTTTTGGATTCATGTGTGTATTCATTAGGTATCAATCCAATCTTCCTGCATAACTTCTGTGCAAGAGACCTCACTCTATGAAGGGTCCAATTGTTTCTTAGAAGAGTCATATTTACAAAATTTATTATTAGATTAGAACTAGATCCCTGTCTAAATGGCACAGTGGATATGTACCAGACCTGGAGTCAGAAAAAATTGCATTCAAATCCTGCCATAGCCACTTACTAGCTGTGTCATTCTGGGCAAGTCACTTAACTTCTGTTTGCCTCAGTTTCCTTATCTGTAAAATTGGAAAAATAATAGCATTTACTTTCTAGTATTATTATGAGGATCAAATGGCAATATTTGTATATTACCAACAAAGCCCAGAATCAAAATACATCAACAAATTCCATTTAAAATGATTATGGACAATATAAAATATTTGGCAGTCTATCTGCCAAGACAAGCCCAAGAACTATATGAATGAAATTATAAAACACTTTTCACACAAATATAGTAAGATCTAAACAACTGGGCAAAAAATTGTTTGCTCATGGGTAGGCCAAGCCAATATAATAAAATGACAATTCTACCTAAATTAGTGACTTAGTTGGTCTCAGCAATACAATGATCCAAGGTAATTCCAGAGGACTTATGCTGAAAAATTCTATCCATCCCCAGAGAAAGAACTGGTAGAATCTAGATGCAGATGGAAGTAATCTATTTTTCACTTTTTGTATTTTTAATGTTTATTTTTAATTTGTGTCTATGATGATTAATGATTTATAATAAAGTTTGAGATCTTGTATGGTCAGGCCACCTTCCTTTGCATTTGTTTTCATTAATTCCTTTCATATTATTGACCTTTTGTTCTTCCAGATGAAGTTTGTTATGATTTTTTTGGTAGTTTGAGTGGTATGGCACTAAATAAGTAAAGGGGACTTCTAAAAAATGTAAAATATTCTCTCCCTATTTCAGCTAGGCAGTAGGTGACACAGTGTTTAGAGAGTTGAATCTGGAGTTCTTAAGACCTGTGTTCAAATCCTTCTTCAACCCTTATTAGCACATTGGCAAGTTATTTGATTTTTGAATGTTTGGGTTTCCTAATCTGTAACATATAACTAATAATAACACCTATCTCACAGGTTTATTATAGGTCTAAGGATCAGAAAATATTTATAAATTGCTTTGAAAACTTTGAAGTGCTTTAGGATTATTAGTTGTTATTGTTTGATTGAAGAGATGATTGAGGAGCACCTAAGTATAGAAGCTCAGAGTTAAGAACATAAAATAAAGCAGCTTTATTTTTCTATGGAGATCCATTGTAGTTCTT
Source organism: Phalanger gymnotis (assembly GCA_028646595.1). NCBI lineage: Eukaryota > Metazoa > Chordata > Mammalia > Diprotodontia > Phalangeridae > Phalanger > Phalanger gymnotis. The sequence continues at coordinate 462,722,605 of CM053622.1, forward strand.
TCGATTACATTGACCGGAAATGGTGTCTGGCAACAATTCATCATATCTCAGATTATTTGTCCAAATGGAGAATGGAAAGAAATCTACAATATGTAATATGAGACGCAGAGATTCCAAAATAATTCATTGACAGCTTCTGATGGACACTTCCAAAAAGCAATATAGGTGCTTGTGTCCAGAAATAAATGAAGGTAGATTTATAACAAGTTGTGAATGGGGTCCTGGCTTGTTTTTGGGCTTAAAGATATACTCATTTTGCTTAATGCCAGTATGACCTTAGACATATCATTTTCCTTCCCTTTTCCCCCAGTTCCTCATCAGAATAATTGGGGGGTTGGATTACAGGATCTCTAATGTACGTTTTAGATATAAGACACAAGTTGCATGGCACTTTATCAGCTAACTGATTCAAAATATGTACAAAAGAGATTCTCTACCATAAGCTTTAGTCCATTTAAGATTTAATTGCTGCCACGAAACCCAGTTCATCAGCATCTTGAAGTGAGAAACCCTCTACACTGAAGGATGTGTATGATCATTAAACTCTTTTTTAATTAAAGAGTGAATGGAAAATTGAAATTACCTTTTAATTCAGCACATTTGTTGCTGTGCGAAAGTTGGTGATAAATTGTGGCTCAGATGTTTGTTAAATATTATCATATGAGAAAAATGGGAAGTTAAATCTCTCCACATGGGTCAGAGGAGAGTAAATAAATCTCAGATGGTCGCAAAATGACTGTAAAATCCTATAGTTTCTGAAGCTATTTGGACTTCGAAGACCTAAATTGATAACAGCAGATGGATTTCAGGGAAACAAAAATCTTTGCCTATGGCTGTCAATTTCGATCACTATTTTTAAAATAAGCAGAAGTAGTTCTGTTAGAGCACAGCATGCTATAAAGATACACTTTATCCTCATAGTAGGTCTTTATTATCACTTCTTGTTTTATTCTTTCAATTCAGAGATCCATTGAAACTTTTTGACTAAATCTGAAAGAAAGAATATTCAACCAGTGTTTATTCAAGTGAATTAATCCTCTTTCCTCATAAAGGATATCGACAGGACCTGGTTATACTCTTTTTTGTTATATTTTGATTACATGTTTTAAAAATTCATTTAGTTGAATAAACAACTTTTAGAAATATTATCTGTTGAAGAATGGAGAAGGACTTATAGAATGTGATTAAGCTGCAACGTATTACAAGCCCTCTCCCATCAAAATTCCCAATGAAAAGCAAGGAGGAGTACAAGACTGAAAAAATGATTGAGAAATTAAAGTCCACAGGCTACTGAAGGATGGAGTACCTTTGGAGGGAGCAGCAGGTGACTACTTTGCAGCTTTTCAAGGCTAGATCTCCCCCAAAGGCATTGAGAAGATAATTTTTTTTAAAAGTCTCACTTATCTCTGGAAAGAAATCCCCTTTACTAAAAAGATAGTAGTAAAAAGTGAAAGATCCCTTTTAACTGGGATGTGAAGACACAAACCTTCCAGGAATTCCACATCTCTGACAATGGATGCCTGGGGATCCAGAAGACAGGGTCAATGTTAGCAAGTCTTACAAAATGATAGACAGGGTTGCAAGCTTCATCTTTGTGATTATAGACACCTTTACCAGATAGGTAGAGGTTAAAGCCTTGAAGATCTGCTTGCCGAGGAAGACAGGTCCTAAAGTTGGTAGATAGATTTGGCTTCTCAGAAAAAAAATCACTAACACCCAGTGCATTGGGTTTATCTTATAGCTACTTTAAACTTTGAAAGCAAAGACAAAAATCATGTGGCATGGTTGTTGTCTTTCACATCTCGAAACATGGACTTCAGCCTGCCCTCATTGATGGTGAATCTAAACCAGGTAGATTGGAGTTAATAGTTACAAAACATTCTCTTTCTGCAGTACAATGACTCTTACAATAATGATGAAGATGAAGAGGATCCTGTGTGTTGTGTGGATTAATTAAAATAACTGAGGAAATGAAAGTTCAAGCTTCCAAGCATATTGATTTATTAATTAATGCATGCCAATTGCATAACAAATCAGGACTAGGGCTCTTCAGCTTGGCATTGGACAAACTTTTATGCATTAAGAGAAAACAATAGGATATAAACTAGGATGTAGGGGAAAGGTAATCTGATTTTTAATTAGAGGAACAACTAGAGACTTTCTAAGTTTGAAGAGCGATGAATGAGTTTTGAGAGTTTAGAGGAGGAGAGTAAGTAGGTGAATGTGAAAGAGAATGTCACTCCATCCTGAATATTAGCAAGTTGGAGGATTTTACAGAAAAAAACTGAAACTTAGATCCCAAAATGGAGCCACTTTTACAAGGTAGAAACAGTTTGGATCATACAATCCTAACAATTTTCTCACTTCCCTCTTTTGATTGATGGAAGAAAAGACCAGCCCTCTCTCCTAATGGATCACTGATCTCCAAGCCAAATATATAAAGTTTTTAATGTATTCGTGCTTATCATCAACATAGATCAAACTACTTAGAGGGCTCACATGGACTAATTTTGAGAAGGATATTTACATGTCACCAAGGCAACCAAGAAAACTCAGCAAACATAAACACCATAAAACAAAAGGCCAAAGCAATACAATGATGATCATCAATATTAAATAACATTAAATCTTTTTGTATCCTAGTAACCTACTCCCAATATTCATTTAATCAGCACATTTTGTCTTGAGTCCCAGATGTCTTGTATCTGGTCCTTGGAAATATCTTCTCTTGGACATTCTGGAATAGGCCTCATTCTCATGACAGCTCTGAAAGAGACTTTGCTTCTCCAGTTCCAAGTCACTTGTAGAGATTCCTAGATAATACTGCTAGAATCTGTCAGCAACAAGAGTAGAATTAGTAATTTTCAAACCTGAAAATTCAGAGAATTTCTGTTTTTATATACTACTTTTTCTTTCTTTACCTAAATTCTATACCTGATATAGAATCTTAAAAAAAATCATGAAGATCTGATTTGTAAAAAGAGTCATTTTTTCCTTTAAAATTATTAGACAGATACTTTAAAATGTGAAAATAATTTCACCTTCTTAGAATTATCAATGAAATTCTATATGTAAAGTTCTTGATTCAATTTTGAGAACTTAATACTAAGATATAATCAAAACCTGAATTTGTATATTTGATATATTTGGAAGCTGATCATCAGAATTCATTCCATAAGAATTAGTATTTTTTAGATATCTACATCTGTCTATCTATCTATCTATCTATCTATCTATCTATCTATCTATCTATCTATCTATCTATCTATCTCAGTTCCCAAGCAATGCTGTTTGAGCCTATCTTTTGCAAAATTTACTATTCCAATTAATTAGAAAAATTTTATATTGCATTTGTCTTGTGACTTTGTTTAATCCTCCCTTAGGAGGAGATCATCTCTATAATATAATTTGACCATAAACAGATTAAAATTGTAAGTATTTTTGTATACTTGCATCCTATTATATAGAAATTCAGAGATGTTCCAGTATCTATCTATTAATTAATATGTTTTGTATTGCACTTACAAAACTTCTACTGCTCTCTTGACCAGATTATAAAAATTTTCTATGAAAAGAAAAGGAAAGAAAAAAAAAGACATATAACTATGTCAAGACTCACCCCTCTTCAAGGGCACAGACTGAGTTGACATATACCATACCAGGGAATAAACTCTCTTCACTCTGATTCCAGGCATGAGTAATATCTGACAGTCAATCATATGGTAAAACACCACATTATTCAAAGAGTATCAAAAGTCAGATTCAGATTTAGTCAAGTTGAGGAATTTCCTGGTCTAAAACGAAATAGTACACCAAGGAAAATCTGTCAAGAGGACCCTGCCTTAGGCCATGGCAAGGTTGTCCCCTCAGTTTTCCCAGGGATAGACAACATTCATTTGTGGCAGTTTTCAGGGTGCGTCATGTATCATCTTCTCCTTGACTGGTGGAGTATTGACTTAATAGCACTTCAAATAACCATACCTGAAACGAAAAAAAAATAACTCAAAACCATACTAGATTATAGTCCCACAAAAGGTTACCTCAAATAGCAAAAATTTCACTAACCATAAATTAAGACTTGAATATTACTCGTTTTCTTATGTTTCCTTAACAGTCATGTGTCATTTATCTTTTACTTATAAATCAAAATTAACCACATTCTGGAGTTTCAGAAATACAGCAAATACCTGATAGCTAATTCATATCAAAGTATTAAAGTTATGTCTTTAAACCATCCTGTGCATTTTCATAATTTTTATAAATGATGGTCAAAAATTTCCAAATGAAAACTCACTCTTTATTATAGTAAACTTTTAAATTCCCCCTCCCTCCTTTGACAAGGAGTGGCAGAAGGGAGCCTATTTTCTGGGCTCTAAACTCTCAAACTTCAGTACTTTAGATTTTGCATTATGTAGTCAGTAGGGCTGATAAGATCTTATGATTCTGTCTTATTACAAAGTCTCAAGGAGCTTCAAGGGTATCATAAGGGATCTCTGCAGCTCCCCCCTCCTGTTAATAATAATAATAATAATAATAATCTGTATTAAAAATATGCCCCCTTAAATACTGGAGTTTTCAAATACAGATTTTTTACATTCTTTTAAAAGCTCAACTCATAATCTAACAGATTAAAAGAGAAGTTATTTGTCTAACAGCATTTCTGACAATGGTTTCTCATGGTATCATATATATATATAACATGAAAAAAAACCTATTCCCTATCAGATGGACATCATTTCCCCCAAATGCATTTCTAATTCCTATACAAAATTTAATACAGAATAGTTCAGCATCAGGCAACTACATTACAAAAGATGTAATTAAGGTTGAGAACACTGTCTGGGGCAGCCCTGGGCCGAACTGAGGAGCCAGGTCCTCCTCATCTATGGTGGGCAATGGCAGGGCGGATCTGCGCCTCGAGGGCAAGAAGCTGGTGCGCGCCAGCAGGCTGCACAAGGTCCCCGAGTACTGGGCCTTCCCTAGCCCCTTTGGCCTCGACGAACTGCAGTGGGTCCCAAATAAGGAGTGTCCAAGATGTATGCAGTGTGACATAAAATTTGACTTCATAACCAGAAAGCACCACCGTCGTCATTGTGGGAAGTGCTTCCGTGACAAATGCTGCAGCAAGAATGTACCCTTGCCTCGGATATGTTTTGTGGACCCTGTGCTGCAGTGCGCAGAGTGTGTGCTAGTGTCTCAGAAAGAAATGGAGTTTTATGACAAGCAATTCAAAGTGCTCATGATTGGAGCTGCTTGCTGCATAACACTAGGAACATTAGAAAAATCTGAACTGATGGTTTGTTGCCTTTCTAATAATCAGAGATACCTGTTTTTGCATGGAGATAGCCATTATGAAATTGAAATTGCTCAAATTTCAACTGTCCAGAGACTAACTGAGGGCTTTACTCCTGGAAGAGGCAGTGCTCCAGTCACTGGTATGGGGAGCCCCTGGCTCCAGAACAAGGAACCATGGGCTCAGGACATGACTCAGATGAAGTTCACTGCCAGGGAAGACTCTAAATCTAACAAAAAGCAGTCAGCCACCTGGTTAGCAGCCATGAATAAGGCAGGCAAACACCTCTATGAATCCCTGGACCAATGATCATGGAAGTGTTTTAGAAGCTCTGTGAAGGTTCCTGTATGTTCACAGGTGATTAATTGTGTAAGTGCTGAAAAATGTAATCAAAGTGTTTGGAAAAACCTAAGTGTTCATTGATCTACTGCAGTACGTACACAGTTTATTAATGCTTTAAAACAGCTTCACATTTGACTTTGTATACTTTATCTCATTGGTACTTATTATGGGCTGAAGCAGAATCTCACCCAAACTACTGTTAAACTATCGGGTATTTTTAGCAAAATCTCTACAATGTTTATATAATACATTCTGAGTTTTCTATAGAGTACTTGCTAGTAGGTTATTTCAATGTCCTTTTTTGCATTCTTATGTGAATAAATCACTCAGGATTTTTGCTTTATATTTGGAGGTAAAATGTCCTGATGTTGGGCTTTTCATTGCCAATAAATCCTGCCTTAGATTGTTTTATATAATGTTCTTTTATGTCACTAAGTGGACCTAAACAAACTTTTGATAGTCACTGAGAGGAAATTTTGTAGCTTTTGTGGTCCAGGTTTTACACTTTTCACTTGATTAAGATGATTGTACAGTAACTTGTACATAAAACATGATTAAAAACTATTTTGAGAAATCCAAAAAAAGATGTTATTACTCCATACTGGACCCCAATCTGGTATAAAAATGTAAAATCAAAAAGCAATAATAGTAGTTAACATTTATATAATGCTTACCACATGAGAGGCACTGTGTCAAGAACTTCACAATTATATCACTTTGATCTTCACAACAACCCTGGGAGGTGGGTATCATTATTCTTTTCCTCTTTACATATCATGAAGCTGAAATAAACAGAGATAAGGTAATTTGCTTAAGATCATACGTGAGGCAGGAGAGAGGAAGGGAGAGAGAGATAAAATCTGGAACTTAAATTAAAAAAAAGTTTTAACATCTAATTGGGGGAAATATATATTTAAAGATCATACAGCTACTATACTTCTGACACAGGGGTGTAATCCAGGTTTCCCTGCTTTTTCCCAGGCTTTCTTTTTTTCTTTTTTGCATTTGATGCCACAATTAAAAGGAGACTTATTTCACCACATCATAATTTAGTTATAGGACAAATTTGAACCAAATCAAATCTGGATTTACAACTGCAAAATCAAAATCTCAATTTTCCAGGGCTATTACACACTGGCAATCTAAAATTTAGAGCCCAGCATTAACAATTAGCTCATTTTCAAAGGTCGTGATAGCATTTTCACCTTTCAAAAGTCACCCAAACTACCAAATCAGTTCCATTCATATTAATTATCTAGTCTCACCCTTTCTTTTCCTAAGGCTTTTCAGTTTTAATCCCAGGCAAAACATAAGGAACCTGAAGTTCAGGACATTCTAGAGACTGGGCAATACATCCCTGGCATGGTTTTTCAGGGGCAGAGTACTGTGTTTCCTAATCACATCTCAAACTATCTCATCTTCATTCTTCTTCTTTGTAATTTAGCAAAAAAAAAATTCTTAAGCAACCCTGATTAATTAAAATACTATTACCTTTTTAGCTTCCTAAGCACTTTCTTACTTCACATTCTTACATTTCTTACATTACAAATGCATGATTTTTTTTTCTAATATTCTTTGGTGACCTTGCTTCTAATTTATCTAAAATTAATTCTATTAGGCTTTGAAAATTCTACTTAAAGCTTCCCAAAAGATATTCCTAATTACTTTCCTCCTTCCAAACCCATCATTGTGACTATCTGTCCCTATTATCCAGAACAGGGTCTGGATCTGGCAATGTGGGGGTGGGATAGGTGTTCAATCTTCCTGAACTCCACCCTTTCCATTCTTCAATTAAAATTTACTCATTTTTAAGTTGTTCCCTTATTGAAACAAGTGTTTCTCTTTTCATGGTCAAGAAAGGGTTAATATCAGGTACTGCAAAGTGTAAAATCATTTTCCCCCCTATTCTGGGGTTAATTTCAAACTAGCTGCCTTCCTATATTATACTAAAGATCTATTAATCTTTATGGAGAAATAATATAAGTATTGTTTACCCCCCAAACTTTTACAGAATTTAATTTTTGTTTTTCTTTAAAACAAATTCTACAACGATACCCCAAAATTCACTAATATATGTTAAGCTTCTGCTAAATGCATTATTAAAGAGAAAGGGATAAATTTCTAGAAGTACCCACTGTCCTTGGAGTTCTCCCTTGCATTCTTAAAATGATTAAACTCCAATCTTCTTAATCTCCAAACTGCCACCATCCACCAAAAAAAAAATAGCCATTACCATAATTTGTAATCTGTAATTCATTTATAATCCCACAAGTTCCTAAAAGAGGTGGAGGGGAGGGGGAGGGGAGTTTTCCTTTCTTTGGTTTTCTGATGTTATCTGAGTAACCCCATTCTGGCCAGGGTGGAAATAACAGAGAAAGTGAAAGCATCTTGCATGATTTTTCTTTTTCTTTTTAATCTCCTATTGAAAGTCTAAAGTGAAAATAAGTCCTACTTACTGGGACAGAGAATTTAAAATCAGATTGAAGAAAAATTGAAGAACTGCTTCGAGTATAAAACTTCATTAATCTTCCCCAGGATACTAAACTCTTTGACTTCAAATTTTAGCAGTCTTTATGGCCGACTATATGTTTCCCTTAGAAATCTTTCAGCCTTAGCAGAATCTATTAACAACACTAAACATGACACAAGACAAAAGATTTTTCTGGCCACTTTACAAAGAAACAAAAACACAGACAGAACCATAAAAAAAGCCCAACCTCAAATCCTTTTATTTGCTTTAATTCAAAGTCTCTTTTTCAGGTCAATTTTGCAACCCATTTGGATTTTTATATATTTTAGGATAATTTGAGACCTCTTTTATTCACCCTCTCCACTCCTATATGAGAATTTCCTTAAGGAGGTCTCAGTTTAACAGTGTACATGAACTTTGGCCTCATGCAAAACTAAATTTTTCCATTTCCCATTGGGATGCCAGTCTTTGGTCCTATATTTTCCCTAAGGGTACTTCCTCAATAGTATGGAAGCTTCCCCTAGCTTATTTCCCTAAGGGTACTTCTCCCATATTGAAGAGGTTCACCTTAGCCTACTTCCTGGGTCTATCTACTTCCTAGCAGTGTAGACTAACCTTCCTCAGCAGTGTGAGGGCTAACCACTCCCTAAACATGAGAGTTTTCCCAATTCTTCACCAGCAAGCAATATAATGGGATTTACCTAGTTCAGCAAACAATATGGGGGCCTACCTTAGCTTGGAAAAAATAAAATTAGGGGAGGAGTCTGACTTCCAGGGGAGTCTTCCATGAAAAAGTCCCAAGGTAAAAGATTAACCAGAGTACTCTACAGAGGTTTTCTGAAAGTCTCTCCTGTCTCTCGATCTGCCTGGCTATACCAAATCTGATATGTAGATAAATTGAAGTGACTGAGGAAACAAAAGTTTGAGTTTTGAGCATATTGATTTATTAAGCAATGCATGTTATCATGTAAAAAATCTGGACCAGAATTCCTCAGCTTGGTACTGGACCCTGAATACAGGGAGAGACAGGTTTTGATGCATTAAAAAAAATTAACAAGATATAACCCAGGATACAAGATTAGTTAATTTGACTTCTAATTGGAGGAAAGATTAGGGGCTTTCTGAGTTAGGGGTGGGGAAGGTTAGTAGCTGTAATGTATGTCTGAATGTAATACAGGATGTCACTCAATTCCTACAATTAGGAAGCAGGTGGACTTTATAGGAAAATGAAACATCTCAAAATTGAGTCGTTTTTACAAGATGGAGTATTTGGTTCACACAATTTCCATAATTCTCTTACTTGACAGCCTACATGAATCCTCTTGAGAGGATTTCGAGACACGGTCAAGATTTGGCAGCTTCCCAGAAATCATAGACATTACCTAGGAAGGGGAAAATGGTCCCAGCACTAACAGCATGAATGATACATGTTCCTATTACACTAGATTCACTGATTGTGGCAGCAGCTATTTGTTCACCATGCTTCAATTTGAAACATATTAGGGCTTAGCTTACCACATGCGTGTAAGGAGGAAGAATGGAGATGAAGACTGGAAAACTTGGTTCCATTGCCAACTCTGCTAATCAAGAATGTTAGTATCCTCAAGCAGAATGATGGAAACAGAGTAGATAGTGGGAGAGGACCTGGCTGCCTTAGAGACCCAGAAGAGTTAACCCACATCCAAGTACATTAGATTATTTTTCCATCTCAAGATAGCATAGGAAGATGGAGGACTATAGCCACTGTGAAGGGACTGAGGCAAAAAGTCTTATGCAGGCCTTTCTAGCACATGTAGTAGACTGGGATATGTGGCCATGGATCATGGCACAAAAGAGTCAAAGATGGGATATGATGCTGTGAAATTGATAAGAAAGAGGTTTCAGCCATTAGTTGTGTCATTCTGTTTTGGGAGCTATGTAACAGTTCTACTGGACTTAGGCTAGGACTTTCTGTGATATATACCAAGCAAGGAATAGTCATAGATCCACTATGGAAATAGAATAATAAGAACAGGGAGCTGAGACCAAGGGGGAACCTGTGAGTCAGTGACTTTGGACCTATTTGCTAGCTGATAGGAGCTAGGGCAATTCAATGTGTAATCAAAAGAAAGCCAGAAATGGTGTTGCTTAGAGCCAAATTGCTGGCAAGATATCACAAAGCTCTGACCAGGTGTACAGCAATGAGATGTTGCCACATAAGAGTATTCTAAAAGTTTCAATGCCCTTGTCTGAGGAAATATTGAGATCCTTGAAGAAGATAATTTCAATACCCAGAGAAAATATTTGGACCATAGAAAATACAGATCAGGAAGAGGCAAGGCCCTGATATTCCCACAAGAAGTGTCCATAGCCTAACATTAACACGACTTCTCAATCCATTGTGTAAGTAAGGAAGAATAGTTAAATAAAAGGTAGGACCTAAAAAGAGCTGTTATAGAGATAGGTCCATCCAAGACACAAACCCAAAATAAAAAAAAAAAATAACAACTCTGCAACACATAAAAGCAAAGGCTGAAATGAAAATATATCCTGAATATAAGGTCAATTAGAATTCTTCAAAGAAAGGAAGAAAAAGTTTATGTTTTTTAAGTTATCATATGTGATCTCTAGATGAAACAGTCGGGGAAAATGAGAACATAAGAACAAAATGCAAAAGGAGAGTTCACAAATTTGTACAAGGGATATAAAATCTTATCAACACAGTAATCTCTGAAAATTAGAATGGAACAAATAGAAGTTAATATTTGCATGTGATAACAAGAAATAATAACAAAAAGCAAACACACAAAAACACAAATTGAAAAAAGTGAGGCATCTCATATCACTCATATATTTAAAAAAAACTGACCTAGAAAACAGAACGAGGAGATGTAATGCATAATTTTTTTGTCATGAAAGTACTCAATAACCTATTTTCCAGAAGATGTGTAAGGATATAAAGACAAAATTAAAACCATACCTTGCTTCAAGAAGTAAAAGTTAGGACTGAAGGAATAAGGTTACAGTGAAATGATGAATAAGTTTAGAAGGAGTGAAGCAAAAGAAACCAAAGGACAGTGGGCAGAGAGAGGAATTTCAGAGTTCTCAGTGTTGGAAGTGGAACAAATATAAGTAAAGACTAGATTACAGATATAATAATTTCAACATGAAGCTGATGTGGAATAAGGTGATCATGTGAGTTTAGGAGGCCGATGAACTGGATGGTAAAGGGAGAAAAGAGACATCAACATGTAAGCTGAAGTTCCAGATCTGAGCACTCAAATTGAAGGATTAGGAGGATGGAGAGAATAATTCTAAGTTTGTTTTGAATTCCTTTAAAAAAAGAGGTAAGTGGTAGAGCCAAGATGGTGGAGTAAAAGCAGAGACTTGCTTGAGCTTTCCCCCAAACCCCTCCAAATATTTGTAAAAAATGACTCTAAATAAATTCTAGAGCAGCAGTGCCCACAAAATGACAGAATGAAACAAATTTCCAGCCCAAGACAACATGGAAGGTCGACAGGAAAGGTCTATTGCGCTGAACTGGGAGAGGAACACAGACCAATACTGGCCACACCAGCAAAGTTGGGGCCCTAGAAAATGCAGAGAAGGCTTCAGGGCACTGACTCACTGGCAGCTGTGGCAGTTTCCAGACTTCTCAAATGCCAAAGACAACTTAGAAGGTCAGTAGGAAAGGTCTGTTGGAATTGGGTGACAGAGGAACACAGTCAGCAGTGACTTCTGTGGCAGCAGCAGTGGCTGCTTCCAGACTTCTCAGCCTACAGAGGTGGTGGGATTGAGCAGCTGATCAGAGGGGGATTGCAGAGATCTCTTTGCTGGTGCTGATGCAGGATTCTCTTGCTTTACCTGTGCTTTGACCTGTGTCACAGTCCTGGTTGGTGATTCTGGGGAGAGGAGGAGTGCTGGTTTGGCAAAGCTTGTGGTGACAGTGAAGGGAGAATCCTCCTCATAGTTCCAAGGCAGAAAAGATTTGTGCTTGTGGGCACTCACAGACCAGAGCACAGACCAGGAGAGTAGTAAACACCTCGCCTTAGATGATACCACCTGGGAAGAACTGAATATTTACAAGTCCTAGAACTATCTTTGAAAACAACTGCACATATCCCCTAAAGCTTGGGACAGTACATTCTCCACACTGAAAGCAAAGTCCTACCTTAACAAGGAGCTAAAAAAGTCAAGTAATTGGCTGGGAAAATGAGCAAACAGTGGAAAAAATCAGACTACAGAATCTTACTTTGGTGACAAGGAATATCAAAACATACAGCCAGAAGACAACAAAGTCAAAGCTCCTACATCCAAAGTCTCCAAGAAAAATATAAATTGGTCTCAGACAATGGAAGAAATCAAAAAGGATTTTGAAAATCAAATAAGAGAAGTGGAGGAAAAGTTTGGAACAGAAATGAGAATGATGCAAGAAAATCATGAATAATGAGTCAATGGCTTGCTAAAGGAGACCCAAAAATGCTGAAGAAAATAACACCTTAAAAAATAGACTAACTCACCTGGCAAAAGAGGTCCAAAATGCCAATGAGGAGAAGAATGCCTTAAAAAGCAGAATTGGTCAAATGGAAAAGGAGGTCCAAAGCTCACTGAAGACAATAATTCCTTAAGTATTAGAATGGAGTTAATGGAAGTTAATGACTTTATAAGAAATCAAGAAATTATAAAACAAAACCAAATATGAAAAAAATAGAAAACAATGTGAATATCTCATTGGAAAAACAACTGACCTGAAAAATAAATCAAAGAGAGGTAATTTAAAAATTGTCAGGTTACCTGAAAGCCATGATTGAAAATAGAGCCTAGACATCATCATTCAAGAAGTTTTCAAGGAAAACTGCCCTTTTTACCAGTAGGTAAAATAGAAATTGAAAGAATCTACTGATCAGCTCCTGAAAGAGATCCCCAAAGGAAAATTCCTAGGAATATTGTAGCCAAATTCCAGAGTTCCCAGGAGAAAATATTATAAGCAGTGAGAAAAAAACAATTCAAGTATTGTGGAAACACAATCTGTATAACAAAAGATCTAGCAACTTCTACATTAAGGGATTTGAGGAATTGCACTATGATGTTCTGGAGGTCAAAAGAGCTGGGATTAAAACCAAGAATCACCTACTCAGTAAAACTGAGTATGATATTTCAGGAAAAAAATGGATATTTAATGAAAGAGAAGATTTTCAAGCATTCTTGATGAAAAGACCAGATATATATACATATCTATATCTATATCTATCTATCTCCACATGTGTACACACACACACACACACACACACACACATACACACAAAGAGTTCACATGGTGAGTTGAATATGAAGGGATGATATCTAAAAAAAATAAAATTAAGGGGTGAAAGAGGAATGTACTGGGAGAAGCAAAAAGGGAGAGGCAGAATGGGGTAAATTATCTCACCTAAAAGAGGAAAGGAAAAATTTTTACAATAGAGGGAAAATGGGGGGAGGTGAGAAGGAATGAGTGAAACTTTTGGATTTTGCTTGAGGGAATAACATACACATTCAATTGAGTATGAATATCTCTCTTACCCTACAGTAAAGCGTGGGGAGGGATAGAAAGGAGGGCAATTGGGAGTAGGGGGTAATCAGAAGCAAACCCTTTTGAGGAGAGACAAGGTCAAAGGAGAGAATAGAAAGGAGAGGATGGGGGTGGGATAGGATGGAGGGACATATAGTTAGTCTTTCACAACATGAGTATTATGGAAGTGTTTTGCATGACTACACATATAAAACCTGCATCAAATAGCTTGCCATCTTAATGAGGGTAGGTGGGAAGGGAGGAAGGGAGAAAATAAAGAACTCAAAGTTTTAAAAACTAATGTTAAAAAATTTTTACATGGAACTGGGAAATAAGATATGCAAGCAGTGGGGTACAGAAATCTGTTTTGCCCTACAAGAACATAGAAGGGAAGAGGAGAAGAGAAGGCAGGAGGGGTAGTAATATATGGGAGGGAAGTTTGGGGAAAGGGGTAATCAGAATGCTTGCAGTCTTGGATGCAGGAGGGGAGGGGTAGGGAGAAAATCTGGAACTCAAATTCTTGTGGTAGTCAACGTTGAAAACTAAAATTAATTAATTAATTAATAAAAATAGCTTAACATTACAATAAAAAGAGGGAGAATGGCTTGAAAATCAGTAGAAAACTAGTTTTTGACTGAGTAACATAGCTTTATAATACAAACCTTAAAGAGGTTATGTAATGGTTGTTGAAAATGTTGATTAGATGATCTGGACTTATACTTTAATTAATAAACCTGCCATGGGCAATGAGAAGTTAAGTGACTTCCCTGGAATCACACTGCAAGTCCATGTCAGAGGTGGTTCATGAACCTTGGACTTTCTGACTTTAACACAATCTCTGTATCAGTTATGCTATTTTGCTTCTGTAATAGATAATGTAGTTAAAATATATGCTTTTTTTCTTTGTAAAACTGTATTCAATTACAAAGACTTAAGATCACTTCATTCTCTACTGGAGTGTAAATGCAGTGGGAAAAAAGATTATGTATAATTTAATCCACAACTCCCTAAGTACTCAGCACAATATATTACATAAAAAGGTAAACACTATTTTTTATCAATAGAGTCATCAATTTGTATTGTTTTACTTTTCATTTATGAATATTGCCATATAATGTATATCTTATTAAATACTACAATGTAAATGAGATGATCACTGGAATTTTTATAAAATTGAAATCCGTAACAATTGTAAAGTTTGCTGCCAATGCAAAAAACAAAGTGCTAAATATTTTCAGAAACCCCCTGTTCTTAACAAATCTATCCAAATTTCTAGAATATATCAAACATTCTATCCCTAACTCTTCCACTAGTTAGTTCTACTTTTAAAAAGAACATTTTTTGCCCCAAAGTCTTCATGCCTACATCTGTAAAAATTATTATGAGCTACTTATCTGTTATTTTTTAGAGACAATGGCTCCAAATGTATTTTTGTGCCTTCTCTTTCATATTAATATCAGAATTCTTAGCTTATAGCAAAAGGGCTGTGCAAGATGCAATATTGGAGTCCAGCTCCCTTATATCATCTAAAAAGATCTAGAAATGGGATACAGTAAAAAAAATAGCAAAAAATAAAACAATAACATAGTACTAATCAGATTGAAGGAGTCCCAGAAAAAATTAGCTGATAAAATGATCAAGACATAAAGAATTAAGTGTAATGCTTAAATCCTATGGAATGAAAGAAATACACTTGAAAGTTCCTATCAAAAACACACAGTTTTATGAAAGTTCCTATGAAGCACCTAGAAATGATAATGGAATAAGTGCAAGAAATTCTAGAATTATTCAGAAGATTATTTAAATTAATGCTTGAGATTAATCTCCCATCATTGGATAATAGATACCTTTGTGATAATGAGCAATGGCAATGGGCAGAGACCTCAATACTAAAAAATTAAGGCCAGTGCTCAAAAAGTATATATGTATGCATACACACTTACATGTACACAAACACAGACACATAAATATGTAGATATGTCTGTTATGTGTGTTGTCTATATATGGTATATAAAACACATCAACATTACACATGCATAGACATGTATCTATCTATCTATCTGTATATACAAGTATTATATGTAGGCATCTTTTTCCCAAAAGGAAGCATATACACAAATTATATTATAACTAATTTACAATTCAGTTTATCTAAAATAAATAGGAATTTTTTGCTATATTTCAAATAAAATATGAATCAATTGTATTATAATTCTTAAGAAAGCTAATGTAATTCTAAAATACATTTAAAAAATCATGTTTACTATGACTACATTGGTGCTAATAACAATGTCCCATGCCACTGCTGTATTCTACCTAGAGCATTTTGTTCAGGTCTAGGTTCAATTTTAGGAAGAACAATGATAAACTTCACCATACGCAACAGAAGGCTTGCAGTATGATGAGGGCTCTCAAATTTGTTACATATGTAGATTGGTTGCTGGAAATAGAAACATTTAACCTGGTGAAGAGGGGTTATGGAGGACAGAAGAGTTATCTCCAAGTATCTGATGTATAGGAGAGAATGGGTTAATTCTTATACCCAGAGGAAAATGATTGAAAAATAGGTGAAAATGAAAAAAAGAAACATGTTTTGACTTGAAGTAAAGACATGTTGTAGTATTACAATTGTATAAAAAGAAAATAGGCTGCCTCAGTAGGAAATGGATGCCTCCTTACAAGAAATATTTAAGCAAAGAGTAGTTAATTATGTATAGGGTAAGTTTTAAAGGGAATTTTCAGGCAGACATGAGTGGGAAGACATAGTGTCTCTGGTCTATAGGAATAAAACTAATAAATTACTTTAAAAAAATCAGATGAAACAATAACAAAATTCTTTTGAAGAAACACATATTCACACATTTCAAGGAGAATAAGGGAAAAATTAGAAGGGATTTATCCTGACAGTGTTATATCTTATAAAGCAGTGATCCATAAAACTATTTGACAGCTACTTAAAATTGATATAGTTAGTGGAATAGACTAGATAAGTAAGGCCTAGAAGCATCAATATGATAACCTAATGTTTTACAAACACCAGAGAGAGGGGCAGGGAATGCTTTGTCAGCACCAGTTTGCATAGAATAATTAAACATATTAAAGTAGGTGGGGATAAGGAGTGCTGAGGACTGGGAGATTATTGTGTTATAAAAATCAAATTTTACCCTAAATTTAGGGCTGAGATGAAAGTTCAGCATTGTTTAAAATAGTTGTTTTTTGCTATTATTATATCCAAGTTGCTGGAACCAAGTGACTATGAAAATCAATTACCTAAAAGAAATTTGAAATACAATGCATTTGGAAAAAAATAACAGGGTCAATTTTAGCATAGTTAAATTCATTCTTATTAGTGACTAAGAATACAATTATTGGAGATGAACCATCCTCTAAAGTTAATCAATAAAAAAAAACAGAATCTCCTTCCCTCCCTCCCCAGCTCCACCCCACCCCCCTCATTTTTACTGACAGCATTCTAATTTTCTCATCGCCTTCTCATTTGGACCATTGCAAATAGAAGTCTCAGTTGTTCAGGGTGTTCCTGAATTATTAGAGCAGTTTTAAGCTTAAAGCTGCTCTATGGCTTGTCAAACACTGTGCATGAACCTAATCAACATAATTTCAAATGTATAAAATATTATATTATAGTCAAAATTAAGAAGAGAAGGCATATTTTGATCAGCTCTTAATCAATCTCCATCTCTGGTTCACATGTAGTTCTCAAGAGATTGTTCTTAGGAGTTCATGTAGTGATGTGTCTGAAAGCCTGGCAAGAGCAATGTCAAAAAGACCCGAAGGAGAAAAGGGCGTGTGGGTGAGGCTGGGCAGGTGACAGGGAAATTATCTCCTTCAATTGTCATTTGCTTCTATGAAGCAATAGAAGAAATTATGTAATGAGTACAGGTCCTCTAACACTCTCTTATGATGAAACCATTTATATTGTAGTGTAATGGAAAGAGGATGCCAGGGTTCTCATTCTTACTAGTTATGTGATATTAGCAAGTCTAATCAACACTGTGCATTGGTTTTCTTTTCTGTAAAATGAACATACAAAATATTTGCAAAATGTCCAATTTATATGAAAAACCTCATGAACAATAAAGTGTGAAACATATATGTATTTATGGAATATATGTACATATATAGAACAAAGAATCACTTATGAACTATTATTGAGTCAATTTATATTAATTTCCCCTCAAATATCCCTAGAAATTTGACTGTCTATTTTTATTTAAATCCATATGACAGTACCTCAAGCATCTATCTATAAAAGATATATCTATATGTATAGATGATAGATAGATAGATAGATAGATAGATAGATAGATAGATAGATAGATAGATAGATAGATAGACAGATGGATGGATGGATGGATAGATAAATCTATAGAGAATGGATCTATGATTTTCACCAAATCCCTCCATCTCTCTTAATAAACATCTGTTCTCCAATTTTAAGGGGTATTATCCTTTTAAGTGATTTGACAGTGTCACACAGTCAGCAGTTGTCAGAGATAGATCAGGCTCAAAGGAAAAACCTCTCTGGATTTAGCAACAGAAGATCTATATTCAAATCTCAGCACTGCTACTAACCATATAGGTAAACCACATGACCCCTCTGGGCCTTATTGTGGATTAGTTCTGAGGGCCTCTCCTTCTGCTTCATTTTACTCCTTTCACACAGGCTACCCAGAACCTATCAAAAGGCATCTATTATAGGTAAATAGTCAAAGTATATGAATAGGCAATTTCCAAAGAAAGAAATCCAATCAACTATATGGGAAAATGCCCTAACTCATTAAATATTACAGAAAATCAGAGCAATCTTGAGTTTCTTTTTCACATGTATCTGCTGCACAACAATTACAAAAAAGGAAAACTAAAAATGTTGGAGGTGTGAGAGGGAAAAGAGTATACTAGTTCACTGTTGGTGATTATATGAATTGGGCCAGGCATTCTAGAACTCAGTTTTGTCAACTTGGTTCCTCATCTGTGTGTGATGAATTTCAGTTTGGAGGATAAATTGGTGAAGGATAAGATTGGATTCTGGGAGTCCTATTAAGAGTTCCTTGGCAATAGTCCAGGTGAGAGGTGATGATTATTTGAATAATGTTAGAGGCTGTGGAGGTGGGAAAGGTTGTAAGAAATCTTAGGGAGGTATAATCAATAAAATGTGAAAATTGATAGAATGTGGAAGTTGAAGGATGGACAAGACATAAGATTTATAAACCTAGGTGTCTCATGGGAACTACCCTTGCTTCACAGACCTTCCCTTCTCAGGAGAGGAGAATGATTTATTTTATCCAAATACTCATTTGCTTGTATTTTTGTTTTGATGAAAGCCTTATAGGCTAAGTATTCTTAAAATTAGGTAAACTTAGGAATAAAATGGAAATGAGAAATCATTTAGCTTACATCTCTGCATTTTACCCATGAAAATAGTATGGTTTTAAAAGCTGAAAATAATGTGTCCAAAGTCTCATAAGCCTTTCCATTTATTTCAGATTTTACTCAAATGTTCTTAAATTCAACTAAATAAAAAATAAGAAGCCAGATTACATATCCTGGTGTCTATATTTTGCTAATCAAAGTATATTGCTACAAATTTGAGAGGTGATATTGTTCCATTGGTCTGCTGTGGGTAAACTGTACCTGGAACACTATTTTCAGTTTTAGACCACCTTGAAGGGAAGTATATTGCCATTCTTAACCTTATCCAGAAAAAAGTGTGAGCACCTAAAAGTATATTATGTGAGAGTTATTTGGAGAAGAGAAGACTTGGAGTTAGGGTAGACTGAGATTAACCAGTGAATAAGATTATTTTCTCAAGCGTTATTTTTGAGGAAAGAAATTGAGCATATTCTTCATAGAAGACAGAATTGGGTCAGATGGATTCAAGTTTGAAGGTAGGAAGATGTATACTTGGCTCCAAAGAAAGATATACTTTCTAATAAAACCTCTATACCACGGAATCACATTAGATTGTGAACTTCTGGAGGACAGAGTCTATCTTTTTGTATCCCCAGTGTTGAGCCCAGTGCCTGACATGCAGTATGTACTTAGCAAATACTTCTTGACTCCATACTGGAATGTTCTGTCTTTTGCTGGAGAATGTCTGTCACTAAAAAAAAATTTAAGCAGATACTTGACATAAGCAATGAGGATACTGGATAAATGGTTTATGCTTCAGTTTGTGGTTGGACTATATCACGACTATTTTTCCTTTCCAACCCTGGGATGCCATTGCTGGCTTAAGTGTATTTTCATATTCTTTCTCATTTCTTACCCTCTCCTTCCTCAGTTTGCTTCTTCTTGAAGTTGCTTTTCTGTTATCCCTCTCCAATGAGAAGTTAAATTTTCATTTCGGTGAAACCATGGAGAAAGATCATTGCCATATTTACCACTATAATTAATGATTTATCTTAAATTAGCTTTATAATCCTAATCAAATGACATTATATAACTCCCTTTAAGACAGCTGGTGGAATAGTGGATAAAGAATTGGGCCTGAAGTGAGAAGACTTAAGTTCAAATCAGCCTCACTCTTATAGCTTTGTGACCTAGGCAAGTCATTTAACCTCTCTGTACCAAATTATAAAATTAGTATAATAATAGCCCCTACTTCACAGTAGTAATGAGAATCAAATGAGATAATATTGGTAAAAGAGCTTATTACAGTACCTGGCATATAATGGGTGCTATTTAAATGCTTAACTACTCCTTTCTCCTTGTCCCCAAAGAAGTTGTTAAAACCTTTGGTTTCATTAATACAGAAACCAATGGAGATGAAGATGAAATTCTCCATATTACATGAATGATGCAATACCATATCATAGGAGAGAAAATTCTTTCCTTTCTGACCTTTGTGCAAATTCCTTTTATGCCCTTAAGCTTGAGGACTGAGATGCCTTTAAACTTTGTGACCTACTTAGCATGACTGCAAATGTCATTCTTATTCATAGCAACATTTAATGCTTTCCTGGATTTTGCTAAACTATTTACCACAATGATAAATCACAGAATTGAATTTCCCAGTTTGACTGTATGCTGCATAAAGAATCATATCCTTTCAGCCATTTTAAGGTAGGTAATATGCATTCTCATTGAGCCTACTTTCTAACTTGAAACTTAAGGGTTTCATCCTGTGTGTTTTTCAGTAAACTATTTATCGCTTTTATATCTTAACTTCTCTTTCCTGTTTTAGCATTCTCTATTAAAAAGTTAGTGTAATCCTTTTATATTGTTTATATGTTATCAGTAATTCCCTTGCCATTCCTTCAATATTAAATTTTACTTCACTTTAATCTGTTATCTTTTAAATATTACTCCCATCTAAAGTGTCCCTACTGATTTCAAAGTTAGTCCCTGATCCAGAAGAGACATGAAAATGGACAAAGGGAAGAATATCTATTTTATGGAATAGGGAAATCAATCAGAATTGCACATGAAAATTCATATTGTAGGCATAACAATTATTTAGATCATACCTAAGTATCTCTCATAGTGCATGCATTTCTGTCTTTTTTTATTCTAAAGAAATGAGAAAGCATGTTTTTTAACCACAACGTTTTGATTTTTTTGTGAAGAATCAACCTTTGTGCATAGAACATGTTTACCTCAGTCCCTGGTTACTAAACTTTTAATTAGATTACTAATTTGACTTGGACAGGTGAAAGTAAAGAACTTATAAATTCAAACTTGAATTTGACTGGAAACTAAGGATTCAAGACTATATATTAAGCTCCATTAGGTAGGTGCTCATAGAGAAAAGAAGGAACATGAACTTAAAACGATTTATTCTGTTAACATAGCTAAGGAAACTATAACAGTTTGTTTAAAAATTTACAACTATCAAGGTTATATATCTGAGGGTTCTTGAAACTGTATATTATATTCTCTTTGGCTACAACTACAAAAGGGTCTTTGAGTTTAGTTCCTTAAAATACATAATTCTATCCTGATCTATAATATTTTAAATACTAATGATAAAATAGCCTCCTACTTTTGAGAATTTATAAAAGCTACCAGATCTTTGTTACTCAGACATTTCTCCTACTTTATTGTATTATTATGTCAGTCTAGGAATTACTCTGCTTGTAACCATTAAAAAAACATAATAAATATTTGGCAAATGAATCTGATCCTCAAAAAAAGATTCATTTTTTTTTCTTTGATGGATGAATGTTAGAATCTAACTACACAGATGAAGCAAGGTGGAGAATAAGAAGCACATCTTAATGTGTGTCAGAAGATAAGGATTTTAGTTCTGATTTTCCTTGATATCATCGTGTATCATTGGCTAGATCACTAAAAAAAATTGAGTCTTTGTTGCTTTATCTTCACAATTAGGAGGCTGGACCAGGGGTAGGGAATCTACAGTCTTGAGGCCATATGTGGCCCTCTAGGTCCTCAAGTGTGGCCCTTCAATTGAATACAAACTTCACAGAAAAAATCCTTTTATTAAGAGATTTTTATAATTTTATTATTATTAACAAATCCTTTTATGAATCCCCTTAAGAAAAGAAATTGTTCTGTGAAGTTTGGATTCAGTCAAAGGGCCACAGTTGAAGATCTAGAGAGCCACAAGTGGCCTCAGGGTTACAAGTTCCCCACTTAACTATACTATTTCTAAAGTCCCTCCCAACTCAACAGCATATTGTAAATTATGACTTTAAATCTGTGAAGAATCTTAGAGGTCATTTACTTTAACATATTTATTTTACACTTGAGATAACTCAAGCCCAGAGTAATGAAGTGACTTGCCCAAAGAAACATAGATTAAAAATAATTGAAGTAGTATTCAAACACAGGACTTCTGACTTCAAATTCAGTGCTATTCACAATATAACATGATGTATAATATATAATTTGTATAATCACAACTTCAGAAATGGCTCAAGACATGTTCCAAAATCAATCAGAGTAAAACTCACTAATATGCTATGAGATCTTTCTGCAAGCACCAGGAAAAGAGTAAAATTATTACTGCTATGCAGACTAAAAAAAAAACAGGAACAGCCCACAATCACTTTTTTGAGCTTGGTATTTAAGAGCAAAGGATTGATGTATACCTGATAATATCTATATCTATATCTACATATATCTATATCTATATATATATATATACATATATATATACTCCAATTTTAAATATTTATTAAAAACTATCTGGCAAGCCAGGCATAGTGACATATTGATACTCACTGCTACTGGCAGAGGATGAGGCTGGTGGATTACTCGTGGTAAGGAATTCTGAGTTGCAATGTGACTAAAGCTGATCAGGTATCCATACTAGGTCAAACACCAACATCTTGAGCCCACAGGAATGAAAAGCCACCAGATTGCCTAAGGCAAGGTGAACTTGTCCAAGGCAGAAATGGAACAGCTCAAAGATTACTTCCTGATTAGCACTGCATTCTGGCTATCAGTGGCTACTGCATGCAAATAAGTGGACTCAGTCTAAAACAAACACATAAATAATGGCAGATGGTTTCATGAATTCATTTTTCTCATTTTTAGAATGCTTTAATGACAGGAAGGAGACTTTAATGATAGTTTAACTACTTATTTTTAAATTTCAAATAACAACCCTATCTCCAGCACAGGAGCAATAAAATTGAAAGTACTAAAAATAGGAAAACCATAACAAAATTAATAAATATTGTGCAGGATCCCTCTTGCTATTCAAAATAGAATACTAGTCTTCATAATTTCTTGGAAGTAAGTTATTTGCCTAAAGAACCAACTCAGTAGAACTCAATATTATTTGTTTAATTGTCTCTATACGAATGCTACCTTGGGTATTGGATTCAAGTATAATGAAGATGTAATTATCTCAGCTTTATTTTTCCATTCAAATCCTTCCATTTGGGGTACTGCCATGTCAATTTTTCACAGAGAAAGTATAGCTTTTCATTCACAATGACATGTAGCTTTAGGAGGGAATCAAAGGAAATCAAAATTAATAACCACATCATATCAATCTCCCTTAATCTCTTCACACTTCAATAATATAGTAATTTAAGACACACCAATATATTTTGAGATTGCCTTATTCTCCTACCTCCTTGGCACACTTACCTTTTTCATGATTTTCCTGTAACCTCTAGGCCTTTTAAAATTTAATAGGCAATATCCACTTTTTTCATTTGAAAAGAAGGAAGTATAGAATAGGATATTTTCTCTCTATATTTCTCTCTTACGAGAATTAATCATTTACAGGGAATTTCAAGGTTAGATGAGATTTCAGAAGCCATCAAGTTCACTTCAACCTATACAAAATTCCATTTTGAGTCATACTTTACAAGAAGTTATCCAGGTTTTGGTCAACTAGTTTAAGACCACAGCAGAGGGGGAATCCATTACTTCCTGCATTCTCATTCCATTTGGATAGCTTAGGAAGATTTTCCTTATATCATGCTAGAATTTGCATCTGAGAGACTTCCATTCCTTTTTCCCATTTCTATCCTATGGGGCTTAGAAGAACAATTCTGTCCATTTGCTATCCAGCACACCAAAGTGGCCCTTCCAAAGCATTTCATTTCTCCTTAAACCTCTCATGCCTACCCCTCCTCCACACTCTTAGCTAAGAACCTTGCTTCATATTTCGTTGAAAAAAATAGAGCACATTCTCAGGGAACTCCCTCTTCTCTCCTGTTCCTCATCTCACATTACTCAGATGCCTTTTCCTTCACACCTGTTTCACATGCAGTGATGGCCTTTCTCCTTACCTAGGAGGCCCTGAACAAATTTACACATTCTATCCTGTCTTCTGAAGTAGATCCCCCACCAAAAAACATCCTACCTTTTTTTCAGCCCATCTTCTATCTCCCTTATTCATTGTCTACTTCCCTACTATCTACAAACATGACTGGCTACTTCATTCTAAAAACAAACAAAGCCAAAATCAAAACAACAACAAAAACCCACCTCACTTGCTCCATCCACCTATTATGGCATATCTATGGGTAAACTCTCTGAGAAAGCTGTCTATAATAAGGGTCACAATTTTCTTTTTTTTACTCTTTTCTTAATTTTCTACTGGCTGCCTTATAACATAATCATTCAACCCAAACTGCTCTCTTTAAAGTTACTAACAATCTCGTAATTGCCAAACAAATGGCCCTTTTCGGTCCTCATTCTCGTGACCATTCTACAGATTTTGCCACTGTCAAAAAGCCTCTTTTCCTTGACAGGCCATTCCCTCTATACTGTTTCATTTGGTGAACTCATCAGCTCCCATGTATTCAATTATCATCTTTCTACTGATGATTCTCAAATCTATTTATTCAGCTCTGACCTCTCTGCTAACCTCCAGTCTCGAGTTCTCCAGTTTCCTATTGGTCATGTCAAACTGGATGTCACATACACACCTTCAGCTCAGCAAGCCCAAAAATTAATTCCTTATCCCCCATTCTCCATCAAAACTTTCTCTTCTACTCCAGTCCATCCTCCACTCAGCTGTCAAAGTGATATTCCTAAAATCCTATACTCAGCTGTCAAAGTTGTATTCCTAAAGTGCAGGTCTGACTATCAGGAAGTGATAGAAGTAAGTTTGGGACTCAGATTTGCTGACAATGATCTTTTTACTGTACCATATTGCCTCTAAATTAAATTACCAATTTTTTTTTACTATAAAAGCTACATTAAATCAAATTTCTTTCTAAAGAGAACTGGAACATGAGTCAGAAAAAAAAAAAAAAGTTCAAGGACTTACTTTACCGCCTACTACCTATGTGACCACTACTGCTAAGGGTGATATGCCTTCACGGATACTAGTCTTTCTCAGAAAGTGAATCAAAGCTGCTGGGGGAAGTCAGAATCCATAATATTGTGTGGACTTGGACCCAGAAAGGAGACCACATGGCAAATGCTAAATAAAATTACCTGGGGGAGGAAAAGGGAAAAAGAGCATTAGACCAAACAATTTGGGACATGGGGAGCTTTCCATCATAAGATAATGCTTCTATCCTCATTACCTTCTTTAGTTATACTTCTAAGAGTGAAGCAGAAGAGAAATAAAAGGAGAATGGGGCAAAATCTATAAGGCAACAACAAAGAAATTAATTAAGAAGAAGGCTCATAAGAAATTGGTATTTTAGAAACTTCGATTATGTGATGAACAAAAGGAAGACTAAAGAAGGAATAATCAAATATAAATACCATGACATAAAGAAGAAAAACTTAGAATAGGAAGAAATTGAAGCCAATCAATGAGCAGAATATTGTAAAAAAGAATTTTTAAAATGCAGAAAACAAACCAAAGAAAAAATTAAAAAGAAGTTGGAGAAGAAGACAAAAGAGATTTTGAATTTCCCTCCTTAATGGAGAAGGAAAGAAGATAGAAAAGAATAAGATAGGAAGGAAAAGAGATAAATTAATGAATAAATTAAGTAAAATTTTGAAAAATAGAGGAAAGGGTGACAAATAAGAGGTAGAGATTTGGGTTGACATTGAGGGGAACAGAATCTGTAGTAAGAGAATTGGTTTGCCTTAAAATTGATGAAAAAACACTGACAGGGACAAAGTACTGTCTTTAAAGATAATTTTAAGTGTGAATATATTAAACAATAAAATAAAAACAAAATAGAGTGACAGACTGGATAAGAAACAAAACTCCCCAATCTATTACTTACAAGAAACTCATATGAAAAGCAGAGACATAGTCAGAATAAAATCGAGAGCCTGAAATAAAATTTAACATGTACTGGTTAATTCCAAAACAGCAGGAGTTGCAATCAGGCTATCAGACAAGCCAAAGACAGATATTCACAATATAAACATATAAAAAAGAGGAAATAACATTATTCTGAAAAGAACCATAAGTAGCAGCCTACTCCTGCTCTTAACAAAGCAGTGAACATTTCTTTCCTTGTCACTCCATTTTGGCGCCAAATTCGCTGGCTATGCACTCTTCTCTCTTGAGGAGATTGATCCCTTCCCCAGTCTCCTAAGTCATGTAACTGTAAAATCTTATCTATCACCATTGTAAGAGGGCTCCCTACTTCCCCAAGTAACAGATTCAAAATTAGGTGTTTATAAGTAGGGGGAGCTGTCCTAATTATTAAATTCCTATGAGGGATTCCCATGGGATCTTCCTAATACTTGTCTGCAGTTCCTGTCATGATAGCAGTCTTCATTTCCTCCTCCTTTAGCCTTGCGATACAATCTCTAAGTGAATACCAAGATCTATACTCAGTGGGCCACATAGAATCAGTAGTATATCTCTTATTGCATCCCTCAGCAGCTAACGCCAACAGAATAGTCCTGCCAGCACCATCTCCTTGCTGATATTCCCTAAAAGC
>CM053622.1:462750040-462769602 GCA_028646595.1 Phalanger gymnotis
TCTGCTCCCCTCGGCTGGGGGCTGGGAGGTCCGTGTGGGACCGACCTTGCCCAGAGACCATCCAGGCTGTCCTGCGGTGGAGCCCTGCTTCCCTCTGCCACTTTGTGGGTTCTGCAGCTCTAAAATTGGTTCAGAGCCATTGTTTTATAGGTTTTTGGAGGAACTTGGTGGGGAGCTCACGCCAGTCACTGCTTCCCAGACGCCATCTTGGCTCCGCCCCCCCCCCTCAATATCTCTTAATATCTCAAAAACATGAATATTGTCAATTAATTATTTCTGGTTCTCACTGTGGATTTAGTTCATCTATTAATCTATTTTTTATTTATTTTTGATGATACCTTTTGTATCAATTTATTTGATAGTTCTTTGTTAGTAATGTGTTGTATCCTAAATGTGGTTACTATGCATCTCTTCATAGAAACTTGGCTAATGCTTAACTTCGATTTTTCAGAGTGGCTGTATTCCATGTTTTGCAATCATATAAGAACATTGGAAAAAAAATTATGGTTTTTTTGTTTGTTTTTTGCCGGGGAAAGGCAGGGCAATTGGGGTTTAAGTGACTTGCCCAAGGTCACACAGCTAGTAAGTGTGTCCAGTGTCTGACACTGGATTTGAACTCAGATCCTCCTGAAGGCAGGGCCAGTGCACTACTCACTGCACCAGTTAGCTACCCCCCCCCCCAAAAAAAAAGACATTAGATTTAACAAGATGGACTTTGGTTTAAGGAAGATGTTTATGGTGATGGTGGTGATGATGATAATGATGGAATTTCACAGATATAGTTCAGCCTCCTATTTTTCTCCTGTTTGATTCTGGGTCCAGCTCATTGCCCATTTTGACTGTCTATATAAGATCTGTACAACTACTGAGCGATAATATCTACAGGTTGTCCATGTCACTTTATAACATGGTTGGGCAACAGACATGATTTATCCATGTGTTTTCCACATATAGATAGTTAGGCAAAACTCTGAGGTCAATCCTGCTTCTTGGATAAAATTTATTGACTTTATTAAACCTTAGTGTCTCCATGACATTTCTGATAGCTAGTATAGTATGTCTATCACCTTTTTTGTA
The DNA here is from genome assembly GCA_028646595.1 of Phalanger gymnotis. Lineage (NCBI taxonomy): Eukaryota > Metazoa > Chordata > Mammalia > Diprotodontia > Phalangeridae > Phalanger > Phalanger gymnotis. Next base: position 462,751,118 of record CM053622.1, read on the forward strand.
TAGGTAAATTGAAGCTTAGTAATTGGTTTGCTCATTTGTCTAAATAGACTTTAATCCCACCTGTTCTATTCTTTCTTTAATTGTTGTCCAAATTTTGGCCAGACCTTGGAACTCACATCCCTACATTCTCAGTCTCATTGATAAGTGTTAATAACTGAGTGAGAACACAGGAATGCAGAATAGGAGGTAGAAGATACCAAAGTCAGTGTGATATAACAAACGCAGCACAAGAGATTGTACTGGAATGGTGGCTCTTGAAAACAGCTGAAACAATTTATAGGTAATTACATAATTTCTTCCAAGCTACTTGTATATGGCCACATTATAGAAAAGAAGCTGGCTAGTATGTCTTGAACTAGGTGGAGAGTAGCAAGAAAAAATCTTTTACATAATGATGGATACATGGATAAGCCTTGTGGATGCAGGGGATGAATGATGATACAATGGCAGCAATGTTTGATCTTGTGTATGTTCATCCTACTGATGAAAAGGGGAAAGGCATGATTAGTGGGTGTCTATGCTGGTTTCAATGCCTGTAGTTTATAATACTTCAGAGTCAACACCAGGGTTATAGAAAATAATGATGTTGTCGTTAGATCCAACCAAGAGCTTTCTGCGTGAATTTTATCATATAGAAACTTCAAAATTCCCACCCCTATAGAATGATCCCCAGCTGCATTTGATATCTGATAAAATGTCATGCTAACAAAATTGTCATACTATACCTAAACAAACTTTTGTTTAGCCTAACCAATGTACCTTTTGAACTCAGTTCTCATGAGTTCTTAAACATAAAGTGAATGTTGACAATTATATTTGCATAGTCACTCATTTCCCTTATAAATTCCTGCCCTTTACTGTTTGTTCAATCTTTAAATTAATTCTATCTACTAAAAATTTAGACCTGACCATCAGACAAAAGGCAATAACCTAAACAATAGCAAAACAATAACCATAATGTATGTATCAATTTAAGTTTATAAAACATATATCTCATTTCATGATTTTAGCAACCTTATGAGAGAGATATGAATGACCCCATTTTACAGATAAAGAAACTGAGGCTAAGAGAAGTGATATGTGAAGTTAGGTTTTGAAACTGTCTTCTGACTCCAGGACCAGAGCTATTCTTGCCTCACTGAGATTCTTAATTTTGTCTAGGGCCAATTCTCAATAATTGTGACTCCCCCACCTAATGTGACTCACTGAATATATGTTCTAGGTTCCTCCATGTAGTCAAAGAGAGTCAGTAGACCAGCATGTTTTTGCCCAAAATTTCTGCTAACCTAGGAAACAAAGAAATCACTCTGTTCTCTGGCTCCAGAACTCAATAGACAGAATGCACAGAAGAAAAATTAATAGGAAAGGTTAGGAGAAAAAGGATTCTTAACAATTATACACAAAAGTTTGTCATCCATCTGATCATAAATTTTGATGATGCTACCATTTCTTTGAAAGTGGGCAATGAAAGTAAAATTATTAGCTAAATCACTTCTTTTGGCCAAACTTTAAATAGGTATTCTATGTCCTTTTGTACAATCTATTTGCATTTTCCCAATGGTGCATAATATAACAGCTAGTTTTACTCTACATGTTTTACATAGTAGAAACTCAGATTTATAAAGCCCCAGAAGTTTGCAAAGGGTATCATATGCATCATGAGGTAGGGGCCATTTTTACCCTCATTTTATAATGAAGAAACTGAGTCTCAGAGTTGTCTGGTGAATTGCCCAAGGTTCCTGGCTTATAAATATCTGAGTAAAGGTTCAAAATTGAGTCTTCCTGAATTCACACCCAGCAAACTACTTATATTAAAATGCTCCCTCTGCATATCATATCAGAAATGGGACTTTCACTGTACTCATGGTTCTTTTTGACAGCTATTTTTGATCTACCATCACTGTACAAGGAGTGTGATGTTCTTAAGTAGCCATTGTCCAAGGTCCCCATAATAAATGACTTGATACTAAAGGAAGTGGCACTTTTATATTACTGAAATTATTTTAAGGAACATTGTTGGGTAGGGAGTTCCAAACTCCTTGTTAATTTAATCTTTGATTTTCTCCAAAAATGGATGCATGAAGCATCCTGTAAGAAATTTATTAAGTCAATGAGCTAACCAGTTTTTCCCTTGGCTCACGTCCCTTAACATTTTAATTATGTAATACATTTTAGATCCAAGAATTATTTTTTCCAACTATGTGACAATCTTATTCATAGGGAGGTGGGATCTTTCCCCTCATAGTATATTGGAGTACATAGAATCAAAAGTTAATATTACCATTTCTTTTGATTTTAAAGTTGATATATACTTACTAATATTGGAACCATTTCATATCTAAGAGAAGTTTTTTTAAAACTCAGGTGAGAAAAATTGATGGTTGATCAAAAAAGATGATTTTTTTCTCTCTCACATATGACACAAATTTTGGTAGGAAAAAAGCAAAAAAAAACATTTATAAAGCATCCACTGTGCACATAGGATTGTGATAGGTATGAGTAGACTTGTACAAAAAGAATATATTTATCCTTGTCCTCCAAGATCTTACTTTCCATCAGTTTAAAAGGAAACTGGATCATTATAAGCCTATTTTTTCTCTCAAATATAACCATATAATTTCTAAATTATTTTATCTCCATTGCTGCCACATTAAAACTGTAGCACTTTGCATTGCATTCCTTATATTTTCTTGCTAAAAATCCACAAAATGCACTAGTAATATTAAGCTGTAATTATTCTATTGCCATATAGATATTTAAAGCAATATTTTTTACAAGTGTTTGCAACCTATCTCTTAAAATACTACTCAATTTCTCAAATAAAGGAAAATGTGGAAGAACATTTATTAGTACAATGCTTTCATAAATATTTTAGCAGCATAGTAGATTGCAGAAAGATATTTTATGGCAGAAAGCAATATTCAAAAGACACTTAATTTAGCCATTTTAGATGTGGTGATATTAAAAGAACACGATTGTGTTTATATAATAAAAATCACATCTTTGCAAAAATAAATTTTTCTGAAAATCTTGAGATATATTACATGAAGAATATGGACTTTAACATACATATGGTAAGGGATAGAACATATAGAGATAGGTGACAAGTGTTCCGAAGAGGGAAAAAACAGTGGAAAATTCATGTACTACCAATTTATAGTAAATTTATTAAATTAAGTAATTTCCCCCAAAATTGCTTTTTTCCCTTGATTTTACCCTTTATTTCACTGGCACTGCCATTACTACAAGCAACTCACAATTCCCTCTTTCCTTCATTTCATATTATCAATAATCGGAAATCTTTTCAGTTCTTCCTTTGAATTTGTTTTCAAGAATGAATGAATGAATGAAAGTAAAAGTATTTTTAAGAGCTCACTGTGTTCCAAGCTCCATGCTAACTGCCCAAAATGAGATAACAAAAAAGCTCTCAAAGAGCTGCCCTTATAATAGGGGAAGAAAACACATAAATAGCAGATAAAACTTTAGACAGAGTAAGGAAAACTTTGGTTAAAATATAGGCTTAGACATTGACTATATTCATGACTCTACTCATGCCACTTGACTTCATTATACCTCAGTTTTCTCAACTGTAAAATAAGAAGATTGGACTCAGATTAATCTAAGATCCTTTCCAGCTATAAATATATAATCCTCTGATTCTTTCAATTTCCATAAACACCAAACTAGAACAAACATTCTTAAAAACAGATTTTTCACTGTCACTCCCCTACTCATCAATACCACATCATGGAACACCAAGACTCACAGGATAAAATTCAAATATCTGAACCTGACATTCACAAAGTTCCTCTAACTTCTTAGAATGGCATTTATCATGTGTTGTCTCACTAATTCCCAACAAGAATTCTCTATCCTTGACTTATTTCCTAAATGTTCCCTCAAGTCGTCAAGTATTTCATGTTAATTACAATTTTTCCTCATACTGTAATTCTATTTGGGAAGATGTTTCTGATGCCTTTCTACCTGTTCAAACCCAGGACATTTAAAAAAGGTTTCTCTTCATATTCTGTCGCTACCATAACAACGACAGCAACAACAACAAACAGTTGGCATTTATATAGCTCTTTAAAGTGTGCAAAGTATTTTACATACATTATATCATTTGAGCCTTAAAACAACCCTATATAAAAGGACTACAGTTATTAACCTCATTTTACAGGATACTGAAACAGAGAGTTAGAAATGATAATAGTTTTTCTTTGGTCGTGCGGCTCAGCTAATGAGCGTTAGAGATACGATTTAAATCCAGATCTTCAAAACTGCAAGACCATCTCTCTATTTCCTACACTATACAATGCCTTCTCTAAGCTATTTTATTACGTGCATATAATTGCTGTATATGTTTTCATGTATAAAGGGGCAATGGAAGATGTGAAAAGTTGAAGAGAAAGATATATAACGCTCAGTCCAAATTCCCTGTAATATCATTTCAAATTGTTTGTAAATATGTGTTATGTATCTTTTGTCTTCCACTAGGGCAGGAATCATATAGTTTTGTTTTTAAATATTTTCATACTCCACAGTTTTTATATTATATATATGTGTGTGTATGTATATATATATATGTATATATATGCTAGCAAAAGTTTTATGTTAAATAAAAAAAATCAGTAAATTGTTAAGTTTCCACTTTAGGGAGCATAATATCTTTGTTCAAATTGATCCTTATACTTTGTGAGGGTTGGCATATGAAAGTATTGACTGAGCTAGGACTTTGTTGTAAAATGAAAAATCTATGAAATTCAAAAATATTTCAGAAATTCTAAAGCAACTTTCTTTATCATTGTCCTCATATCAAACCAGAACCTGTTAAATGCATATAAAAAGGACAAACTTCATTGTGTTTAGATTGTAAACAGAATATACATATATGTATATATATACACACAAATATACATGTATATATGATATATATATATAATGTCTTTGCTAATCATCCATCTATTAGTGGTTATAAAAAAGGCTTTCATAAAATTATTATTATAAAAGCATACTTTTGGGAAAATCCAAAATTACAGGAAAAAACAATCTCATATCCTTCTGAAGAAAAATAAATATGATATTACTTATAATAGACTTGTTGGCTTCAATTGTACTTAGAAAATCACTTCCACATGATGGTGCACAGTGTTATATCTGAGGCAAAGCTACTTTGATGTCACTAAATACCTTTTCAGCATAACCAAAAGACAGATCTAAATGTTAGCTCTCTTCTAGGAATAATTGTGAATAAACTCACAGTTAACGAATCAGTACTTTATAATACAATACAGAGAAACTCTACTATTTGACACGATGGGTATTTTTGTCTTTGTTTTGAGAAATAATCATTCTAGGACTATTGGTGCTGATTCACAAAGGAATCCTAAATACTTCAAAAGAAAAATAAACTAAAAGCATCAATAAAAAATAAATGTAATTTAACCTTCAAAATATCATCATAACCCAAATCATCTCTTTGTATTTGACATCGTTGAAGCAGTTCACAAAGTAAGTTAAATTAGTTGTAAGCTCCTAGAGGGCATCAGAAATAGAGAAAATAAGCAATATTGACACAGAAAAACCATAAAAGGATAATTATGTTAAGATTTAAGTCAATTGCATACTATCGGCAAACAAAAAGCTAAATATATTTAGTGTGACTACAAAGAAAGAGTTGGGATAGTTGCCTATTAAATGGCTTAGGAAATAGAAGAATATTCTTGGGGAAAGGCATAAAACTCCTAATTGGGCATAATGAGTTTACGCTACTGTATGTCAAATGGGCCTTCATGGCTTTGTGGAAAGGTTTTTTTTTTTGGAGGGGCACTTTACGGTCTCCTAGTGATACCCAAAACATACCCCCACACCCCTAAATATTATAACTATTCAAAGGCTTTCCTTTCGTCCTTAGGACTAAAGTTGTATCTCTCTGTTTCATTCTCACTCTGAGCAGACTAACTTAATTTCTTTACCAAGAAGCCCAAGATCATCCAAATGCACACTCAACTTCCTTCTCCCAGACTTCAAATTCATTATATTAATTCTCCCTTTCTTTCCTCCTGTATCACCAACAAAATATTCCCAGCGCCATTGGTGACTATGAAAATGCTGATGTAGTTCTGAATCACAAAATATAACACACTCTGTATAAGAAAGATAGAACCAAAACATTTATTCAAACACTAGAAAGCCAAATCCATTATGGCAACAAAGAAATCCATACACAATAACAATGAAGGTGGCACCACCATCCCAAAGCCTCCCCCTGCTAGGGCCTTCCCGCAAACAAAAACTCACAGCTAGCTGCTTGCCTGTTTCCTCTCTCTCCCTCAGCTCTAACTGCTCAAATCCACTTCTTCTGTTCTGCTGCACCCTTCCTGTTCCACCTGTTCAGTAAGCTCTTCCTACCACAGGCTTTATATGACTTAGGCTTCCATGAGACTTAAGCAAGTAACATGGACCTATTAATGGATGGAAAAGATCTTTAAATTAAGCAAAAACACATCAATAATACACCTCCTTCCTTGTTCTCAGATGGAATAAAAGTGTTTTTCCTCTGCCTTTGATTTTATTTCCTTCAGTCTTTTCTGAGACCTCTGCTCCATTTCCTCTACTTTTCATCTTTACTCCTTTCACCACTCCTAGTTGCTTCCCTTCTTGGTAGAACATGACCAGTTCTTCACAGCCTTTAAAAATACCATCACCACCAGCAGCAACAATGACAATATTTTCCTTTATCTACCTTTCAAGCTGTCATTCTCTATATGCCTTTCCCTTCACTGTCACACTTCTAGGAATACAAGTCTGCTCTTTACCTCTTACTAATTACTCAGCTTCCTTTGATCTAGCTCATTTCCTCAATGCTCTATAAAGTCTACTCTCTACAAGATCACCAGAGACTGCCCAAGCAATATTTTCTGCTAAGCTTTCCATACTTCTTTATCCAACTCTCAACCATGTAATACTGTTAACCTCCTCCTCCTGGGTACTTTTTTTTCTTCTTTTCTTTTTCTTTTTTTCTTCTTAAAATTCAAATTGAACAAGTCCAAACCTGAGCTCATGATTTTCCCTCCAAAACTTGTCCCCCATATGCATTGCATTTTTGTTAATGGCACTACCATGCTGTCATAGTTTTGCAAACTTGTCTTTGACTCTTCTGCCTTCACCTTCCATCCACTGTCAAATTGTGTTGCTTGCATACCTTTAATATATGTCTTATTTATTTTCTTTTTTTCACATGAGCTTTCAGCCTCTCACACTCTTCCCCAGTTTAATACCTCCATTTGCATGCTGCTATTATATATTTCTAACTATTCATGTTGGTGCTAATTTCCTTCCTGTTAAATATAGCATTCTTATTCTTCAGTTTCTTTTTTCTAGATCTTCATGAGGTCATGACCCCTAACCATGTATGTCTCTAAACATCTGTTCTGGACCTTCTATTCTCCCTCTATACAATGTTGCTTAGTTAGCTCATACCATAGGTACAATTATCATCTTTATACAGATGATTCCCAAATCTACTCATCCAGCCCTAATTTTTCTTGAACTTCAGTCTTGCATATTCAACTGCATTTTGGGCATTTTAATTGAATGGCCTATAGTTATCTCAAAACAAAATATGTCCAAAACAGACCAATTGTCTCCAACACCACACTCTCAATTCCTATTCTTTCCTCTTCCCATCTTTGCTATTGTTGGCATGGGCATCACTATCATTTCAGGAACTTGGGCTGCAAACCTTGGTGTCTGTCATCTTGGACTCCCAACTTTCACTAGCTTTTTGAAATAGCCTTCCAGGAGGTCTCCCCGACTCAAGTGTATCCCCATTCTACTCCATCACCCACTCAACTGCCAAAGTGATTGTCCTAAAGAGTTTTAACCACATCATCATTTTACTTAAAACACTTCAATGGTTCTCTATTACCACTAATATCAAATGCAAAATAATCAATTTGACACTTAAAGCACTTCCAATATCCCCTCCTTCTTTTCCAGTTTTCTTATACTTTATTCCCTTCTATAGAGTATATAATATAGTTACAATGTCCTATTAACTATTTTTGTATAGGAATATCCATCCACCTTGCCATTCTGCATTTTCACTGGCTGTCCCTATGTCTGTAATGATTTCTCTTCTCACCCTTGCCTCCTGGTTTCCCTTGCTTACTTCGAGGCTCAGCTCGAATCCTACATTATGCATGATGCATTCCCCTTCTCTCTCCCCCACCCCAAATACATGCTGCTGCTAGTACTTTCTCCTTCCATTCACACTGGATATATGTTTGTATATGGATATATGTTTGTATACATATATATACACACGTATGTATGTATGTGTGTATATATACATATAAACACACATAAGTATGTACTTATACACATGCATACACACATATATGTACATATATATGTGTGTATGTATGTGTATATATATATATATATATATATATATATACACAGATATCATAGGAATCTGGTCCACATTTGTGTAGGGTTGAAGAACCTGGGCCATTAACTGTGTCATGGCTTAACCAAGTGCTAGATACCTCATAGGTGCTTAATAAATGTTTATTGAGATTTCCAGGGGAGGAGTCAAGATGACAGGGTAGAGAAAGCACTCAGCAGAGGTCTCCCAACATTCCCCTCCAAAAAACTTTGAAATAATGCCTCAAATTGAATTCCAGAGTGTCAAAGCAGACAAAAGGTCAGAGTGAAATATTCTTCCAGCCCAAGACAACTTAGGAAATCAGAAAGGGAGATCTGTGACACGGAAGAGAAGACTGGCTTTGATCCCACACGGATGAAACACCAGTGGTGTGACTAGGTTGTGGTGACACAAGTAGTAGCAGTTTTGAGAGGTATCAAGACAGAGACAGTGAAGGGATCTGGAACTGGTCAGGAAGAAATTATAGGGGATACGTAAGACCAGACCTTGGCAACTATATACGCTATACCCAATTCTGGCTCATCGTTCAAGGGCAGAGAGGAGCATTTTCATTCAAGAGGGAGTGGGAGCAGAGTAGTAGTATCACTTTCTGGTCCTAAGGGATTAGAGACCCAGAGGAACAGTATCTTTTCCAGTCATAAGAGAACAGGGGCCTTGAGGATCAGTATCAATTTCAATCCAAAGAGATCCGGGACCTTTCCTTGATAAGGAACAGAATTGCAGTGTAGGAGAACAATGGCCACACCTCTCCTCAGATCATTTCAACTTGGAAGCACCAAAAACTTCCAAGTTCACCCAAACTAACTCTGAACACAACAATGTGAAAAAGTCCGAAGCCTGAGACCATTGCCCTCTCCCATACCTCATTACTGCTTAAGCAGTACATAGGGGAAATTGTAAATCTGTAAACATATACATCAACAAAAGAGAGGAAGAGCAGATCAATGAATTGAGCATTCAACTGAAAAAATAGAAACAAAAAAAATGATTAGACATGAAAATGGAAATCTAGAAAATCAAAGGAGTGATTAGTAAAACTGAAAGAAAGAAAAAAATGAACTAATAAAACTAGGAGCTAGTTGAATAAAAACAAAACACAAATAAAGCAACAGTTAATTTGATTAAAAAAAACACTACTATCAAAATTGAAAAGGTCGAATTCACCACCAATGAAAATGACTTCAAGCAATTATTAGGAGTTAATTTACCCAATTATATGAAAATAAAACTGACAATCTAAGTAAAATAGATGGATATTTGCAAAAATATAAACTGTTTAGATTAACTGAAAAGGAAATAGGATACTTAAATAACCATGGTGTAGAAAAAGAAATTGAAAAAGCCATCAATGAATTCCCTAAGAATAAATCCCCAGGAAAACTGAATTCTATCAAGCATTTATGGAATTATTAATTTCAATACTGTACAAGTATTTGAAAAGTAAAAACAAGTAAAAGAGTTCTACCAAATTCTTTTTAATGATACAAATTTTTTTTGATATCTAAACCAGGAGAGCTTAAACAGAGAATGAAAATTATGGACCAATTTACTTAGATTACTGATGCAAAAAATTATGTAAAATAATTGCATGGACATTACATCAACATACTACAAAAATACACTATCATTAAATAGGATTTATACCAGGAATGTGACATGATTAATGATATCAATGAAAAGAAACAAGAAAAATCATATGGTTATATCAGCAAATGAAGAAAAAGATTTTGACAAAATATAACATTCATTCCCATTAAAACATTAACAAGCAGAGGAAAAAATGGAGCCATTCTTAAAATAATAAATATCTATCTAAACTTAAGAGCAAGAATTATCATCAGTGGTGATAAACTTGATGCCTTTGCAATAAGACGAGAAGTGATTCAAGGATGTCTGTTACCTCCACTTTTATTCAACAGTGTACTAGAAATGCTAACTATATCAATAAAACAGGAAAAAAGAAATTGAAGGAATAAACATAGGGAATGAGGAAACAAAACTATCACTCTTTGCAAATGATATGATGGTATACTTAGAGAATGTTAAGCAATCAACTAGAAAACTAGTAGAAACAACAATTTTAGCAAAGTTTCAAGGATATAAAATGAACTCACATAAATCATCAACATTTTTATATATTACCAACAAAAATTACCAAGAAGAGATAGAAAATAATTCCATATAAAATAATGAAAGACAATATAAAATACTTGGGAATCTACATGTCAAGACAAACCCAGGAATTATATGAACATAGTAATGCTTCACACAAATAAAGACAGATGCACACAACTGGAGAAGTATTGCTTGTTCGTGTATAGGCTGAGCCAATACGATTAAAGTGGCAGTTCTACCTGTTAATTTCCTTATTCAGTGCCACACCAATCAAACTGCCAAAGAATTATTTTATGCAGCTTGAAAAATAATAACAAATTTCATCTGGAAGAATAAAAAGTAAAAAATATCAAAGGAATTAATAGAGAAAATATGAATGAAGGTGGTAGTACCAGATTTCAGACTTTATTACAAAGCAATAATCATCAAAATAATCTGGTCCTAGCTAAGAAATAAAGCAATGAATCAGTGAAATAGATTAGGTACACAACACAAAGTGGGAAATGATCACAGTAGCCTCATGTTTGATGAACCCAAAGATACAAGCTTTTAGGACAAGTACCAATCATTTGATGAAAATTGCTGCTAAATCTAGAAAGCAATTTGGCATAAACTAGACATAGAGCAACATCTCACACAATGCACTATGATAAGGTCAAAAGGGATAGTTTGGACATACAAAGGATATGAACAGGTAGTTTTCAGAAGAAAAAATCAAAGCTATCAATAGATGTATGAAAAAATTCTCTAAATCATTGCTGATTTGGGGAATGAAAATTAAAAAAAAAAACTCTGAGATACTACCTCACACATATCAGATTGCCTAACAAAAGAGAAAGGAAAATTATAAATGTTGGAGGGGATGTAGAAAAATTGCACAGTAATAGACTACTTATGGAGTTGTGAACTAGTCCAACTATTTTAGAGAAAAATTTGGGACCATGACCAAAGGCCTATAAAACTGCACATACCCTTTGACTCAGCAACACCAGCACTAGGTCTGTATCTCAAATAGGTCAAAGAAAAAGAAAAGAAAATATTTACAAATCAATCTTCATAACAGCTTTATTTTTTGTAATGGCAAAGAATTAGAAATTAAGGGGCTGCTGATCAGTTGGGGGAAGTTGTGGTATATGATTTTCATGGAATACTGTTATGTTATAAGAAATGACAAGCAGGATGGTTTTGGCGAAATTTGAAGGAAGACCTTTGTGAATTGATGCAGATTCAAGTGTGCAAAACTAAATTATTGTTTTGATCACCTTTGAAAGACTTAGCTACTCAGATCAAGACAATGATCCATGAAAATTTCAAAGGACCCTTGATGAAAATTTTTATCCACTCCCAGGGGGATTTGTGATGAACTCTGAATGCAAATTGAAACATACATTTATACTTTCTTTTTGTTTTTGCAACATAGCTAATACAGAAGTGTTTCGCATGCCTTCATATGTATAATTTATATCAAATTGCTTCTCTTATCAAGGAGCAAGAGGTATTGGTGAGAGAGAAATTGGAACTCAATTTTTAAAAAAAATGAATGTTAAAATATTTTTAGATGTAATTTGGAAATAATGAAATAAATTAAAATATATTGAAAAAGTTATTGAATGATCACATCAGCAAAGTTGCAGGATGTAATATAAATCCACATAATCATCAACCTTTCTGTATGTTACCAACAAAATCCATGGTGAAAAATGCTATCCACATCCAGAGAAAGAGAACTTCATCACAGCCACAAGGCCAGGAAGAGATAGAAAGAGAAAATCCAATTAAAATAATTATAAATATTATAAAAGACTTGGGAATCTACCTGACAAGACAAAACCAGGGAATTTAAAAGCACATTTACAAAATGCTTTTCACATAAGTAGAGATGAATTTCACAAATTACAGAAATATGAAAATGATAATTCTACCTAAATTAATGTATTTATTCAGTGTCATGCCAATCAAACTGCCAAAGAATTATTTTACAGATTGAGACAAAAAAAGGCTAATGAAATTCATATGGAAGAAGAAAAGGTCAAAAAAAAATCAAAGGAATCAATGAAAAAAAATGTAGAGTAACCTTCCAGTACCAGATTTGTATTTATATATATTTTCACCCTCTACATGTAAAAGTAATTTTAACTTCTTTTCAAATTTTGAGTTCTAAATTCTCAAACTGAATTCAAACCAGTAATCATAAAAACAATCTCTTACCCACTGAAAAATAGAACAATGGATCAATGGGATAGATTAGGCACACAATATACAATAGTAAATGACCACATTAATCTAAAAGTTGATAAATCTCAAATCTAACTTTTTGGAGCTAGAACTAATCATTTAACAAAAACTGCTGGGAAAACTGGAAAGAAGTTTGGCAGAAACTAGCTATAGAGCAGTCCTGCACAACTTGGTAGTAGATAGGTGCCAAAATTGAAATGGGCTAATTTTCTTCAGGCCACAGATAGGTTTTTAGTGGCTCACTTTCTAAGAAAAGGTATAATTAATGATTAAACTGTTTTGCAAATAAACAATATTAAAAAGGGAAAATTCAATTAATTACACTTAATACTTAAGAGTTTAGAGAGCATTACAAAAATGCAAAATGGATAATTTTGATTAGATTAAGTTGAAAAGTTTTTGCACAAACAAATCCAATGCAGCCAAGATTAGGAGGCATATAGAAAATTGGGAAAGAATTTTTACAACTAATGTCTCTTACAAATACCTTGTTTCTAAAACGTATAGAGAACTGAGTCAAATTTACAACAGTCCAAGTTGTTCCCCAATTGATAAATGATCAAAGACTATGAACAGGCAGTTTTTAAAGCAAGAAATTAAAGCTATCAATAGCCATAAGAAAAAATGCTCTTAATCACTATTGATTAGAGAGATGGAAATCAAAACAACTCTGAGTTACTACATCACAATTGGCTGACATGACCAAACAGAAAGTGATAAATGTTGGAGAAGATGTGGGAAAGTTGGAACTCTAATTCATTGTTGGTGGTGCTGTGAGCTGATACAACCATTCTGGAGAGCAATTTGGAACTATGTCCAAAGGGCTATAAAAATGTGCATACCCTTTTTCCCAGCAATATCACTCCTAGGGTTGTATCCCAAAGAGATCATAAAAATGAGAAAAGGACCCACATATACAAAGATATTTATAACAGCTCTTTCTGTGGTGTCTAAGAACTGGTAATTGAGGGAATGACCATCAATTGGGGAATGGCTGAACAAACCGTAGTATATGAATGTAATTGAATACTATTGTTCTATAAGAAATGATGAGCAGGCGGACTTCAGGAAAACCTGGAAAGATGTATATGAACTGATGTTGAGTGAAATCAGCAGAACCAGAAGAACATTGTACACAGTAACAGCCACAGTGTGTGAGGACTGATTTTCGATAGACATAGCCCTTCTCAGCAAGCAAGGACCTAACACTTTTCCAGTGGACTCATGGTGGAAAATGCTATCCACATCCAGAGAAAGAGAACTTCATCACAGCCACAAGGCCAAGCAGTAAAAAGACTGAAACAAGGTGAGTCACTTGACTCCAAGTTCAGTGCTTTCACCACTATAAAATTCTGTCATTTGAAATCTAAATGGAAGTCTTGACATGTACTCTTTCCTCAAAGTAAACCCATTACTAAAACAATTATTGGCACATCATATAAAGCACACATGTCAGCAGACAACGTCTTTTTTCTGTGCAAGATTATACAGAGATTTTAGAAAATGAATACTGGGGTAGATTCATGGTTTGACACATTAAACAAAATAAATATACTAAAAACAACATACCTCAGTCCCTTGTCTTTAGAATGTAAATATCATGCTTTTTGGCAAGAGGTAGACAAAATATCTGGATAATTGAACTTTTCACAGTTTAATCTGATACTTTGGCATTTTCACAATATAGAGTATGAGATTTACATCTAGAATTATTGACAGTATATACTAGAAAGCCAACCAATTTTTAGGATAATTTAGGCCATTACAATCTTCTTTATGCATGTGCTCATGTGGAGTGTATCATTTTGAAGGTTTCTATGTCTGTTTGAGCATAGGTAAAAGTTGAACAAATGATGGCTTGGCAAAATCTGTGCTTGGTGGTGCACGCTCCACCAGCAATCATCATGAACATATTTTAGGAGCTGTGTTTGGCAGGTGTGATACAAAGATGACCTTCCCCAAGATACTCTCACAACAGCTGCATATGGATAGGGTATATTAGTTTGCTGGCTGGCTTAGCATTCAGCTGTGTGGTAGATGTAAGCTGAATAGGATTCTAGAAGTTTTATAAACTTGTTAATGTTATTTTATTCTTATGGACTCATACTTTTTATCATGCTCTTATGGTGTTTCAGGAAAATTTTGTTTCTATGTAAAGTTTTATGACAGAATAGGGATGTTTCCCTATCACCACATCTGGTGAATTCTACTTTTTAGCATGAGTATGAATGATAATTTGCAAATTATCAGCTACCAAGTAGAGCATTTTTTTTCTAAATCACGAAGGCCTGCTGCATAATTAGATGCTTTTGTCAATATGCAGATCAATCTTTTTTTTTCAAAGCACAGAAAATAGAATTACATTTACAATTTTGAAACAAGACCCACTATTACTGAATGTCAAAATGTCCTTATTTCTGAAAGTACCATATGATAAAATAACATTATAATTAAAAATTATCTGATTAGTCGTTATTAATAACTAATGCAGCTCCATCCAACATGTGACACTAATCTTATGTTCTCAAAGACATGAATTTTTACTTTTCCCATGGTAATTTAAGGGTTAAGAAAAAGGAATAATTCATAGCAACACTTATTTATAGGTAAGCTGTGTGTATACTTGGTTCTGGAAAGTGACACCTACCAAATTACTCTGTAGAGGTAGCAATTGACCATGGCCTCTTTAACTGGGATTATCTAAACTGGCCAGGTTGAAAGGTCAGCTTTTGTCCACAAATTCCACAAAGGCTCTGCAATGTCTCCTCTTGGCATGAGGATAACCATGGGTTCTCAAAGGCTATTTACAACAGAGTAAAATCTAGCATATTCTACCAACCAATCAACAAACATGGATTAGGCACTGAGTATGGGATTGGCACTGTGCTAGGTGATAGAGGTACAAATATGAAGAAAAATGATTCCTGCTCTCACAGAATTTACACTGTAATGGAAAGTAGCACACATACATGAGAACACACATGCATATGACCCCACAGAAATGAAAACACACACAGAGTCTGTTTCTCTGTCTCTATTTCTCTGTCTCTGTTTCCTTGTCTCTCTGTCTCTCTGTATGTCTCTGTCTGTCTCTCCCTGTTTCTCTGTCTGTCTCTGTGTCTCTCTGTGTCTCTGCTTTGTCTCTCTGTGTCTCTGTCTCTGTCTCTCTGTTTCTGTCTCTCTGTCTCTGTTTCTATCTCTGTCTCTGTCTCTCTCTCTCACTATCTGTCTCTCTCTCTCACACACACATACACACATACATACACACATACACATTTGCACATGAGTTTTGACATGACCCTGGGAGCAGGGAGTCATTAGCTTCTGGAGCAACCAGGAAAGGCTTCCCAAAGAAGCTGATATTAGAACTTAGTCTTGAAAAAAGCTAGGGATCCTAAGAAGTTGAGGTGAGAACAGAGTTCTTCTAGCACATACCTTTAATAGACTGTCTACTTTCCAAGGATTAGCCTAGTTCAATACAATGGGAGTTGAACACTAGTAGGCTGGCAAATGATGACAGATTTTTTGGCTCATGGAAATCCATGAAATGAAGAAAAATACACCTGTCCCTATGTCTTGACCCATCCACTTCTATAGTGATGGAGGAAGAGTGGCACCAAAGGGAGGGAAGAAGATGGGAAAGATCATCATTTTTAGGCATCTGATGAATATTAAAATAGCTATCACTATTGTGAGTGTGAGATGCTTGTCCAATGACCAGTAATCTAATCGAATCAATGCTAATGTTCTTGATATAATCAAACCAGAAATCAACAGGAATTTGCAGTCTGATAGAAGGATAGCTTATATTCACATGCCTCTATCTGTCAATTATATAGATGCAAATTAATCAGTCGAAGGAGATGGCTTAAGTCATGGGACATTTGGCTATCTTGTACTATGGTTTTCATTATAAGCATTTGGAAAAAGCTCAACATGAAAAAAAAAAACTCGAAACTCATTTATCAATACCTGTTGCAGAAGATGAAAAGGTATACAAATCTGTGAATAACTCAATATTAAATTAAGTCAACATACTTTGATATTCAATAACTTTATGCTCATGTGGGAATAGGTAGGGATTGTAAAAAGTAAAAAGGTCAAAAAGTGAGGAATAAAGTAGGTCAAAGACTTATAGACTACATAGAAGCCCAATGCCTATATAAACTAAACACTTTCTTTAAGTAAGAATAGGAAAGCAATAAACATAGTGAACACAAGGTAACATCATAAAATTGAATATATTTTAATGGACAGGAAATGAATCATTAATAATGTTTGTGATTCCTGAATGAGCTGTCTGTGTGTAGACAAACATTGATTTTTAAAGGAACATTAAATTTTAATATAGATGTGGAAGAAATTACAAACACTATAAAAATATGGCTTAAAATGGAAACATCTATATCCTGGCCTATTTAAACAAGATATTGATGCTCAAATAGAGACATGGAGGAAGCAAGGATATTGGCTATGATTTTCACAGTTTATTATAAAAGTTTTAAATAAATCAGTTACTCTAAGAGACAGTCACAAGACCCCAAAACAATTTTAGGCAAGTGACATTTAACTTACCAAGCAATGAGATATTGGTAACCAATAGAAATATAGATCTGGGGGGGCAGGGCCAAGATGGTAGCTGGAAAGCAGGAACTAGCATGAGCTCCCTGAAAAAGTCCGACCAAAAACCTATAAAAAATGGCTCTGAAACAATTCTAGAACTGCAGAATCCACAAAATAGCAGAGGAAAGCAGGGCTCCAGCCCAGGACAGCCTAGATGGTCTCTGGGTAAGGTCTATCCCGCATGGAGCTGGGAGTGGAGGGGAGCAGAGCCCAGCGTGGACTGCGCAGACCAACCAGACCAGGAGCTGGGCGGAGCATGCCCTAGCGCCCTGAATCAGTGAGCTGCAGCAGTTACCAGACTTATAAAGTCACAAACACCAAAGATAACAGAGAAGATAACAGTGGGAAAAGCTGCTGAGGACAGGATGATACAGTTCACAGTTCACAGTTCAGCCACCACCCCAGGGGCAGCAGAGGTGGAGCAGCTACAAAACTATAGCTGCAGTTGCTTCTGGCCCCAGGCCCCAGGCCCCAGGCCCACCTGCTAGGAAGAATTAAGTGGTAGATCAGAGCAGGAGTGCACAGCCTGCTGAAGATCTAACTACAGTGCAGGTTGGTGGATCTTGGGGAAAGGGGAGTGCTGGTGTGGCAGAGCTCAATGTAATAGCTCTGAAATCAATAGTGCATCCCCCCAAGCTTGGAACATAGCTCTCTTTACTCTACAAGCAGTCATACCCTGCTGAAAAACTCAAGGGTCAAGTAAGTTGGCTGGGAACATGGCCAGGCAGTGAAAACATACGCAGATTCAGTCTCAGACTCTGGAATCTTTCTTTGGTGACAAAGAAGACCAAAACATACAGCCAGAAGAAGTCAACAAAGTCAAAGAGCTTACAACAAAAGCCTCCAAGAAAATCATGAACTGGTCTCAGGCCATGGAAGAGCTCAAAAAGGATTTGGAAAAGCAAGTTAGAGAAGTAGAGGAAAAATTGGGAAGAGAAATGAGAAGGATGTGAGAAAACCATGAAAAACAAGTCAATGACTTGCTAAAGGAGACCCCCAAAAAATACTGAAAAATATACTGAAGAAAACAGCGCCTTAAAAAATGGACTAACTCAAATGG
>CM053622.1:462770102-462787376 GCA_028646595.1 Phalanger gymnotis
TGAGGAGGTGATCTGTGGATACTTTCGATTTCTATTTTGCCCTGTGACTCTAGAATATCAGGGCAGTTCTCCTTGATAATTTCTTGAAAGATGATGTCTAGGCTCTTTTTTTGATCATGGCTTTCAGGTAGTCCAATAGCTGCTGTGGGAGTGAACAACCAACAACAACCCGCTCACAGAACGCTACAAGCCCAGGTTCTTTTGATCTGCTTTACTAAGGAATGCAACATTAAGGGGTTAATAATCTCAATTTAATCCAGCGTACAAATATCATTTGCTCCACCACCTTAGCTCCACCTCACTCAAACTGATCTTTGTCAACACAAATCTGACCATGTCGCCCACCTCCCCCATTCAATAAATTCTAGTAGCTCCTTACTCCCTCCACGATTAAATATAAAATCCTTTATTTGGCATTTAAAGCTCTTTATATGCTGTCTTCTTCCTAGTTGTTTTGCACTTTACTCTGTTCCACATTCTCTGTGATACATGCCCCAGGTTTCTTTGTTCCTTCTCACACAAGACATTCCATATCTCAACTCCAAATATTTTCACTTGCTATCCTCCATGCCTAGAATATTGTCCCTTCTCTTCTCTGAGTCCTACCTTACCTGGCTTCTTTCAAGTCTCAACTAAATTTCTATCACAGGGGCAGATAGAAGGCAAAGTACATAGAAAGCCAGGCTCATAGTCAGGAAAACTCATCTTTGTAAGTTCAAATCTGGTGCCAGTCACTTAATAGCTGTGTGACCCTGGGCAAGTCACTCTATTTGCTTAAATTCCTTATCTGTAAATGAAATGGAGAAGAAAATGGCAAAACCCTCCAGTATCTCTGCCAAGAAAGTCCCGAATGGGATCATGAAGTGTTAGACACAACTGAGCAACATCAAAGTTCAACCATCTGCAAAACAAAACAAAACAAAAACCCAAAAAACAAACAAAAAACTTTCCCAGCCGTCCTGTTCTCAGACCCTTTCCTTTGAAACTACTCTCACAATTTACCCCGTACAGTTTTTGTTTATATGCTTTGTTTGCATGTTGTCTCCCTCATTAGATTGTGACCTTAAAAACAGAGAATATTTTATGCTTTTTAAAATAAATCTCTACCACTTGGCATAATATCTGACATATGCCAATCATTCAAGAAATACCAGTTGACTTCATTCTACTTGACCAGACAAAGCCATACCATTTTGAGGGCACTGTGAGGGATATATTTTCAAGCTATTGAAGGAAGTCATTATATCAAACGTGAGGAGAAAAAAATATCAGATCTAAGTGTTAGCACAAAAAATGAACATCATTAAAGGAACGTTGATAAATATTTCTCCATATGCCTACTTTCAAATCTACAAAATCTCTTGTTTTGATAACAATAATTTATACATTCTTTGAGGGAAGCCATGCTGAGGTTATAAATAGTCCACAGGCAAACTTTAGCAAAAGGCTGAACACATCTTTACTGCCACTTAATTAAGTGAAAGAGGTGAATGATATAATAGCCCACTATGCTGTAACCTATCACATAGCATTATTTTATTAAAGCAAAATACCATTTTGAAGTATGTTTCCAATAATATACACACTCGTGCATATATGTATATGCATATATGTATATGTATATATTTGTGTGTGTACATATATGTATAAATCTCACAGTTGTACAACATTTTTGAATGATTCAGCAATAACGATAAGTCCCTTTTTGTTAGGCCTCTGATTAAAATTATCCAGAGAAGCAGTGTTCAACACTGACATGAAGGAGTCTCCAAGTCAAATAAAGGTTTTTTATACCTAAGGATGACCTCCAGATATTTCTGTTTACCCTGATCCTATCACTATGAAAAAAGAACCCAGATGTTTGTAATAATCCATGTAGAGTAGAGCAGCAGAGAACATGTTGAATTTGTAGTCAAAGGACATAAGTTTAAATAACAGCTCTACCATTTACTAACAGTGTGATCTTAGACAAATCATTGAACCTCTCTAGACTTCAATTTCCTCCTCTGTAAAATGAGATACTTAGATCAGGATTTTTTAAGGTCTATTCCAGCTCCAAATCTGTGAGTCTATGATGCTCTCTGTGGTTCTCTGAACTTCCAATTACACACTAGCTCTAGTTCTGCCTCTAATTAGTTTTATGTCTTTGATGTGTCACATGATCTCTCTTGGCTTTAGTTCATCTCAAGAATGAATTGGTGGTGAGGAGTGAAATGAATTATATCTAAGATCTCTTTCAGCTCTAAAATGTTATGATTCTTAGGAATTATTCTCTTGCTAACTATACCCAGAATATGTGACACTCGTCTGACTAAATTTGTTTGGATAAAAATATTGTTCAAAAGAAGGCATTCTTGGAATAATAAAACATTGCAAAACATACTTGTCTTAGAAATTATGTGATTTTTTTCATGTGGCTTAAATCATTTCTAAAAATTTATATGGTACATTCTGACTCTTCTTGCATACATAAGTTGGCCAAGAGATTTAAGAGAAATATCTGTGTGATATCCCATGATCAGGTCTGTTGCTTACTTTAATATGAAAGCATTATTAACCACTTATTATATTTTCCTTTTTGCCTTTCTATTCCTAGTGTTCAACACAACGAGGATAGCATTTTGAATGAATTTAATGGAACTGATCCACAATTTCATTGACATAATATCTTTTTTAGTTGATCTGAGTGTCTCACTCCCTCTAGATGCTATCCTCAAAATGAATTAAATTACTCCCTGGTAAACTTCTGATGATTACTTTCTAGGTTGATCCTCGTAAGATAAACATACATTCTATCACCTGGCTCATAGTTGAATCTTGTCTGTCTTGAAGGGAATGACAAGAACATTTGCTTTGGTACCCTGACTTTAGAAAATCATGTTCTTTTCCATACCATGATAAAGTAAAGAAATAGGACATTGTTGAAGGAACATTGCTCAGAACTGTAAATAATTTGTGTTATTTACTTGTGAAAATCTTCAGTATCTTCATTTCTAAAACTATATAGTGAATGTGTTATGGTTTTAGCTTTAATAAAAAAGTTTAAAAAGGATAAATCTGTTTATTTGTACTATCTTCCTTTGTGTCATTACTTCTATCTTGAAAATATATTTTAAAAAGCTTTTTGAGGAAACTGAACATCTATATTTTAGAATTTTTTTCCCTCGCCTTTAGATAGTATGTTTGGTCTCTCTGAAATTAGCATTTCAAGGTTTTCATTTTTCCCCTCCTTTTTAAATTTTGCCCTATATTGCAATGTGTCAGAAGTTTACTTCAAGTGTAGTTTGTATCCTAAAAATGGAAACAATCAGTATAATATTGTGGAGAATACCTGTATATCTTGCAAGGCTGAAGAAAATAGGGCTAGGTCCGTTGTGATAACCAGGCTGAAACTGAAGTATATGAATATTTCTTTCACTCCTCTAATAATATTGTCTGCTGGCACTGGATTAACAATTTTTGACTGTCACCAGTTATAGAACTATATAAACACTTAGGAATGGCCAAAACATTGCAAAATGGCAAAACATTTAGCTAATCCAATTTGGCCAACTTAGGTTTAATCTAACATACTAACAAATATTTCAGTGCTGTTGTTTGCATCAGTGATTTTAGATAGACCATCCATTTCCATCTAGGCATAAAACTAAATATTATTTAAGTTATATGGTTCAGCAATTTTTATAGTTGACTAGTTTTTAGTGATTTTCTGTAATTAAACCATAATTATGAAAAAAGGGAGAGGGGAGTGACCTGGAATTTTATAAAATATATATGAAATCTCTTTTCATCAGAAACTCATGAGTATTCCTAAGGCTTACCTAGCAACAGACAAAGCTCCAACAACCCAGTATTACTGCCTGTTGTGAATTTCATAAGCTGTTGCTCGTACTGCAATTTCTTCTCTTTGTACATTCTGCAAAAACATATTTGATTTTCAGAGCAGAGTAACTAAAAAAGTCACATTGAATTCTATTTACAGACACTCTGTACCAGGGTATGAAATGTTGAAATTTTGCAAGTCACAAGATTTTCAAAAGGAATATTCTTTTAATGAACATTACAAATTATAGCAATTTGAAATAGCAGTCATCAGTTGAGAAAGGACAGAGGCAGAGTATTTTTGATTCCTGGGTGCCTTAAAAGAGAGGATGTATGCACAGGAAAATAAAAAAAACCTGGCCAATTTCTATTTTCATTTTAAGATTCAAGAAAGGACAAATAATGTTATCATGTACTATGCCACTTGATAAATATATTCCTCTTTAGACACTCAGACCTATGATTGTCGGCAGCTCTGATATCATTCTAATTATATACAGCATGAATCATGACATATTATGAAGTCAGATATGAACCCTTGATCTCAAGCAAGATATTTATGACTAAAGGGAGTGTTAGGAGTTTGGAGGAAAAAAGAGAGCAGAAAAGAAAAGAAGGTTAGAAATGAAGAGAAAAGGAAGGGGGGGGGAGCTCTTTATTCATCGGCATAGACCCAGAAGGCCTGTACTAAGGTTTATAGGCTAGCTTAAAGTTATATATAAAATAAATAAAACTGAAATGATTGCCAAATATTCCAATATTTATTTAGTTCTCTGGCCTAGTGCCCCAGTAGAAAGATGTCAAATGTGAAATCAGTAAGGATTTAGAATCTGAAGTGAGCTGATGGTGCCAAAGATCAACTAGCTCGGGCAGTGCTGATTGTAGCAATTTATTGTGGCATATTCACAGGAGAAACACATTTGCTGCATTGTTCATGCAATGTCTCATTCAGTGAAGAATACATAGGATCATAACCTGAGATCAATGATAAAGACTTGTTGCTTGGCTGGTTCACTTGCTGAAGATCACTGAAAAGATACATTTCTCATACAACAATTAAAAACAACAACAATGTACTCAAGTCACAATCAATTTAGACATGACTTTAGAAATACAAAGCAGAAGTTTTGTGGTCTTTCATATACTCATGAACAATTCATGGAGTTAGACTATCGTATGAGTAAATACATACACGTAATATCAGAACATGCTGGAATTAGCTATCTGTGCTGAAAGGAATTTAGAAATTTTCTAAGCTAAACCTCTTTAAGGTAGAAGTTTTAATTTAACCTTTCCTCCTCCAGGCAAGTTGGGATAGTTGTATTTTTTTTCTCTTGAAAGATTTTGAGATGAGCCTTAAGACTTGGGTAGTTCAAGGAACTAAGGGCTTAGACTATTGCCATCGCTTCCTGATTTTCTGAGTACAAATAGCCATGAGGAGCATCAAACACCCTCAGATGTTTGGCTGGTAAGTCATAATGAGCAACCATGCGAAAGAGCTTAAGGTTTGCAAAATACTTTACAAATACTCTATCTTTTGATCTGTACATCAATTCAGGGATGTAGGTGCTATTACTGTCCTCATTTTACAGATGAAGAAATCGACATAAAAAAAGTTTAAGGTTTCCCAAAGTTGCGCAGCTAATGAGTATCTGGAGCCAGTTGGAAATAAAGTTTTCCTGACTCCAGATCCAGTGCTCTTTCCATTGTATCAGCTTGTTGCATATTCCATTCTTAATAACCTTAAGTTTTGATTATAGCCTTCCCTTCATCTTCACAATTTGTATATATTATATGATATTACTTGAAACACAGATTAAAGCAAAAGAGAAAGTAATAATGCAGCAAAAACAAACTATACATGCTTTATCTAACTATACATGAGTTCTAACTAAAGAAAACAATTTGCTAAAAATTAGAATTGGGCAAGTGGAAGCTAATGACTATATGAGACATCATGAATCAGTCAAACAAAATCAAACAATAAAACAAATAGAAGAAAATATAAAAAACCTCATAGGAAAAACAACTGACCTGGAAAATAGATCCAGGAGGGATAATTTAAGAATTATTGGTCTAACTAAAAGCCATGATCAAAAAAAGAACCTGAACAGTATCTTTCAGGAAAACAGTTGTGAGGTCCTCTTAGAACCAGAGAGTAAAATAGTCATCCAATTATATATCACATCTGCAGTCCCTCCTTTTTACAAAGAGAGCAAGTAGGAGAGATAGATGGAGAGACAGACAGGTAGATTTGTTAACACTTTACTGCAACTTGGCTGACATGGTCGCCATACATTTAGGGGACTTTTGCAGTACTTTGGTAGGATCTTTGCATTGTTGTAAAGAGTGGGAAGAATGCGTTTCACACAACTCAGCTTAATAGTACACAAGCATGTTCAGCTCCTTGAGAGTGCTAGATTGTGCAAAATATTTGACTGAGCTAAGACCTCATCTCCTTGTAGAGCCAGGTATTTCATTCTTATCTACTCCAACTAAAGCCTTGATTTACTATTACTATGTTTACACAATATACAGACATGCTTCTTACTTCTGAGTCTTTACTGAACCCTTTATTTATTCACATGATAATGGATCCTTTTGACTTTGGTCCATAGGTCCCTCAGGTTGTACTACCACGGACCTACCCTGGAACAAATCTCCTGTAGCTCAGTAGTTCAAAGGCTAAATGGAGGATTACACTATAGCACTGGTCCCACACATGGCTGCATCAGTACTTTCCTTATAATACCCCCTCCCCTCACAAGGGAGGCCAGGAGGAATCAGAAGGAATACTATTGGCAAAAGACTGGAAAGCAAGGATTAATTGCCAGCTTCCAATATAGCAATTTCTGCAGAAAGTTTATGTATGTTGGGAATTTAAGCAAAGAAATTAAAGATTCCAAGATAAGGAAGAAGTAGAAACAAAGAAAGCACTAGTAAAATAAGGTGAGATTTTAGGTAAAGAGATTAAATCATACAGGAAATAAACAGGAAAAGGAGCATAAAATTAGCAAGTTTAAAAAAGTTGTACTTGATTTCACTAATAGTCATGGCCATGATCAAGATGAAGACAAGTAGTTTCGTGCTAAGGAGTGCCACTTTTTGATAGCATTGTTAAGTGTTGGTTCCATCTATTATCTGTTTTACAGAAGAGACTATCTTTGAAGTGATGAAGCTGATACATTAGCAGAAATACAATAAAAGCAATAGGTTGAGAATCCTCATCTCTAGATACTCATGTATTTTATCATCATTGCTTTTGGAACTTGGAAACAGTATAGTAATAAACTGCGGAAGAATACAGAAATACAGAAAGAATGCAGAAACCTTAAAAGAGTTGACAACACATGCTCATATTTATAATCTTTTTCTGAGTTTTTCTTTCTGCCCCTATTACTGACTGACATTATTTTAGCATTGGTTCTCATTGTAAAGTTCTCTTTACGCTCATGATACCTCATTGTCATTTCTTGCATCTTTAGAATATTCCAACCCGCTGTTAGAGTTAGGCATATGCAACAGCTTGTGACATCCATTACTTGAAAGTACCAGCAATATCATAGTGTCTGTGTTCTTGGCATAAACTGCTATTAAGTATTTTTGTGGTGTTTTAAAACGTGTGGAATATTACAAATATGTTGTTAGGGAAATTTGATTCTAGTGCCTAACAGTGTATCATATGAGATGGACTCTGTAATAAAGTATCCCTGCAGCCTCTTTATAAAAGATATTTTTAAATAGATCTGGAGGATTCCATTGTAGATCTCAGGGGGATATAGTCAAGGCTCAGCAATCACTACCTCATTATCAAATGTTGAAGAGGGGTAAGGATTTGAGATTATATCTATCAAATATTAGATGTTTGTAGTCTAGGGAAATCATACTCTTTTGAAAGGATTGAAGGTGGCAGTTCAGGATAAGAACTCTTTTCTCTTCGCATTCCATGGAGAGATAAAGTAGTTCCACTCTAGGCCTAGAGGCTAACAGTAAGCTTAATCTTGGCCAGTTTAGTTTTCCTTCCCTAACAAATGCTTATCACAGCTCTGTCTCTCACTGTTTCTCTCTGTCTCTCATTGTCTCTCTCTCTGTCTCTCTATCTCTCTCTGTCTCTCTCAGATCACAATACACAGGCCACAGAGTTGTCCTTGAGGATGCCCAAGTGTAGCAGCATCACACCATCCATACCTAAAGACATTGATCTGTGCTTCCCTGAAAGTGGTATCTTCCTATTAATTTGAGAATAAAAAAGTAACCTGTATAAAAATAAGAAAGAATGAGGATAACAGCTAATATTTATATATCATTTTAAAATAAGCATAGTATTTTACATATCCTATTTCACTTGATCATCGCAACTTTCAGAGGTAAGTTCTACAAGAAAATTACTCCATTTTAAAAATGAGAAAACTGAGGCTGAGTGAGATAAAGTGGCTTACCCAGAGTTACTGCGATGTCAAGCAGGGTGGGACTTTTTGCCTTCCTTGTTTTCTTTAGGAGTGCTTCTCATCACTAAGGTGGTCAAGTACCTTTGATGAGTTTTACCTTTCAAATGTAATGACAAGCAATGTGGACTTTTTGTTATCTCTCTTCCTCGAATGCTTCTCAGCACTGAAGTAATAAAGTGCCTTTGAGTCTTGCCTTTGTTTCAACTGAGAATCTTTGAATAGAGTCTTTGATGACCTGCTTAAATCACAGGTCACATGCTTAGGTCACATGAGTTTGAGTCACATGGTTGTGATGCCCTCTCACCCAGATGAAGTGAGTATATGCTCTGAGGTTAGTGTTTTGTTTTGAGGGTTTCACTTATTGGAAGAGTAGTTGCATGATTTGGCCAGATGAGAGTCTGGGTAGACATTAAGACCCCCTCAAACAGCTTTGAAAACCCAGATGTTGGTGCTTCTCTCTCTGGTAACTATTGTTAGAAACACACTCACAATGTCTAGGAATAAATAAGACTTGTTGGGAAGCCAGGAACATTTTAATTATAATTTACATTTATTCTCTCTGAATAAATGGCTACCTCCCCTGAACAGAGTACAGGAGAAAGTACAAAAGACTCAGATGGATGCCAGTCCTTTAAAGACTCTCACCTTGAATCTCCTGCCAGACTCTTCATTGGCCAGATTCAACCTCCTGACTGCCTACATCATGCCTCTGACCTTTCACCCAACTGACCTGAGGCCTGGTTTCTGCTAAAGCTGGGGTGGGGGAGGGGGAAAGGTACACCTTCAATTCTGTGGAAACAAAACTCCTCCTACCATTTCTTACACTATGTATTGTAATTTGGTCAGACACATAGAAGCCTGTCTGTTGGTTTCTGTTATTCTCTCTGCTCAAAATTCCTGTTTGTAATTTCTGTTTGTATTTCCTCTGAAAGTTCAGGGTGCTGGCTTTTTCCCCTAAACTAAATAAACAATATATGTATGTTTAATTAAAGTAAGATATTATCCCCTTGTCAAAACAATTTAGATTTGAATGTCTTTCCCACCCATTAATTGTGACTTACATCACAAAAAGCCTAAGTACGTGCAGTAGGAGGAGCTTACTGAGAGGAAAAGGAATTTGTGGCACAGGAAATTCTGAGAGGGCAGTTATGGCAGTTATGACAGAGCTGAGAGAAAGAGAGCTGACCTGTGATAGCTGTGCTGTAAGTTTGCTTGTTACTTGGGAAGGCTCCAGCGTTGGTGGGGTGGGGGGGGGAAGGGCAGATGGTTTTAGTGATGACAAGGCTCCATACTGTGATGTTATGTAAATTACATCACATGAAGAGGCATAAAGGCCTATTACAGTAGAGAGAAAGAAAGGAGGGAGATGAGCATTTTTTGAACTTTACTCTCACAGGATTTGGCTCAAGGAGGGAATAACATACGCAGTTAAGTATAGAAATCTAGTTTGTACTATGGACATGGGCAGTAGGAGGCAAAGTGGAAAGAAAAAGGAGGGGATGGATAAAAAGGAGGGAAGAAATAGTAAAGAAAAAGGGAGAGAAGAGGGAGGGGGCTGATAGAAGGGTGGGCAGATTGAATGGTCAAAAGCATAATCCTGAGGAAGGAAAGGGAAAAAAGAGAAAGGAGAAAGAAAAACATGGGGGGAAGAAGAGAAGGATGGGGAGAAAAACACTGTTAACAATCATAATTATGAATGTGAATGGGAAGAACTCTCCCACAGAATGGAAGCAGATAGCACATTGGATTAAAAACCATAATCTTACAATATGTTGTTTACAAGAAACTCGTTTGAAGTAGAGAGATACAGACAGAGTAAAGGTAAAAGGCTAAAGCAGAATATTTTATGCTTCAAATGAAGTAAAGAAAGCAGGGGTTGTAATCCTGGCCTCAGACAGAGTAAAAGCAAAAACAGATCTAATGAGAAGAGATAAGGAAGGAAAATAAATCTTGCTAAAAGACACCATAGACAATGAAGTAATACCATTACTAAACACATATGCACCATGTAGTATATCATCCAACTACTTAGAGGAGAAGTTAAGGGAGTTACAGGAAGAAATAGACAGCAAAGCTATACTAGTGGGGGACCTCAACCTCTCCCTCTCAAAACTAGATAAATCTAACCACAAAATAACAAGAATGAGGTTAAGGAGGTGAACAGAATTTTAGAAGAGTTAGATACGGTAGATCTCTGGAGAAAATTGAATTAGGACAGAAGGAATATGCCTTTTTTCTCAGTAGTAAATGGCGCACACACACACACACAAATTGACCATGTGCTAGGGCATAAAAACTGTACATTCCGGTGCGGAAAGGCAAAAATATTAAATCCATCCTTTTCAGATCATGGTGCAATAAAAATTACATGTAATAAAGGGCCATGGAAAGATAGAATAAAAATTAATTGGAACCTAAATAATCTAATCCTAAAAATCATAGAAATAATCAATAACTTCATTGAAGAGAATGACAATAATGAGACAACATACCAAAACTCTTACAAATTTCAATTAATCGGGACCACTTTATGGCACTTCAAAGTGTCTAAAGCACTTTACTTATAATACTTTTTGATTGTGACAAGAATATGTAAGTAGATGCTATTATTATCCCCATTTTCCCATAAGGATACTGAAGTTAAATAGGTTGCTTGACTTACCCAGAGTCGGACTGCTAATTACTGCCTAAGACAATATTTGAGTTCAGGTCTTCCCTATTGAGTAGAGAATTTTATCTATCAGATTCCCCCCTCACCCTGGCTGCTTGCCCTCAGCTGCCTGTAGATATATGAACCATTTAGACCATTTTTATAAAACCAGAGAAAGATTTTCTTTGGTAATTATCTCTTTGACTTTCCTATTTCTCCTCTGTTAAAAGATGCAGATGAAATAAATGACCTCTAAGGTTACCTTCAGTTCTAAATCTAAATATTTAATTACATTGGTATGGGCAACCTATTTACTGACATACACATGGTCCCATCCACATTCTTCTTATCCATATCTTCCCATAAATCCATTTGAAGAGATCAACTCCATGTGGAAGACTCTCTTTTGTTTATTTTTATTTTCTCTCAGAGAAGAATATTCTCAATGAGGTGGCCATCTGCTATTTTTTAATCTTTGCCACTACATATGCTCAATACTATCCTTTAGAGAAATTCTCACATGCAAATTATCATTGGTAACATACCAATTTGTCTTTCTATTCTGTTGAGCTTTTTTTTATGATTTTAATTTTTATCATATTTTGTAGTTCTACGATATATAGCCATATTCTCCACACAAAAGAGTCTTGGTAATAAAGAAACGTATTTCTGAAGCAATGTTCAATTTGATAGCATTAAGAGACCTACACAATTTCTCCCCAAACAATCCAACCCATATTATTTCTGGCACTTCTTTTCTTGACCATTTCACTGTCCACCTGAAGTATCCTAGCTCCCTATTTGTGATGAACTTTGTAAGTCTTAAAGCACCATATAAATGTGAACTGTCATCATGAGATAATTACTTGTTCTGTTTGTTTACCTGTGTGCTAGATTTGCTTACTATGTGCTCAAGTATAAGACACTTCTATTTCGAGCCTAATTCTTCTTATTCCATCCATCCTTCCTTCCTTCCTTCCTTCCTTCCTTCCTTCCTTCCTTCCTTCCTTCCTTCTTTCCTTCCTTCTTTCCTTCCTTCCTTCCTTCCTTCCTTCCTTCCTTCCTTCCTTCCTTCCTCCCTCCCTCCTTCTTTTCCTCCTCCTTTTCCTCCACCTCCTGTTCCTCCTCGTCCTCCTGTTCCTCCTCCTCCTCTTTGTCTTCTTCTTCTTCCTCTCTGTAATATGCAGATAAACATTTGTAATAGCCACTTCACAGGGCTGCTGTGAGAGAACTTTTTGAACTCTAAAGCACTATCTAAATACAAGCTGGCATTATTTTCTCTATGAAAACTATTTTTTTTGTTTGCACCTTGAGCAGAGAAAGCAAGATGTACAATGAGTTGAACTCAACCAGATGTGTTCCTTTCATAGTGACGTACCCATAAAGTTCTAGGGAAGGGATTGAATGAATTTGCCATTGCTCTTTGCTCTTGACTTACCTAGACTGTAGTAATAACTGATGATGCTCTCTGCTTAATCTTAAGATTATTCAACTCAGGGATTCTTAGTGAGAAAGTAGTGTGTTTTTTATACCAGCCAATGACTGTGTTCTCCTAGAATTTTAATTTTAAGGATGTCAGAGTCATTTTAAAATTATGAGGATCAATTCAGTTCTAAAATTGGCAGGTTTTTTTCCCTTATGAAAGCTGATATTTATAGAGATGGACAATTTAAAATGTGGAAAAAGGAAGAAATGGACACATTTGTATGAACATATGCCAGTTGTCAAATTGATTGCCTTCCCATGTCTAAAATAGTTGCTGAAAGAGAACTACAATAAAAGAAACCCTAAAATTTCATTTCCTGTATATTTTTGAAACCACACAAGAATATTCAGGCTCAATTCAGTCACATTTCACAAAGTATGTGGGTCCATTTCAAAGGAATAAAATGTATTTGGCAAGTTTTCATAGAATTATTTCCCAAAGAGATAGACAACCTTTTTGATTAAATCCCGTTTCCCAAATTTTGAGTTGTTTTAACTCAATTGTACGATGAATATTGCTACTAACACATGATTGGAATTTCATCTAGGAAGAAGATAAATATGACAGCTAATCCATCCAGGGGTTCATTCCATGACCATAAGTGGCCACGCACAGGACAAGTTTATTTTCAGTTCTGTCTAACGTTTTAATAAATCTCTCAATAAAGATATGTCTAATGTTTAAATAGTGGTTGAAAATCTAAGGAATATCAGCTATATTATATTATGTTGATGTTGCTGTTGTTTTCCCCCTATTAAATTGAAGGAGTAATTATTCTTAAAAATTAATCTACTCGGGGCAGCTAGGTAGTACAGTGAGTAGAATACTGGCCCTGGAGTCAGGAGGACCTGAATTCAAATCCAGCCTCAGACACTTGACACATGTACTAGCTGTGTGACCTTGGCCAAGCCACTTAACCCCAATTGCCTTGCCAAAAACAAAACAAAAAAAATTAATCTACTCATTTGAGAAAATTTAGAAAAATCCAGAGTAGTGTGGCAGAATTATAGTGTTATCTATGCAAAATGGTGGCATCCTTTATCACACCACTTCACAGTATTCTCCATAATTTAGTAAGTAACCCTTGTAAGGTTCATTTGCTACCACTGAAATGTTTTATAAAGATTAAAGCTTAACTGTAGTACTGAAGGGAAAGCAGTAAAGAAGGAAATAGGATAGAAGAGATGAAATGAGAAGCAGCATATGCTGTTTCAACATGACAATGGTGAAGTAGCAGAGTAGGAAAAAAAACGAAACTAAATGTTATATCTACTTGGTAGTTTGAGTGGAATGTTTGCTATAATATGCCCCCAAATCATCTCCCCCCACCAAAAAAAGCCCACAAAATTACTCCTCGAGTGAATTCAAAGAGAGATGATATTTGGGTTTCCCTACATAGTAAATCATTACACTGTATTGTCATTTAGATACAGTGAGTTTTTTCAGTGGATAGAGCACTGGACCTCAAGTCAGGAAGACCTGAGTTCAAATTTGACTTCAGACACTTACTAGTTATAGGACTTTGGGCAAGCCACTTCCCCTGTTTGCTTGTTTCTTCATCTGTTAAATGGGGATAATAATAGGACCTACCTTAGAGGATTGTTATAAGGATCAAATGAGATCATAATTGTAAAATGCTTAGCATAAAGCCTGGAACACAGTAAGTGCTATATAAATATTGTTGTTGATAGTGGGAGAAATAGAAATTTATTTCTAAAAATCAAAATAAATATCTCATGCAAATGTGTATTCATACCAATAGGAAAATAGATTGAGATTGGATCTGTGATTTCAGTAACATAGCTATCTCCAAGGTGATGAGATTCCTGGTAACAATGCAGGTCAGCACCTTCTGTGGAACTGAGAAAGTATTAGAGTCTTAGAAAATTATCGAGAGTGGAGGCAGAGTGAAGATGGCAGAGTAAAGGCAGAGACTTGCCTGAACACCCCCTAAACCACTCCAAATACCTTTAAATAATGACTCTAAACAAATTATAGAACAACAATTTTCCAGCCCAAGACACTTTAGAATGTTGGCAAGAGAAGTCTATTACACCAGGGGGAGAGAGAACTGCAGTCCAGCCCAGGCTGCAGCAGAGAAGACCAGGCCACAGTAAACTAGGAGTAGGCCTTGGAAAGACTGAATCAATGGCAACAGTGGAAGTTTCCAGGTCTCTTAGACCACAGATACCAAGGAAAACTTGGAAAGTCAGGAGGAAAGTTCTGACACGCCTGGGTGAGAGTGGAGCACAAACTAGTGCAGGCCATGCCAGCAAGCCCTGGCCCCAGGAAACCAAGAGCAGATCTTGGGAGTGATTGAATCAGCAGCAGTAGCAGTTGCTTTCAGAGCTCTCAGCCCACAGAAGGTAAGGGGGTTGAACAACAGGTAAGAAGGAGATTACAGGAATCTCTTTGCTAGCAGTTAGACAGGATTCTTTTGCTTTGCCCGTAGTCAGATCTGGGTCACAGTCATGTGTGGCAGTTCCCAGGGAGAGGAGGAGCACTAACACATCAAAGCTTGCAGCCACAATGCAGCAGTGATCCTTCTCACAATTGCAGTGCTTAAAGTCACTCAGACAATGGAACAGCTGAGGAGAGCAGTAAATACCTCTCCATAGATCATCCCATCTTGGAAGAACTTAAAACAGGCCCTTAGAAGTATCTCTGAAAATAGCTTCACGAAACCCCAGAAGCTTGGGACAATGAGCCCTCTATACTAGAAATAGAACCTTACTTCAACAAAGAGTTAACAGTCAAGTAATAAGCTGGAAAAATGAACAAACAACAAAAAAAATTAGCCATAGATAGTTACTACAATGACAAAGAAGATCAAAATACATATTCAGAAGAAAATAACAAAGTGAAAAGTTCAACATCCCAAGGCTCCAAGAAAAGTAAGAATTGGAAGAGCTCAAAAAGGATTTGAAAAATTAATTAAGAGAGGTAGAGCAAAAGTTGGTAAGAGAAATGAGAGGAATGAAGGAAAATAATGAAAAACGAGTCAATGGCTTGGTAAAAGAAATACACACAAGCGCACACACACACACACACACAGAGCCCAAAAAAATTAAAGAAAATAACACCTCAAGGAAACAGACTAGGCCAAATAGCAAAAGAGGTATAAAAAGCCAATGAGCATATCAGTTTCCAAGAGCCAAGATGTTGGAGTAAGCACTAAGTGGCTCTCACTCTCCCTTAATGACCTCGAAAAACCCAGAAAATACTGTCCCAGGAAAAATCCTGCAACAGTGGAGCCATTGGAAAGACATAGTGCAGCAGGTTTTTACTTTGGGAGACTATGGGGATTAACAGGAATAGTCCTTCTTCCTTTGGCTAAAGGGAACCAATAAAGTATGGGTGTCATCCAGGCAAGCCAGCAGCAAGTCCCACCTCAGTGGACCAGTGAGAAATCCTGTGTTCCACTATGGTGGAGCTTGTGAGCAGCAATACCAGGACCCCCCATGTGCCTTTGCATAGGCAGGGGAATTGGGAAACATTAGCACAGACAGGCATCCACCAGAGGCTGAGTCTTCCCATGCTCTAGAGCAGCCCTCAGGGAGGAGGAGACTTCCGGGGGCCAACCCACTCTTCCTCCATACCTCAGGCTGCCAAGCTTCGGTGTAACCATGGGGAAACATTGAAAGAGCTCACCTGGCCTCAGAACACACCAGCCAGCTCCAGCTCAGCACCAGGTAAGCTACAGTATTATATAGCTTCCAGAACCAGAGGATCCAGTGCACAAAGCCAGTAACCAGGCCACTACGCCCCAGCAGAAGAAGCCTGGGACAGACCCCCTTGGGCCCCAGAAACAGAGATCCACTTTAAAAGCCAGGAAAAAGTCAATCACAATGAGCAAAGAGCAACTTAGAAAAGAAAAAAAAAATAGATGCTTACTATGACGACAGGGAAGATCAAAATACAAATTCTGAAGAGGACAATGTTGACCCGGTACCCACATCTGAAACTTCAAAGGGAAATATGAACTGGTCTTAAGCCCAAAAAGCATTCTTGGAAGCACTCAAGCAGGATTTTAAAAGTTAATTTAGAGAGGTAGAAGAAAAATTCAACAATTCCTTTAAAAATACAATTGAAAAAATGGAAAAAAAGAATCACTGAAGAGAACAACTTCTTAAAAAGGAAAATTGGCCAGATGGAAAAGGAGGTACAAAAGCTAATTGAAGAAAATAATTCATTAAATAATTAGAATTTGTGGGGCAGCTAGTTGGTGCAGTGACTAGAGCACCGGCCCTGGAGTCAGGAGGAGCTGAGTTGAAATGTGGTCTCAAGTTGTGTGTTGACACAAGTTGTGTGACCTTGGGTAAGTCACTAAATCTCAATTGCCCTGCCTTCACCCTTAAAAAAAATGGAATTGGGGGGGCGGAGCCAAGATGGCGGCTGGGAAGCAGTGACTGGCGTGAGCTCCCCACCAAGTTCCTCCAAAAACCTATAAAACAATGGCTCTGAACCAATTTTAGAGCTGCAGAACCCACAAAGTGGCAGAGGGAAGCAGTGCGCCACCGCAAGACAGCCTGGATGGTCCCTGGGTAAGGTCAGTCCCACACGGACCTCCCAGCCCCCAGCCGAGGGGAGCGGAGCTGAGCGCAGCCCGCACTGCGCGAACAGACCAGACGCGGACCTACCAGACCAGGAGACGAGCAGAAAGTGCCCTGGCATCCCGAAATACTGAGCTGTGGCATGTACCAGACCTCTCAACCCACAAAGAACAAAGACAGCAGAGAAGGTTAGTGGGAAAAGCTGTGTGACTGAGTTTGCGGTTCCGGCCATTTGCCCCTGGGGCAGCAGAGGTGGGGCAGCTTTAGAAATAGGCTGCAGCTGTGTCTGGCCCCAGGCCCACCTGATGGGAGGAA
>CM053622.1:462787876-462858361 GCA_028646595.1 Phalanger gymnotis
TGTACGCCATCTTGGAGTGGGGGGGGAGAAAATGGGGAGAAAATTTGTAATTCAAACGCCTGTGAAAATCAATGCTGAAAACCAAACATGTCAAAAATAAATTTAAAAAAAAAATGGAATTGGGCAAGTAGAAGCTAATGAATATATGAGGCATCAAGAACCAGTCAAACAAAATCGAAACAATGAAAACAATAGAAGAAAACATATAATACCTCTTTGGAAAATCAACTGACCTGGAAAAAGATCCAGGAGGAATAATTTAAGAATTATGGGTCTACTTGAAAGGATTGATGAAAAAAAGAACCTGGAAAGTATCTTCCAAGAAATCATTAAGGCAAATTGCCCCAAGGTCATAGAACCAGAAGGTAAAACACTCAATGAAAGAATCCACCAATCACCTCCTGAAAGAGATCTCAAATTGAAAATGCCAAGAAATATTGTAACCAAATTCCAGAATTATCAGGTCAAGGCAAGCAGCCAAAAAAAAAAAAAAACAATTCAAATATAGCGGAACTACAGTCAGGATCACACAGCAAAATGGAGCATAATCTTTCAGGCAAGGAGATGAATATTCATTGAAATAGGGGACTTCCAAACCTTTCTGATAAAAAGACCAGAGCTCAAAGGAAAATTTAATCTTCAAATACCAAATACAAGTGGGGCAAAAAAGGTAAACAGGAAAGAAACAAGGAAAAAAAACATGTTATTCAATAAGGGCAAACTGTTTGCCTCCCTACATGGGAAGGTGACACTTGTGAACCTTAAAAACTATATATTTTTTTATTTCACATTTGAAAGGGGTATATGCAGATAGAGTGTGTGGGTATAAATTAACAGGTGTGATGATAAAAAGGTAATTAAGTAGTGAAAATGGATTGTAATGGGAGAAGAAGAAAGGAGGAGGCAGGAAAAGGTAAATTACATCATATGAAGAGGAACAAAAACATATTGTAGTAGAGGGAAAGAAAGGAGATAGATGAGCATTGTTTGAACTTTACTCTCATGGCATTTGGTTCAAGGAGGGAATAATATATTTATTTAAGTACAGAAATGTAACTTGACCTACAGGCAGTAGGAGGGGAAAGGGGAAAGAAAAGGGAGTGGATGGATAGAAGGAAGGGAAGAAGTACTAAGGGAAAAGAGAAAGAAAAGGGAGGGGGGCTGGAAAATTGAGGGAGGTGGTGGTCAAAAGGAAAACTTTTGAGGACAAAAAGGGAGAAAGGAGAAATAAATGCATGAACCGGAAGGGGGATAGGAGGGAGAGAAAGACACAGAAAGTAATCATAACTGGCAATGTGGATTGGAAGAATTCTCCTATAAAACTGAGGTGGATAACAGAATGGAATAAAAACCATAATCCGATAATATGTTGTTTACAAGAAACTCACTTGAAAAAGGTTGATATGCAGAGTAAAAGTCAAAGGCATGCAACTGAAAAAGCTAGAAAAAGAAAAAAAATGAAAATCCCCAATTAAATGCCAAATTAGAAATACTGAAAACCAAAGGAGAGTTAATAAGATTGAAGTTAAGAAAACCATTGAATTAATAAATGAAACTGAGCTGGTTTTATGAAAACAATTAAACAATAAAATAGATAAAACTTTGGTTAATTTGATTAAAAAAAAAAAGAAAACCAACTTACCAGTATCAAAAATGAAAAGGGTGAATTCCCTACCAATGAAGAGGAAATTAAAACAATAATTACAACTAGTTTGCCCAAATGTATGCCCTCTGACCCAGAAATTCCACTTTTAGGGCTATATCCCAAAGAGATCATAGAAATGGGAAAAGGAACACGTGTAAAAATATTTATAATAGCTCTTTTTGTAGTTGCAAAGAACTGCAAATTGAGAGGATGTCTATCAATTGGGGAATGGCTGAACAAGTTATGGTATATGAATGTAATTGAATACCTTTGTGCTGTGTGAAAGGATGAGCAGGCAGATTTCAGAAATACCTGGAAAGACTTATATGAACTGATGCTAAGTGAAGTGAGCAGAACCAGGAGAACACTGCACACAGTAACAGCCACAGCGTGTGATGACTGACTTTGATAGACTTTGCCCTTCTCAGCAATGCAAGAAACTAAAACAATTCCAAAAGATCTATGATGGAAAATACCATCCACCTCCAGAGAAAGAACTATGGAGTCTGAATGCAGATCAAAGCAGCCTATTTTCTTTTTGTTTTATGTTGTTTTCTTTTGTGTTTTTCTTTCTCATAGTCGCTCCCATTTGTTCTAATTCTTCTACGCAAAGTGACTAATGTGAAAGAATCTTTAATAGGAATGAATATGTAGAGCCTATGTCAGATTGCATAACATCTTGAGGAGGCAGGGTGGGACAAGGAGAAAATTTAAAACTTATGGAAGTGAGTGCTGAAAATTAAAACTAAAAAAAAAAGGCAAGGAGGAAAAAATTTCCTTGAAAAGTTGAATAGGACAAATGAAAAAAAGAGCCATAAAAATTCCCTGAAGTAAAAAAAAACAAACAAAAGAAAACAAAAACAACAAAACACAAAACAAAAGTCTTTTAACAGTAGAATTGGCCAAATGGAAAAGGAGACACAAAAATTCACTGAAGAAAATAATTCCTGAAAAATTAGGATGGGGCAAATGTAAGCTAATGACTTCATGAGAAATCAAAAATCAATAAAGCAAAACCAAAAGAATGAAAAAAAAGTAAGACAATGTGAAATGTATCATTGGAAAAATAGCAGACATGGAAAATAGATCCATGAGAGATAACTTGAAAATCATTTTATTACCTGAAATACCTTTTTTTAAAAAAAAAAAAGCCTAAACATCATCTGTTAAAAAATTATCAAGGAAAACTGTCCTGATATTTTAGAAGTAGAGGGTAAAATGGAAATGGAAAGAATACACCAATCACCTCCTGAAACAGATCCCAAAATGAAAGCTCCCAGAAAGATTATAGCCAAATTCCAGAGCTCCTAGGTCAAGAAGAAAATATTGCAAGCAGCCAGAAAGAAAAGAAAAAGCAAGTGTGGTAGAGCCACAGTCAGGATAACACAAGATTTAGAAGCTTCTACCTTAAAGGATCAAAGGGCTTGAAATGTGGTATTCTGGCAAGCAAAGGAGCTTGGATTATAACCAAGAACCAACTACCCAGCAAATCTGAGTATAATCCTTTAGGCAGAAAAGTAGATATTCAATGAAATAGATGACTTTCATGCATTTTTTTATTAAAAAGTCAATGCTCAATAGAAACTTTGATTTTCAAAAGGAAGACTCAAGAGAAGCATAAAAAGACAAAGAGAAAAGAGACATCATGAGGGAATTAATAAGGATATATGGAAAAATGATACTTATAACTCACAAGAACTTTCTCATTATTAGGACACCTAGAAGGACTCCTTCTAGGTGCCCTAACAATGTCCTTACTCTAATGAGAATTGGCTCAAAAAGGGGATAGCATCCTCACTCAAGTGGGTATGGAAATCTTTCTTACCCTACAGGAGAATTTGAGGGTAAAAGGATAATAGAAGATAAGGTAGTAGAAAGTAGAGCAGATTGGGGGAGGGAGTAGTCAAAAGTAAAATACTTTTTAAGAGGGAATATGATGGAAGGAAATAAAGTTAGTTATAGTAACTGTGAAAAAAAATGAAGCAAGTTTCTCTGATAAAGATCTCATTTATCCAACATACAGAGAATTGAGTCAAATTTATAAAAATAAGATCCATTCTCGACTTGATAAATGATCAAAAGATAGGAACATTTTTCACAAGAAGCAATCAAAGATATCTATAGCCATATGAAGAAATACTCAGTCACAATTGCTTGGAAAAATGTAAATTAAAATAATTCTAAGGTACTACCTTAGACAAATAGGACAGAAAAGGAAAATGGCAAATGGTGGAGGGGATGAGGGAAAAATGAGATATTAATGCACTGTTAGTGGAGTTGTGAATTGATTCAGCCATTCTGTAGAGCAATTTGAAACTATGCCCAAAGGGTTATAACACCATGCATATCCTTTGACGTAGCAATACCACTAATAAGTCCATATCCCAAAAGATATAAACAACAAAACCAAAGCAGCAAAGAAAAGAATATATGTATACACACACATACACACACACACACACACACATATACACACACACCCATATATATTATAGTAACTCTTTTCTGGGGACATAAAATAGGAAATTGAGGGGATGCCCATTAATTGGGGAATGGCTGAACAAACTCTGGTATGTAATTATGATGGAATAGTATTCTGGTAAATGAAATAATGAGTAGGATACTCTCAGAAATGCCTGAGAAGACTTACATGAGCTCATACAAAGTGAAATGTACTGTGTACAAAGTAACAACAAAACTGAAATGATCACCTGTGAAATGACTTAGCTATTCTCAGCAATATAATGATCCAAGACAACTCTGAAGGACTCATGAAGAAGAATGTTCCTCAGAGAGAGAACTAATGGTTCCTAAATATGGATTGAAACATACTTTGATTACTTTATTTTTCTTGAGGTTTTTTTTGTTGTTTATGTTTTATTTCACTGCATGACTACACATTTATAACCTATATCAAATTGCTTGTTTTCTCAATGGGGGTTGGGGGTAGAGTATGGAAGAAGGAAGAGAGAAAATTTGGAATTCAAAGTTTTAAAAATGAATGTTAAAAATTGTTTTTACATGTAACTAGGGAAAAAATAAAATACTAAATAAATTGTTTCATTTAAATAGGAACATATACATGTTTACAAAAACAAAAATAAGAACACTGATAAATGAGTTGCTCAGGTTCACAAGTCAATGTCTCAGCTTCAGGAATTGAAATCTGACCTTTTGGCTCAGTGGAACTTATAACCAGAGATTCAGGCAAAAATTTATCTAAGTTACTCTGTATTCTGTTCTTATTAATGTCTATTACCACTGCTAATCTAACCATTTCGGACTCATCTTCTAACTTCTCTTGTCACCCAGAACCATGACCAGTGAAGCTGTCTCCCCAAACATCCAACCTTGATTCTATTACCCTCCTCTAGAGACATAGGATTTACTTTTATATAATTTACTTTAATATAATTTTAATTCATTTACTTTTAATTTAATAAAAAGTATTGATTGAGTGGGAAACACATGTACACACAATCATATAATAATAACCAAAATATGTTTAGTGCTTTATGTCAATGCTCTCATTTGTTCTTACCAATATCCCTTTGGAGTAGTAGAGAACATGTTACTATCACATTTTACTGATGAGAAAACCAAAGTTCTAAGAGTTGAAATGACTTCCCCAGGGTTGCACTGCTAAAAGCTTTAATCCAGATCTTCTGACTCCAAATGTAGACTTCTCTCCACTATGCTATGATGCTTTTAAAACATTCAAGAATAATATTGGTAGACCAATGGATGCCTAAGGCTTTTTTAGCATATGAATTCCTTAGTTCTGAATTCTTTACCATGTTAGTCTCTACATGTCTACACAACTCTACCTACAAACAAAATAAAACAATACACAGTTAAAATTGTCTAACAAAGCTGGGCTGGAATACACTTAGTACCAGGAAGTAGTTACACTCTCATTTTTGCTATCTGATAGTCTTTGCATCTACAAAATTTTTAAGGACTTAATGTGTTCACTATCTGCACTAAACTCTTACTTCCAAATTTTATCATCACATATAAGTCACGCTGCATTCTTATATGCTAAACTAATTCTGCAGCTCTTATCAAATTTGAAAGGTTGTGAGTATGAGCCTCTCTTTGGACTACCCTAACCAAGGGTAAAGAATCTTATTGCTGGATGATAGAATAACGTACATGCATGCATACACATACATACATAAGAATATCTGCATTGTTGTTGTTTATTCTTCCTTTTCTAAGAGGACCAATCACATCACAGGGTGATATCTTGACTTTTTGCATGAATTGGTTTTAAGTAATGCAGAAATACACATTCCTCAGCCTCACTATCTCTTCCAGAGTCATTAAAGTCTAGTGGCAAGACAGAAGTCTCGATGACTAGCAATGGCCCAGAATGCAGAGGATGACCTTGGCATCTTCAATGTCTGACCAAGCTCTACACAATCCACACAGTGCCTGCTTCAATCACCTTCATGGCCATTGGAAGAAATTGTTCTCTACTACCCATTTTGCTGAAGAAAGTCTTCGCATGCTTGGAGTAGACATCCCTCTAACTCACTGATAGGTTTGAAGCCTGTTGGTTACCCTGAACCTGGTTAAGCCCATCTGCCAAGATAGTTTTCCTGGGGTATGGCTGTTGCACTTGCTACAGCTTCTTACAGCCACAGGTGAGAGTTGGGTGACAGGTGGACATCAAAGATGGATGAGAAGTCCTGAAAAGGGCTGCACAAGCTCTCATCCTACAGGTGCTAGTCCTCTCTAAACACCAAATACTCCCTACACATATGTTTAAATATATATAGAACAGTAGGATATTGTACATGTATACATGCATATGTGTATGTATACATATGCACACATATGTATACATATATATTGGGGCTCACACATATACACATTTTTTCAGTTATGACCATTTATACTCTGCTAAAGGGTGGAGAACTATCATTCTAGTGTAAGACAACAGAGGAAGTATTGATATGGGTGAAATGAAATATGCTTGACATATTGAAGTAAACATACCAGGCACTAGTTTGGGCACTGAGGAAAATGTGATAAATGAAACACAGTTTCTGCACATATGCATTCTCAACGTTAATCTCAGTTGTTCACATTTCTTCTGCAGTTCTATTTTGTGTTACATGTCCTTGAAGTCACTGATTCTCCCACCACATGCTGAATTTGGCACTCCAGTTCTGCTAACAATTGATCTGACATAATCAGGATGATAAAGTAGTGCTCTTGAGACAGCCCAGATAACTTGATCATGTATACAAAGGTTCAACTATTTCCCTTAAATTGAGTAGTGCTTCGGAAAATAAATTCTTGGAGTCTAAGGACCTTGTCCTCAACTTATCATACACAATGTTAGAATTTAGGTACTGACTTTGCTATATCAATTATTAGATGTCTCGTTTAACAGATTTGCTCCTTTTCCTATAGCTCTGCAACCAAAGAAGTACCTTAGGAATAACAAATTGCCCCCTTGGCTATAGTGGTGAGTGACTTGGTCAATCTTAGTAACCTACCATATGTCATGTTTTGTGTCTGTTTTTTTTAAATTTTTTTATGCCTAGAATCACCCCAATTAATCTCTCATACTCATATTAAAAAGACAAGTTCAAATTTCACATCTTCCACGAAGCCTTTCTTAATCATCCTGTTTGGTAGCAACTTCCTCTTTGGACAACACGGAGAATTTCATTAATAATCTTACGTATTATGATAATCTGTATTTGTACCTTATCCACCTACTAGACTGTGTTTCACAAATGACTAATTATAGAAAAAATTCATATAGTGCTTCAAAGTTTGCAAGGCACTTTAAAAATATGTCATTTGATGCTCACAATAAAGCCATGAGGGTGAGATAAGTGCTATTTAACTTTTACAGACCAGAAAACTGAAACTCTGAAAGGTTAATGACTTGTCCAAGATCATGTAACTAGTGAGTTTCTGAGGCAGGATTTGAACTCTTGTTCCTGACTCACTAATATCCCTTATTGCCATCTAGTCAAATATGTGTGCTTCATCCAAATTTGGAATCTCATTGAAACTTCCTGTTTTCTAATCCGCATTCTAAAAAAGAACTAACATTTTTATAAATGTTCCAGGAACTAGCAAGTAAGTGAACATATTCTTGTGAGACAGTTCCTCCCAACAGAGATGTGGCCTTACATTCACTGACCTGATAGTACACACTATAAGCACTAAAAGTTGGATTCCACCTACTAATAGTGTTTGTGTCCCAATTAGCAGTCATCTCATTTCACTGAGATCAGCCTTCAGCACTTAGACTGACTTGCACTTGCTCAGTGATTATCTGACAGGACCACAGGACCTCTACTGTTATAGATGTCAAACTTTTTTTTCTTTGGAGGTTTTCAGGACCATAGCAACACAGACTATGAGAGTTAGAAGGAATCATAGCGGGCATTTAGTCCAGCTGTTTCATTTTAGGGGAATAAAAATGAGGTCCAGAGAAGTAAAGTGATTTGTACCTAATTAGTGAACTTGAATCATTGGACTCACAGGCCTAGTCTTCTCTCTCTTCCTCTCTCTCTCTCCCCTTCCTCCCCCCTCACAAATAATAATTGCTACCTTTTATTATCTTTGTCTTTATCATATTATCTACATATCAATGGTACTATGTCAAGTCCTGTTTGTCATGGGCAGCCAAATCGCTTTGCTATTCCACTCCCACCATGTATTGAAAATAAAATGTAGTTTGCATTAGTTGAGCCTCAGACTAGAAGCATATCCTGACTCATTTAGTCGTTAGTCCTCTCCCACCCGCTGCCCAAAAAGTATTGTCTATTTTTAAATAATGTATTTAGGTTGTACTTATTTCTGCCTTAGTAGCCTGATGTCTAGCACAGGGTTTGGTAAAGAGTAACTATTTTATAAATATTTGTTGATTTGAACAGAGGAGAGAGGTAGACCAAAGGTGGAATGTCAGCTTTCACCAGAGCAGCCTTCAAAATTATTTTGCATGGAGGAAACTGTCTTTGACCACAGAGGTATCCCTTAGGTGTGGAAAATCAGAGATTGCCAGGGAACCCATTGAAACAGATGGCAGCTGTAGGAGGGAAAGAAGACAGTTAGCATCTGGGGCCAGAACAGAATTAGCATTAGCATGTAAAATACAATTAGTGACAGCAATGAGATCTTCTACATCTTTTTCCTTCTAAGGTTTTAGAGCTATTCTTTGCTCTCTGTGATACTTCATCTTGCTGGCATCTCTATTACCTACTCTTCCTGATATTCTTACTTAAATATTTAAATAATCTATAATCTCATCAGTATAAGAATGTGTCTCAACCCCACTCCTGAAGTCTTCTCATTCAAGGCAATTCTTTTCTATGTCTTCGTATAAATGTTCCATAAAGGATCTGTCAATGACCCAAAAGCTCTCCTTCTGCTTTTTAAAAATAGTGGTGCCAATATAGTGTATAGTGTCTTTTATTCTTACTACAGAGCTGGTCCCTTTCACTTGTCCATCATAATTGTTGTGAGTTACAGAAATAAGGAAATCAAGAATTAGGTCCCTAGTG
Source organism: Phalanger gymnotis (assembly GCA_028646595.1). Taxonomy (NCBI): domain Eukaryota; kingdom Metazoa; phylum Chordata; class Mammalia; order Diprotodontia; family Phalangeridae; genus Phalanger; species Phalanger gymnotis. The sequence continues at coordinate 462,797,057 of CM053622.1, forward strand.
AAGTGCCCCAGGGATCTGTGTTTAGCTCTGGGCTTTTCTGTTTGTTTGTTTTGGCTGTTGTTATTTTGCTTTGATCAATGGCTTAGACAAAAACATAAGCAATGTGCTTAATTTGATTTTAGGATGATACAGAGCTGAGAGTAATAGCTTGCATCTGTGCATATTTTTTTTGAAAAATCTTAATCTTTATTATATCTGTCTTTGTGTGGCAAGATCTTATTTAACCCAAAGCTCAGACGCAGTTGATGCTCACCCCAGAGACCCTCCAGGGAAGCCTGTTTGAACCCCATCTGAATTTTGTGTTGACATAGTACCCAAAAGCTTTTGTTTGGGTTTCACCCAATTTTCATTGACTATTTAGACTTTCCTGCTAAAGTATATCTCAAACAACCCAGGTGCCTTATCTAGAAACTGCCTATATGCTACAGTTCTCATGCTTGTACTGTTTTTGGAAACTATCCATGTCTTTTTGGAAACTGTCCATGTGCAGGCCACTCAGTGGCTTGTGTTTTTATACCCTTGCTGACCTCTATGAAATTTAAAAATTACAGCAGTTCGGGGAAGTTGGCCACACCTTTTTCTGGTTTTGTCCCTTCTGCCAAACATCTAACAAAATTCTTTCTATAAACCTTTTTAGATTTTGGTTTTGTTCTTTACCAATCCATGACAGTTAAGGATAAAGATGATCTAGTCTTTGGGCCAAATGTAATAAGATGCAAAACCTATCTTCTGATGTTTGTGTTAAAAAAAATAAACTTAAATAAAAATGGTAGAAATAGCTACTTAGTAGCTCATCTGTAAAGCAAATAAATTTCAAGTTCATTATCAGTCAAGATTGTAATACATCAGGCTTCCTTCCCCCCCAAAAAAAATCCAAATAGAAAATTAATGGGCTACAAGAGTTAAAGCAGTACCCAAGACACAAGGGATGAGAGTGCCACTATACTTTAATCTGGCCTGGCCACACCTAGAATATTGGATTTAACTTTTTGGAAAGATATTGATAAGATGAAAACTATCCAGAAGAAAATGCAGGTATCTATGAGTCTGAGGGCTAAGCCATATGAAAATTTATTGCAGTGTAAAGCTTTGTTCAGCTTTATTAAGAGAAGATTTGCAAGAATTATATTTATCTTTAAGTATTTGAAAAGGCTAGTTGAAAGATAAATCACATTTGTCTTGATTGGCTCAGAGGTTGCTTCTAGGAATAATGGATTTGGAAGGTCCTTCTCACACTTCTTGAACCTATATAACTTTTGGCACTGTGGACTACTTTATCTTCTTGGCTGACTTCTTCTCCCTGGATTTTTATAACAGCTTTCTTCTAGTTTTAATCCAGCCTGTCTAACTGCTTCTTCTCAATGTCCCTAACTGGTTCATCATTCATGTCCCACACCCTTAGATGGAGCTCCCCAGTGCTGTTTTTGGCTCTCTACTCTTTTCTCTGTAATCTCTGTTTGTGATCTCATCAACTACTCTGTTCAATTATCATCTCTATGATAATAGTCGCAAAGTCTGCATATCCAGTCCTCCTCTGGTTCCTGAGCTCCAATCTTACATCTCCAACAGGTCCAAAATAGAAATCATTATCTCCCTATCAAGACTCACCTGTCTTCACAATTTGTCTATTTCTATTAAATGAAACACCACACATCTATTCAGATTTAATTTCTAAGAGTCATTCTGAATTTTCCAGTCTCCCTCACATCATACATCTAAGCATTTGGGAAGTTTCATCAATTGTGCCTCAACAATATCCTTTGTATTTGCTCCCTTCCCTTCATTCACATGGTCACAACTCTAGGTTAGACTCCTGTTATTTCTAGCTAGATGGTTCAGTGGACAGAGATGTGGGTGACCCTGGGCAAGTCATTTAACTTCTCTCTGCCTCATCTTCCTCAATTGTAAAATGGAAATGATAATAGCACCTACCCCACAAGGTTGTTGTGAGGAGCAAATAAAATAATGAAAACATTGCAAAATCTTAATTAGCTTCTCTGCAACCTGTGTATGCTCTATTTAATTTATCTTCCATACAACTGTAGTAGGATATTTCTAAATCATGCCACTTCCTTACTAAAGGCACTTTTTGGCTTCCCATTGTCTCTATGATAGTAGTAGTAGTAGTAGTAGTAGTAGTAGCAGCAGCAGCAGCAGCAGCAGCAGCAGTAGTAGTAGTAGTAGTAGTAGTAGTAGTAGTAGTAGTAGTAGTAGTGGTAGTAGTAGTAGTAGTAATAATAAACTATTCTATTTGGCATTTAAATCTCTTCATCATATGACTTGACCTATCTTTTCCACATGTGTTTCACACTATTCTTTCTCACATGCTATACCTTTCAGCTGAACTGGCATGCTTGCTATCCTTTGGGCACAATATTTCATCTCCTTCCATGCTAAAGAATCATTAATGACCCTCTCCAAAACTTCCCTAATGCTTCATTTTGGCACAAGGTTGTCATTATATTCTTAAAACTTCTGTTATTGGAGAATAAGCTCCAGAAGATTTTACTTCATGTAGGAAGAGATTAAGCTGAATGACATTTGGGAAACTATTCTTTACTCTCGGTGATCCTAAGCCGCTAACTGCAAAATTCCATCTCTTTGACACTAATATTTCCCCAGAGCTACAAGTTAATTGTGAAATATTTTTAAAAATAAAAATTTATAAGAACCAAAAGACAGTTATATTCATCAGAAATAGTTGTTATGGAACATGGCACAAAAAGTTTTAATGATATGTATGGCTGGTAAAGCAGGAAAGGTTCTCAGAGAGGCAATAGATACATAGCATACACATTTCATTATTATACATGAGATATTAGTAAAACTAGAGAGACCATCCAATCACATCGGTTATAGCCATCTTGTAAAATATATAGAAGAATGGATAACAGGTTTTTGCAAAAAAATGGCTCATGAAGACTATGAACAAATGCAAAATCCCTTTGCCAGATGTTCAACTTCTTTCACAATCTAGTATGGTTTTAACTTTTGTCCTCATCTCAACTCACTCTGTTCCACACATTCTACATTCTAACCAAACTAGATGATTCTCTGTCTGCCCTCCACCCCCACCCAAATAAGCAATCCCTTTACTTTTTCTTCATTGTATCTTTAGCCAGGCTGTTCATTATACCTAGAAAATATCCCATTACTTAGTTTACCTTCTGAAACATTGGCCATCCTTTATTTTTTTTTGAAATTTTTAATTTTTCTTATTTTAGACAAATACAAGAACTTAAACACATAATAAGAAAAGAAAAAAGAAGCATAAATTAATATAAAATAAGAAAAGAAAAAAAACATGTCATGTGCACAGCAGAATATAGGAGAGGATTCAGAATATATAGCAACAATTTATTTCAAGAAAGCCTATGTATTAAATACTGGGTGATATGTTGAAAGCTCTCCACCTTTTTCTTTGCTTTCTTGTAGGTTTTCTTTTGTTCTCTACTGTATACTTTTTACTTTGTACTTTTTCCCCCTTCCTCCTCCTACCTGTCACCCCAAGGCTATAATTGAACATGGATATATTTATATGTAGGTATTGATATACACATGTGTATCATATATACACATGCATACATACACACATATATAAACATATACTTTTCCCAAGAGATTCTACTCCTATCCTTGTTTTTATGTTTGTATATCTCTTTTTTCCTATCTGTCCTAACTCCTCTATTTTACTTCTACCTGCTGCCTTACCCTCCTTTTACTTAACCTACCCTCATTCTAGCAATCCCTCCCTTATCCTTCCATTCTCCTTAATCTAAACACCCCTTTTGTATGCCCCTTTGATCTACTGCATCCCCCTACCCTCTAAAGTTTGCTCCCTTATCCTCCCATCCCCCTAAATCTAAATACACTTCTCAATCTCCCTTTTAACCTATTCCCTCACCCTCCCCTCTAAAGATCACTCCTTATCCTCTCCCCTCTCCTATCCCCTTAGAGTTTTATTTCTTTCTAAATTTAGAAGAATTTCATACTCTTCTGGATGTATATGGATTTTCCCCTCTTTAACCCATTACTGATGAAAGTAGGTTTCCAGAACTAACAGTCCTCCTCTCCCATCTAATTCCTCCGTATTGGTTCTTCCTCTTGTACCTCATTAGTATAAGATAATTACTCTTTATGTGTTTTGAACAGTTTTACTTATTGAAATCATATCATACTCGGGTCTACCACAATAAGCTACCTAATTACTAGTAACAATCTTAGACATAGGTTTTGCATTTTCCATTCATAAAAGGTAAACATTCTATCCTTATTGAGTCCCTTGTGATTTGTCCTTAGCATGTACCATATATTTCTCTTGCTCTTGTATGTCAAATCTTCTATTGAGTTTAGGGTTTTGTTTTGTTTTTTTTTTTTAACAGAGTCCTGGAAGTCTGACAGTTAATCAAATGTCCACTTTTTTTTCATTCAGAATTATTCCTAGCTTTGCTGGATATAATATTTGTGACCAGAGGCCCACGTATTTTGCTTTTTCATATATAGTATTCCAACACCTGCAATCTTTTAGTGTTGCCAAAGTTAGGTCTTCAGTGATTTCAAATGTGGTACCATCATATGTGAACTGGTTTTTCTCGTTGCTTGTAGTATTTTGTCCTTGATCTGGAGGTTTCAGAATTTAACTATAATATCCCTGTGAGTTTTCCTCATAAGATCTCCTTCAGGTAGTGTTCCATGTATTTTTTTTTCTATTTCTACTTTCCCCTCTTGTTCTAATGCTTCAGGACAATCTTCTTTAATGAGTTCTTGTATTATTGTATCAAGATTTTATTTTTGATCAGAATTTTCAGGTAGTCCAATTATTCTTATGTTTTCTCTTCTCCATCTGTTGTTTTGTTTATGAGGTATTTCACATTCTCTTCTATTTTTTCATTGTATACACACACACACACACACACACACACACACATATTGTTTTTCATCCCTTATAACTTCACTGGCTTGACCTCTCCCAATTCTGATTTTCAAGAAGTCATTTTCTTCCTTAAGATTCTGGATCTCCTTTTCTAATTGGTTAACTTTCTTGTCACAATCCTCTTGTTTTTCTTATATTATTCTTATTTTTCTTTTTAATTTTCTTCAATCTCATTTGATCTTTAAAATCTTTTTTAAGTTCTTCAGTGAATTCTTTTTGGACAGATGACAATTTGACATTACTCTTTGGGGTAGAAGAGGGCTTCTTTGCTTCATTATCCTTCTCTGAAGATGCATCCCAGTCTTCTTTATTCCCATAGTAGCTCTCTATGGTTGGATTTTTTCACTTTTGTCTGTGCATTTTTTTTGTAATAATTTATAATCATCTCTAGTCCTGGGGTGTGGAGGATGATGTCTCTGGCCTCATATTCTCTTCAGTTTTCTCCTCCGATCTTGAACTCAAACCAATACCTCCAGTGTCCTGTAAGTTCCCACACTTACAGAGTCCCCCAGAGTCCCCCACCCCACTGCTTCTGCACTCCCAGGGCTTGTGCTGGTTCCTTCTTGCCCTGCTCTCCATAGTACAGCTGGGTCTAGCATTCGTTGTCAGCAGAGGTGTCCTAGATATTCCCCAGGTCAGAAGCCCAACTCTTCTCACCCTCCTGGGGGTAAAAGTTCCTGTGGTAAGGCAGAAGTTGCCTCCCAACCCAGCTAACCTTGGGCTTGCTGCTTGTTGTTTAAGCAGCTAGTTGTTGGTTGTTAAAGAGGACCCTAGCCTGGAGATATTTACTCTTCACCAGGAGGAAATCTCATCCTGGTAGTTTTCTTCAGGTCTTCTCCAATTGTCCTAAGAGGACCCCTGCTCTGCCCCTTCCCTTACTTGTTTTCACCACTCTATGTTTGCCTAGATGCACTATTTTATCTCTTTTGTGGAGGAAAACCTTGAGAGGTACTCCCTTCTTGAGGTCTTCTCCAATTATCTTGGTGGCAATTAGCTAACCTTATAGAATTCCCTTAACACTTTGTATGGTACCTTTCTAATGTACTCAGCTTTATGATTATGCAATGTAATTACATATGTTTATGTTCTCTACTACAATGTAAGGTACATAAATACAGAAACTATGACTCCTCCAAACTCTATGTTATTGCCCCCAGATTGCAATATAATTCTTTCAACATAACACTTGATAAATGAGTGTCTAATTAAATTGTTATTTTGTCCTTAAATTTTTACTGTGTCCTCCCTTGTGGTTTCTGACTTACTACCTTTCTTTACGAACTTCTTTTTCTCTTTTAATTTTATCTTCTCTAATGTGAGCTCTGAAACCAGGCAACTCAACTTGTTAGTGTAGTGTATAAAGTGTGGGATGAACTTTATGATACTGTTTGGAATACCCTATTATTTATTATATTGTTCAAACCTAGAAATATATAAAAGTAGAACAGAAGAAGTAGGTAGAAGTTATCTAATACGACTCTTGCTGTTGGTTCAGCTGCCCTAGGAGACACTCCAGGGGAGCCTAAAATAGCTGGAAAGAATACTCAAACCCTATCTTGGCCTTGTTTTGGGTCCACCCACCCAGTTCTTGAGAAGACCCACCAGCTTGTATTTTGGCTTCACCCAAATTTTGTTGAATGTTTATACTTACCAGTTGATGTACATTTCAGTCGAATTGCCTATGTGTAATATGTGTCAATGGGTATTTGAATCCTTGTTTGTCCTCAATATAATGTGAGATGTAACAGAGATTGGGGGGTGGGGTAGGGGGAAGCTACATCTTTTCCAGCTCTCTCCCCTGCCAAACAACTTAATAAAAATATTTAAAAAGCCATTTTTAGGTTTTCTGTTTTGTTCTCACCGATGAAAGTAGGCTGTGAGGGACTCTCCTATAAACAAAAGGCACAAACTTTAGTGAATAGCTTTTAGATGTCTAGGTAGAGGTCCTGTTTTTGTTTTGTTTTATTTTGTTTTTATTTTCTTGTTGCCTATTTATTGTGTCTTCTCCATTAGTCATGTAATACTGAGAATCAATACACCTGTGCATTAGTCCTGGCTTCATTACCAGAATTCCAAGTGATATAGTTTTAGATAGGCCATTTATTGTCCTTCAATCTCAGTTTCTTTATGGGTAAACTAAGAGAGCTTATCTAGATGTTCTTTAAAGCCATTTTCAACTCTATTTTTTGATTCTATCACAATGATGATGGAGAATCAGTTATTAATTGATTGTAGTAGTGTCAATAAGTAGAAGGTCTGATTAAAAGTAAGGGGATCCCCTAGTGGCCACTTTTCACTAAAATTTCTTTTCTACCTTGTAGAGGTCTATTCTGAGTAATATTCTCTTTGTCAAGGCAGGTAATTTAGTCACCAGAAAAAAAAATCTAAGAAAAGGATTTATTAGCTTTGGACATTACTGTGAAAACACTAGACTTCAAGAGTTTAGTTGGTAACAGACTTTTTATTCAAGGGAAATTTTAATACATCAAAATATGTTCAGCACATCCCTGTGAGATACAAGAAGCCACAGATTTTCTCTTAGGTATTATTTTGTGATTGTACTAAATACCATATTGCAGTATATTTAATTGATTGCAGCATTAACAAGAAGAATAAAAAGAGAAAAATGTTTTCAACAGAGTAAAGTTCATTGTACAAATCACTGTAGGGTAATTTCTCAGTGGTTGCTGTAAGAAAATGACATTGTTGCTGTTTTAAAGAATCTTTCTATGGCTTATATTTGATTACGAATGTTATCCAAGAAAACAAGCTCAGGGCTCCCTAGGTTATTGATACATAAGGTGAACAAATGTAATACCATGACACTGACTTTATTAGTGCAAGGGGATTTCTGCTTATCCATTTCTCTGAAGAGAGGAAGGAAGTGGAGACATGGCAAGTATTCATTGATTTTGAATATATGACATCTCAGAATTGCAAACAAATAAACAAAACCCTATTAAATAGCATAGTCTTAGAATGACAAAGATGGTGGAATGTCCACCTTTGGACCCAAGCTTTAAACTAGAGCAAAGTATAGTTGGATGAAACCCATGCTGACAGTATCATGGAGTTTCTAGTTTAAAGAAAGTTCATCTAAACCCTAGGGCATAGAGTTCTCAGTAACTGAGGGTTCTCATTTCAGTAGCGAAAGGTAAGAGGTAAGATGTCAACTTCACCATAAAGGTCAAAATCAATTGTAACAACCCACTAGTTCATTTGTTCAAGTAAGCCAATCGTGAGTCGTGATTTTGGGTAGAAGGTGAGAGATCCAGAACTTAAAAGATCCAGAACCACTAAAATCTCTTGGAGTATAGAGGAGAAAACATCCATGAGAGGCCCAGTGGCCTGAAACCCAAGAGAGACAACTTTAAAGGTCCAATGAGGAAGAGTCTTTTAAGTCAGGGACAAGAGCAAATCTTTAATATTTCTGTTGCTATGAAGAATGAGTGGCAGAGGCGCAAATGTAAGGGTGTCCTGAAAGATGCCATGAGGCCTATGTATCACTTCCCCTTATGTGGGGGTGTGAGAAAAATTAACAAGAATTTGTGGAAGGAGGGGTAGGTTAAGTAATAGGAGGGCAAGGTAACTCGTAGAAGGAAAGTAGAATAGTCAGGAGTGATAGGAAATGAGGCATTCACAAACATAAAAATAAAGATTAGGAGTAGAATCTGTTAGGGAAAGTACATGTTTATATATATATATATATATATATATATGTTTGTATGTATATATGTTTGTGTGTATATATGTATAAGTGTTATTTATCTCTATATAAATATATTCATGCTCAAGTGTAGCTTAGGGTGGGGCAGGGGAATGGAAAAGACCCAACAAAGTAAAAAGGTGTACAGCAGAGACCAATAGAAAACCTACAAGGAAGCAAATAAAAAAGATGGACTGAGCTGTTAGGAAGAGCCTCATAATTACCGTTTAAAAAAAAATTGTGGCAGTCTTTGTCTATAACTAGAAACATCTCTACACAATGTTAATATTATAGACTATGGGCACAAAACAAATACCTTCTTATCTTTAGTCTATTTTATGCACATTTGTATATTGAGTACTTTAGTAGGCTGTGCCATCTTCAATGAAGCATTTCTAGCGTGAGATATTGTTATTTATTTGCACGTGTCTTTGGATTTATCCCCTCTTTGATTATATTGCCTTCTTGTAGTACTAATGAGGTCATAGTCTCTGGGAACCCCCTTCAACCTGGAGTACAGTCTCTGGGAGCCCCCTTGAACTCTCCTTGAATCTTCCAACTAGATCTGTCCTTCCCTTAAGGCCATAAGCCTTATATTATCATTAGGCCCAAATCTCCAACTAGCCTAGCCCTATATTGTCCAGCTGCTTCCCACCCTTAATCCTCATGGAAATAGCTATAGCCTAGCCCTATTACTCCAGTTTTCTGTTGTCTTTCATCTCCAGGTAGCCTTCATCTATTTCTCCAGGTAGCCTTCAGCTCTTTCGCCACCCTGGCATCTGACTTCATCTCAATCCTCCTTAGACTCCTCCTCAAGACCCTCCCTACACCCCTCCTCTAGTCATCCCAGACCACCCTTCATTCCCTCTTACAATCTTTGTGTGTATAATCTCCATCCTGCCTCCATGAAGGTGCTCAGATACAATCTAGCTCATTCAGTCTAGCTCAGTAGATTGAATCTGGCTGCTTGTGAAAACAGGCATCACAAAGGGTGGGATTTCTTAAGACAACTCATTATGGTGAATCCCTAATAAACTTTGTCTTTTCCCTTGGCTGAGAAGGCTTGAGTTAAATTCTATCAGCAGGACCTGGCATGTAGGCACTTTGGGGTCTCAAGCACCCCTAGAAACATGGTTCCCTATCATTCATCATTTTTCTTAAACTTCTTCAGTACCAGAACATGAAAAAGCACCACTCACTTCACTATTTCCGATGTCGAACTGACCATCAAATATTTCAAATGGAGCCAGACTGCACATCCTTGATGGTCTGGCTATTTCTTTGACTCATATCAGAGTGGTCTGGGTAGAAACCATATCAGTTGTAGATGCAGATCACAGTTTCCCAGAATTTTAAAGTTCCTGCCAGGCTTTGAAAATTAACATAATGATTTCAGGGTCTAAGGTGCCACTACTTTGTCATTGTCTTCCCTGATCTCTTTCTTCCCTTCCAACAGCATGAACAATTGGTGGGATCTGGAGAAAGTTCTTATTATTGTTAATAATTATCAACATCATCATCATACTAGTCATCAGGTATTATGCCTAGTTGACTGAGAGAGTAACATTCTCAGGGGAAGCTCATTAAAAAAAATGTGTTTGGTGTTTAGCATTTTTAATTTGAAATTCTGGATAGCTATTTTGTGTTAAATAACTAGCAGTCAGATATGTGGATGAGGAGCTCATGAGAAAAGTTAGAGTTAGAGATAGGGACCAGAAGGATAAAGGATAGATATTTGAGAGAAAAGAAGAAACTCCTCTAAGAGGGCACTCTAAGGATAAGGTAAAAAAAAAAATGGGGTAAAATTTGAATCTCTTCATATTTTTGTTATATCACCATTATTAACTGAATTCCATTCATTTGGTTTTTCTGGAGTGAAATCCATTCAATAAGACTGAAATATTCATTGGAATTAAGATAGAATTAATAGAACAGGCAACAGCTACCTGTGCAAGAACAAACTGTATAATAATAATAAAAGGAAAAAGGAATAGTAGCACACTGTTCTTCTCTCCTACTGTTCAAAAATCTAATAATGCATCTATATCAACTCTGAAGTAAGATTTTGTAGGAAAAAGAAGAAAAAAACAATAGTTACGCTGCTGCTGAATATTTCTCATTTCTATTATGGTGCAGAATGTACATATTTGGATGAAGAAAAAATTATAAGCACAGATTACTTGACTTTACTTCATTCCTACATTAAGGATTTTATCAAGTAGGTAGGATTCATATGTTTTTCTTCCTTGGAAACAAATAGTTTTCTGCATTGATAATTAGATTTCCTGAAATGGCCGCGAGATACCTGATGGCTATTTTCTCTGGGTGATTCAGTATATTCTTCACTTTAAGATTTGACCTTTCAAAAATTTGAGTTTGTTTGACTACATTCTTTAAATTGCCATGTACAGATAGATTAATTTTTCATTTCTTTCTGGTAGGTTATTTATTTCTTCAGCTCATGTCTAGTAGAGATACATTTGTCTATTTTTGCATTATTGGTTCCATGACATGTTTGGTCTTACTGATATTTGAACATGGAGCAAATAATTTTAAAACCATTTCATGCTGTCATGCCCAGTGGCTTACCTCATGGGACTATTTATTCAAGACATAATGCATGGGAAGCTTCAGATCATAATTTTAAACAAGTACTTCTTATAAAACCCTCAAAAAATTACCCCTAATATTATATAACAGGTCACTGTTAATAAAATTGATGCTATATCAGTGAAATTATAGATATGAAGACAGGATATTAAGTTATATAGACTGTACAATAGCATGGTGGGTTTTTTTTTAACTTTTCTTAAAACCTTACAAAAGAATTTACAATTAAGGCAGACTTAAATAAACTAAGCAATTTGGCTGCATTTGGCACAGAACAAAGATGTGTGTGTGTCTGTGTGTGTGTGTGTGTGTGTGTGTGTGCACGTGCATGTGCATGGGGGGAGGGAAATTTGAATGAAAATGAACTTTTCTTTGTAGGAGACTACTATAAGCCCAGGACTTTTAGCTGAGGCTCAAATTTGGTACAAAATGGGACACTTTTGAGTCCTTGACCATTTAACAAAGGAGGTTTACTTGGCCCAACACAAGGATATACAGCAATAATACAGTGGTGCTGTGGGTCCTGCCTTGAATGAATTCAACCCAAGTTTCCTTTCATCCAAAGACAAAGTTTACCAGAACAAGGGTCAGTGTGGACATGATTCTAAAAATCCAACATATGGGACAAATTTTAAGAATCTTAGCATTTGTATCCCTAATGCAAGTGGACCAAACTCTTAAGGAATCTGAGCATTGGCCAGACTTAAGGAATCTGAGCACTTTAATGGAGGCAAGATAGATCTTCCATGGAATTAATGAGTGGTGGTCTAGGGTGGGGCCAGGTAGAGACAATGAAAGGGCAATTAATTAACTGGGAGGGGCCAGTTGCCCCAAGCAAACACTGGAGACCTGGGCCACTGAGAAAGTCCAGAGCTTTTCCATTTTGGGATTCAGATCCCAAAGGCATGGTCTTTTCTTTTTAGGGCTTCAGAGCCCATCCCCATCGGTAGCACTTACCAGCTTTGGTCAATGCTGCTTTGGAGAAGCACCCAAAGGACCAGAGGCATCTCCATCTGATTTATAGATGAAATCTCCAATGTATGTTTTCTCTTTATTTGAATCTTCACTTTCTATTTGTATCTTATGTACTTCACACACAATAAACACCTAATAAATGCTTTTTCATTCACTCATTTATTCATTCATTCAATGATTCAGGCAGTCCCTCACATATCCAGTCATGATACTCAGTTTTATCTCCATAAGGAAAGGGAACTGCTGGATTTCAGAACCATAGCCTGAGGGCCAAAGCTTTTTTGGAACATTGACAAGTCAGATGACTAATGAAAACCTGAAGGTGTTTAGTCTGTGATTTGAAATAGCTTTTTCCAGCTAGCAACATTGAAGTCCTGATTCAGGTCTATATTCGACAGTCTTAGAAAGTCCTCTTTAACAGTCATCATTTCCTGATTGTCAGTCTACAATCCCTTTCAAAGTGGGGGTGGAGATGGGACTGCATTCCAATAAACTTTTGAAGCAGTTCTGTAGTAGCTCAGTTCCTCTCAGCCTCCAAGATGGGCCTGACATGCAAACAGCAGGGGGAAGGCAAGAACCAAAATGCTAGGTAGAACCACTGCATTGTCCTTCACTTACAATAATTTGTTTTAAATCCTTTTCACATGCAAATGTGGTTAACTGTAAAACTCCTAGCCTTTTAGCAGCTTGTCACAAACAATACCATAACTTCTAACTCTTGTGGCATTTTCTCTGGCCTTACCCTTTTGATCTATTTTAATATTACAAGATACAGTGGAAGAAATGGGCAAAACATGTGTGCTTTAAGCTTAGGGGAATTATTTTCTCTCCCCTTCCAAAATCTTCCCAGAAGTCAAAGTAATGAAGTCTGCAGGGGTTGTGCTGATTCTTTCTCAAAAGGGAGCCCTTGACTCCATCTCTTCTGACCTTAGCTGTTGGGGTACAGGATCTGGGAACCTCTTGAATTCTCCTGGAATCTTCCCACTAGATGAGGTTTTTGCCTGAGGCAATAAACCTTTCATTATCTCTAGGCCTAAATCTCTGTGTAACTCTTAACTTAGCCTAGCTCTCCATTGTCAGGCTAATTCCCACCATTGATCCTATCAAAGTTTCTAGGCCCAAATCTGTTAACCTAAAACTAGCCTAGCCCTATATTGTCTGTTATCTCCAGGTATTCTTCAGTTACTTGTCACCCTTAATCCCATTTTCTTGGTTGCTGGAGTCTGGACCTCATCCAAGTCCCATCAAGCTCCTCCTTAGGTTGCTCCTGTAGACCCTCCCTAAACCCCTCCTCCCATCACCCCAAGACCACCCTAGATCCCTCCCTCAATCTTTCTGTATATAAGTTTCATCTTGCCTCCATGAAAGTGCTCAGATTCAATGTTCCTCAGATTGATTCTGGCCCATGTCACAAATGGTGAGATTGCTTAAGACTACCCAATATGGTTAATCTGTAATAAACTTTGTTTTTCTTTTTGGCTGAGAAAGCTTGAACCAAATCTGTTTGAGCAGGACCTGGCATGTTGGTATTTTGAGGTCTCAAGCACCCCTAAAAACATATGGTTCCTTAATCTCACCATTAGATAGTATGATGATCTTAATTTGAGACTTCTTACTGCACCAAAGATGGTTTGATGAACTTAAGATATATGCATCTCTCCCTCTTCTTGTCCTGGCTACTGTCCATCAACCTATGCTAATTAAAATTTTTTTTAACCTTTTTACCCTATCTCTTGACTGACCTCCAGTCAAATCTAGCTAGGAGAAGTTACCTTTTTTTTTTTCCAGATCTGAAGTTGATCCTTTCATCTCAAGAGACCACAAGATAGCCTCCAGTGCCACAACCCTGGGGTAAACAAGCAAGGAGACATTTATTTCTGAGGTAAAGAATTTAATCCAGAACAAGGAAAACAATTTCTACAATAACAGCCATATTTTTAAGATAATCAGCTTTAAAGAGTTAATAATTTTCATCAGCAACAAGGCTCAGCCACAATTCCAAAGACTCATGATGAAACATCCAGTATACCTCCAGGGAGAACTGATATCTTAAGAGTGTAGATTGAAGTGTATTTTCATCTATTTCTTTTTCTTTTTTATCTATTTTTTATTTACTACTGTAATATTTTACTATTTTGTACTCTTAGTTTTCAACATTGATTTCCACAAGATTTTGAGTTACAAATTTTCTCCCCATTTCTACACTCTCCCATCTCCAAGATGGCATATATTCTGATTGCCCCATTCCCCAGTCAGTCCTCCCTTCTGTCACCACACTAACCACCCCACATCCCCTTTCCCCTCACTTTCTTGTAGGGCAAGATAGATTTCTATACCCCATTGCCTATATATTTTATTTTCCAGTTGTACGCAAAAACAATTTTTTTTGAGCATCTGCTTTTAAAACTTTGAGTTCCAAATTCTCTCCCCTCTTCCCTTCCCACCCACCCTCCCCTAAGAAGGCAAGCAAATCAACATAGGCCTGTATTATGAAGGCAGAATTTGTGATTTCAAAGAGAATCATATATATGTCCGAATGGTTCAGAACTGCAGGATATAAGGAATTCTCTAAGTAGAAGGCAGAAGAATTAAAGCATTTATTCAGGCTCCAAAGTAACAGACTCACTAACCAGCCTCCCCATTTTGATATTTTGATCAAAAGCTTCCAGGCCCAATAAGTCCGCCTCACAAGAGTAACTGGGAGGCCACAGAAAAACATGATGGTATTAAACCAAATTATATTCATGCTTCCCCTCTCTGGTAAGAAGATTACCCACTGGCCTCAAGTCTTTGCTCAGCACTCCTCGTTCCACACACGGGTAGGCTTCAGCTATATCTTTAGCTTCAGCTGTAGCTGTCTCTGGCTCCAACAGAAAATCAATCTTCAAGCTGTCTTCTCTCCTCTTATTGAGTTTTTGACATCATCAAGAATCGGCTGAATGACCAGAGCTTATTGGTTCTTGAGGTGGCCCCTCCCCTTAGGACCCTGCGAGGTTCACATCCACATAGATTAGGGTAACACCTAATAGGGCATGGCTCTGGGGTTAACACTTCCCCTTAGCCAGCCCCACCTTGGGCCCCACCTCAGTCATCAATCCACACCCACCTAGGTTCCACACCTAATAGGGCTTTGGACCTGGGGCTTAGCACCTAGTAAGGTTTAATGAAATACACTGAGTTACTAAAAGAAAACAAAGGCCATTTTGCTTACCAACACAAGGCCACATGTGTATCATTATGCAAAACCCTTCCACAATACTCATGTTGTGAGTATTTTGCTCTTTCCTATCCTATTCCCCTTTATTCAGTTTTCTCCCTTGACCCTGTCCCTTTACAAAAGTGTTCACTTTGATTACCTCCTCCCCCAATCTGTCCTACCTTCTATCATCCCCACTTTCTTATCTCCTCCCCCCTACTTTCCTGTGGGGTAAAATACCCAACTGAGTGTGTATGTTGTTCCCTCCTCAAGTCAAATCCAATGAGAGCAAGATTCACCCATTCCCCCTCACCTGCTTCCTCTTCCCTTCCAACATAACTGCTTTTTCTTGCCACTTTTATGTGACATAATTTACCCCATTCTATCTCTCCCTTTCTCTGTCTCAAAATATTTCTCTCATCCCTTAATTTAATTTTTTTAAAAATATCTCTTCTTATTCAATTTACCCTGTGCCCTCAGTCTATATATGTGTATATATAATATATAATATATATATATATATATATATATATATATATATATATATATATATATATATAATTCTCTCTCTTGTTTACCTTTTCATGCTTCTCTTGACTCTTGTATTTGAAACTCAAATTTTCTATTCAACTCTGGTCTTTTCATTGAGAGAGCTTGAAAGTCCTTTGTTTTATTGAAAATCCATATTTTGCCTTAGAACTTTATACTAAGTTTTGCTGGGTAGGTGATTCTTGGTTTTAATACTAGCTCCTCTGACCTCTGGAATAACATATTCCAAGACCTTCGATCTCTTAATGTAGAAGCTGCTAGATCTTCTGTTATCTTGACTGTGTTTCCACAATACTCAAATTGTTTCTTTCTGGCTGCTGGCAGCATTTTCTCCTTGACTTTGGAACTCTGGAATTTGATTACAATATTCCTAGGAATTTTCTTTTTTGGATCTTTTTCAAGCGAAGATGGTGGATTCTTTCAAATTCAATTTTACCATCTGGTTCTAGAATATCCGGGCAGTTTTCTTTGATAATTTCTTGAAAGATGATGTCTAGGCTCTTTTTTTGATCATGGACTTCAGGTAGTCAAATAATTTGTAAACTATCGCTCCTGGATCTATTTTCCAGGTCACTGGTTTTTCCAATGAAATATTTCACATTGTTTTACATTTTTTTTTCATTTCTTTGGTTCTGTTTTATAATTTCTTGATTTCTCTTCAAGTCACTAGCTTCCACTTGCTCCAATCTAATTTTTAAGGGGGTATTTTCTTCTGTGGTCTTTTGGATTTCCTTTTCTATTTGGCTAATTCTGCCTTTGAAGGCATTCTTCTCTTCATTGGCTTTTTGGAGCTCTTTTGACAGTTGGGTTAATCTATTTTTTAAGGTGTTATTTTCTTCAGTAGTTTTTGGGTCTCCTTTAGCAAGTCATTGACTTGTTTTTCATTGTTTTCTTGCATCACTCTCATTTCTCCTCCCAATTTTTCCTCTACTTCTCTAACTTGCTTTTCCAAATCCTTTTTGAGCTCTTCCATGTCCTGTGACCAATTCATGCTTTTTCTTGGAGGCTTTTGATGTAGGCTCTTTGACTTTGTTGACTTTTTCTAAGTGTATGTTTTGAGCCTCTTTGTCACCAAAAAAAAAAAAGACTCTATAGTCTGAGTCTGAGTCTGAGTCTGAGTCCTTTTTCACTCCCTAGCCATGCTCTCAGCCAACTACTTGACCCTCGAGCTTTTTGTCAGGGTTTGACTGCTTCTAGAGTAGAGAGTACTTTGTCCCAAGCTGTGCTGCTATTTTCAGAGCTACTTATACTCCACTGTCACTGCAACTCTGCCATACCCACGCTATTCCTCCTCCAAGAAATGCCAACCAGGACCAGGACTCAGATGCAAGCAGGGCATAGAAAGAGAACCCTGCCTCTGTACCAGTAAAGCTCTCCCTGCACTCCTGCTCTGATCCATACTCCATTCCTCCCACCGTGTGTGTCTGGGACTTTGGAAGTAGCTGATGCTAGAGCTCTGGAAGCAGCCGCAGAAGCTTCCTGATGCTGCTGGCATGCCACCTCCACCACCCTCAGGGCTGGGGCCAGACCACACACCTCTCTCACCCTGATCCAGCAGTTTTCCCACTAACCTGCTCTGTTGTCTTTGGTTTCTGTGGGTTGAAAAGTCTGGCAACTGCCACAGCTTAGTGATTCATGGACCTGTGGCTTGCTCTGCCCAACTACCAGTCTGGTTGGTTCTGGTACGGCCCACGCTGGGCTGTGCTCTGCTTCCAGCACAGTGTGATAGACCCTTCCCAGTGACCATCCAGGCTGTCCTGTGCAGGAGACCTGCTTCCCTCTGCTATTTCACAGGTTATGCAGCTCCAGAACTTGTTCAGAGCCATTTTTTACAGGTATTTGGAGGGACCTGGGGGAGAACTTAAGCCAGTCCCTGCTTTCCAGCTGCCATCTTCACTCTGCCCCAATAAGTTATTCTTTTAATGGGTCTTAGGATCTTTGGGTTGAGGAATTCCCCAAAGATATTCTTTAATTCCCTGTCCTCAATAAAGCTGTTCTATCCCTGTTCTCTTCTGACCTATCTGACTACTCCTTTAAAGTCTTCTTTGTTTGCCTATATATCTCCTGTTTCCTTATTCTAAATATTACATTGTATTCTGCCTTGTGTCCTCTCCTTTTATGTATCTACATTCTTTCCTATAGCGAATTTATCTGTTCCCATGTGTTCAAGTATCATCATGATGCAGATGATTTGAACTCAAGAAGATGAGTCTTCCTATGGCCAGGTTGCACTGCAGATAGTGTTGAAATTTAGGGGTGATAGGACCATGAAATAGTGACATGCAGGTGCTGCCCAAATGAATTTGATTTAAGCCTTCTTTCAGCCAAAATAAAACAAGATTTATTAAAAAAATCCACCATATTGGCCAGACTTAAGGAAACTGAACATTTATAACATTAATGTAAGGGGGCCAGATTGAATTTGAGCACCTTCATGGAAACAAGATGGATCTTTTATACAGAAAAACTGTGAGAAGGATCTAGGGTTGGCCAAGTAGTCTAGGTTGATTGGGAGAGGGGTGTACCAATAATAATGAAATCTTGATTGCCTTTACCCCAGCAGACTGGGGTAACTACAGGAGGAACCAAGATAATGGAGTTTTAGATAAGATCAAAGGTAGGAAGAAGCTGAAGGTGTTCCAAAGATAACAGACCATGAAAGGCTAGACTAAGTTAAGGGTATTAACCTAGTGGTTAATTAGTGGGTATAGTGGGTATAGCCATAATGAAAGGAAAAAGCTTAGCGCCTCAGGGAAGGCCAAATCAAGTGGGGAAATCAAGGAGAGTTTAAGGTGGGATTTTCCAGGGCCCATAGACAAATGGGACCCAAATTCTTTTGGGGTTAGGGTCAAAAGTCTCAGCTTGGGCCTGTACCCTGTCAGATAGTACACTCAGTCTGAAGTCAGAAAGATATGAGTTCAAATCTGGCCTCAGACACTTACTTGTTGTGTGACCCTGAGCAAATCACTTGACCTTATTTGCTTCTGTTTCTTCATTTGTTAAATGACCTGGAGAAGGAATGGCAAATCACTCCACTTCTTTGCCAAGAAAACCTCAAATGGTGTCCCAAAGAGTCAGGCATGACTGAAATGACGGAACAACAACAGACCTTTAAAACTGCATTTAACCTTACCATATGCATTTTAGAAATCAATATTAATATAAGTATCTTTTATTTTATATAAATCTTTGTTAGGTTTATTATGACAATATTGTGATTGACTTTATAAAATAATGTGTGATTATCTAAATAGTCTCCCAATATTTACATTAACAACAGTCTTGTTATATGCATAAACTACTTTGAAGAGAAAAGAAGAGATATGGTTGAAGTTACTGATACTTGCTTAATTGTTTTTTGTTGGTTTGTCTTGTTTTGTTTTGTTTCTGAGGATGACTGCATTATTTACCATTCTTTTGGCTGCTTCCTCTTTTAGAGACATCTTAAAAATCAAATCTTGATTGCCTTTAACCCTGTGTCATTCAAGCCTATATTTTCACATTGAATTTACTTATTCAGGTCCAGCTCCTCACCCTAACTTTATTTTCTTGTCTGCCATTTCTACTTTCTCACATCATATAATAAAATAATAGTACTGAAGTATTGCCTCCAATCTAAACTGAGACTAGGTCACTACAAAAATCTAGTAGATATGCACCATTTCACGCTTCGTTAATATCCTTCCTTCAGTTTTATAAATAAACGGTCTTGGGATAATCTTTGATAAGCTCACATATCAATATTTCTGCAGACTCATTTTCCCACTCAATTATTTTTATTTGTCTTTTTCTATGTTAATATCGGTCCATTATGTTTTCTAAGGGCAACCAAGGGGTGTACTACATAAAGTCCTAGGCCTGGAGTCAGTCTGACCTGAGTTTAAATCCAGCATCAGATATTAGCCATATGACCCTGGGTAAGTCATTTAACCCTGTTTGCCTTAGTTTCCTCATCTATAAATTGAGGTGGAGAAGGAAAAGGAAGAAACCAACTCAATATCTTTGTCAAGAAAATCCCAAATGGGAAGAGTTGGACAATGACTTAATTTTTGGTAGGTAAGTGGCTCAGTGGATACAATACTTGACCTGGTGTCAGAAAGACCTGAGTACAAATCTGGCCTCAGACTCCAGCTGAGTGACCATTGGCAAGTCACTTAACCCCTGTTTGCCTTAATCTAGTGAAGAAGGAAACAACAAACCACATCAATATCTTTGCCAAGAAAATCCCATACAGGGTCATGAAGAGTCATATACAACTAAATAACAATGACAACATATTTTGCAAATTAACTTGTATTCTAAGCTGATTTTACCCTTGGGAGACATTACTTTCTGCTTAGCAAAGAGAAAACCAACCATTTTGTAACTGAGGTTATTTCTGATCTCTTTTTGCCTTCCTGATATGGCAAATATTTTCTACTGGTACAGTTTAAGAAATAGGAATAATCAATCAACACATTCACTTTTAAGTGGGTAATTTAAATGTGACAAGTTGCAGTTGATATGTTGACATGAATCTTTTATTTTTAATCCTCTTTATCCTTTATTCAGCTGTGGTGTAAATTTTTGCTCTTGTTTAAAACAGAAGACTTGGACTGACTTCAGAAAGCTGATTCTTAAATAGCACCAACATTAGTAATCAATCATTTCTTTCTGCATAAAATCCAGCGAATTGATTTTTGTCATGTGGTTTGGTAATTGCCAAATCTTACATTATCCTCTTGAAGAAATTATTCATGATACACAGGCATAGTGTGAGTAGCTTAAAGATTTATGATCTCTTTCATTTCTCACCCCATCCTATTTTTCCCAGCACATTTTTGTTCACTTTCATTGGTTTCAGCATGGCATAGTGGATGAGGTGCTCCATGTAGACTGATGAAGATCTATCTGTGTTCAAATTACCTTCCCTACATTTCCTAGCTATGTGATTGTTCACAAGAAAGTTGCATAACACCTCTGAGACCAAGGTGGTTCTCTAAGACTATAAAGCTATGATCTTGTATCATTTTTTGTCAAATTAGTAAAGTCTTGCAAAACATTGCCTGGACTCATTGCCTCCACTTCCTCTCCTCTCATTTAATTTTTCAGTATAATCTTACAATCTGCTTTTGTCCTCATCACTAAACTAGTGCTGCTCCCCGCAAAGTTATCAGTGCTCTTTTAATTGTGACACCCAGGAACCTTTGGTCATCATGCTTCTTGACCTCTCTGTAGTATTTGACACTGTTGGTGACCTTCTTTTCCTGGATGGTCTCTCTTCTCTGGGTTTTTATGACACTATTTTCTGTACTTGTCTGTCTGTTCCATTTCACTCTTCTTTGTTAGATCATAGGTTTCAAGTTAGATGTGATTTTAGAGGTATTTTGTCAATACTCTTCATTTAACAGATGAAGACAGTCAAGTCAAGCCAAAGTGAATTGCCTTAGGTCACACAGGTAAATGAGAATCTAATTCATGTTCTGGAACTCCAATTCAGTGACCCAAGTTCATTAGCCTTTATACAGATGAAAGATGTGTTTTTTTTAATTTATTTTTTAATTTGATATTTTTACTTTGTAACATTGATTTCCATAAGATTTCGAGTTAAAACTTTCTTCCCATTTCTACCCTCCTCTAACCCTAAGATGCCATAAATTCTGATTGCCCTTTTCCCCAGTCTGCCAACCCTTTTATCACCCCACTCTCTCCCCCCATCCCCTTTCCCCTTACTTTCTTCCAGGGAATGTAAGATTTCTATACCCCATTGCCTGTATATCTTATTTCCCAGTTGCATGTAAAAACAGTTTTTATATTTGGTTTTAGAACTTTGAGTTCCAAATTCTCTCCTTTCTTCCCTCCCCACACACCCTCCTTGAGAAGGCAAGCAATTCAACACAGGCCACTCATGTTTCATTATGCAAAACACTTACATAATAGTCATGTTGTGAAAGACTAATTATATTTCCCTCCATCCTATCCTGTCCCCATTTATTCACTTTTCTCCCTTGACCCTGTCCCTTTTCAAAACTGTTTGCTTTTGACTATCTCCTCCCCAAAACTGCCCTCCCTTCTATCACCCCACCCTTTCTTATCCCCTTCCCCCATACTTTCCTGTATCCAATTGAGTGTGTATGTTATTCCCTCCTTAAGTCAAATCCGATGAGAGGAAAATTCATTCATTCCTTTTCACTTGCCCGTTGTTCTCTTCCATTATAACTGCTTTTTCTTGCCACTTTTATTTGAGATAATTGACCCCATTTTATCTCTGCCTTTCTCCTTCTCCCAGTATATTCCTCTCTCACCCCTTAATTTTACTTCTTCTTTAGATATCATCCTTTCATATTCAACTCACCCTGTGCCCTCTGTCTATATATATGTGTGTGTGTGTGTGTGTGTGTGTGTGTGTGTGTAGATTCTCTTCCACTACTCTAGTACTGAGAAAGGTCTCATGAGTTACACTGTAGGAATATAAATAGTTCAACTTTAATAAGTCCCTTATGATTTCTCTTTCCTGTTTACCTTTTCATGCTTCTCTTGATTCTTGTATTTGAAAGTCAAAATTTCTATTCAGCTCTAGTCATTTCATTGAGAATGCTTGAAAGTCCTCTATTTTATTGAAAATTCATATTTTGCCCTGGAGTATTATACTCAGTTTTGCTGGCTTAGATGATTTTTGGTTTTTATTCTACCTCCCTTGACCTCTCAAATTTCACATTCCAAGCCCTTCAGTCCCTTAATTTAGAAGCTGCTAGATCTTGTCTTGTCCTGATTGTATTTCCAGAGTACTCTAATTGTTTATTTCTGGCTGCTTGCAATATTCCCAGGTCTCCTTGACCTGGGAACTGTGGAATTTGGCTACGATATTCCTAGGAGTTTTATTTTGGGGATCTTTTTTGAGAGGCGATCAGTGGATTATTTCAATTTCTATTTCATCCTTTGGTTCTAGAACATCAGGGCAGTTTTCCTTGATAATTTCTTGAGAGATGATGTCTAGCCTCTTTTTTTTGATCATGGCTTTCAGGTAGTCCAATAATTTTTAATTTTTCTCTCCTGGATCTATTTTCCAGGTCAGTCATTTTTCCAATGAGATATTTCACATTGTCTTCCATTGTTTTCATTCTTTACTTCTGTTTTATAATTTCTTGATTTCTCATAAAATCACTATCTCCCATTTGCTGCGTTCTAATTTTTAAGGCAGTATTTTCTTCTGTGGTCTTTTGGACCTCCTTTTCATTTGGCTAATTTTGCCTTTTAAGTCATTTTTCTCTTCATTGGCTTTTTGGAGCTCTTTTGACATTTGGCTTAATTTATTTTTTAAGTTGTTATTTTCTTCAGTATTTTTGGGGGGTCTCCTTTAACAAGTTATTGCCTTGTATTTCATGATTTTCTTGCATCACTCTCATTTCTCTTCTCAATTTTTCCTCTACTTCTCTTACTTCATTTTCCAAATCCTTTTTGAGCTCTTCCCTGGCTTGAGAATAATTCATATTTTTCTCGGTGACTTTTGATGTAGGATCTTTGAATTTGTTGACTTCCTCTGGCCATATGTTTTGATCTTTTTTGTCACCAAAGAAAGATTCTATAGTCTGAGTCCTTTTATACTACTTGCTCATTTTCCTAGCTAATTACTTGGGTTTTGAGATTTTTGTCAAGGTATGACTGCTGTCGACTGTAGAATGCTTTGTCCCAAGCTTCAAGGGTTTTGCACTGCTATTTTCAGAGCTACTTCTCTTCTGAGGTGGTATTTTGCTCCTCTCCTGGCCTGCGGTCTGGTCTGTGAGTGCGGGTACTCCTTTCTGCCATTTGACCACCAGGAGGACTCCCTCTCCACAGCCACCACAAAGCTCTGCCACACCAGTGCTCCTCCTCCCCCAAGGACTGCCAACCAGGACTGCAACCCAGATCCAAGCAGGGCAAAGCAAGAGAAACTTACCTCAGGTCCAGCAAAGTAATCTCTCTGCTCTCAGTCTGATAAGCTGCTTGATTCTCTCCACTGTGTGGGCCTGGGGCTGGAAGCAGCCACTGATGCTGCTGTTGCTGCTGCCGTTGCAGCCACCTTTGCTTCCCTGGGACTATGACCAAACGTGCACTTCCCTCACCCAGATCCTGCAGTTTTCTCACTGACCTTATCAGTATCTTTGGTGTTTTGGGGTTGAGAAGTCTGGAAACTGCCACAGTTCAGTGATTCAGGGCCCAGAGGCCTGCTCTACTGGTTACACTTTGGCCTGGTAATGATGAGGCCCATGTTGGGCTGCACTCCACTCTCAGTATGGTGTGATAGACCCTTCCCAGAGACAATCCAGGCTGTCTTGTGCTGGAGACTTGTTTCTCTTTGTTACTCTGTGGGTTCTGTAGCTCTAGAATTTGTTCAGATTCATTTTTTATGGGTATTTGGAGGGATTTGAGGGAGAGCTTAAGTGAGCCCCTTTTCAAGCTGCCATCTTGACTCTGCCTCCTCTGCAAGATGTCTTAACACCCATGCCCCCTCCCATCTCCCCTAATTCTCCATTCCCCACATTTTAAGGGGTCTACCTAGATATCTCTTCTTCTTCTTCTTCCTCTTCTTCTTCTTCTTCTTCTTCTCCTTCTTTTTCTTCTTCTTCTTCTTCTTCTTCTTCTTCTTCTTCTTCTTCTTTTCTCTCTCTCTCTCTCTCTCTCTCTCTCTCTCTCTCTCTCTCATCTCAACAGCTCCCATGGAATAAATTATCATCTCTATGCAGATGACTTCCAAATCTATATTTACAAATCTATTGTCTTATCTAAACTCAATCCCAGATTACCAAGTGTATTTCCAGTATTTCCAATTGTATACACCACAGGGATTTCACCTGACTTGGTTATTACTTCCCTATTTTTGTCAAGGCACCAAGATCCTTCCAGTCACCTAGTTTGAGAATATTGGAGCTATTTTTGGATCTTTCTTCTCCCTCACCTACTGCCCCAATATACAATCAGTTGTCAGATATTTATTGTATTATTTCTCATGTATACCTTTTTCACATTTACATGGTAACCACCCTTATCCAGGTCTTCACAACCTCCATTTTGTAATTCAGTCTCTCCCATTTCTAACCCCATTTTCCACATAGCTGCAACAGTGTTATACCTAAAACACAGGCTAGACCATTTTGCAACATCTACTTTAAAAGTTTATTGCCTCTAGCGTAAGATACAAAATCCTTTATTTGGTATTCATCACCCTCCATAGTCAGGTTCCAACCTATATCTTTCCAGGTTTATTAAATATTAATTCTTTTCACAAACTCCAGTCTACACTTCAGTCAAATTAGCCAACGTGCTATTCTTCATATGCCCAAGACTTCACCAGCTCTCTCTCATGCTTGCAATGTACTTACTCCTCACCTCTGGCTCTTAGAATCCTTAGCCTTCATCAAAGCTCACCTCAAGTGCTATGTCCTATAGGTGGTTTTTCAACATATGGCACCTTCTTTTCCTTCTGAACTACCTTCTATTTACTTGACACGAATTTTGCATTTACTCAAATATATTTACACTATTTTGATCCCAATAAGTTGTAAGCTTTATTTGAATAGGTGTTGTTTAATTTTCATACCTATATCAACACTGTCAGAAACATAGTAGGTGCTTAATAAATACTTGGTAATGGATTGAAAATTGATAGGCAAGTTTTAGTCTTCCTCATTGGAGAGAATTCCCACATAGCTGAGAGCACAAGTCCTTGGCATGATAATGGTTGTGTTTCCCTTTATCGGGTTGCACATTGAAGAACCAAGTTTTTGAGTTATTTTAGAAAGTATCAGGTTCTTTAGATATTTTTCTACATTATACCCTTTACAATATACATTGGTACATTTTAGGTGAATATCTTTGTAGTTGTTGTGGTTTATCCTTCATTTTTGAAGAGGATCAATGACATCTGGAGGGTGTTGTCTTGAATTGCAAGTAAATTAGATTTAAATGAGATAGAGCTGTGCAATGTCATCAGCCTTATTTTCTCCTTGAGAGTTATCTGAATCCATGGTAAGACATAGGTCAGGATGACTGGTAATGGTCCTGGATGAAGTAGAAGATCTTGGCTTTTTCAAGGTAAGGTCTTTCCTATGTCTCAGTTTATATGAGGTGTCACCTGTTCAGTAATTAAAGGCTAGGTAAGAATCAAGGCAAAAGATGGTCTAATTTACCTAACAAAAGAATCAGCCTGGGAGGATAAGACTCTCAAGAGTTTCCGGCTGGAACAGAAATAATTGCTATTAATACTTCACCTTAATAATAGCCCATTTGCCTATCTCTATTATTATTACTGAAAGGCAAGATGATGGCATCTCCCAGGAAATGTTTCTTCTTGCCAATAAGAAACCACTCCCTCCAACTATTTTGTTTGTCTCTATGAAGGGAATCTATGAACCATTCTTTCATTTATCTTTGACTTCTGTCTTCAGATTTCATTTAAGATGTGAAAATCAATATTGACATGGCTCATTTTCTTCATTGGCATATCAACTTGTTGGTAGTTAAATAAAGATATCAGTTTTAGTGCACCAATAGTTGAATTTATACCTATGCACAGCATAAACTTGTTATTTTTAACTCTCTTCACCCCTTTTGGCTGCCCTCCCACCTTCATTACTGAAGCAGAAGGGTTTTGAACAGGTTTAGGGCTTGCTTTTATTTTTATTATTTTTTATAAATCTATTTATTTATTTTTAGTTTACAACATTCAATTCCACAAGATTTTGAGTCCAAATTTTCTTTCCCTCTGTCCTCTTTCCCCTCCCCAAGAAAGCAGGCAATCTAATGTAGAGTCTACATACTGTAATTACAATGTGGCTAACAGCTGCTGCAGGGATGTAAGACCCAAGAAGACCAGCAACAAGAGCTGCCAGCACAGGTTCTTCTGATCTGCTTTTCTCAGGAAATCAACTGTAAGGAGTTAACAATCTCACTTTAATAACACATACATATTTCATTCACTTAATTCAGGGGGAAAAGACAGCACCCTGAACTTCAGAGCAAATAGAAATTACAAACATCCACAGACAGATCTTGTCTGATTCAAATCACAATTCATAGTTACCAGGGAAGCATCAATATCTGGGTTTCTTCAACACCAGGGGGCTCCAGCAGCTACCCAGAGTCTCCATGCCGACATTCGTCCAATAAGTTCCTAAAGGAAAAACAGCAACCTCTGAGTTTTTTTGCCCTGTTCAGGATCAAAGGGTGTCACAATATGCTACTCAAACCTATGTGACCTAAAAGCTTCTGGTGTCACAAACGTGACTCAAACCTGTGTAAACTAGGCTTTCCAATGAGGTAAGGAGGTCATCAAAGACTCCTGATCTAATCAAAGAAACAAAGATCAGACTCATCAAGGGCACTTGATTAAATAAGGGCTCCAAAACAGAAAACAGTAAAAAAGTTCCATCTTAATTACTGATACACATATACACTCACATTAAACATATTTTCACATTAGTCATGTTGTAAAGAACAATTATAACTAATGGAATGAACCACTAGAAAGAAGAAACAAAGCAAAACAAGAAAGAGAGAGAGCAAATAGTATGCTTTGATCTTCAATCAGACTCTGTAATTCTTTCTCTGGCCGTGGATAGCATTTTCCATCATGAGCCTTTTGGAATTGTCTTAGAACCTTGCATTACTGAGAAGAGCCAAGTCTGTCAAAGTTAGTCATCACACGATGTGGTTGTAATTGTGTATGCTGTTCTCCTGGTTCTGCTCCTCTCACTCATCATCAACTCATATAAGTCTTTCTAGGTTTTTCTGAAGTCTGCCTGCTCATCATTTCTTATAGCACAATAGTATTCCATTACATTCACATAACAGAACTTGTTCAGCCATTCCCCAATTGACGGACATCTCCTCAATTTCCAGTTCTTTGCCACCAAATAAAGAGCTGCTATATTTTTGTATGTGTGAGTTGTTTTCCCATTTGTGTGATCGCATTTGTGAGATACAGCACTAGAAGTGGTAATACAGGGTCAAAGGGTATGTACATTTTTACAGGTCTTTGAGCACAGATCCAAATTGCTCTCTGAAATGGTTGGAACAGTTCACAACTCCATCAACAATACATTAGTGTTCCAATTTTCCCACATCTACTCTAGCATTTATAATTTTCTTGTTTTGTCATGTTAGCTAATATGACAGATGTGATGTCTGCCTAAGAATTGTTTTGATTTGCATTTCTCAAATCAGTAGTGATTTAGAGCATTTTTTCATGTGACTATAAATATCTTTGATTTCATTATCTCAAAACTTCTTGTTCATATCCTTTGACCGTTTATCTATTGGGGAATGACTTGAATTCTTATAAATTTGACTCAGTTCTCTATATATTTTAGAAATGAGGCTTTTATCACAGACACTGGTTGTAAAAATTCTTTCCCCATTTTCTGCTTCCCCCCAATCATGGTTACATTGGTTTTGTTTTTACAAAAGCTTTTCAATTTAGTATAATCAAAATTATCCATTTTGCATTTCAAAATGTTCTGTATCTCTTTGTTGGTCATAAATTCTTTTTTTTCTCCATAAATCTGGCAGGTAAACTATTCCTTGCTCTCCTGATTTGCTCATAGTATCAGCCTTTATATCAAAATTGTGTACCCCTTTGGACTTTATTTTGGTATACTGTGTAAGATACTGATCTATTCCCAGTTTCTGTCATACTATTTTCCAGTTTTGTCAGAATTTTGTGTCAAATAGTGAGTTCTTATTCCTGAATCTGGAGTCTTTGGGTTTATCAAACAATAGACTACTGTAGACATTGACTACTGTGTCTTATGTACCTAGCCTATTCCATTGATCTAACCCTCTATTTCTTAGAAAGTACCAAGTAGTTTTAATGACTGCTGCTTTATAATACAGTTAAGATCTGGCATGGCTAGGTCACCTTCCCTAGCTTTTCTTTTCAGTAATTCCCTTGATATTCTGCAATTTTTGTTCTTCCAGATGAATTTTGTTATTACTTTTTTCTAGCTCTATAAAATAATTTTTTGGTAGTTTGATTGGTATGGCACCGAATAAGTAAATTAACTTAGATAAAATTGTCATTTTTATTATATTGGTTCAGCCTACCCATGAGCAACTGATGTTTTTCCAATTATTTAGATCTGACTTTATTTGTGTAAAAACTGTTGTGTAATTGTGTTCATATAATTTCTGGGTTTGGTTTGACAGGTAGACCCTGAAATATTTTATAATGTCTACAGTAAATTTAAATGGAATTTCTCCTTCTATCTCTTGCTGTTGGACTTTGGTAATAATATACGGAAATGCTGAGGATTTATGTGGGTTTATTTCATATCTTATAACTTTGCTAAAGTTATTTATTATTTCAAGTAGTTTTTTTTAATTTGATTCCCTAGGATTCTCTAAGTATGTCATCATATTATCTGCAAAGAGTGAGAGCTTTGTTTCTTTTTTGCCTCTTCTAAAATTCCTTCAATTTCTTTTTCTTCTCTTATTGCTAAAGCTAATATTTCTAGCACCATATTGAATAAGTGTTGATAGTAAGCATCTTTTTTTCACCCCCGATCTTATTGGAAATGTTCCTGTCTTATCCCCATTACATATAATTACATTACATACTTGCCGATGGTTTTTGGTAGTTGATAATTATCATTTTAAGGAAGACTCCATTCAACCCCATCTCTCTAGTGTTTTTAATAGGAATGGATTTTGTATTTTGTCAAAAGCTTTTTCTGCATCTATTGAGATAATCATACGGTTTCTGTTGGGTTTGTTGTTATGATCAGTTATGCTGATAGTTTTCCTAATACTGAACCAGCCCTGCATTCTTAGAACAAATCTTACCTGGTCATAGTGTATTATTCTTGTGATAAGTTGCTATAATCTTCTTGCTAATATTTTATTTAAAATTCTCATATCCATATTCATTAGGAAAATTGGCCTATAATTATTTTTTCTGTTTTGACTCTTCCCATTTTAGGTATAAGTACCATATTTGTATCATAAAAATAATTTGATAGGACTCTTTCTTGGCCTGTTTTCCTAAAAAAATTATATAGAATTGGAAGTAATTGTTCTTTAAATGTTTGAGACAATTCACTTGTAAATCGATCCAGCCCTAGAGATTATTTCTTAGCGATTTCATCGATTGCTTGTTTAATTTCTTTTTCTGAAATGGGCTTATTTAATTATTTTACTTTGTTTTCTCTTAATCTGGACAATTAATGTTTTTGTAAATATTCATACATTGTGCTAACATTGTCAAATTTATAGGCATATAGTTGGACAAAATAGTTCCTAATTCTTGTTTTAATTTCTTCTTCATTGAAGGTGCATTCACCCTTTTCATTTTTGATACCAGTAATTTGGTTTTCTTCTTTCTTTTTTTAATCAAATTAACCAAAAGTTTATCTATATATATTTTTTAAAATATAACCAGCTTAGTTTTAGTTATTAGTTCAACAGTTTTGTTAATTACAGTTTTATTAATCACTCCTTTGGTTTTCAGTATTTCTAATTTGGTATTTAATTGGGGATTTTAAAGTTATTCTTTTTCTACCTTTTTTGGTTCCATGCCTGATTCATTGATCTCCTCTTTCTCTATTTTATTCATGTTGGCATCCAGCGAAATAAAACTTCCCCTAAGAATTGCTTTTGCTGCATCTCATAAATTTTGGCATGTTGTCTCATTATTGTCATTCTCTTGGATGAAGTTTTTGATTGTTTTTATGATGTGTTGTTTAACCCACTCCTTCTATAGGATTTGATTATTTAGTTTCCAATTGATTTTTTGTCTATCTTTCCATGGCCCTTTATTACATATAATTTTTATTGCATTGTGACCTGAGTAGGATGCATTTCACATTTCTGCCTTTCTGCATGAGACTGTGAGGTTTTTATGGTCAATTTTTGTATATGTGCCATGTACCACTGAGAAAAAAGTATATTCCTTCCTATCCCCATTCAATTTTCTCCAGAGGGCTACTATCTCTAACTTTTCTAAAATTATATTTACTTCCTTCTTTCTTGTTTATTTCGTGGTTAGATTTATCTAGTTTTGAGAGGGGGAGGTTGAGATCCCCCACTAGTGCTGTCACTTTCTTCCTATAATTGCCTTAACTTCTCCTCTAAGTATTTGGATGCTATACCACTCGGTGCATATATGTTCAGTAATGATATTGCTTCATTCTCTTTGGCGCCTTTTAGCAGGATGTAGTTCCCTTCCTTATCTCTTTTGATTAGATTTAGTTTATGTTTTTGCTTTATCTGAGATCAGGATTGCTACCCCTGCTTTTTGTACTTCAGTTGAAGCATAATATATTCTACTCC
This sequence comes from Phalanger gymnotis, assembly GCA_028646595.1. NCBI lineage: Eukaryota > Metazoa > Chordata > Mammalia > Diprotodontia > Phalangeridae > Phalanger > Phalanger gymnotis. The sequence continues at coordinate 462,828,308 of CM053622.1, forward strand.
AGCCTTTAACCTTTAGCCTGTGTGTATCCTTCTATTTCAAATGAGTTTCCTGTAAACAATATATTGTAGGATTATGATTTTTAATCGATTCTTCTATCCACTGCTATTTTGTGGGAGAGTTCATCCCATTCACATTCACGGTCATGATTACTATTTGTGTCTTTCTCTCCATCTTGTCTCCCTTCTCATTTATGCTTTTCTTTCTCCTTTCTCCCTTTCCCTCCTCAATAGAGTTTTGCATTTGACCACCTCTTCCCTCAATCTGCCCTCTCTTCTATCAACTCCCCTCCCTTTTCTTCTTTCCCCTTTCCCTGCCAACCGCCTATGGCACAAGTTGGATTTCTATACCTAACCAAATATGTTATTTCCTCCTTGAAGCAAATCCAGTGAAAGTATGGTTCAAATAATGCTCATTCCCTCCCTTCTTTCCTTCTACTCTAATAGGTCTTTGTGTCTCTTCATGTGATGGAATTTACCCTTGTATGTCTCCTCCTTTCCTCTTCTCCCAGTACAATCCCCTTTCATCACTTATTTTTTTTTTATCATCACATTAATGTCAAGTTATACCCCTACCCTCTTTCTGTATATCTCTTCTTAATGTCGTAATAAAGATACAGTTCTCAAGAGTTACAAGTATCATCTTCCAATGTAGGGATTATATGGTTTACTCTTATTGAATAACATATTTTTTTTCTTTTTCTTTCATGTTTACTCTTTTATGCCTCTCTTGATTCTTGTATTAGAAGATCAAATTTTCTATTGACCTTTGGCCTTTTCTTCATGAATGTCTGAAATTCCCTTATTTCATTGAATATCTATCTCCTCTCCCAAGAGATTATGCTCAATTTTGCTGCATAGTTGATCCTTGGTTGTCATCTAAGCTCCTTTGCCTTAGGGAATATCATTCCAAGCCCTCCGATCTTTTAATGTAGAAGCTGCAAGGTCCTATGTAATCTTGACTGTGGTTCCACAGCATTTGAATTGTTTCTTCCTGGATCCTTGCAGTATTTTCTCCCTGATTTAGTAATTCAGGAATTTGTCTACAATATTCCTTGGAGTTTTTAATTTGGGATTTCTTTTAGGAGTTGATGGGTGGATTTTTTCGATGACTGTCTACCTTCTTGTTCTAGGCCCTCAGGACAATTTTCCTTGATTATTTCTTGAAAGATGCTGTCCAGGCTCTTTTTTTTCATCATGGTTCTTAGGTAGACCAATGATTCTTTAATAATCTCTCCTGTATCTATTTTCCAGGTCAGTTGTTTGTCTAACAAGCTACTTTAACTTTTCTTCTATTTTTTATCCTTCTGATTTTGTTTGACTGATTCTTGATGTTTCTTGACTCATGAGCTTCCACTTGCCCATTTCTAATTTTTAATGATTTTTTTTTTTGGTTAGCTTTTGTACCTCCTTTTCCATTTGGCCAATTTTACGTTTTAAGTAGTTGTTTTCTTTAGTTTACTTTTATCCCCATTTTGTCAATTGTGTTTTAAAAGTTTTTCTTCTACCTCTCTCATTTGACTTTTTAAATCCTTCTTGAGCTCTTCCAAGAAGGTTTTTTCACCTTGAGAGAAGTTCATATTCTCCTTTCAGTTTTTAGATGTGGGTATATTGACCATGTTGTCCTCTCCTGAATTTGTGTTTTGATCTTCCCTGTCACCAATATATTTCTCTATGGTGACTGATTCTTAAAATTTCTTCTTATTCATATTGTTTTTCCTTTTTTTGGCTTTTAAATTTGTTTTCTGCTTCTTGGGCCCAGGGGGTACTGTCCCAGACTTTTTGTGCTAGGGACAAGGAGCTTAGCTACCATTGTTTCTGTGCCTGGGCCTCAGCTGCTGGCAGTGGGATGTTGTAGTGGTCTGGTAGTTTTCCTGGTGCTGAGATGGAGGTGGTGTGTGGTTGGTGTTTGCGCTTGCCTGCTACTCCACCCTGAGGCTGAGTATCTCCCACTGGTGCACTGAGATGGGGCTTGCTGCTGGGCTTGCTGGGTTATACTGGTCTCCATTGGTCCCCTTCAGCTACAGCAAAAGGGACCTTTCCCATTAATCCACCTAGCCTCCTGAGCTAAAACCTCCTGTACCCCGTCTTTCTTATGGCTCCACTATTCCAGGATTTTTCCTGGGGCAATATTCTCTTGGTTTTTCAAGGTCAACAAGGGAGGGTGAGAGCAATTTACTTGTTACTCCACCATCTTGGCTCCTGGGAATTTAAATAGGTGATTTTCAAATATTTAGTCTGTGGGCTGATAGCCCCAGGAGTAACTGCTGCTGCTGCCTCAGGCCCCGTGCAGGACTGGTCTTCTTTCTCACTTGATTTTGACAGACCATAGTCCTCCTGCACTGAGAAGTCTGGGAATTGCTGCTGCTGCCAGTGATTCTGTCTTCTGGAGTCTACTCCAGCTCTGCTATGGTTGAGTCTGCACAGGTGCAGCCTGTGTGGTAGAATGCACTCCTCCCCTAGCCTGGTGCAAGAGATCCTACCTGTCAACCTTCCAGATTGTCTTGGGCTGGAAATCTGCCATGCTCTGTCTCTTTGTGGATTCTGACATTCTAGAATTTGCTCAGATTCACTTTTTAGAGGCATTTGAAGGGATTTGTGGGGAGCTCAGGTGAGTCCCAGCTTTCATTCTGCCTTCTTGGCTCTGCCCCCTGCTTGCTTTTATTTTATCTCCTACTGATCAGATATTTCTCTAATAACTAGGCTAACCCCTCAGATATCCAATATAATCTGCCTGAAGACTATGCTTGAAGACTTTCCAGATTAGTAAAGTCTCCAAGAATACAAGGTCACCTCAATGCCACCATGAAGCAAAGGAATAGAACTTGTGCAGATGATAAGATGGAATATTAAAGAAGGTTGAATTGTTGATTAGTCACTTGTTTATAATTTATTCATTTGTATTTATAGTCATTCCAGAGTCAACAGGGTATGTCAAAGTATAACATTAAACAAAAATGTCCATGGCCTCCTAATCTAGTCAAGTATAATTAGAAAGAAACTCTTCAGTGCAGTGAGCTCTGAGCACTTAAGCTCTCAAAGACCTCTGAACCCAGAAAGAGCACTTAGCTTTCCCATTTTCAGTATTTCTCATTTGTCATTTATCCTATATTGTCTCCTAACACTTTTCTTTTGTTGCTAAGTAGTCATAATTTTGGTATTTATAGGTATTTGTCTTTCTGAATAGATTCTAAGTTACTTGTAATGATTGTTTGTATTACTGATTGACAGAATGGACCAAAAACTGTGCATCAGATATTGTCTCCTACTCATATAGCTATATATAATTTGCATGGAAAGAATTCTAGCTATGGTTATATTGTTGTGACCTCTCATTGCATCAATTTCTTTTACTAATGTAGATGCGGAACTAGTGAATAACTTGTCTTAAAACATTACCTGAAGGTTCTGAAAAGTCAAATGATCTCACAAGATTAATTTCATAGATGTAGAGCTGGAAGGAACCATAGAGCTCATCTAATCCAAAGCCTTCATTTTGCACATAAGAAAAAGGAGGAAGACCTAGATTTAATTGAGATGGCCAGAGTCATATAACTAGTAGAGGGATAGTGTTTAATTCAAACTCAGTTTCTCTCACTCCAGATCCACCCTTCTTTCCATAGTACCACTTCCTCCTGTGATTGTGAAGGAGCCAGTACCTATCAGAGGTAACACTTGAGCCAAAGTTTTGGTTTTTTTTTTCCTCATTCCAAAACTGGCTTCTCTGCCCAAGCCACAATACATCTTTTAAGACAATTATTATATTAATATGGGAACCTAATAACATATATGAGAAACCCTTGGACACCAATGCCAGTGGCATAATGGATTTTTTCCAACCTATAAGTCATTTCTATTATACATTATCAAAGCAGCTAGGTGGAGTAGTGAATAGAGCATTGGAGATTGAGTCAAAAAGATATCAGTTCAAATCTGGCTTCAGATACTGATTGTGTATTTATGGATGAGACACTTAACCCTTTATACCTCAATTTCCTCATCTGTACAATGGAGGTAATAATAGCACTAGCTCCCAGGGTTCTTGTAAGAACAAAATGTGATAATATTTGTAAAGTGTTTAGCAAACCTTAAAGTGCTATAGGATTATAATATAGGCTAACCTAGGATTTAGAGGTTATATTGAATAAATTTTTGCTTATATAATGCTTTATGCTTTCTGAAATACTTTAATATTAATTCATTCATCCATTCAACAAACATTTATAAAGTACTTCCTATGATCAAAATATTGTGCTATGAAAGAATCAATCCTCTCTGGAATTAAACAAAGACTGTGTCTCTTTATTCTACCCTAGGTTTACTAGAAATATTTGTTCTATTGAGATAATTAAGATTTCCAACTAAATCAAACTTCCTTGGCTATCGATGCTGCTAAGTAAGAGCAGCTGTTGGAATGAATGCATAATAAACTTTCTGAGTATTCTGAGGAAGGAAAAAAAATGGAATCTATTTATTTTCAAAAAAGGGAAACTGTTCTGAGAGTTATTTAAGGTGGCTGAAATCACAGAGTGTTTCCAGCAGCTGTCTACAAAAAGGGCATAGAGGCTTCATTTGCAGGGTTTATCTCTAATGTAAAAAGGCAGCCATTGACATTTCATGAATGTCAGGGGCAATGATCTCTATGACACAGGCAGGGCTCCCATAGGCTTCCGTGACCAACTCAAGCAGATGTTTACTTAGGTTGCTTTTGTTAAGATTGAGCCTCCAGTTTTACTTGATGGTCAAATCACACTTTTAGTATCTAGATCAGAGAGAAGAATGTAGCATCGGCTGTACCACAGGCAAAAAGCTGTCCTCTAGGAAAGAATTCCTGCTGCTTCATTCTTGAGACTCTTCTTTAAAACTCAGAGACCTAGCATTGAGCTATTACTTTCATTTCCAAAATTCCTTTTGCAAAACATCAGGTCTGGACCTATTTTGATTCCAAAGTGAATTGCCATTAAGATCCCAAAGTGATTTTTAGCAGAAAGATGACATTTTTCTGAATTGCATACTGCTTAAAAGGGACTCTCTTATTACTATTCTTATTAATTATTAGTACGAGTAGTAATCCCAGTTGTAGTTGTAGTCATGGTCATAGTCATAGTCATAATAGTAATAGTAAACGTTTTATTAGTGTGGTACTTGCAACTTACTTCTCTTTGGAAGCCAAAATGGTCCTAAGAATTTCTAAAGTAGAAAATAAATTATTGAAGTGAGGTTGCTCTGAATATGCACTTTCAACAGCAATGAACTCCTGATTAGAGGACAGGGCAAGATTTTGTATCTAGGCATTTAAATTTCTCTTTCCTCTTTGCCTTTCATGTCTTTGCCCTTGAGACACAAAATAGCTCCTGTCAGATATTCCATATGGCAAAGAGAGCAAAGCTGGCAACTTTGCTGTTTTCCCCTTGAGACTGAGAACTTTGGGGGCATCACACAGGTGGCAGTAGCAGCTGCTTTGGCTGCTGCAGCAGTCTGTCTCTGAAGCACCAATGAAATAGCTGAGGCTGGGCTAGTGCCAGAACTTGAACTTTCCTGTTAGGCATTCCAGGCCCGGAAATCAGACAATTGAAAAATAAGAAAGAGAAGCAAGTTTCAACAAGGTAGCATAGCTGCCAAAAACCTCATAGGCAGTGAAGAAGACTAGGAAATAGAAACTCTGCCTTCTCACTTCTGGTTTCTACTTTATGTTCGTTCTTATAGTCTAGGACTCAGACCTTGACAACTAGCAAGAATATTTTGTTGACTTGTTACAACCTGCACATGTGCTCCTGGGCTGTGGTCTGTAAACATGCTTAAGTAGGACCAGTAACTCTTTTGTCTTCACAGCTTTACTGTAGTAAATGAGTTCAGCAGCCACAGAAGGTTGATTGCCTTCATAATATAGATGTAAAGTGTCAAGACGGAAGTAGGGAATTTCTCAGATTCCAGGGAACACTCTTAATGGAGCTTGATGGTGGGGTGAATACTATGCTAGACTTGGAGTCAGGGAGACCTAAATTCTGATCTAGCCTCAGTCACTTAGTTTCCTCATATAAAATGAGGGCATTTTCATTGTATGTCTCATAAGTCTCCTTCCAGCTCAAACTCTATGATCTCAGACAGGGGTATTGAGAGACTCAAATGAAAAAATTGTTTTAAAGGACTTTGCATAATTTAAAGTGCTAAATAAATGCTGGTTTATTATTAATTTTTATTATTATTATTGTTGTTGTTGTTGTTACAGTTATTATTGTATTAGTCTACAGTCACTAAGGCTTCAGGTAATTACTCCATTTCCTGAGTCTTCTACTGAATTGCTTAGACCAGGCAGCTGTCTAGAGAGAGATTCAGGGGTGTACTGGTAAACGTTTCATAATTAGTCTTTCCTGAAAAAAATAAAATTAAAACTATACCCATGCTCTTAAGTTTAATCTGCATTATTAACACTTTCTTAAAGCTAGATAATCAACTGAAGTCAAGTGATTTGTAGCCAATTTGCTGAAAATTGAACTCCTGCAAAAAATAGAGCTATTTCCAGCACACCGCTGATCTTAGACCTACAGAAGCTGCTGTGATCAGAAAAGACTTCATCAAAATTTAATGATGAATATGAATCTAAAACATTAAGATTTCTTTGGAACTACTTACATTTAAATGATTTAATTTTAATGCATACAATACTGTACCAGTTTTTAAAGTTCTTTCTTCTAAACTCCTATCACAAGACTATGTCATTTCATTCTCATTGATGTTTCTTTATATGATCATAGTGTATACTCCATTCTTCTTCCTGTTTTTTTTTAATTTCTATTGTTTCGGTGGCCTTTCCAGATTACTCTTTCTTCCTCATATTTGCTTTTCTTAATTGTATTAAATTGCACTCTATAGAGCATAAAAATTTCTGTCTTTCATTGCAGTGGATCATAAATTACATAAGGGAAAAAGTATTTTTCTTTTCCTTTTAGCAGCTAGGGAGTATAGCTGATATAGCCTTAGTTCTGAATTAGAAAAAAAATGTGAATATAATCCTGCCTCAGATATGTTGTAGTAATGTAACCCTGAACACATCTCTTAAACTCTCCTAGTTTCCATTTTATTCCTCTGTAACATGAGAATAATATCACCGACCTAACACAGTTATTTTGAGGTCCAAATAAAATAACACACATAAAGCATTTTGCTAACTGTAAAACACTATATAAATAATGATGATGATGATGATGATGATGATAATTTTGGTTTTATATCTCCAGCCTCAGTATAGAGCCTTGAACATAATAAGTATTGAATGAATGCTTATTGTTTCTAAATGGCTGAACAAATGAATGAAGTGTGTAAGCCAATAAAAACTGCCAAAATTAATAAGTGGTTTTCTTACACAAATATGCTTTTGGTTTCATAGGGAAGACATGAATTGTCTAACATAAAGTAAGATAAATTTCTACCAATAACACTAAGAATGAATAAAATATTAAAATATTTCTCAGATTTCCAGAGGTCTAGAAAGACATTCTCCATTGGCTACACTTACGCTAAATTTTTGTCTTCTTAAGTAAGGTTTGAGAGCAGCAGCATGTTATAGTGGATAGAAATCTGGCCACAAAGCCATGGAGATATGGCTTTAGGTCCTACATCTAACAAATATTGTTTGCAAGACTCTAAGCAAGTCATTTAATATATTAAAGCTCTTGAAAGCTTTTTAAAACTACAGAGAAAATACCAACCTGCCTTGATAGAGGTTGTTCTCTGTGTTAATGAAACCATTGGCTGAGCCCTTGTCACTAAATAAAACTGTAGAATTTTTTTTTTAATCTGTGCATACTTAGAATATGACAACATAGCAAAGATAGCCACATTTTCTTGAAAAGAACATTGTACTTCAAATTAATGTCCCATACCAAATTTGAAGTTTACATCTTACACCAGTATAGTTACAAAATAATTAATTGGATTCAGATGTTTAATTAAGCATAGCAAGGAGATTTTAGTTTTAAATTAAGAAGGAAAAAAGGCCACTCTTAAAAAGCCTGAAGCATATTTTGCATTGCATCTCGGAACAAACAGCTTGAACTAAAGAGTTAGTTAGCCTATCCCTTTGAAGACTACATTACCAAGTCAAAATCTCCAGGTCCTCATGAGGCCTATGACAGAGAATACTCTAGTAGCTAGATGTAGGACACATAGAATTTAGACTTTTTGATCAAGTTGTAATAAACAGTTTTAATTAACCAGACTTCCCAGGGGTATGAGGAGGAAAAAAGAGCTCCTCTTTTATTATTTAAGATTTGAATCACTGCCTCTGTACTCCATGATCAGTGAGAGAATCCTTTGTTGGCACATAGCAATATAATTTCCACAAATATTGCATATGGATATATATTTATTTATACATAAAATGCATATAGATATTTCCCCCATGAACTCATATAAAAAAAGATCAAAAGCTTCTTCTTTGCACTTAGAAATACTAATTTATGTGTAATCTTCTCATTTTCCTTTCAAACACTAACATGTGTTATATTATGATCAGATTGGTGGAGGGAGACAGGAAACTTTTATGATACTCGCTGAATTCTGATCTCATTCCAAGTAGAAATTTCTATCTTCATTCATTAATTTGTGTATTTATTTATTTACTTGAGGATGTTTTTGTTACATTAAGTTATCTGAGAAATGATGGCCATGTTTGATCTCATCATGATTTGAGTCATAGTTCTTAATGTATATTGGTTTATTAGTAGTAAAGCATTTCTGATTGTGATAATTGTGATTTTTGAAATATAGTATAAGTGATGAAATTTAAATATGGAGTCACTCAGATTAAATGGTCTTAATGACACACAAGCAGTAAACATATAAGCCATTTTAGACAGTCTGTCTTTTTCCACTGTCCTTATTCATTCTGACCATATCTCAGACATGTAAATGGCCATGACTCTTTAAAGTTATTGGTCACCCACAATTGGGACCCTCACCTAATTTCTGGTCCTGATGAGGAAATTCCTCAACCCAAGTTTGATATTGATAAGTAATGAGAATTTTCCTACCCTACCTGGATCTGCTTAGGAATGCCACTTCCCACATTTAGTATCAATTATCTGTTCTCAATCATACCGATCTTTAAGGTATAAAACTTCCCCACTTTAAGCATATGTTCCCATCAAAATTTTGCCACTGTACAGGTCTCCTTCACATGAGTGACCTGGGCCTTGTGTGGCTGAATCTCTATGTTGCCATACAGGGTGTGTGTGTGTGTGTTTGTGTTTGTGTGTTTAATAAAACTCATTTTTGTACTAGCTTACCATGTGCCAATTTTCTGTAAATCCTTGAACCGAGGTCTGTATTCTAACTGGAGCTACACGCCTAGGTTAAGCATTGATTTGATGGAGCTACACAGATTCCTGAGCCTCAGATTTATTTCCTGAGCTTTCCAAATGATTCTGAAAGAAAATAGGGGAAAACAGGTCAGTAAAACCACCCAAATGGTAGTGCTTAGTACTTTAAAGTAAAGTGACAATTATCAAAACTAAAGTTTTAATTGGATGATTTGTGAAATATTTCTTTCTTGAAAAATTACCAGTTTCCATCAGACGAGCAAAGATTAAATAAACAACTGTATGAAGTAAGAGAGACTATATCACTCACACAACTATAACAAAGAAGTTAAAAGTCATATCAGAAAATCCAAAGAAATATTGTAGGGAATCATTTCCACTCCCCAGCAATGATTAACATAGGGACAGAGATAACAGTCAACAGTCATAACACACCTGTTCTAGCCAGGAAAATGCCTTCTAGGCTCTTTTAGCACTGGGACTGAATTGGTCATATATCTATATAATGCAATTTAATGAAGATGTTGTGGATCCAGTAGAGCCAAGTCTAGTGTTACAGTGATCAAAAGCAGGACTCGACTGGAAGCTCTAGTTTTCTGACCTCAGACTGGAACCTAGATCCAATGGGAACTAAAGACTGGACCTGGGACTCACAATGGCTGACCTTTAGCAATATATCAGGGTATATCAGTACAAGGAACATCCCACATTTGAGGCTATATGGAGTGGAGCCAGGATAGTGGAATGAAAACAGGGGCTCTCTTGAGCTCTCTCCCAAATCCCTCCAAACCCCTGTAAAAATGACTTTAAAAAAATTCTAGAGCTACAGAACCCATGGAATGACAGTGAAACAAGTCTCTAGCCCAAGGTGCCCTGGATGGTCACTAGGAAGAGTCTATTGCACCATGCTGGGAGGAGAGTGCAGCCCAGTGTGGGCCAAGCCTGAAGAGACCAAGCCAGAGTAGACCTGACAGAGCAGGCCTCAGGACCCTGAATCACCGAGCTGTGGCAGTTTCCAGACTTCTTAACCTACAAACATCAAAGACAACTGAGCAGGTCAGTGGCAAAACTGTTGGACCTAGGTGAGAAGAATGCACTGTGTGGCTCCAGCCCCAAGGTGGTGGAGGCAGCTGTGGCAGCTGCAGCACCATCAGCCATAGGGGCTGCTTCTGTAGCTCCAGCCCTACAAGTGGGTGGAGTCAAGTAGCTGATCAGAGTGGTAGTACAGAGATCTCTATGCTGGCACTGAGGCAGGGTTCTCTTACTTTACCTTGCTTGGATCTGGGTTGCAGTACCAGTCGGAGGTCCTTGGGGGAGGAGGAGTGCTGGTGTGACAGAGAATGTGGTAGATGTGGAGAGCAAATCCTCCTGATAGTCCACTGGCCAGGAGAGGAGTCCCCCCTGAAAAAAAAAATTACCACTTCAGAATAGAAGTAGCTCTGAAAACAGCAGCACAAAACCCCTGAAGCTTGGGACATAGCACTCTATACTTTGGAAGCAGTCGTACCCTGACAGAGGTAAAAAGTCAAGTAATTGGCTGGGAAAATGAGCGGGCAGCATAAAGGACTCAGACTATAGAATCTTTTTTGGTTACAAAGAAGATCAAAAGATATAGCCAAAAGAAGTCAACAAAGTCAAAGATCCTACATCAAAAGCCTCCAAGAAAAATATGAACTGCCCTCAGGCCATGGAAGAGCTCAAAAAGGATTTGAAAAAGCAAGTAAGAGAAGTAGAGGAAAATTGGGAAGAGAAATGCAAATGATGCAAGAAAATCATGAAAAATGAATCAACAACTTGCTAAAGGAAACCCCCCCCCCAAATATTGAAGAAAACAACACCTTCAAAATAGGATAATTTAAATATCAAAAGAGCTCCAAAAAGTCAATGATGAGAAGAATGGCTTAAAAGGCAGAATTAGCCAAATGGAAAAGGTGGTCCAAAAGACCACTGAAGAAAATACTGCCTTAAAAATAGAATGGAGCAGGTGGAAGCTAGTGACTTTATGAGAAATCAAGAAATTATAAAACAGAACCAAAAGAATGAAAAAATGGGAGGCTATATATACTAGGAAAGGAACAAGAAAGGAAGTGAGAAGCAGTTTTGTGACTCTGACCTTGGAGCAAAGTCTTAGATTAAACCCAAACCTGTCAGAAGTTAGAAGTGGAGTAATGAGGCCAGAGACCTCAGACCAACCAGGATGCTGAAGTTCAGTGGCTGTGAATTTGTAGAATCTCCCAAACAGCTGATTTTGGAGGAGACTAGCAGCTATATACCAGAGTTTCAAACAGAGGCAAGCCTACTATTGCTTTGCTTAGATCAAAAACATGGACAGAAGCTTGCAAAACTCAGACCGGGAAGCACTGATCAGATTTTGTTCTTGATCAGACCACTTTGGGTGCGTGGAAAGTTTTCAGGTCTTTGACTTGAACTACCCCTAAGATCCTTGAAGAATCCTGTAGTCAATTTCCAGAGAAAGCAGCATCAGAATGCCAGAGCACCTTCATAATAACCAAACAAGGTCTAGGCAAAATAAAGAGCTATTTTTAAGACAGGAAGATCCAAGACCAAAACTCAGAAGAAGAAAATAACTCCAAAACATCTAAAAGTGAACTTTCAAAGGAAACTACAGCTTAGATATAAGACTAATGTGAATCTGAAGGAAAATGAAGCATGAGGATTTTTAATTAAATGATTTCATAAATGAAATGAGAAAACTAGAGTTAAAAAATTGGAAGAAGACATGATAGCTTTAGAGGAAAACAGAAGGAGAGTTTAAAAGCAAAATTTTGTGATTTCTTCATGCAAACTTCATGCAAAAGGTATACAGTCTTACACGAGTAGCAAACTCTTTGAAGAGTACAGTGGGACTAATAGAAGTTAGTAAAGCTATCTGTTACCAACAAATTCTAAAACTAAGTCAGAAGACTTGGAAGTATCTCATAAGAAAATGAGTGACCTAAAAAATAGCTCAGAGAGACATAATTTAGGAATCGCTGGACTACCGGAAAGTTACGCCCTAAAAAAAGAGTGTGGATATCATATTTTAAGAAGTCATGATAGAACATTGAATAGATCATTATAACCAGAAAATTAAGTAAGCATAAAGACAAACTACCATCACCTTCTGAAAGAAACCCCAGAACAAACACTCCCAGGAACATCATAACCAAATTTAAGTGCTTCTGGCTTTCAATATCACAAGTTTTCAAAAAGAAAAGTTCAAGTGGTAAGGAATCATAGACACACATGGCTTAGCAGCTAGCACTGTAAAAGAGGAGATATCATTTGGCAGTATGTCATTCTCCAAATGAAAAAGAAATAGGTTCATCACTGAGAATAATATACTGATAATATACCAAGAAATGAAACTATAATCCTACAGGGTGTGAGGGTGAAGGCTAAAGGGATGATGAATAGTGAAATGGATGCTACCAATGCTACTAAGTATTCCTGATGAAAAGATCAGAGCTATGTAGAAATTTTGGAAAATAAACTTGAGATTCAAGAACAACAGAAAAATATAAATACCAGTTAAAAATTTAGAGTGCCTAAGCAAGAATGAAACATTTAAATCCTGGGGCAGGTAATGGAATTGTCCCCTGTGAACCATAATGTTATCTGGGAACATTGAGGGAGCTAAGTAAGACACAGACTATAGAAGTATGTTTTTTTATTAAATTATATTTTGAAGGAAAATGATAGAAAAAGGATAACAAAATTGGAAAGAAAGTAAAAAGAAGGGGAGAAAATTATCCAGTATTCTCAGTGGGGGCTTGGTCAATATGGAGATATGGTTTGCTTCACTATGCATATTTGCTGCAGAGGTTCTATTTTATTTGTTTTTATTTTTCCTGGAGAAGTAGCCAAATTTTTAATGGAAAAATAAAATAAAATTTAATTTAGAAAAATAAAAATATATTCCTTTTAAAAAGAGCAGTTTAAATATATATGTGTGTATCTACATATACACACATATGTATGTATGTGTATATATGTGCCTATATATGTGTGTATCTATCTGTGTGTGTGTGTGTGTAGGTATGTGTGCTGGAGAAGATTTTTGAGAGTCCCTTGGACGGCAAAGAAATTAAATCAGTCAATTTCTTGAAGTTTATCTGTATTGGTAATTAAGGTGGGACTTTTTTTTTTTTACTGTTTTCTCTTTTAGAGTGCTAAAGTAATCAAGTGCCTTTGATTAAGTCTTTCTAGGTGCTAAGCACCAAGCTCACACCCTTTTGCTGATTAGGTGTGAATCCTTCAGATCCTGGAGAGGGTATAAAAACTCAAAGGTTAGCATTTTGTCTGGGGCTCTCTCACTGGAAAGTGTTGATATGGAGACTCTGGGCAGCCTCTTCAAGAGCCCATGGCTTTGAAGAAACCCAGATATGGGGGCTCACTCATGGAAGGAGTGTTGAGACTCTGGGCACGCTGTTGTAACTGCCCCCAGCTTTGCTAACCTAGACCCACTGATTGTTCTCTGCTAACTATGTATTGTCATTTGATCAGACAATGTCTGTCTGTTGATGTCTGTTATATATTTGTATTTACTTTGAAGTTCAGGGTGCTAGCTTTTCCTCCTGGACTAAGTGAATGATATTTGTATGTTGGATTAAAGTGAAATTGTTAACCCTTAAAATTACTTTCCTTAGTAAAGCAGATCAAAAGAACCTGTTTTAGCAGCCTTCTGTGTGCTGGTTGTTGTTGGTTTTACACAGCCACAGTAGCTGCTAGCATATTGTTGGTAGACTATCCAAATTCATGTTCATTGTTTCCATGATATTGTATATCCATCTCATCCTCTGCCATTCCCTTTTTATTTTGCCTTCAGTCTTTCTCAGCATTAAGGTCTTTTCCAATGAGTCCTGTCTTCTCATTAGGTCACCAGCTTAAGCTATGGTATTAAACCTTCCAGCTTGAGTTCATTTCATTCATGACTTAGCTAAGTGCTACTTTCTACATACAACCTTTTCTGGTTAGCCAGCTTCTTGTGCCCCCTCCTGACACCTTCTATCTATTTTCTGTTGATTTTCTATTTGCCTATAGATATATCTGTTTTCTCCCTCAATAAAGTATAAGTTTCTTTAAAATGGGATATTTTTGTTCTGTCTTTGTATCCTGAACACCTAGCACGGTGATGCGAACATTGCAGAAATTCAGTCTATTCTTGTTTGTTATTTATTTGATTTATGACACCACAAACTGAGAATACTGAGGGCATAAACAGTTTCACATCTTTCTTTGGATTCCCCACTGTCTCTTTCATATGGCAGGTTCTACAAAGTATTGGTTAAATAAATAAATACTTTATTGAAGATATAAGTCCTTCAGACTTGCAACCTAGGAGTTATGCTAGATTCCTCACTATCTCTCACTGTCCCTCTCCCCATATCCAAGCTGTTGCCAAGGCCTGTTGACTTCACCTTTTCAGCATCTCTCAAATGAGGCCCTTTTCACTCCTCTGATGCGCTCATCATTCTAGGGAAGGCCCTCATCACCTCATGCCTAGACTATTACAATAGCTGGCTGGTGGGTCTGCCTTCCTCAGCTCTCCCCATTGTGATCCATCCTCCCTTCATCCCCTGAAATGATTTTCCTAAAGTGCAGATCTGATCATTTTACTCCCCTACTCACTAAACTCTGGTGGCTTCCTATTGCCTACAGGAGCAAATACAAAAGCCACTGTTTAGCATTCACTGTTCTTAATGACCTAGCCCCCTCCTGCCTTTCTATTCTTCTTAAAGTCAACATATACATTTCAATTTAATGACAGTGGCCTCCTGGTTGTAGCACTAACAAGACACTCCATCTGTCAGCTGGCTCTTCTCCATGCCTGAAATGTTCTTCTTCCACTTCACCTACTAATGTCCTTCCTTTAAGAATGAACTAAAATCCCACCTTCTGTGGGAAGCTTTTCTCAACCCCTTAATTCTAATACCTTCCCTCTGTTCATCATTTTCTATTTACCCTACATATTTCTTGCTTTGTGTATTTTTGCGTGTCGTCTCACCCATTAAAGCGATTGTTGTTTTCTATAGCTTGGCCTGTGTCTTGTCAGGGAGAGGAAAGAAGGGAAACTTCTTATATAATCCCTGAGAAGCTTCAGACTTTCAGCGTTTGTTATTGGTAAACTCCTTCAAGTCCACAAGTAATTACATGCATCATCCTGTGCTAAATTATAGGGATACAAAGGACAAAATGAAAAATGGTATCTTTTAAGGAGTTTATATTTCACAAGGTCAGAGTTTTAACATTTTTGGTGTCATGGTGACCAATAGCATTCTATTTTGTGGCCACCTTCTCAGAATAATGCTTAAAACATACAGATAAAATATATAGGATTACAAAGGAAACAAATTATACTGAAATAACAATTGGAATACATACATATCCCCCACATGTTTATATGTGTGTTATATGTGCTTATGTATGTACATATAAGTTTATATGTACATAAGGCCAAGTATGTGTACGTGTATATGCTTTGTCCCTCTCTGAAAGTTCACAGACTCCAGGTTAAGAACCCTTATAGACGAATTAGCAGGATATATGATATACATACGAATGTAAATACAACAAATTTGAGAAGGAAAAAAAATTGCAGTCAAGTGAATATGGCTGATGCCAAAGAAAATTATGAATTCAAATAGTTTTCTAAAAATCCCATTATTCTGAACATAAAAATCTTGAACAAATATAAATATTTTAACAGATAAACAAGAAAAGGGAATGGGCCTTTTAGTCTTTAAAACTACTTGCAAGTTTATATTGAAGTTTAAACTTCCCTCCACTTCACCACAGATCTCTTTTTATACTTTGTGCTAGTACTGGATGCAATAACATGTCCAAAAATCATGCTATGCAGGAGATCATAGATTTGTTTCTTTTCTTTTTTAAATACAGTCACTACCCTATTCTGTATGTCTCCTCTACTCTCATAAATACATAATAAATACAGATAAAATGCATTAATAATCCTAACACAGGTGAAACATAATAGCTTAATGTGTGGTGTAACTATCTGAAGAAGAGACAAATGGCATAATTAGTCCTACCTTAATACCTTGTTTTGGAAGTGACCTAGGTTCTCAAATGTTTAGCTAGAAGATCACAATCTCCAATAGTTCCCACAAATTTATAAAGGCTTTGACTGTGGACCAGTAATGGATCATATGTCTGCAGTCAAAGAACATTTAAGTCTACCTAAGACACTTATCACAGGTTGCTTGCACATTGGTAACTGTTCGGCCAAAATTTTTTTTGATGATCCCTTCATGAATCATAGAAGTATCAGTATTTATGTCAGTGAAGAAGAGAAATCATTGTTCCTTGGTAGGTTGAAATAAATATGATTCATGATAGTAACCTTATATAAACTTGAGCTTTTTCTCAAGTTTTAACTCAAAGCATAACGTTTATAAAACATATTGAAAATTGATCTTTCCAAATGTAATTTCAAGTTGGAGTTAGAACAGAAATGAACAGAATTGTATAAAACACATTATACAAAAAATGACAATGGTGTTTTAAAAATAGACTAATTACAATGTTGTGGGAATAAGAAGAGGGGATTAGTACATTGCAGACATTAAGTAGAAAGATAAATGAATTTCTTCATCCAGTATGAATTCTATCAGCTCGCCTTTTCCATTTGATCAAACTTTTCAATGTCCTCACGATTAACTTTCTTTCTGTCTACACAGAAATGTAGTGTTGCCCCCTTCACTAAATCTAATTGATCTCCCTATGCCTTTGGTCTCATTCCCTTCTGCGTCTCCAAAACCACGCTCCGACAAACATCCATTCTTTCTTATTCATCTTCATTCTTCACATTATCATTGGCATCTTCTTGTATTCAAAGAAATAGTGATAAAGTAGAGGTCCAAACAATAGAAAACTTCAAAAGATTTAGGAGAGGAAAGAGATGAAATCATGTGAATGAGTTAGAAGTGTTAAGGGAAGGTGATTTTTAAGGTTTAGAAAAGCCTTCTTTCCCCTAAATGTCATGAAGTTGTTTATGCTTTCCTCTTCTACTTCATCACTGCAGACTTTTATCAGTTACATCAAATGAGGAACTTCTTTCCTAATCTTCCTGGATTTTTTGTATTTAATTGTTTTTAGTTTCTGATGATGAGCTGCTCCTCTTTCTTGTGAAGGCCAACCCTTTTCAGTTTCCTTCTATTCTTTCAGCTTATATTCTTCAGTGAAGTATGATTTCAACCAATTCCCTTTCTTATCTTCAACTTCTTATTATATACTGAATCCTTCCCTACAGCCTTCAAACATCCTCAAATTTCACTAAAGCCTACCATTTCTTCCAACTATAATTCTAAAATTTCTCCTCTTTTAATTATCCAAAATACTAGAAAAGCAAAATGAAAAATGTATCTATAAAATCAATCTCTCCACTTCTCTCCTCAATCCTTTCCAGTCTCGCTTCCAATCTCATCGCTCGACTAAAATTGCTTTCTCTAAAGTTACCAATGATCTATACTTGGCAAATTATATAGGCCATTCTCACTTCTTACCCATTTTTACTTCTCTACTGTATCTAACTGTGGATCATCCTTTCTTCTCTGGATATTTTTTCTCTTCTTTTGGTTTTCAAGGCACTATGTGTCCTGGTTTTCCACTTACCTCTCTGATCTCTTCTCGGTCTCCTTTGTTTGTTTATCAGCTATGTCATGCCCCATAACTATGCACGTTCCACAAGGTTATGTCCTAGACTCTCTTCCCTGCTCCCTTCACATGTTTTAGTGATCTCATTAGCTAAAGTAAGCTTAATTATCATCTCAATATGGACGATTCTCTGATCTCCATATTTAGCCCAGTCTCTTCCTTGAGATTCAGTCCCACATCACTAAATGTCTATTGGATTTTTCATACTGGACATTCCAGAGATATGACAAACCCAATACATCAATTATAGAACTGGCATCTTCACCACCCCAGCCCAGCCCTAGAATATTCCTTTATCTTTTTCCTTCTTTTTGTAGGAGGTATCACCAGTTGTCTAATTTTTCTGATTTCTAATATTGAATTATTCTAATTCCTCTCTGTCCCTCAGTTCCAATCAGAGGCCAAATCATACTGCTGGTACCATCACACCATCTTTTGCATCTGCCCTCTTATCTCTATTGACATAGACTCCACATTAGGTCAGTCTTTTATGACTCCTCATCCAGATTAAGGCAATGAATTCAAGCTTTTTTCTGAAATAAACCTTTCTTTTAAAAATACCTATATTCTTCTGGTAACACTTTCAAATATTTAAACATTGTAACTTCCAAGAAATCAAAAGAATGGGCAGGCCAAAGGGCTGCAAAGGAGAAATTCATGACATGTGTACATAGGTTGTCACATATTACCAATGCCAAATTGTACACAAAATCTCTATCAAAGATATCATCAAAAAATGTACGGCTAGAAAAAAAATAAGCTATTTATGTTTGGAGAGAAGTACAGAATGTATATCCATGTTGTGTTCAGAGACTTAGAGGAAGGAGATGGGGTAGAATCATTCTAGAAGATTTATGGGAAGACATAAATAAATCAATATGATCGAAAAGTTATGAATGGATTGTTATCTGCACAATTGGAGGGAGTACCTATATCACTGAAACCACAGATCAATTAAATGAAAAAAATATCCCTTAAAAACACTCATAAAAATGTTGTGTTGTTCCTGGGTCATGGAAGATAAAGAGGTTGCTGAGTGCAGAGTTGTGTGAAACTATCAATTTTCACTCACCAAATATCCTCACATTGGTATGTGTTCTTTCCTGACAAAGTTTTGAAGTGAGAATGAAAGTTTTTCACTGTTTCATAAATCTGTGATAGCAGATTATTCTCTGACATAAATGAAGAAGAGACTTTGGTCTTATCACTCACTCTTGAAATATCTTTGAACCAAAAAAAGATAATGGTTGAAGCAGTTTTACTTTCCTCCTTTTTACTAAAGAAATTCAGGAAATCAGAAAACTATATTTTCCCTTGAGTTCCAAACATTGGTGCTGGCTTAAATTATTTAGATGGTCTCTTTAGTTCTTTATTACATTGTTTTTAGTTTGAATTCAGCTGGAAAGTTACAGTTCAAAAAATACAATATATGCTGTAGATTATAATGATAAATATAAGTGATATAAATAAATCTTGAATCTCCTCTGTATAAGGTTACAGTAGCATCTTGTGTACAGAGGTGTATCAAGGAATTTTACAATAGACCACAGAAGAACTGAGTCATGCAGAATTAAACATGCCAGGGAGAATAAAGCAGCAAATAGAATTATGCACAATATGACATTTTATGTAATGAAAATGTTATTGCTTAATATTCTTCTTGTTTTCATGTGTATCTTTTTCCCCCACTCTGGAGGAGATCCCAGAAAGAGAAACATAAAAACAAAAAGACCCAATACAGAACTACAAAACAGAGAGTTAACAAGTGAGGATTCCAGAAAGAGTGACAATGGAAGGTATTAAAGAAAAGAGAAACCATATTTGTTAAGATACGATAGATAACACAGATAATACTAACACCAGTTCTTCAATGGATCCTTGATCTCATCAGAATTCATATTGGGTCATTTACACCGATTATAACTTACCCCTGCCCTCCCACCCTCTCTTATTCATGTTTTTTTTCCTCCTTCTTCTTCATAAATCCTTCCTAGAAGATTAATTACAAACACTGAAGATTTTTCTCTAGATCTTTTCCTATTTCCTGGATTCCAGCACAGTGCTTAGTTGGTCCTTCTGCTGCACTTCACTATCACTAGATGTGTCCTCTGTCTTTTCCAAACATATACACCTGTTATGATGGTACTTTTCTAAAAATAACAATAGTGGTAATACCAATAGTATGAGATAACATTTCTTTTTAAAGTTTGCAAAAATGCTTTACACGTGAGTCTTGCAGCAACCCTCTGAGGTAGATAATAGTATTTTCCTATTTTATATATGATCAAAGTGAGGCAGAAAGAGATTAAGTAATTTGTTCTATTTCACACAGTCAAGAAATGTTTGTGGCAAGATTTGAATTTGAGTCCTTCTTACTTGAAGTCCCATGCTTCAACTACTCCTTCTCACTTGAAAGCAGCATGAAAGAATATTCTCACTTAACGTCTCATACTCCATCCACTTCTCTTCATCTTTTGTGATATTCTGCAGCCACCGTAGACCTCTCCATTTACATCATGTTCAAGTGTCTTTCGGCTGAGATCTTAATAGTTCATGATACAAAGATATATTGTACACTAGGAGAATACTAGTTTTTAACTGATGGACTTGCATGGCAGGAATCAGTTTGGAATCTTTGAAATCATGTCATTTTTCCCCAGTTGTAATCTATTTCTCGATTATTGGACCCAACTAATTGTTCAGCTGTAGTGTTGTCTACAAAATTTGTTTTGATGAGGGTAATGAAGGAGTTATCCTTCCAACTTCCTGCCGTAAACTGGATAATCTGCATGCTGCATCCACCTTTTTCTGTCCTGTGCTGATGGCTAGGCTGATTTAGGCATGTGCTGGTATGCTGTTAAACATTTTCATCAATAACTTGGGGGAAAAGAGCAAAAAAACAAGTTTGTCAAATTTGTATATGGCTTGTATATGACAGCTAAGAGGAAGAATACATTGTTTGAGACCCAAGATCTAAAAAGAACTTAACAGGTTAAAATGTTGCCCCACATACAAGATGAAATTTAATAGAGACAAAGGCTAAGCCTTATGTTTGAGTTAAAAAACTCAGCTTCATAAGTGCAGCATGGGGAAAATATGACTTGGACATATTCTGCAGTTTGCCAGAAAAAGATCAGGGGATTTTAGATATCTGAAAGATCAATATAAGCCAAGACTAAGGTACAGTAACATCCCCAACCTTCCCCCCCACCCTAGTCCCACAAAGTGAAGGCAATCATAATTTGCATTAGAAGAGGCATAGTACCCAGGACTAGGGAGGTGATGGTCCTGTGCATTCTGCCCTGATCAGAGCACAAATGAAGTCTTGTATTCATTTCTTGTTCCATTTTGGGAAATACACATCTTTTGGAGACCATCCATCATAGGGTGACAAGAATGGTGAAAAACCTAGAGATGATGGGGAAATTTATTCTCTAGACGACTTGGAAGGTAGGGTTAGGGACTTGATAGTATTTTGAAGTATTTAAAGGGCCGTCATATGGAAGAGGGATATGCCATGTTCTCCTTGGCTATGAATCTAGTAGCAATGGGAGAAAGTTGCAGCAAAGCACCCTGAAGAAGAAACAGACACTAGTAAGTGTTGGGTGAGTCAGGATTCTACCACCACTGTCTCTGACCACCCTTAGATTCTGATGGAAAGGACTAGGCAATTACACCTAGGGGCCTTGGGGCTCTGTCCCCTTAGGCCACTGTATTTGCTACCAGAGCAGCTCATCTCAGTCAACTACCAATCAAACAGAGGCACCATTGTTAGGAAGGTCAACCCAACTTGACAACCATCTCCTCTCATCCCAGGACTCTGTATTCTAGTATTAAATGGTTCAATGATAGATTAAAGAAGAGGCATTAATTACCATCTGCTTTGCCACTGTACCATAAGGACCATAGGACCCTTCCACATCATTTACAACTGAAACTTTCCATGTGTGTTGTCTTCTCTCTTAGAATATGAACTCTTTGACAGCAAGAGCAGTCTTACATTTCTATTTACGTATCCAGTGATTAGGACCCTGTTTTGCATTTAGTAAATGCCTTATTTAGTTATTAATTTATTAATTAATTAATTTATTTATTTATTGCCTTATTTATTTTTTTGCCTTATGTAAATGCCATATTTATTTATTAATTCATTCATGGAGATGTTATTGAGTTTGGTGAGGAAAGCTTTTTTAACAAGCAGAGCTATTCAAAAGTGGAATGAACTGCCTTAGGGAGAAAAGGGTTACTACTCACTAGACCTCTTCAAGTACGAGATAACCCTTTATTCATGATTTTGCACAGTAGATGGGATTCTTATGCAAGTATAAGTGGAAGCAATTGTCCTTTGAAATCTCCTGCCATTAAAGGCACACCATTTTTGTCCCTTGATTGCTACTGGTACTTAGAAAATTCTTGACCAACATTATCTCCTTGGTTACATCTACTATGGAGTCACAAAAAATGAAATGTTTCCAGTTGAAATTTATACCCAAATATTATTTTTTCAACCAGCAAATGATAAAGAGAACGCTAGAGAGTAATTTATATTCTATTAATCTTTCAGTGAATTTTGTGATTTTGAGGATTTGATATACCATTAAAATGTTGTCTATAGAACCCTGTATATTACTGTTTTCTATTTTCACTAAGGATACACTTAGGATATACAACAAATTATTATTATAAGCCATATGAGGAAGAAATAAAAAAAAAACAAGAAGTACTTGAAATCTAGCTAATCCATGTAACATGGAGATGTAATGTTAAGCAGGGTGGGGTTTTTTTTTGTTACTGTTTTGTCTTTTGGAATGCTAAGGCATGGCACCTTTGTTTTTTGGAGTGCTTCTCAGCACTGAGGCAATTGGGTGTCTTTGAGTCTTGCCTTTGTTTGAATCAAGGGTCATTCATTGAAAACAATGTATATGACGCAGCACTAGTGATTAAAGATCTTTCCCACACCTCTTTTGCAAAGTAGGCTCTGAGCCTTCAGGGCCCTGAACAGGGTTTATGAGCTCTGAGGTTGGCATTTTGCTTTTAAGGGTACACTCATTGGAAGAGTGTTGGTGATTTGAGAAGACTGGGTGGCCATAGGAGGCCTCCCAGCCAGCTTCTCTCTTTGGTAAATCTGTATCTATTGCTATGGACAGATAAAAGCCTGTCTGCTGATTTGTGTTATTTTGCTCTGTTTCTATGGTTTCTGTTTGTATTTGCTCTGTAATTCAGGGTGCTGACTTTTTCCCCTCAACTAAGTGAATGATATACGTATGTTTAACTAAATTCAGACTGTTAATCCCTTAAAGTTGCTTTCCTTAGAAAAATTAGATCAAAGATCTTGTGCTACCAGCCCTTCTGTGTGCTCTTGTTGTTGGTCTTTCACCTCCACAGCAGTGCTAGCAACATTGCTGTTACAGGAAAATATCTATAGATGAAATTGGGGAAAAATAACATTTACATAATGGCTAGTATGTGCCAAGAACTATGCAAAACATTTTACAGCTATTACAACCTAACCGCAGGAATATTCAGTGCTCATGGTTGGGTTACTTCGATATAATAAAAAGGATCCTACTAGTACAATTAATTTACAAACTTAGTGTTATTCCAAGTGAACTACCAAACAAAGATTAATAGAAGAGACTAGATAACAAAGAAGAAAATATAATTGAACTGAATGGCACACAGTTTTGTAAACCAGAAAATGTAAATTGCCCAGGACAGTGTTCCATATCTGATGGAAATTGGAAGAAAAACATGAAAACAATATATATGAGGAATTAGATTTAGAGGAGTGTCAAAGTAAAATAGAAATGGAGACCATTACAACATGTTTAAGGATCCTGTGGGCCACATATTTACTTCAAAAACCACATATTAATGTCATCTTTTTTTCCACTTACGAGAATTTTGTTAAATATTTCCCAATTACATTTTAATCTGCTTCCTGGCTCTTAGAAGTGATGTGGTCTCTATGTCACAGTGGACATTTGACACCTGTTTTAGATCACCATCTTTTATATCACAACAAATTTGAAATGTACATATTACCTAAATATGGAAGATAATATGACTTTTTCAAAAAAAATTGAAGAGAAACAGTTCATATACAGATTTTTATATTTCCGTTTAGGGAGTTAATTCTTTTTTATTTTATTAATTTATTATTTTTTAGTTTATAACACTCAGTTGCACAAGTTTTTGATTTCCAAATTTCCCATCCCCTTCCTCTCCTCCCCTCTTCTCCCCAAGATGGCATGTAATCTGATATAGGTTCTACATGTACCTTCACATTAGACTTATTTTTCCAATAATCAAGGTGTAAAGAAGAATTTTAACTAATGAAATGTACCATGAGAAAGATGTAACAAAACTCAAAAGAAAATAACAGAGGAAAAAAGAAAAAAGAGTGAGAGCAAACAGTTTGCTTCAACCTGAGTTCAGATTCTGTAATTCTTTCTCTGGATGTGGATAGCGTTTTCCATTATGAATCTTTTGGACCTGTCTTATAGCCTTGCATTGTCGAGAAGAGCCAAATCTATCAAAGTTAATCATCACAGAAGCAATGTGTCTGTGGTTGTGTACAGTGTTCTCCTGGTTCTGCTCCCTTTACTCATCATCAGATTATATAAGACTCTCCAGGTTCTTACGAAGTGCATCTGCTCCTCATTTCTTATAGCACAATAGTATTCTATTACATTCATATACCACAATTTGTTGAGCCATTCCCCAAATGATGGGCATCCCCTTGATTTCCAATTCTTTGCCACCACAAAAAGAGCTACTATAAGTATTTTTGTACATATGGGTCCTTTTCCTCTTTGTATGATGTCTTTGGGATACAGCCTTAGAAGTGGTATTGCTGGGTCAAAGAGCATGCATATTTTTATAGCCCTTTGGGCATAGTTCCAAATTGCTCTCCAGAATGGTTGAATCAGTTTGCAAATCCAACAATACAATTCTGTTCCAATTTTCCCACATCTTCTCCAGCATTTATCATTTTCCTGTTTTGACATGTTAGCCAATCTGACAGGAGAGATGTGGTACCTCAAAGTTGTTTTGATTTGCATTTCTCTAATCAATAGTGATTTAGAGCATATTTTTAAAGGACTATAGGTATTTTTAATTTCTTCCTCTGAAAACTGCATGTTCATATCCTTTGAACATTTCTCAATTGGGGAATGAATTATGTTCTTATAAATTTGACTCAATTTAGGGAGTTAATTCTTAACCAAACAACATAATTATAAAAAATAAATAATTTGGATAACACTAGATTGAATTTTTTGAATGGTCAGAATTAATGAAACTAGGATAAGAAGGGAAAAAGTCCATTAAATATCTCTGATCAGGGTCTGATATCCACCATATATAGACAACTAAGAGAAATATATAGAACTAAATATATATTCCCCTATAGATAAGTGATCAAAAGGTATGGAAAAAAATTGGGTCACAATCTCTATTAGCCAAATTGGAAAAAAAAAGCTTCAAATCACTAATAACAATATAAATGCAAATAAAATCAATCATGATATTTTACCTCAAATATAACAAAATAGTAAAGATGACAAAAGATTGGAATAGTAATATTAGTTGAGTTGTGGAAAGATAGGAACACTGAAGTATTGCTGGTGGATATGAGATTTAGTATAAACCTTCTGGATAGCAGCTAGTAATTAAACCAGTAAGGTAGCTAAAATGTCCTACCTTCCTACCTGGAGACAATATTGCCAATTATATACCAGAAACAAGCCAATGATAAAAAGAAAGTCCTCATATATACTAAAATTCATTATAACTTTAGCTATAATTTATAAATAACTATAAAATACAATCATCAAGGATGATCCCATGGAGGGATATGAGAAGGTATTTCCCCCCACCTTTACTCTGCAGATTTGGGAGACCAAATATGGAACAGTGCATATGACATGATTTTTTTAATGTTGGTTATTACTATACTTCTCTTTCCCCACCCCATCCCCCCATTTCGTATAAGGAATCTCTTTCTGGGAAGGAGTTATGAAAGTTATATCAGTAATATGTATGAAAATATATATTAATATAAATTTATTTTTTAAAGAATAATGTTAGAAACACAACTTCAGAATTTGATGTTATAATAAATGCTGAGAAAAATAAAATGGTTTATGGTGAGGCCAAGAAGAATAAAGAAGTTATAAGAATGTTGATTGGTATGGAAAAGTGCATTGAAATAGATCAAGTGAAGAATGTGGAATTAACTAATTCTCTTTTTCTGGTATTTCTTTCCTCCATCTAAGTAAGTGCTTTTAAATCTGTGAAAGAGAGAATAAACCCGGTTCATAGGGAACTAAAACTCTAGATAAAGAAGAGAGATAGTGAGAGAACATATAGGTATTCTCACTATTTGTCATGGGGCTCCTACTTTTAGTCAGTAAGGGGGAAGGCATAGATTGAACCCAATGATTATTCCAGTTAAAGTAGTGAATAGAACATGTCTTCTGTCTACTTTTTTGGTGGGGAGGAGTGCAGGGGACAAGGTGAGAAGAAACAGTGGGAAGGGATGTCAGGGGCCATCTAGTCCAAGTCAGTGTTTGAGAAGAAATCCCCCACTACAACACACTAGCCAAATAATCATTCAACACATACTGGGAAAACTCCAATGAAAGTGAAACTACTGCTTCCTGAGCCGATCAATTTCATTTTTAATGTTTCATTATTTGATAATTTTTTTTGCATTAAGCCTAAATTCAATGTGAAGAGGTTGCCTAATTTGAGTTTTTGCAATTTCTACCCAATGCTTCTATTTTTTGACTCCAGCCAAGCTAGACAAACCTTATCTTTCACCTGAGAAAGGGAGACAGATTGGGGAACCTAATAATAGATTATAATGCAGTTTCCTACATATTCAGATACCATAATGGAGTGTGGTCCTTTGTTATAGGCTGATAAAATTTTAGAAGCTCTTCAATCAACCTGCTGGTACTACACAAGGTTGGCCATTGGACAAAAGGAAACTAGTTCTATTTGAGGACTTTCTAGAGAGTATCAGTTATGCTTCATTTTCCTTAGAAAAGCAAGGAAGCCCTACTCTGCAAGAATTCAACTGTTGGTGAAAAATCTGAGCTCTTGAGGACTCACTCTTCATCTTTTCTCTTGGGTCTTGTGGTAAGAACCATACTCATCAGGATTCCCTTCAGGTAGGTGAGGCTTGTTTTGTTTTGCTTTGTTTATGAAGTGTTCTTTTTTTCTTAAAATGAAAGGAAACACTCCCTAAGACTTGATCGATGGAAACCAAAGTTTGAGCCACTGACATGGTTTCCTTTCATCTAACACTGTTAACAAGGCCGGCCCATAAAGAGTCCGTGTCTTCCAGTGCTAGGGAATCCGCTTACCATTCCAGTCACCATACGTTGCTAGACACATCTGCATGGAAATGGGGTGAGAAAAGAGATAAGGAGAAACTCATCTCTATCTGAAACAGACATAGCCTTGCTGTATATCCTGTCTCTCAAACCTGAAATACTAGATATATGTAACAGCTAGGCCTCGCCTACAGCATGCTTGTTGAGTGCAGCAATGATGGGGAGGAGATACCTCTCCTTCCAGATGAAATAGTATCTTACAGGAGAAGCACATGAACATAGTAGACATATGCTTGCCTATTACCCTGAGACGGTAATTGAAGGACATTATACTACTTAGTCAAATAGGTATGTATTAAACACGTACCATATGGCCGGCAATGTGCTAAGCTCTGGGGAGATAAAGAAAGGCAAAAACAGTCTGTGTCCTCAAGAAGAATATGCTATAATGAAAAAGTTCCACAAAAATAACTAGGTACATATAATATAGATGGTAGATAGAAGGTGATTCCAGAGAGGAAGTCATGAGCAATTAGGGCGACTAGAAAATGCATCCTGAATAAAGTGGTTTATGAGGTGAGTCCTGAAGAAAGCCAGGGAACTGAGAGGTAGAAGTGAAGAGACAAAGTCTTCCAATGATGGGCAACAGCCCAGTGCAAAGATAGGAATGGGAATGGAAATAGGAATGAAGATGAGATATGGAGTATCGTATTCAAAACACTGCAAGTAGGCTAGCACTATTGAATCATGGAATATTTGAAATCATGTAAAATAAGACTAGAAAAGTAGGAAAAGTCCAGGTTATAAAAGCCTCAGATGCCAAAAAGAGTTTATATTTTATTCTGGAAGTAATAGGGAAGCACCTGAGTTCATGGAGGACAGTATGGGGTGAGATGGAGGGATAAGGTAGACCTACATTTTAGAAAAACAATATTGGTGTCTAGGTGGTGGGATGAATTGGAGTGGAGAGAGTTGGCAAAGTGGGACTAGTTAGAAGGATGTTGTAATAGTCAAAGTGAGAAATGATGAGGGTTTGAATCAGCATTCTGGCTGTGTGAGTAAAGAAAAGAGGATTATGTGAGTGATTTTGTGAAGCTATAAATGACAAAATTCAGAAGGAAATTGGATAACAGTTTCAGAGTAATTAATTGAGGATGACACTGAGGTTATGAGTCTCAGTGACTGGGTAGGTGGTGGTGCCATTGGCAGCAACAGGGAAATTTGGAAGTTCATCTTGCTTTTTTTTTTTACTGCTTTTTAATCTTTTCTTTAAGTGTGTTTAACTATTTGACAAAATTGAAAATATTCATATTTTGTTGGGATGTTTGGGGTCCTTGTTAAATCATTGAGAATTATAACTGATATGTTGAAGCAATGGGCTATGCAATCAACAATTCCGTCTTATACCTTGTTGCATTCCCCCCCCAAACGACGAAGGTAATTGTGTCCATGTTGGGGAGAACATGAAAAAAAATCATAAGTGGGAAAAAAGTGTTATAATTTCTTTAACTCTGGCTATAATCTCAGAGTTTCAAATGCAATCTGACACTATTGTAATTCATTTAAACACATCCTCCTTTTAAATTTAACTGCTTGCTTGAAAATGTTAACAAACGTTCTCAAAACATCTGCTTCCTCCGAATAATTTGAGGTGGATTTCTCCACAAACAAATGCTAGGAACAGTAGTAATTGAAGTAGAAGATAAATAAAATGAATATTACCTTAATGAAAAGTTTTAGGCTGGTGAAAATTTATTCTAGTTGGCTGAAAGCATTTATTTTCTTCCTCTCCAGTCATTGAGACTAGATAATGTATAAATGAAACAATTGGAAGGAAAATAACTATGAAAGTTAATGGGGCACAGTGTACCTGGTGACAGTTTGGAATATATTAGCCACTTCACAGAATCAGAATTTCACTTTTGGAAGGTATGCAGTTGCCAACTAGTCCAATCACTGCTAGACTTAAGTGACAAGTTTCTATCCTATTTGTTTATAGACATGAGTATTTCTGTATATGGTAGAGATGTGTGGGAGGGGAGGCAGGAGTTGGCCTCTGATCTCTTTGCTATAATCTAAGTTTTTAAAGAGATAACCAAGCATGGCTTCATGTTTAATATAAGTTTAGTATTTTGTTATCTACCCTTTATTTTCTGTCACTAGATTCTAGGCTTCCTGGATGGAAGACCTGCTCAGAAACCTACTCTACAATTCTAGTGTGGGGGAACTCATTACCCAATAAGTCAACTCATTACACTTTTGGATAGTTCTATTTGTAGAAAGCTTTCTCCCATCCTACATCAAACCTCAATTTCCCTCTTTGTCACTTCTACCTAGTGTCCCTTGACCTGTTTAAATTCAATTCTATTTAATTCAATTCAACAAATATTTACTTTAGATTCTTCTACTGGTGAAGGAAAAGGGGAAGGATGCATGGCATGCAGGTAGGCAAGTATATATAATAAATACATCAAAAATATATTTTTAAAAGTAATTTTGGCTCTTTCCCTTCTCTCAAGATGGCAGACAAAATGCCTCCAAAAGAACCAAAGGAAAAGAAGGTCAAAAAAGAAAAAAAAGAGAACAAAAAGGAAGATGTGGCTGAAAAGGTGGTGAAAAAGCCTCGAAAGCATTGCAGTCGGAATCCAGTCCTGGCCGGAGGGATTGGTAGATACTCCAGGTCTGCAATGTATTCCCGGAGAGCCATGTACAAGCGG
>CM053622.1:462858861-462935672 GCA_028646595.1 Phalanger gymnotis
ACACTGGCATTTCTGTAGTGAAAAATTGAACTGGTACCCTTCCCATGGACCTGGATTGAATATTTTAATTTATAGTAATGTCATGCTACATTTTTCTTTTTCTTCTCTAGTTATTACCTCAAAGTCAGTACCATATCTCATTCCTCTGTGAGGTAAATGACATATGTAAGTACTTCTAATGTCCGTAACCATTTTTTTTTTCCTGTGGAATCTATCATAACAATTTTTTCTCAGCATATACTTGTTTCTCTGATTTTTTTATACTCAAGAAAATCAGAGAAGGAATCTAATCAAAATTAACACCTTAAGTTATTATAGTAATTCCTATTAATCATCTTTAAAAATATTTTAACATAGTTGTTAAAGAATATTAATAAATTAAACTGATGCCATTTTATCTAGTCTTATGTTATTCCAATTTATAACACAAAATCAAGCATGTACTGGCAGTGCACCAGTTATTTTCTCCCCATGAATTCCATGCAGTGAGCTAGCAATTGTACCCTAAAATATTAAAACCTAAATTCATTTTAATAGATTTTATTGATATGTTACACCTACTATCACCTAGATTTCTTCCTCTACCTTGACATTGTCCTCCTCCTCCTAATTAGCAATCCCTCATGATGAAGAATTTAAAGAAAGAGTACCAATGCAGAACAAAAAAAAATCAACAAAATTTCAAAAAAATCTGACACTAAATATAATATTCCATACATATGAAATTCTGAAAAGAAGTATATTCTCATATTTCCCAGTAATAGGGCCAAGTTTATTTGTTATAACTTTATAGTATTAATTTTTAAAATTATTTTATTTATTAGTTCTTGTATATTTATTTTTCTTTGTACTACTTACCATGTTTTGGAAATGTTCCTAAATGTTTTTGTATGTTTCTCTGTATTCTCCTCACCCTTCACTTCTCATAATACAGGAATATTTCTTAACATTCATATAATGTAGCCTAATTTGTTTGTTCTTTCCCCAATCTGGGGGCAGCATATTATGTCCAGGTCTTTATTATTACTAAAAGTGTCATTATAATTATGTTGCTATAAGGAATTTTTTTATGTCAATGACTTTTGTGGCTCATAGAACTAGCAGCTACTCTTCAAATGTATATCTTTTAAGTTGCAGAGCTGAAGCCAGTCTCTGAGCTAGTTGATATGCAGATGATTTTGTTCTTAAATGCTTTTATTTGTTTTTAGAATGGACATTTTTCAATAAAAATAGCTTGAAAATATTGGGAGTGGGGACACCTCTGGTTCAAAGAGTATAGATGATTTAGCTGTTTTATTTGCATAATTATGAATGGCTTTCCATAATGGCTGTACTCAATCACATATCTACCAAAAATGGATTAATGTTTAATCCTTCTCAAATGGAAAATCTCCATCTTTTCATCTTTGTCAATTTGCTGAATTTGTGGTGAAATCTCAAGTTGTATTGATTTTAATCTTTCTTTATAGAAGGGATCTATAGCCTTCTTTCATATGGCTATTAATAATTTGCAATTATTCTTTTTTAGAATTATTTGTTCTTGTCCTTTGCATATAAGAAGTGGTTTTAGATTTTCTTAATTTCTTTCTCTATATTTTGTCAATATATTGTCTGTATATTTTTTCATACCAAACCCTTACCAGATATATTTTATGTAATCAGATTTATCACTTTCATCTTTTGTAATTACCTCTCTCTTGTTTAGTTCATATTTCATCTCCAGTCTATAGTTGTGAAAGTAATATGATCTGATTGTCTTTAATTTTTTATGATATCATCTTTAATATTTGGTTTCCATATCAATTTTAATTTGTTTGTGGAATATGGTACATGATTTTGGTCTCAGCCTACTTTCTTCCAGATTGTCATCTAGTTTTCTTCGTAGTCCTTAATAAATAAGGAATTCTATTCTAAGTCACATGTTTCTTATTATTATGTTTATTGTTTCTTATTTTGCCTTTTCTATTTTGTTCTATTGATTTTCTTTATATTTAAATAACACAAAATGTTTTTCATGATTGGTGCCTTTTTTTAATTGTATCTTGAGGTCTGTAAATCATCCTAAGTGTTCCATTATTACCTATTATACTGCAGAACTTTCATTTTTCTGAATGAATTTTGTCACTATTTATTTAACTCTGCAAAGTAGCCCACTGGTAATTTCCTTCACATTGCATTAAAATTTTAAATTGACTCGGCGATATTGGCATAATTATTATATGTACATTGCTAAGACATCAGGATTGAAATTCTTTTAGCTAAGTTGTTCTTTAATATTTTATAATTGAATCTGTAGATGCTTTAGAGTATCCTGTAGCAGTGTGACTTGCAGATATCATATGTCTTTTGTATTTTTGATATGGAATTTTGTTTTACATATTGCTTCTTGTATTTTTATTTATTATATACAAATACCATTTTAGATGTGTTTATTTTACACCCTGGCATTTTTGAAGAAGTTATAAGTTGCCTCAATCGATTTCTTTGAAGATTTATTTTTATTTCCTAAATAAATTATCATATCACTAGCAAACAGGAGTAATTTTTTGTCATCTTTACCTGTCTTTATTTCTTTCCTGCAAC
Source organism: Phalanger gymnotis (assembly GCA_028646595.1). Classification (NCBI taxonomy): domain Eukaryota; kingdom Metazoa; phylum Chordata; class Mammalia; order Diprotodontia; family Phalangeridae; genus Phalanger; species Phalanger gymnotis. Next base: position 462,861,445 of record CM053622.1, read on the forward strand.
TGCTTCCAGAGCTCCAGTGTCAGCTGCTTCCAGAGTCCCAGGCCCACACGGTGGAAGGAATCAAGCAGCAGCTCAGAGCAGGAGTGCAGGGAGCACTTTGCTGGGACAGAGGCAGGGTTCTCTTGCTTTGTCCTGCTTGGATCTACATTATGATCCTGGTTGGTGGTTCTTGGGGGAGGAGGAGTGCTGATGTGGCAGAGTTTGTGATGATGGTGGAGTAAAGGTAGCTCTGAAAACAGCAGCGCAGCCCCTAAAGCTTGGGACAAAGTACTCTCTACTCTACAAGCAGTCATACCCTGACAAAAAGCTCAAAGGTCAAGTAGTTGGCTGGAAACATGACCTAGCAGCACAAAAGGATTCAGATTAACACTCAGACTATAGAATCTTTTTTTGGTGAAAAAGATTGTCAAAACGTACAGCCAGAAGATGTCAACAAAGTCATAGAGCCTACATCAAAAGACTCCAAGAAAAATATGAATTGGTCTCAGGCCTTGGAAGAGCTCAAAAAGGAACTGGAAAAGCAAGTAAGAGAAGCAGAGGAAAAATTGGGAAGAGTAGAGTGATTCAAGAAAATCATTAAAAATAAGTTAATGACTTGCTAAAGGAGACGCAAAAAATACTGAAGAAAATAACACCTTAAAAAAATAAACTAACCCAAATGGCAAAAGAGCTCCAAAAAGCCAGTGAGGAGAAGAATGCCTTGAAAGGCAGAATTACCCAAATGGAAAAGGAGGTCCAAAAAGACTACTGAAGAAAATACCACCTTACAAATTAGAGTGGAGCAAGTAGAGGCTAGTAACTTTATGAGAAATCAATATATAATAAATCAGAAACAAAGGAATAAAAAAATGGAAGACAATGTGAAATATCTCATTGGAAAAAAACACTGACCAGGAGAACAGATACAGGAGAGGTAATTTTAAAATTATTGGACTACCTGAATCCACTATCAAAAAAAGAGCTTAGGCATCATCTTTCAAGAAATTATGAAGGAAAACTTCCCTGATATTCTAGAACTACAGGAGAAAACAGAAATTGAAAGAATCCACTGATTACCTCTTGAAAAAGATCACAAAAAGAAAACTCCTAGGAATATTGTCACAAATTGCAGAGTTCCCAGATCAAGGAGAAAATACTGCAAGCAGTGAGAAAGAAACAATTTGAGTGTTGTGGAAACACAATCAGGATAACACAAGATCTAGCAGCTTCTACATTAGGGGATTGAAGGGCTTGGAATATGATATTCCGGAGGTCAATGGAGCTAGGATTAAAACCAAGAATCACCTACCCAGCAAAACTGAGTATCATGCTCCAAGGCAAAATATGGATTTTCAATAAAATAGAGGACTTTCAAGCTTTCTCTATGAAAAGACAAGAGCTGAATAGAAAATCTGATTTTCAAATACAAGAATCAAGAAAAGAATGAAAAGGTAAACAAGAAAGAGAAATCATAAGGGAACTTACTAAAGTTGAACTATTTTGTTTACATTCCTACAAAGATGATGTTTATAATTCATGAGACCTTTCTTAGTATTAGGGTAGTTGAAGGGAATACACACATACACACACACACACACACACACACACACACACACACACATATATATATATATATATATATATATATATATATATATATATATATATATATATATATATGACAGAGGGCACAGGGTGAGTTGAATATGAAGGGATGATACCTAAAAAATAAAGTAAAATTAAAGGATGAGAAAAGAATAGATTGGGAGAGGGAGAAAGGGAGAGATAGAATGGAGTAAATTATCTCACATAAAAGTGACAAGAAAAAGCACTTCTTTTGGAAGAGAAGAGGGGGCAGGTGAGCAGAAATGAGTGAATCTTGCTCTCATCGGATTAGACTTGATGACAGAATAACATACACACTCAATTGGGCATCTTACCCCACTGGAAAGTAAGAGGAAAAGGATTAAGACAAGGGGGATGATAGAAGGAAGGTCAAATTGGAAAGAAAAGGGATAGGGTCAAGGGAGAAAACTGAATAAAGGAGGACAGGATAGAATAGACAAAAACATGCTTAGTATTTCCCAACATGATTATTGTGGAAATGTCTTGCATATTGGTACTTGTGTAACCTATGTTGAATTGCTTGCCTCCTTTGAGAGAGTAGGTGTGGAGGGAAGTGGGGAGAGAATTTGGAACTCAAAGTTCTAAAAGTGGATGCTCAAAAAGAGTTCTTTTTGGAAGCAACTGGAAAATACGATACACAGGCAATGGGGTATAGAAGTCTATCTTGCCCTACAAGGAAGTAAGGGGAAAGGGGATTGGTGTGAGGAGTGGGGTGACAGAAGGGAGGGCTCACTGAGGAATGGCACAATCAGAATATATGCCATCTTGGAGTGGTGGAGGAAGGGTAGAAATGGGGAGGAATTTTGTAACTCAAAATCTTGTGGAAATCAATGTTGAAAACTAAAAAAAATATTGAATAATAAAATATGAATAATCAGAAAAAAAGGAAAAAGTAAGAACCTTAAAAAAGACTCTTCCTGTTTGTTTAGGTTTTCTCTGAAGCCTGAATCCATGCTTGAGCACAATAATAAAATCTGTATTTTGACCTCCATAATTTTTGTGTTGTGATTAATAAACAATTTGCAACAGTTATGCACCACAGGAACTCAGAGAGGAGATGTTTCTCACATAATGCTATGATTATGTTAATAATTTTCCCAATGGTGAACTATCCTGGCATCCTGGTATCAAGTCAAACTGAACATACTAAATGATTTCTCAGATAAATTGTCATAGCCTTTCAGATTTTTATTTAATCTTTTTGAATTGACTGATATTTATGATACTGTTTTAATTTTTAAAGAATAATAATTTAGTAAATACTTACTGTGGGCTAGACACTGTGCTAAGTTCTTGGCATCCAGATGCAAGGCAAAAAAGAAAGATAGTCCTTGTCATAAAGAAGCTTTCTTTCTAATGGGCAAAGATGACACAAAAATGAACTAAAAAATAGTGACTGAGGTTAGGAAAGGAAGGCACACCTTCAGATATGGCAAAGTTGATAGGGTAAGAAGCAAAGCTAGTAGGAACAATGAAAGATGGTTGCCTAAGCCTTACCTCAAAATGGAGTTTACAGGACGAACTAAGCAAATTGAAGAAGAGTTCCACAGAGGCCTAGGGATGTTTCAGGATGTGAAGTTTGAGCAACTGAGGAAAATTCTAGGGTGAGAAGGCAGCTTATTCATGGTGAAAAACTCCAGAAAGTTAGAAGCAGATCAAAGAGGGATAAATATAAGCCTATAGTTCTCCTTTGCTTAATCTTCCTTTTCTTTGGGTATTGGGTTATATTAGCCTAATAACAAAATTTTAGTGGTTTTCTTTCTCAATTTTTGCAAATAATTTTATAAAATAGTTATTATTGTTCTTTAAAATGTAGATAAAATTATTCTTTAATTATAGAAAGGAAAGAAGTTTCTCTGGACTATATCCCATTCTTTGGTAGTTCTTTAATTAATCTATTTTTCTGATATTGTATTAAGACTTCTTTTTGCTGTTCTGTTAGTTTTAGTATTTCACATTTTTAATGGAATCCTCAATTTATTCTGTGCTCTCTGTTTTGTTGGCATGTGAACATGCATGGTAGGGTCTAATTTTTTTTTTTATTTCTTATGATGCTATTGTAATTTCTTCTTGTTCATTTTATTTATTTATTTATTTTATTTTCTAGCCTCTTTTTAATCAGATTAGCTAAAGGTGTATTAATTTCATTAGCCTTCCTAAAGAACCAAGTATCAGTTTAATTTATGATTTATGGAGTTTAGGGGATTTCTGAAAAATATATTCATATTTTATAGTTTCATATTCATATGATCAGTCAGTGAACGCATTAGGGAGATATAATAAATAAGCTTTTTACATCTAATTTCTGCAAAATTTTAATTCCCTTTTATATTTCTTTTCAGAATTGCCCAACTGACCCAGGAGTAATAAAGTTATCTAGTATCGCTTTGTTACAAGTGATTTTTGCATTACAATATTTTTTTTAACTTTGCAGATATTTATACTATAATATTTGTAGCATTAAGTTAAACATTGATACTGTTTTGGTGTTTGTGCTTCCTTTGAGTATACTATAATTAATTATATATTGTATTTTTTCTATTTGCTAGATCTTACAGCATAATTATAACTCCTACCCTTTGAGATTTACTGGATGTGGTATGAATTTTTTTTAGCCCCTTCTCCTTGTTTCATGTGTATCTTTGTACTTTAGATTTGTTTTTGAAAGAAACAGATTATGAAATTTTGTTTTCTTGTCCAATCTGCAGTGCTTTCATTTTATTAGATTATTTAATGCAATCATTTTTAAGTTTATAAGAAGTAGCTGCACGTTTTCCTCTATTTGAGTTTTACATTATATGTATAATATGAATAATATATAAATATGCAAATAATATATAATATGTATTATATTAATATCTATTAGTAAATTTACACAAGTAATGTTTTACAAAATATTTTCTATTCATGTCAGTACCTTTTCTCTATTATCAATTTGGATTGATTTTTTTAATTTAAATTTTGTTTTTCCCTTGGAAAAGAAATAAAGAAAGAAGAAAGGTAGGAAAGAAAAAAAGAAGGAAAGAAAAGTCTTTTAAAATATACATAATAATGCAAAACAAATGACTTTATTGGTAATGTCTAATCGAATCTTGTGTCCATTACCTCTTGAGCAGGAAGTGGTAACACCGTGGACTAAAGCTCATAATCTTCCACTGTCTCTCAAAGAATATAATTCAATGGATTTTGTGGAACAAAATCATCTAGTTGGAGTATATCTAAAAATGGAGGTGGGAGTGCTTTTTAGGACTATTAATTCAAAATATTCTTACCTGGGGGGCTTCTTCTGCAGAGTAAGCTGTAATTACACTTCTTGTCGTTGTTCAGTGGTTTTTAAGTCATGTCCAACTTTTCGTGACCCTATTTGGGGTTTTCTTAGAAATGATACAGGAGTGTTTTGCCTTTTCATTCTCCGGCTTGTTTTACTAATGAAGAAACTGAGGCAAACAACGTTAAATGACTTGTACACAATCACACCACTAGTAAGTATGGGAGGCCACATTTGAATTCATGAAGATGAATCTTAACTCCAGGTCTCACACTCTATACACTGTGGCAGCTAGCTGTCCATGGTAGTGTAATTACATTACCTCTAGCATATATTTCCTCTCAAAAAAAAAAACCACACAACAACAAATAATGGGAATTTAAAAAGATGTCTCTTCCTTCATGTTTTTTGTCTTGCAACCTAACAATTATTTATAATTTATTCCTAAAATATTCTTATTATTTTCTCATTTTCTTTTTCCTGCTTTTGTTTAAATTTAATTAGTATTTTCCCCAACTACATGTTAAAAAACAATTTTTAACATTCATTTTTAAAACTTAAAGTTCCAAATTCTCTCCTTTTCTCCCTTCCCAACCCACATCACTGAGAAAGCAAGAAATTTTTTATAGGTTATACATGTGTAGTCATGCAAAACGTTTTGATAATAGTCATGTTGTGAAAGAAACCATCGACTAAAAAAAACCCTCAAGAAAAAGAAAGTAGAAAAAAAGTATGCTTTAATCTGTATGTAGGTACCATCAGTTCTTTTTCTGAGAATAGATAGTATTTTGCATCATAAGTCCTTAACAGTTGTCTTGTATCATTGTGTTGTTGAGAATACCTAAGTCATTCAAAGCTGATCATTTTACAACACTGCTGTTACTTTGTACATGGTACATTTCACTTTGTATCAGGTCATGTAAATCTTTCCAGGTTTTATTCTGAGAGCCTCCTGCTCAGCCTTTCTTATAGCAAAATAATATTTCATTACAACTACATAGTAAAATTTATTCAGCCATTTCCGAATTGATGGGAATCCCCTCAGTTTCCAATTCTTCCCCCAACCCCTGAAAAGATCTGCCATAAATATTTTTGTACATATAGGTCCTTTGCCTTTTTTGTTTTTTCTCTCTTAGGATACAGGCCTAGTACTGGTATTTCTAGGTCACAGGGTATGTATGGTTTTATAGCCCTCTGGGCATAGTTTCAAATTGCTCTACAAACTGGCTGAATCAGTTCACAACTCTTCCAATGGTAGATTAATGCCTGATTTCCCTCCACATCCCTTACACCATTTGTCATTTTCTGTCCTATTAGCCAATCTAATAAATATGAGGTAGTACCTCAGAACTATTTTAAGTTTTATTTCTCCAATCAACATGGAGTTAAAACATTTTTTTTCATATGGCTACAAATAGCTTTGATCACTTCATCAGAAAACTCTATCTTTTGATCAACTGGCAATGGCTCTATTTTTTTTAAAATAAATTCAGACTCAGTTCTCTATATGTTTGAGAAATGAATCTTTTATCCAAGGAACTGCCTTCAATTTTTTTTCAGTTGCCATTTCTAACTCTATTTCCCTCCATCATATTATCTTCACCCCCATTTATTCTCTTCTTTCTCCTCTCTCACCCTGTCCCTCTTCAAAAGTGTTTTGCTCCCCAAATCTGCCCTCCTTTCCATCACCTTGACTTCTTTTATCCCCTTCCCCTCCTCCTTTGCTATAGAGAATTTATAGTTCTATACAAAATTGAGTGTGTATGTTATTCCATCTCTGAGCCAGTTGTGATGAGAGTGAAGTTCCCTTAATCCCCTTCACCTCCCCTCTCTTCCCTCCACTGTAAAAGCTTTTTCTTGCCTCTTTTACTTGAGGTAATTTACCCCATTCTACCTCTCTATTTCCTTCTCCTAGAACATTACTCTCTCACTTCTTAATTTTGTTTTTTTTTTAGATATCATCCTAGCAAATTCAATGCCCACCTGTACCCTCTAACTATATATACATCTTTTAATTGCTCTACTAATGAGGAATTTCTTATGATTTGTAAATATCGTCTTCCCACACAGGAATGTAAACAGTTTAACCTTATTAAGTCCCTTATGATTTCCCTTTCCTGTTTACCTTTTTATGTTTGAGTCTTGTATTTGAAAGCCAAAATCTCTATTCAGCTCTGGTCTTTTCATCAAGAATGCTTAAAAGTCTTCTATTTCATTGAATACCCATGTTTCCTCCTGAAGAATTATACTAAGTTTTGCTGGGAAGGTGATTCTTTGTTATGATCCTAGCTCCTTTACCCTCTGGAATATCATATCCCAAGCCCTCCAAACTGTTAATGTAGAAGCTGCTAAATCATGTGTTATCCTGACCATGGTTCCACAACACTAGAATTGTTTTTTCTGGCTGCCTGCAATATTTTCACCTTTACCTGTGAGCTCTGTAATTTGACTATAATATTCTCAGCGATTTTCATTTTGGGATGTCTTTCAGGAGATGATCAATTGATTCATTTCTATTTTACTCTCTGGTTCTAGAACATCAGGACAATTTTCATATTTATTGAATGATGATGACTAGTTTCTTTTTATTGTGGCTTTCAGTTAGTCCAATGATTTTGTAATTAAATATCCTGGATCTATTTTCGAGGTCAGTTATTTTTTCAGTGAGATATTTCACATTGTCTTCTATTTTTTTATTCTTTTTATTTTATTATTTTTTCATTTCTCGTAAAGTCATTCCTTACATTTGTGAAATTCAAATTTTTCAGGAATTATTTTTTTCAGTGACCTTTTCTACCTCCTCTTCCATTTGTCCTGTTCTACTTTTTAAGGAGATTTTTTTCTTTATTAAATTATTTTTTGTGTTTTTTCCATTTGGCCAATTCCCCTTTTTAAAGCATGCTTCTCCTCATTGGCTTTTTGTATCACTTTTAACATGTGGACTAGTCTGCTTTTTAAGGTGTTATTTTCCTCAGTACTTTTTATGTCTTTTTTTTACCGAGCTGTTGACTGCTTTTTCAATATTTTCTTTCATCAATCTCATTTCTCTTCCCAATTTTTCCTTTACCTCTCTTACTAGATTTTCAAAATCCTTTTTGAGCTCTTCCATGCCCTGAGACCAATTCATATCTTTCTTGGAGGCTTTGAATGTGTGAACTTTTACTTTGTCATCTTCTTCTGAGTATGTGTTTTGATCTTCCTTGTCACCATAGTAACTTTCTATAGTCAGAATTTTTTTTCCTGTTGTTTTACCCAGACTATTACCTGATTTGTACCTCTTTATTAAAGTAGGGCTGTGCTTCAAGGGTATACGGCACACTGTCCCAAGCTTCAGTGGTTTCATGTAGTTGTTTTCAGAGATACTTCTAGGGACCTGCAACTTTTCAGTTCTTCAAAGGTGGTGCAATCTAAGGAGAGGTGATTACTGTTCCCCTGGCCTGTGCTCTGGTCTGGGAATGACCACAAACATGTCTTCTGCCCTGGAACTGTGAGAAGGGTCCGCACTACTTTGTGGCCACAAGCTCTGGTGGGCTAGTACTCCTCCTTGTTCTGTGTCTGACACCAATGACTATGACCTGGATCCAAGTATGTGCAAAGCAAGGGAGTTCTGCTGCATTGCCAGAAAAGAGACACCTTGTAATCTCCTTCTGACCAGTTGTTTGACCTCTTTGCCATCTGTGGACTGATTCAGTGGCTCCTGTTGTCTCCTCTGATTTATTAGGGCCTGGCTTGTGCTGTTCTGGCCTGCAGTGGATTGAGCTCCTCTCTCACACTGGTGTAACAGATCTTTCCTACTCACTTTATAAGTTTTCTTCACCTAGAAAATTGTTTCACACTGTATTTTTGTGGGTTCTGCTGGTCTAGAATTTTTTAGAGTCATTATTAAGAGATATGTGGAGGGGTTTGGGGGAGAGTTCCAGCAAGTCCCTGCCTTTACTCCACCATCTTGCACTACCTCTCTCTGTCATTTTCAAATAAGCAGAATTAGATATTTTCATTATCCCCAAAAAATTATATTTCTGAATATAAACATGAAATCTGTAAAAATCCTAGCAATGTCCTTCTCTTGTTCACCATTCCCTATCACTACAAATTCAGAGTTGGAAAATAGGATGGCATAGTGTATCACAATGCTGGCCTTGTAGTCGGGAAAATCCAAGTTCACATCCTGCCTTTCATACATATTCACCCTGTAATCATAGGGAAAAAATCCCTAAATGTTCCAGCTAATCATTATTAAAAATAAATTGATAAATACATTTGAATGATTGCTTCATATAGTGGTACACACATAAACCATGAGAAGCTTATCTATGTTGCACATCATGGTTAATGTTAATTTTATCAAAATTATCAGTCTGCTAGTTGTTAGTTAAAGTATCTTGCAGATGTATGGAAAGAGCTGTCTGATCGTCAGGAGACCTGGGTTCTCTTTCCTGATTTAATAGCAGGTCTGTCATTCATAATCATTAATCAAGTGCCCCCTTGTAAAGTACTTCAAGGAACTGTGCTAGAAATACAAAAGAGGCAAAAGACTGTCGCTGCTCTCAAGGAGCTCACAATCTAATGGAAGAGACATGCAAACAATTACGTTGGGAAAAACAAACTATATTGAGGATGAATAGGAAGTAAAAGATAAAAGCCACTAGAATTAAGAATTGGGAAAGTCTTTCTGTAGAGCATGGAATTTTAGTTGAGACTTAAGAGAAGATAGCAGGTGGAGATGAGGAGGTAGACTTTTCCAGGCAGGTTGGACAGTCAGAGAAAATGTTGAGGGCCTAGAGATGATAGTCTTATTTGTGGAATACTTGGAATGCTGTAATAGTCATTAAGGTGGGACTTTTGTTGTTGACTTTTAATGATTGGGGCCTTTCTTTCAATGGGGCAGATAGAGTGGGATGTTTTTGCATTTCTCAGCACTGAGACAATTGGGAGTCATTGATTTGTATCTGATATGATATTGAGGGTGGGGAACTTTTCCATGTCCAGCCTGTGTGAAGTCTGGGCCCTTGGGGCCCTGAACAGGATATATAAGCACAGAAGTTAGCATTCTGTCTTGGAGCTCTGAGCCATAGCAGGAGTGGCGTGTGACTCTGGGCCAGCTGTTGTAATGAGCTCTCTGGCTGAAGACTCAGATGTTGATAACTACGTCTGTAATTCAGGATGCTGGTTTTTCTCCCCTGAACTAAGTAAATGATATTTGTATGCTGGATTAAAGTAAGATCGTTAACCCCTTCACGTTGCTTTCCTTAGTAAAGCAGATCAAAAGGACGTGAGCTTGCAGTGTTCTGTGATCTGGTTGTTGTTGGTTTTGCATCCTCACAGCAGCTTCTATGCCAGTGTCACTGAATGGTAGAGTTTGAGGTAAAGAATAATGTGTAAGAAGACTGGAAAGAGGTGTGTGTGTGTGTGTGTGTGTGCGCGTGTGTGTGTGTGTTGGGAGGGGGGTGGTTACAAATGAATGCCAAATTGTCATTTTATATTTGATCCTGGAGGCAATAGGGAAGCAGTTGAGTTTACTAGTGGGGTTATTCACACGATTGAACTGCACCTTAGGAAAATTATTTTGTTGGCTGAATGGAGAATGGCAATATAGGCAGATCCATCAGCAAGTTATTGCAATAATTCATGTGTGAGGTGATAAGGGTTTGTACCAGAGTGGTGGCAGGGTCAGAGAAGAGAAGAGTGTATATTCAAAAAAGGTAGCAAAGGTGTAGCTAAGTAGGACAGTGGATAGAGTGCAGGACCTGGCATCAGGAAAACCTGAGTTGAAATCTGACCTTAAACTAGCTGTGTGACCCTGGCTGAGCAAGTCATTTACCCCTGTTTGCCTTATTTGCTTCTCTGTGAAAAATGATCTCGGGAGGAAATGGCAAACCATCCTACTATCTTTGCCAAGAAAACCCCCAAATGGGGTCCCAAAAGGCCGGATATGACTGAAGTGACTAAACAACATGCAAAGGTGAAATCAACAGGCCTTGTAGACAGACTAAATAACAGGAGGAGGAGTTGAGAATCATACCTATTTTGTGAGTCTGATGGACTGGGAAGATGGTGTTGTCCTCTAATGGTAATGGAGAAGGCAAGAAGAGGAGAAGGGTTTAGGGGAAAGATAATGAGTTTATTTTGGACAGCTGAGTTTAGGGTGTTTACTGGACATCCAGTCCTAAGTGTTTGAAAGGCAAGATTGGACGTCAGTAGAGGTTTGGGGTCAGATAGGTAAACTTGAGAGCCATTGATTGGCAATTAAGTGATCATTGGTGACTTTAGAGATAGCAGTTTCAGTAGAATACTAAGTTGGAAAACCAGATTGTAAGAGGTTAAGAAGAGAGTGAGAGGACAGAAAGCAGAGGCATACTGCAGATGGCTTGCAGAGGCAGTTCATTGCAGTAGAGAGCTAGTCTTAAAGCCAGGAAGACCTGAGTTCAAGTCCAACTTATAACAGTCCTTGTGTGACCCTGGGAGATTCACCTAACATTTCAGTGATCCAATCATCTTGATCTCAGAAAGAAGGTAATTGATTACCTTATTGGCAGAGAAGGTTCCTCTCTAGGAGCTTTCATATAGCACTGAAAGGCCAGGTCTATTTCCTATCATATAATAAAGGCATGTAATTAACCAATGGTGTGAATCCAGGGTGTTTTTTACCACTTGGATAGGGAGGTATAGCCACACTAGTTCACGAAAACTCTTTTCCTTACCTGATGCATTTAAGCTCTACCTGTAGCCCAAGCAGGATGGGGAAGAGAAAAGAGAAATAGCTGTGGCCCCTTCTCTGATGCTCCTTTGAGAGTTGTTTATTAAATTTGGTCAGATATTCACAAATTAGTAAATAAATAAATAATATATTCATAATAAGTGAATATAATACAATGATTGCGTTGGGAGGCTACCTAGAAACCCCACATTAAAAAAAACTTTTATTATTCTGATATCCAGATATACATTTATATAGGTGCAAATTGGTCAAAGGTAAGAAGTTGGTGTAAAATGAAATCATACAGTTTTTTTGTTATATTGCAGAGGATTCTTCAGGAATTTTACTGTGTACTAATGCAGTCCCAGGAATAGTATGAGGAACATAAAAAATATGAGATTTCTACCTACAACTCAGGTGATCTTAGATAGGAAATGCTCCCAAGCACCAGGGTATAGTGACAACCCTCACATTTCTCTAAGGATTACCTATCAAAGAGGGAAATAATAAAAAAATAGCCTGCATGAGTGAAATGCTCTTAAGATTAATTTAAGATATTACACTGCAGTTTATTCAAATCAGTCTTAAAATGTGAGAACAATATATTGCTAATTAGCATGCAATTGCATTGTATTGAATAGTATAGATTAAAAAAATTATTTAAATTCTCAACATATTTTACATTATAAGGAAAAATACAACAGGATGCTAGATTTTGGCAGTCCTTTTTATCATTTTTCTATCATAGATGTAGTTAGAAAAATGCTAGATCATGTCTGGCAGATTTGTATGACTCCATTAATGCTTAAGGTGTTACACTATAAAGAAAGCTCTTTTCTGTCTATGTTCTTAAAGTTCCACAGGGTGTAACAATATGTACTTGTGTTGTTAAGCAAAATTGTCTCATTAGCATGGCTTTTGTTTCTTTTGAGTGGAAGTACTTACAGCTGTTAAGTGCTAAGCCCCAAGCCCAGGGCCCTGTCAGGTGTGAAACCTGTGTGGGTGTGGATTGGTGACTTAGGAGGGGCCAGCTCGGGAACCAATGGTCTCTGGTCATTGAGGCGGGGCTTGAGAACGCCAGAAGCTCGGCTGCGAGGAGGGGTGAGCCGGGAAACAACTTCAGCGGCGGCAGCGGGCGGCGGAAGGTGTGGAAGCCAGAAGCTGCGGAGGCAGGAAGCTCTGGAAGCGGGGCTTACCCGAGTGCGAGCAGGAACGTGAGGCCAGTGAACATGATTTGGCTAAATACTCTCTTGCTTTTCTTTGGCCTCCTAGTTGCCCTTGTGAAATGGGCTTTCTGGGCCTGGAGTCTTTTTGTCAAGATGTTGGAACGGGGAGGCTGGTTCAAGTTTTTGCTGCGGTGGGGCCTAAATAAATTTCTTGTTGTTTTCTCCTTAGAGAATCTCTCATACCTTGCGATTTTGGACCATTCAAACATATACATGATTATATTTGAGATCATAAATTCGTCCTTCCTACTACGGTACTATGGAATCATGGAGGAGAAGCAATATTCTTTCCAGCCCTTGGCCCAAATGTCTGCTTGATGTGGGTTTATAACCATTCACTTGGAAAATCACTAATTGGCATTGCAGATGAGAAGTAAAATTTTGAAAAGTCTTCCCAAGGAAATTTAAGGAATTATAATAGAATCAATAAGCAATGATATTCCTCAAATTGAACTAGGAAGCCCTTATTAAAGGTGTGGCCCTGGAATATGTCAGACAGCAATATTTATGGAACTTGTAACATCTCATTTCGCTCTACTGTAAAATAGAGGATACAAAGCGCGTCTGTCACATTGTTGTGAAGGTCAAAGGTGATAATGTATATAAAAGGTTCAAAATACTCTAAAAATTATATGTAACTGTAAGTTGCTATTATTATTATTATTATTATTATTATTATTATTATTACAACCTATATCAAATGAGGCTTCTATCTTTTAATCCAGAATAATTATAGAAGGAGAATTAGCTTTGGATGTGGGACACTGAGTTTAGAACTCAACTTTTCTATTTATGAGCTATGAGAACTTGGGAAAACCAATTAAATTCTCTAGCCATAGCCTCTTTATCTGTAAACTGAGTATAATCAATATAAACTCACCATGGCCAAAGGTTGAGAGAGGAGGCATTATGAGGTTTCATTTCTCCTTTTGAGGGTTTTCTTTTTCTTTTATTTTTTTCATCCCTCATTTTCCCTAATAATATTGAATTTCTTAGTTGTTCAGACACAAATTTTAACTAGGATATTCTCTACAGTTTCTCTGAAAAATGGCCATTCTTTCCCTTTTTTTTAAGTCTTTGAGTGATATGTATCTACCTCCAAACTCATTCTATTTTTTAATAGCTATAATCATCACAAGGCAAGAGGTAGAATGTGCCAGGTGTGCCAAACCACTATTACCCCTTTGATCAACACTTGCATTCAATTTTTAGTAGTGATAACTCATGACTCTCCCTCTATTAGTCCTTGGAATATTTTCCCCCATTTCTACCCTTACTGATATTCTTTTAAGTCACACTACCATAGCCATCAATCAAAGCAGCAGCCCATGTGTAGCAAGTCTACCCCTACCCAATTCCTGCTACCACCCATGCCCAATACTGACCATGACAACACTGGGGGGCAAGGGGGGAAGTCAGCCTACCTAAGTAGGAAGGTCACCTGAGGACAGTAATATTAGGTAGCATGTAATAGTCTGGTCAAACCTTGACACCACCTCTACCATTTTATCCCCTCAGACCCCAGGGGCAAGACTAACATCTGTGTCCAAAAGCCCAGGGCAGTATAACACCTCTAGACCTGTTTCCTGTCTCACTTCTGTGGTGATCATCCAGAAGAGTAAGCCTTATGGGGAAGGCATCTGCCATACTTCTTGCAGTCACACTCCCCACATATAAGTACATAAACACACAAACGCACAGACACAATCAAACTGACCACCAGTTTTCTATCTCCCAGGGGGAGGTAATCCCAAAAGCCTTATTAAGAGAAGCAACCACTGTATAGACATGACGTCATAACTATCTCTGTAGGTACTGCAACCTTTGCCACCACAGCAGCCGCAACTTTAGAAGGACCACTTTGGGGTAGGGAGGTAGAAGAAAGAACAGTCTTCTTTCCTGCATCCTTGGCACCATCAAATGTTTCAAAATCAGAAATGGATATGTTTTTTATTAATGAAAATGGCTTCAAAGGAGGTGCATTGCCATGTACCTTGCTACTATACATTGAAGGCCAAAGAACTTTTCCACCTTAAACATGAATAACCTTCCAACTTCAGAATATTAACTCCTTGGGAGGAGGGACAAATTTTTCTGTTTGTATCTCTAGCATTTAGCACTGAACATGGTACATAGTATGCTTAATACTTCCCTTCATTCATTCATTGATTTATTCACACAATGATCAAAAACTCATAGATCTATAGCTGTTAGTTACCTCAGAAGACATGTAGCCCAAGACTCTCATTTTACATCTGAGCAGAGTGTCCAAAATACAGAATATCACATGTGTAGTGTCAAAGAACCTTTGGCCTCTGACTCTCGAACTACTTCTACCCATTGCTCTTAGAAATGCTCTATGGTAGCCAGAAGACCAAACTAACCCATCTTCTACATGGTAGGCTTCCAAATTCCTTTCTTCAGCTATCATATTATCACCTACTCTTACCCTTTCCTGTCTTCTCTTCTCCAGGCTAAACCTCACCAGCTCTTCCAATCTCCCATTATATGACACAGTTTCAATTCCTCTCATCATCTGGGTAGCTGCTTTTCTGCAGCCTAACTTTGCAACTTTATTTATTCCAAACATTGTCTGCTTAAAGTCAAGTATGAGAAGTCTTAATAACCTCCTTCATTTTGAAGATTTTTATGCATCCTTAGATTATATTGACCTTTTTGGTTTCCATGTCACATATTGACTCATGTTGTATTTGCAGTCCTCTAAAATTGCGAGATTATTTAATAATTTTTAAAAATACATCAACTGCTTAGTCATGCATGCTCAAATCAATGTTTGTGTGCTGATTCTATGAACTTGATTTCAGAGCTTTAGATACATTCTTATTCAGGATTTTTTTAAAATTTTGAAATTGGTTTTATATGGTGACTCTGTTGTCAAATCAGTTATAGCTTGCAGGGATTTTGATTAAAAGCCTCACAACATAGTAGGAGAGATTATATATTAAATAAATACAGAATAACATGTGATAAGTATTACAAAGCAAGTGCTATGAGTTCCCAGGAGAAAGGGATCATGTATACCTATTAGAGATCAGGAAAAGCTTCATGGAAGATATAATATTTAAGTTGGTCCTTGACAGAAATGAAATCAGGAGATAGAAATTTGAGGATAGGGGAAGGGAAGAGCAGGGTTCACCCACCGAATCTTTATAGTGGCAAAGATTTCCCCTTGCTTTCCATTACCCCAAATCCCAAAGTACTGTACTACCCCTTTTTGGTGGATTTCTGTTCTCTGCCTTATGGAGAAATTGGAGGAGGGAAAGGAGAGGAAAATAGAGAGTTACAGGTGAAGGGAACACTATGACCAAAGACTCAGAGGAATAAAAGTTCAAACTGTCAATAAGCTATTTTGTCCCCCAGGCATGATGAGAAGTAGTGCAGGGCCATATTGAATATCAGTCTAATGACTGGATTTTGTTGATAAATAGTGAGGAGTCTTTGAAGGTTATTAAATAAAACAAAAACAAAAAAAAACAATTAAGATCAGAACTATGCTTTCTGAGTATAAAATTTCAATTTTTCTTCCTGCATATTTAACATATATTGACTGCTAATTTCATTAAATGCCCATAAAAAAATTAAGTAGTTTAAATTTTGGGTAGATTTGCCTTAAAGTTCATTCTTGCTACTTTTATTTTTTTCCAAAACTCACTTTCTTATTCTTTTTCCATATTCTGTTAACCTCCTTTATTGAAATCCAAAGGGTTCAAAATGTAGTGTGAATAATAGAGCTATGTTTCTGGGCTCAATTAGCTTTCAAAAGACTGGTAATTTTCTTCAATTTAGATGAAAGTGAATATTTTGCAACTTATATATCTGAACTCATTTCATTTCCCCATGGCTTTATATCCATCACTATGGATGATTATAAATTTAGAAACTGAAATAAATTAGCTTCCATATTCTTAAAACAGATATAAAATGTTCCCCATATCCATACCTTGTATTTTTCCCCCTTTGGAAAGTCTTGAAACTCTATTGAGAAGGTCAAAGCCAGGGTAATGTTTATATTTTTCCTCTTCTTGAAAAGGTTTGTGGCAAATGGGGATCATTTGTTTTTGGTTTACAAATTGGCAAGAAGATACGGATTTAGTTACCCAGTACTCTAATTACTATTGAATGAATTTTCCCCAGACATTGTATTGTGTGCTAAATTTAATCTCTGGACATAGGGAATCATTTGTGCCCAACACATGTACCCAACAAAGGTTTAAAACAACTACACTGTCATTAAATTCAAATGAAGAGGTAAATGTCAAGCACATTAATTGTTTTTGCTTCACAAAGAATGGCTACAATGTGAATATTAACTGTGTTGCTCTAGAAATTAATTCATTTTGCACTATTCATTACTTACCTGCACAGCCTGTTATGAAAATGAAAGTAACTTGGTTTGACTGGCTATCTTTTGTGCATTCACAATTTTGTTTGAATGACAATAAGCAAGAGAATTTGGGTAAGATTTCTATCCCTAGCCCAGGGACAAAGGAACTCTAGGTTTAAAATAAGTAACTGTTTGGCCCAAGGGTTTTGTGCAAAAAGATTGTTTGTTTACATACTAAAGAAGTGAGGTGAGGGAATTTTGTCTTTCTTTATTCCTGTTTCTTTTTCTAACCTGGCAAAATAAGAAGGAAATGAAGTAAAAAGAAAATATGGAGTATTTGTGCTCATTCAACAGAATAAGCCATATTTGGTTAAATCAACAAAATGTACAATTATCTATGATCTTTTATCTCTCCATTCAAAGGTCCTGATATACAAGTTGTATGTTGGAAAGGAAAAAAAAAGTACTTGTACTTCTGAACCAAAGGTTTAGGGGTCACCTTTGTTACCATAAAACTGAGTTCATGTGATAGGTAATCAGTGCTAATTAATGCTATAATGCAGAAATTTTAGAAATTAAAAAGCAAGGATTTATTATGCTTAAACAGAGGCTCAGAATTCTGAAAAAAAAATACCCTCAAGTTCAGAGAAAACTTTTCATAAAGAAAAAAATCACACCCTAAAGTTCAGAGCAAGCTTTTCATAGAGAAAAAAAAGTTAGATCTGAGAGACAGAGAAATAATTTTGGACATACAACAAACTCATACCTCCTTTTAGACCATAAAAGGTAAATAAACATAGATAAGCAGAATCATAATCTCATATATTCCCTAAGGAAAAAGACCTACTTTAAACATATTGACCATACAAGTAAACTATAGGACAACTGGGTGGCACAGTGGTACCATGGTGCTAGACCTTGTATGAGGAAGACTTATCTTCCTGAGTACAATGCTGACCTTAGACACTTGACTAGGTATGTGACCTTGGGCACATTTAACCATGTTTGCCTCATTTTCCACATCTGTAAGATGAGCTGGAGAAGGATATGGCAAATGATTCCAATATATGTGCAAACAAAATCTCAAATGGGCTCACAAAAAGTCAGATGTGAAGGAAAACAACTGAACAACAATAGGTAAACTAAGTCAAGTTATGGATTAAAAACTACATTTAGAAGGTTCACAATGGAGTGATTGAGAGGAAACATTTCCATGTGACAAAGATAACCAAATAGTTAGTGTCAGAGTTAGCTAAATCCCCTTGGGAGGGTTTAAAATTTTTGTAAATGCTATATTCTGTTCTTCCTTTTTTGTTTTTTATATCAAGAATGTCAAAAAATCTTCCTTTCGTACTATCATTCCATTACTCAGGCTTTAGCCAGGTGTGGTTAATAGTAATGGTAAATAGTCTTCAGTCAGCCAAGTCTCTAAAAGAATTGGACCTGAACCCCAGAAAATAAAATTGAAGAAAACGATCATGAACATTTCTCATAACATCTTTTTAATCAAATGACTTTAAAATGGTTCTTTATGTTAAAAAAGTTCAAAATGATTCTGTTACTTCCATTCCCAGCCCATGGTATCACTTTTAATCTTTATCATTTAGTATTTTTTCACTCCTCCCATTTTAAGTGTTTTTTTTCACTCTGTAAATGTGGTCAGAATAATTAAAGAAGGGGGGACTTTTTAGATAAAAATATTGCTTTATTGTTATATGGTTGATAGACATTGCAGCATCCAAAGCTTTGACACAGTACGTTGCCTTTGACTTCAAAAGGTTTGCAGTCTTCTTTACTTATCTTAGAAGCTCAGGGTATATTTCTTGACATTAAATATTTCACTGGATTTAGTTAAGATATGTTTCCATTGGTGTATGTGCATTTTTCACTATTTACCAAGGTGACTGTATCAGTAAGGCAAGATTTATTCAATCAGTGGTGACCATGAATATGCCCATATAGTTTGGAATGACAAAGTATAAGAGACTCTCTGTATAGAAGGCAGAAGGAAATATTCATTCAGACACCAGTGATGTGGATACAAACAATGCCCTAAGAGTTAAAATTAATATTAAGAGTTGAGTTTATGAATCCCCTAGTTTACTCTCTAACCTGACACCATCTAGCTGTTAGTATATCATATATCATATATCATATCATATCATATCATATATCATATCATGTAAGTGGGAAGGGGTAAGAGGGGTGGTTAATAGAAAGGAGAGTAGATTGGGGGAGGGGGTAGTCAGAAGCAAACACTTTTGAAAAGAAACAGGGTCAAGGTAGAGAATAGAATAAATAGGGGGTGCAATTGTTGCAGTTATGTCTGACTCTTCATGACCCCATCTGAAGTTTTCCTGAGAAAGATACTGGAGCACTTTGCCATTTCCTTTTCAAGACTATTTTATTGATGAGGAAATTGAGGCACACAGAGTTAAGAAACTTGCCAGGGATCATATGGCTAGTAAGTATTTGAGCTCAGATTTGAATTCAGACAGATGAATCTTCCTGACTCTAGGCATACCATATCATATATCACACAATCTATCTTAACTTATCACACATGTCATGATATCACATCATATCATATATTATATTATCGATATAAAATGTTAGGTTGTCTTATGTAATTCCATGTCATGTCATATTACAATTATATTATGCTATATTACACTATGATATATCATGTAATATATTTTATTTTACGATATTATCCCATTTCATCCTAACCTACCATATAATTTTTTTTTATTTTATAGTTTATTTTAAATAGTCCCCCTCTCCCCCAAGGGTATAGATCATTGGAGAGAAAAAACAATGAAACTACGACCCATATAGAATGTAAGCTCCTTGAAGAAAGATGCTTTTTCATTTTTGACTTTATATCTCTAGAAACAAAATAGTGTCTGGACCATAGTAGGTCCTTAATAAAGGCTAACTGAATACCATCAGTGGTCAAAACTAGTTATTTCTACCTCCATAAAATCAACTTGTCCCTGAGTTCAGGTATTTATCATCTATTTTCTAAATAACTGTTAAGAGCCTTTTAATTGGTTTCCTCCTTGAAGTCTCTCCTCTATTCAATCCATCTTTCACTCTGCTGCCAAAGTAATTTACTTAAAGTGCAAACATGTCCATGTCACTCACTCTATAAATTCCAATGACTTCTTGTTGTTTCTAGAATCAATTATAAAGTGATCTCTTTAGTGTTAAAATCTCTTCACAAGCATTCTTCAATTTACCTTTCTACTATCATTGGACATTAGTCTGCCTCCTCCATTCTGTGATGCAGCCAAACTTCTGTTGCCTGTTCCTCAAAAAGTACATTTGATCTTCTATCTGCATGCTTGTATACTGGTATCCCCATGGCTGAAATTCATTTTCTCTTCACCTCCCCCTAATGAAATATCTGTCTTCTTTTAAGGCATTGCTCAAACACCATGTCCCACAGGATCCTCTTTTGTTAGCTTTTCAATTCCTATTCCATCTTTCTCAAACTACTTTCAATTTAACTGACCACTTTGTATTTATTTATATTTACTTTCCTTGTATTTATTCCTTTTTATTGTTGAAAATCTGACTATTTTATTTAGATCAATTGCTATTTCAACATATCTCTCTTCCTCTGAACTTGTAAAATGGATTCTTGAGCCTGCTTCAAATTTTCCATTTTTTCCTACTAAATTTCATCTTATTGTATACAGAATGTTGCTCCATTAATTAATTTATTTTTAGTTTTCAATACTCATTTCCGCAAGTTTTGGAGATCCAAATTTTCTTCCCATCTCTCCCCTCCCCAACCCCAACATGTCATGCATTCTGATTACCTCCTTCCCCAATCTGCCCTCCCTTCTATCATTCCTCCCTTATCCCATTCCCACCTACTTTCTTGTAGGGCAAGATAGATTTCTCTACCCTGTTGCCTGTATATCTTATTGCCTGATTGCATTTAAAAATAATTTTTAATATTTGTTTTGAAAACTTTTGAGTTCCAAATTCTTTTCCTTCTTCCCTCCCCACTTACCCTCCTTGAGAAGGCAAGCAATTCAATATAGGTTATACATGTGTAGCTATGCAAAACACTTCCATAACAGTCATATTGTGAAATACTAACTATATTTCCATCCATCTTATTGCATCCTCTATTTATTCTGTTCTCTACCTTGACCTTGTCTCTTTTCGAAAGTGTTTGCTTCTGACTACCCCATCCCTCAATCTACTCTCCTTTCTATTAACCACTCCCTCTTATCCCTTTCTCACCTACATTCCAGTAGGGTAAGATACCCATTTGAGTGTGTATGTTTTTCCTTCCTTAAGCCAAATCTGACGAGAGTAAGGTTCACTCATTCCTTCTCACCTCCACCCTCTTCCTTTCCATTTTAAAAGGTTTTTCTTGCCTATTTATGTGAGATAATTTACCCCATTCTATCTATCCCTTTTTCCTTCTCCCAATATATTCTCCTATCATGCATTAATTTTATTTTTAGATATCATCCCTTCATCTTCAACTCACTCTGTGCTCTCTATATCTATCTATCTATCTATCTATCTATCTATCTATCTATCTATCTATCTATCTATCTTACCAACCTACTGCTCTGTTCTTTATTTGATCATGGCATTCAGGTAGTCCAATAATTTTTAAATTATTTCTTCTGGATCTATTTTCCAGGTCACTGGTTTTTTCCAGTGTCTTCTATTTTTTCATCCCTTTGGTTCGGTTTTAAATTTCTTGATTTCTCATAAAGGCATTAACTTATATTTGCTCCATTCTAATTTTTACTTATTATTTCCTCCAGTGAACTTTTGGATCTTCTTTTCCATTTGGCCAATTCTACTTTTTAAGGCATTCTTCTTCTCATTGGCTTTTTGGACCTCTTTTGCCATTTGGGTTAGTCTATTTTTAAGGTGTTATTTTCTTCTGTATTTTTGGTTTAGCAAACAACTTCTTTTTCATGATTTCTTCCATCACTCTCATTTAACTTCCCAATTTTTCTTTTACTTTTCTTATTTGATTTTCAAAATCCTATGTGATCTCTCCTCTGGCAAGAGCTTTGAGTTTGTTTTTCTTTTGGTTGTATGTTTTGATCTTCTTTGTCACCAAAATAAGATTCTATAGTCTGAGCCTTTTTATGCTTTTTGCTCATTTTCCCAAGCAAATACCTGACTTTCTAACTCTTTCTTAAGGTAGGATTCTACTTCCACTGTGTAGTGGGTCTTGTCCCAAACTTCAGGGGTTTTTTGCAATTGTTTTCAGAGATACTTCTAGGGACCTGTAAAATTTCAGTTCTTCCAAGATAGTATGATCAAAGTAGAAGTGCTTACCCCTTTCTGGGCTTGTGCTCTGGTATGCGAGTGACCTCAAGCACTCAGGAAGAGAAGTGTCCCAGCAGGCCCCAAATCAGCAGGCCAGAAGGATTTCCTGATCCCAGGGGGTGGAGCCAGCAAGCACCAACACCAGAACCCCAGAAGTGCCTTCATAAAGCAAGGGGAAGTGGCAGACACCAGCTCAGACAACTGCTGAGATCACCCATGCTGTAGCACAGCCCTAGGAGAAGAGTACATTTCCAGCAGCCAGACCACTGCTCTCACACACCTCAAACCAGGAGCTTCAGTGTAATCCATAGGAAATCAGAAAGATGTCACCTGGCTTCGACCTTGGCACATCAATCACCTACAGCTCAGCACCAGGTGAGCAGCAGCATAATATAGCCTCTAGCTGACAAAACCAGAGATTACAGCACACAAAGACACTAACTAGGCACACAGTTCCCACCACAAGAAGCTTGGGGCAAAGCCCCTGGACCAAAGAGGCAGAAATCCAGTTTAAAAGCCAGAAAAAAGACCGCAACCATGAAGAAACAATCCATAAAACCAAGGACATTGATTCTTATTATGGAAACAGGGAAGATCAAAATACCAATTCAGAAGAGGATAGCATTAACACTATACCCACATCTGAAACCTCCAAAGGGAAGCGAACTCGTCTCAAGCCTTGCCAAAAAAAAAAAAGAAAAAAAGAAGAAGAACTCAAGGAGTATTTATAAAAAAAATAGAGAGGCAAAAGAAAAAATATAAAAAAACCCAATTCTTAAAAAGTAAAATCAGCAAAATAATTAAAGAGGTTCAGAATGTAATGAGAGAAATGACTCCTTGAAAAGTAAAATTAACCAAATTGGAAAAAAAAAGCATCACAGAAGCTAAATGAAAAAAAAACACAACAATTCATTAAAAATTATAATGGGGCAAATAGAAGCTAATGACTCTGTGAGGCATCAAGAATCAGGCAAACAAAATCTGAAAAATGAAAAAAAATAGAATAAAATGTGAAATATCTGATTGGAAAAACAACTGACCTGGAAAATAGATCCAGGAGAGATATTCTAAGAATTATTGATCTACTAGAAAGCCATGATGAAAAAAAGAGCATAGGGAATAATTGAAACAAAATGCTATGGAAGGTGGTCTAGCCATACCAGATATTAAACTGTACTATAAAGCAACAGTCATCAAAACTACTAGGTAATGGCTAAGAAACAGAGTACTGGGTCATTGAGATAGGTGAGGTACTCAAGGCACAACAATCAATGCCTATAGCAATCAACTCTTTGATAAACCCAAAGAATCCAGGTTCTGGGCTAAGAATTCACTATTTCACAAAAACTGCTGGGAAAATTGGAAAATGGCATGGCAGAAACTGAGCATAGACCTATATCTTACACTGTATATCAAAATAAAGTCAAAATGGGTTCATGATTTAGGAATAAAGGCTGATACCATAAGTAATTTGGGAGAGCAAGGTATAGTTTACCTGTCAGATTTATGAGAAAGGAAAGAATTGATGACCTTACAAGAGACAGAGAGCATTACAAAATGCAAAATGGATAATCCTGATTATGTTAAATTCAAAAAAATCTTTGTATAAACAAAGCCAATGCAACAAAGATTGGGAGGGGAGCAGAAAATTGTGAGGAAATCTTTAAAACCAGAGTCTCTGATAAAGTCCTCAAATCTAAAATATACAGGGAACTGAGTCAAATGTATAGAAATACAAGTCATTCCCCAGTTGAGAAATGGTCAAAGGATATGAACAAACAGGTTTTAGAGGAAGAAATTACAGTTATACATAGGCATATGAAAAAATGCTCTAAATCACTATTGATTAGAGAAATGCAAATCAAAACAATTCTTAGGTATCACATTTTTTCCTGCCTGCTTGGCTAACATGACAAAGCAGGAAAATGATAAATGTTGGAGAGGATGTGTGAAAATGGAACATTCTTACATTGTCGATGGAGTCGGGAACTGATCCAGTCATTCTGGAGAGCAATTTGGAATTATGTCCATTAAAATGTGCATGCTCCTTGCCCCAGCAATATCACTTCTATGGCTATATCCCAAGGAGATCACAGAAGTGAGGAATGCACCAATATGTACAAAAATATTTGTGTAGCTCTTTTTGTGGTGGCAAAGAACTGGAAATCAAGGGGATGCCCATCAGTTGGGGAATGGCTAAATAAATTGTGGTATATGAATGTAATGGAATGCTATTGTGCTATAAGAAATGAGAAGCAGAAGGACTTCATTTTATCCTGGAGAGACATATATGAACTGATGCTGAGTGAGGGGAGCAGAACCAGGAGAACACTATACATGATTACAGAAAGATGGTACCTGTAAGGACTAATTTTGATAGACTCGAGTCTTCTCAGCAATACAAGGTTCTAAGACAGCTCCAAAAGACTCATGATGGAAAAAATTAGGCACATCCAGAGAAATAATTATGGAGTCTGAATGCAGATTGAGGGAAACTATTTTCTCTCCTTTCTTCCCCTTCTTTTTTGGTTTTGTTTCTTCTTTCTCATGATTCGTGCCATTGGTTATAATTCTTCTTAAAAACTGGACTCTTACATAAATAAAATCAATGCAAAGGTATATGTAGAACCTCTATTGGATTACATGCTTTCTAGGTGGGGGGAGACGGAGGGAGAGAAATTTTGGAACTCAAAAACTTGTGGAACTGAGTGTTGTAAAGTAAAAATAAAAAATAAACTAAAAAACAAGAAAAATAAATAAATATATGTATTTATATAACAACATTGTGTATTGTGACATGACAAATGATATGATGTAATAATATTACATAACACATTGTTACATATTTTGATACAATATTCTGTAACATATCATCTTTACCTAAGTGGAATATAACAATGGAATTTAATATATTTTAATGTATGATACGATACAATACACAATGATATTGATGTTATAAAGTTGATATATGTATATACAATACACATAAATATGTATTTTATATACACATATATACATATACATACACACACATATATATGTAATATATGTATATACATGCTTGTGTATCACTATTGCCCTGCATTAGACTTTAAGCTTCTTGAAGGTAGGATCTTTTTTATTTAGATTTGTATTACCAGCACCTAGCACAATAGAAACTTAATAAATACTTGATTGAGTACTTTGAATTTTTCAAGACTTCTAAAATGGAAGGTTGTGAAAATTATCAATTGAAGCAAATGTTTCAATTGCATTATAACTGTTACAGAAGATAGAAACCAAAATAATTTTAATTTGTATATATATGAAGTTTTCTTTCATGAAAATACTTTTAATATTTAAAATAATTGTGAAAGACACTGTGCTACGGATAATATAGTGTCCCAGGTCTGCACATAGTGACTGTTTGACTGTAGGAAAGGTAATCAATCTGTCAGTATACCAGGAAAGAGTCTGAATCCACACATTACTTATAAGAGAGTAGGCTTACAGAAATAAATCTTATATCTATCTGGTGATTGATATACATGATAGCTAGATACATAGATCGATAGATAGATAGACAGATAGATGAAGGTATGGGTAGATAGATAGATGAATGATTGAAGAAATGAATGAATGAATACATAAACGAGTACATAGTGGATAGGTGGATAGATAAATTGATCAATAGATGAATAAATAGATGACTATAAATATAAACAATCCAATTTTATAAATTGGAAGACTGTAATATGCAGAATCAATGGTTTTTTCCCCCAATCTAATCCAATCAACATTTATTAAGCACTATGCTAAATGCTAGGGATATAATTAACCAAGTGAAGTGGTTCTGGACCTTAAGGAGTTTATCATCTAAAGGCAGAGGTAAAAACAAAAGGAGGCAAGAAAAAAGGGAGTAGTGGTGAATAGGAGACCATGGTACTTGGCTTGGTGGCATCTTGTTACACAAAATTGAAACCAGGCAGTGTAATGCAATGTGTAGTGTGCTGAGAATCTAGCTTTTACCTTCTATACAGGATGTTAGCAGGAAGAGTTAGGTACTCTACCTTCCAGCCAGCTGCAGAGATGGTTTCAATCAAGGCTTGAATTACCAGTATGTTGGTGAATTTAGAGGTTATCCTGGGAAGGGCATGTTGTTCAGTGGAGTTGAAACTAGACAGGGCAGCAAATGAAGAGTTTAAAAATTAATTGTAATGTATTTTGACTTTACCTGTCCCCATTATTTTGTCTGAACTCCATTCATATAAATTTGTCCCACCTACTTGAACATGTATTGAAAAAATACACATTTTACTATCAGTACCAAAAGGGACCTTCCCATCCTTTAAAATATTTGATCTATCTATCTATCTGTGTGTCTGTCTATCTATCTAACTATCTATCATCTATATGTCTATCTATTTATTTTTGAATTATTATCTCAAAAATATGTTGGAGAGAAAATAACGTTGAAAATGGTAGCTAGGTAATATAGCAGAGGAAGTTGGGGTTATAGCCATGCAGACCTAAATTCAAAGCCTGCCTTGACAAACTTTTAGCTGCTTGACCCTAGACAAGTATCCTAATCTCTTTTAGCTTTATATTCCTCCTTTCTAAAATGGAGAAAATAACAATAACTACATGACAGGGGTTGTATAGGGATCAAATGAGATAGTATCTGTAAAGTTCATTGCAAACTTCAAAAAAAAGCTGTATCAATATCAGGTAGCAGCATTATTATTTTTACCTGTTAATGAACAATATTTAATAGGTATCAGTTTCATTGCTGATCAAGATAGAATGCTGTTATATTTTATATTTAATTCATCAACACATTATTATTTAATGCTTGACCTATTCAAGTACTGTGCTATGCAAATTAACAAGATAGTATGGACCTTGGGAATGGTTTGGCCTTTGAAAACTTTGAAGATGAGCTGTGTGTCAAGTTCAACTATTAATCATCCTTATCATCCTCCTCTTCCTTCTCCTCTATATCTATATCTGTATCTGTATCTATATCTACATATCTTACCTTGGTATTTCATTTCTGAATTTGAATTTTATCTTATAACACTAAAACATAGCCTAGAAGATAGACATTTTTGTTTCAAAGCTCAAGGAAGCAGGAAATGGAAGGGATAGAGGGAATCTGGTGCTGGAAATCAGTGTGGAGAACAACAGATGGGCAAGAGAAATATAATTAGGGTCTAAAACAACAGCTCTCTGAAACCAGTGAGTCACATAGGACCAGGGTCCAAGAATATTCTAGGGCATTATATTTTGCATTGGAATTCAGTGACTAGGCCAAAGAAATTCTTTGTACATAATCTCATTTGGACTTTACCTAATGGTGCTTCACTTTGATTTATTCTTTTTTTTTCACTCAAAGGAATGTGATAAATAAAAAAGGAAAATTTTGCCTGATTTTCAAAGATTTCTATAATCTGTTGCCATTCTACCTTTTCAAGCTACTTCCATTTGATCCGACCTCTCCCCTCCACTCCAAGCAGTTTCTACCTATACAAACCTGGACTATTCTGTCACTCTGAATATACACAATATATTTCCCCATTGTTTGTCACACCTAGAACAGAGGTTCTCAAACCTATTTGGCCTACCGCTCCCTTTAAAAAAATTACTCACTGCCCCCCTGGAAATTTACTTTCTTTAGACCTTTAATTTTCCTTTGAAATTTGTATCATTTGGAAAAATATAAAACATATATATATATTATAAAATGACACATCTTCAATTTAATAATTTATTGTAAATTTTTGGGGATTTTCCTGCATTGAAATTTTGACAACGCAATATTGTATCATGTAATCTTACAGTACTATTGTAAACAAGTAATTTAATGCACGTATTCCTGCCAACAGAGTTCGACACTCTCATCTGTCAACACTCTCTTATTAAGACCTGTCAGTGGATTTGACTACTTATTGGTTATAACTTGCAGTTCCATAGTTATTTTACTTTATATATAACAGAGCAACATTTGTACTGTCAATCTATTTTCCTTCATTCTTGCTTGCTCATGTACACATTTGGCACTTAATGAAGCCTTGTGGTATGAGTTATTTAAGTAATGATTAAATCCCAAGTTTCCTTCACTCCAGCATAGGAGCTAATTCTTCAGGAATTAGATTTAGGCCTAAGGTTTAGATTGGAATCTTGAGAGTCTAAAACATAGATAGAACGGTGTAACAACAATGTTGCTAGCAGCTACTGTGGCTGTGTAAGGCCAACAACAAGAGCACACAGAAGGGCTGCCAGCACAGTTTCTTTGATCTGCATTTCTAAGGAAAACAACTTTAAGAGGTTAACAATCTCAGTTTAATTAAACATACATATATCATCCACTTAGTTCAGGGTAAAAAGATCAGCCCCCTGAACTTCAGGGCAAATACAAATAGAAATTATAAGCATATATTATAAGCAGAGGAAATAAAACAAACCAGTCTATCCATAGCAATATATAGTTACCACAGAATCACCAACGTCTATTTGGGTTATCAAAGCGAGGGGGTTTGCCCAGAATCTCATCAATCTTTCCATGAATGTAGCCTCAAAAATCAAATGCTATCTTTCCAACACGTATACTCTGCTCAGGGCCCTGGGAGCTCAAGGTTCACCATCTAGGGTGTGGGAAACCAGGGTGCGGGGAAGTTGTTCAATCACTCACATCAATGACTTCCACATCAATTGTCCCAGAGTGGAGAAACACTCCCCATTCAAACAAAGGCCAGATTCATTAAAGGCACTTGATAGTAAAAGTTCCTGCCGTGATTACCATTACAAATAGTCATTCAGGGAGTTAGGGGAGACCTGTAAAATGTTTTAGGAGATTGGAAGAAGATAGTATAGATGTACAAATTGATAATGAAGGGAAGACATGGGATATTTTTATGAAATAATATCCTAGAGGATATGGAAAGCTATGGGCTCACGAACACAAATTAATGGGAATTATGGAGGTGAGGATGTGTGGAAGTGAGAAGGGATCCCCTTTTCCCCAGTCTCTCTTTCCCTATGATACTAGCAGCAACACTGTCTGAATATGCAGATATGTGGCTTGCTTTTGACAGAGTTCATAGGTTCATAAGTTCATCATGTTTAGAGATAGAAAATTTAAAGATTATTTATTTCAGCACTCTGATTTTATAGATACAGAAACAGATTCAGAAAGGTGATTCCACCAAATAAGAAAATATTTATAAAGGAAATGAAGTACTAAACATATTTTCTATGATTTTTTTAAGTGTCCCTTAAATATTGGCCTTTTTTCACCCCATTTGACTTTACTTTCTCTGAATAAACAGGATGCTATAACCTACCTGGTGATTACATGCAAAAAGAAATACTTTGCATTATTCATTCTAGAATTGCAAATAGACAGTTGAACACACTTTTATTCTTTTTTCCTGGATCAAAGAATGTAAGCAGATTCAAATAGTACTAGGGCTGTCAGTAAGACAAAGAAAATAACATCCCCTCAAATATTGATAACACATTTATGGCTTTTTTTGTGATATCAGTGTTAGTATTCCCAGTACGTATTTTACATGTCTTTATTGATCCCACTAAGAGTACTACTTACAAATTTCTTCTTTTTATCACAGTTTTCAAAAATCATCAGGAATTAGATTTAGGACTAAGGTTTAGATTGGAATCTTAAGAGTCTAAAACATAGATAGAACAGTGTAACGACAATGTTGCTAGCAGCTACTGCAGCTGTGTAAAGCCAACAAGAGCACACAGAAGGGCTGCCAGAGGCGTTTCCATCAGAGCCATCAGCATTCTTACTGATGAAATTAAATATCCTTGACATACTGACATTATTTGTGGAGAGCCAGCCATATCCTGTTTGGGCCACTTAGACCTCTGCAAGGCAGGTCAGTTGAGAATGGGTCTATTCATGGCAAGGCCAGTTTTAGGATAAGAAGACTTGGCAAAGAAAACCTGCCTTTGTAACTGATTACCCACATGGGTGATGACAGAAATGTTTCAGTCTGGTTATCTGTATGCGAGAAAACATTAATGTTTCAATTTGGTTAGCCTTGAGGAAAAATAGTGTCTCACTCTTAGAAACAAGGAGATAAAAAATTTAATTAATGCTTTATTGTACTCTTCTTTGAAGTCTGGATGACTCAACAATTAAACTGTATAAAATACTGTCAGTAACTCCATTAAAATCAGGCTATAGCTTGACTATATGACTCATCTAGCCCCATGTCTTTGTCTTTTTGTGTCAATTAATTCATCATATATTCATGCCACTGCAGGCACAATTATTTGCAGATATAAATGACACAGATGCCTATTTGTGTAGACAGTACCAACACTTGCATTATTTTTTTATTTCATTTTGTTTTCTTTTTTGCCCAGTTCTCTGATTTCCTTATTATAAGGGACTCTAAGTGAGGAAATTCTACCAGCAGAGATCAGTATCTATTCTGTAGTTTGCAATTCTAAAAAATGTCCTGGGTCATGGAGAAGTTAAGTGACTTTCCCAGAGTCACATAACCTGATATAGGCATGACTTGAATTCAGGTCTTTGTAACTCTGGTGTCAGCTCTCTAACCAATACTCTATTCTGGTATTTAATCTCACCATCTGTTTTCCTAAGGAGAGAAAATGGAAGACGAATTATTTTAAATATATGCTCATTTATGTTTTGCAGTTTTGTGAAAAAAGTTGACACAAATGACCAATAGAGAAATAAAAGCAATGGTGATTTATGTTCTTATGGAAAATTTTCATTTTTGCTTGTGAGTATGAATTTCCTACATTGACTACTTCTTTCTCCTATATATTTTAATAATCTATTTTTTAACATGGAGCATTCCTACTATAGAGGCAAGAGTTTGAGAATTATAGCTTAAGTGAAAAACAATATTGACTTTCCATTTTTTTTTCAAATTGGCTGCCAGAATTCAAATGGAACTGGTTGAGACTTTTTTTCATAAAAAAAAAATTAACTTCAGTATACAAACCAAATTTTAATTTTTTATCATTATTTCAGATATTTTGCTTTTACGTAAAGAACCCTTATAAAGCTGAGCTATTTGCCTAGGTCTTGAAGCAGTATTTTCTTGTATTTCTTTGCATTGTAGAGAAAGAAATCTATATTGTTTTGAAGCTTAGCTTCCCCCGATGCTTTCTATTAGAAGTTTTTGTAACCTCCACTTCATGTATGCGTGTATGTGTATGTAAAAATACAAACTAGCATATATATGCTATTATTTTAAATATATGTTTGTACTATATATTATTATATAAATAGTATTAGTATTACCATATTATATAATTCTGATATTATTATAGTATATATAGAGTACTGTGTGTATAGTGCAGTATCATATAATATACTACATTTGTATCTATGTGTTTCTATATACATACCTACATATATATATGTGTGTGTGTGCATATATTTTTATGTATGTTACTACGTTCCAAACACTGTTATCAACACTTTAAAATTATTATTTTATTTGATCCTTACAATATCTCTAGGAGGTAAGTGTTATTATTATCCCCATTTTACATATAGGAAAATTGAGACAAACAGATTAAGTGACTTGCCCAGGGTCACCCAACTAGTAAGTGTTTGAGGTCATATTTGAACTTAGATCACCTTAATATATCAGTAAGGGAAGATTTATTACATCAAGGATGACCATGAACATACCTGTATGGTTTATAATTGCAAAGTACGAAAAAATTTCTAGGTAGAAGGCAGAGGAAGTACAACATTTATTTATACCCCAGAGGCTGAAATCCCAAGACCAGCTAGTCCAATTTGATATAGCAGTAATTACATTCCAAAACCAGTAAGCCTACCTCAATGTAGCAATGAGGAAATTATAATACAGTATTATGGCAAGGAACCAAGTCATCTTGTAATCTTCGCCCCCCCCCCACCAGGGCCTTCCCTGTAAACACTCATGAATCCTAAGTGCCTGCTTGCCTCTGTTCTCTCCCTCCTCAGTTCTCTATTCTCCGAAGTTTCCTGGTTTTCACTCTCTGCTCTGCACTCTCTCTGCAGCTCTGGGGACTCTGAGTTCATGCTCCTTCTCCTTGGGCTGAATTCCTATTCCTGTAACTCTTTTCTGATTCTGCAGCTTTCAGTTCTTGGCTCTCTTTATATACAGTCCTAGCTGGTATCTGATTGCCTAGAACTCAGATCTCTGATTGGCTGAATTCATGATTGACTAGAATTCAGTTCACATACCATTGGCTCTGGTCTTAGCAACTCTCCTTAGGGCCCTGAGGGCTTCACACCCAAATCTATTAGTACCTAGTAAGTAGAGGCTTTAGCTTTAGGCCTACTTACCAAAAAAAGATATAAACAAGCTTTCCCAACCAAGCCCCACCTGAGGCCTATTGATTGGGTGGGGAATATCTTTGATCACAGAGTGTCACAGAGCTAGTAAATGGCTGAATGAAAGATTTGTAAAGATGAATCTTCCTGACTCCATGTCTGGCACTCTGTCCACTGTGTCAC
This sequence comes from Phalanger gymnotis, assembly GCA_028646595.1. Lineage (NCBI taxonomy): Eukaryota > Metazoa > Chordata > Mammalia > Diprotodontia > Phalangeridae > Phalanger > Phalanger gymnotis. The sequence goes on from CM053622.1 coordinate 462,894,397, forward strand.
CTAGATGTCCCACATGTTTTCTTAGTAGAAATTTATTTTTTAACAAAGCAATATTACACACCGTTGTAGTAGGAAGGCCGAATTTATAATCTCAAATATAATCATGTATATGTTTGAATGGTTCGAAATCACAAGGTATGAGAGATTTTCTAAGTAGAACACAACAAAACATTTATTTAGGCCCCACCACAGCAAATCCGCCAACCAGCCTCCCCATTCCGACATCCTGACAAAAAGACTCCAGTCCCAGTAAGCCTGCCTCACAAGAGTAACCAGGAGGCCACCGAAAAACAAGATAGTATTTAGCCAAATCATATTTACTGGCCTCAAGTCCTTGCTTGCACTCCTGGGTCTACACATGGGTCAGCTCTGCTTCCGCAGCTTCCTGCCTCCACAGCTTCCAACTTCCGCAGCAGCTTCCACTTCCTCCATAGTTGTCTCTTGGCTCTCCTTTCCTCGACGCCAAGCCTCTGGCATTCTCAAGCCCCGCCTCAAAGACCAGAGACCATTGGTTCCTGAGTTGGCCCCTCTTAAGTCATTAATCTACACCCACACAGGTTTCACACCTGATAGGGCTTTGGGCCTGGGGCTTAGCACTTAACAGCTGAAAGTACTTCCACTCAAAATAAACAAAAGCCAAACTCTTGAAGTGCTAAGGAGCCCATTCTAAGAAGCCCATTTTGCCTTACCTACACAACTGTTTAATTTGTTGAATTGATAAGTGTAATAGGTTTGATTTCTTACTATGACCTTCCTTTCTCTCCCGATACTTCTGGCAATGAGCCCTTTCCTTTTTTCCCTTCTTTACACCAACCTCTTCCTTCTCTTATTCTATTCCTATGGGATAAAACTCAGAATCTCCACTCCACTGTAAACCTGTGGTACCTTGACCAAGTGCTAGTGGCCTGAGCTTCCCTGGTGCCACCTCCATGGAATAGACAAGGCTAATTAAGAGAAGAACAGGAGGTTGAAAACCCTACTCCTTCCAGTAAGATGGATGAACACCAACCAGCATTAACATTTGCCCTCCTGCTATACTGTATTAAAACCCTAGGCACTGTCATCTGACCTGAAGATCCTAAGCCTTACTATAAACCCTTCCTTTTGGTGTTGCCTCACTTAATGAGAGCATGAAGTCCAGAACTGAAACTCTCCTGCTTTCTTGTTTCTTTCCCAAGAGTTTAACATTACGTAATACATAATCTCAATTTTTTTTAATTCATCCATTCAATTAAATAAATGATTTTTTAAAAAGTAGACTTAAATGAGTATCTTCACTTAACTTGCATGCCAATCCATAGAAGAAAAATATGGCATAGCTCCTGATGGGTTTTATGTGAACCACGAGAGCAACCTTTTTCAGAAGCACAAGATTTTTAATAATCTCAAAACACCATCTCTTTAATATCAATATTCTGTTAGTATAGATTTATGGCTATGATCTAATCTTAGAAGAATTAAAATTACAAGTAGCCGAAAGTCTATGATGGGTATAGGTGAGAAGCAGCTTGTCTCAAAGATGATGTCAGTGTGAGAAGCAGTATAAAATATTACCAAGGATGTGTGTGATGGGCAAACAATACAGGCTGTTCTTAGAATGGGCATGAACAAGAGGGGTGGTTATTCTAAAGAACAATGGTGCTCCCAAATTACAAAAATAGAGAAAAATTCAGGTCACACAAAGGAAGGTACAGATTTTTCAAAGAAGCTTAAAGGATTATATGGATATTCATAGTTTTCTTATATCTGAAGAATCAACAGGTAAGGAAATATTATATGTATGCTCATGGCTATTCTTCAACTCTTTAAAGTCTTCTTTACTTCCCCTCTACTTCAATATCTTAAATGAGAGTATGCCTTAATGTTGTCTTCTTCAACTTCTTTTCTTTCCACACTCATTCCCCCTTCTGGATCTCAGCTACTCAATTATCACCGCTATTCGCCTGATTTCTAAGTCTATTCTATTTGTGTCCATTCTTTTCTTGATCTAGCCTGAGACTCTAAGCCTTAAGTACCTGGAGGTCAAGGATTCCAAGTTTGAGTGATTTGAAGAGCTTAGGGTTCTGAGGATCCCAGTCCAGAAGAAGATGTACTTTCTATTTGGGATTTTAGTTTTGTGCAACTAATGCTATGTAAGAATTGAGGGAGGGGCATTGCAAAGATGGCAGCCGGAAAGCAGGGACTTGCTTGAGCTCCCTGCCCAGGTCCCTCCAAACTCCTATAAAAATGGCTCTGAACAAATTCTAGAACTGAAGAGCTCATGAAATAGCAGAGAGAAGCAGGACTCCAGCCTGGATGGTCGCTGGGTAAGGTCTACCACATGGAACTGGGAGTGGAGTGGAGCAGACCACAGTGTGAGCTGTACCCACACCAACCAGACCAAGATCTGGGCAGAAAAGGCCCTAGCATCCTGAATCAGTGAGCTGTGGAAGTTACCAGACTTCTCAACCCACAAACACTAAAGACAACAGAGAAGTTTAGTGGGAAAAGCTGCTGGGACAGAGTGAAAGGAGTTCACGGTTCAGCCACCACCTCGGGGCAGCAGAGGTGATGCAGCTCTGAGCCTGCTTACGCAACTGCAGCTGCCATAGCTTCCAGCCCCAGGCCCACCTGGTGGGAGGAATTAAGTGGCAGATCAGAGTAGGACTGTAGAGCCTGCTTAGATCTGAGACTAGGCTGCATTGGCAGTTTTTGCGTGAGGAGGAGTGCTGGTGTGGCAGGGCTGGATGTGTAGAAATAACTCTGAAAACAATAGCACAGCCCCTCAAGCTTGAGACAAAGTACTCTCTACTCTACAAGCAGTCATACCCCTATGAAAAACTCAAGGGTCAAGTAAGTTGGCTGGAAACATGGCCAGGCAGATAAAACAGACACAGATTCAGACTCAGACTATAGAATCTTTTTTTTTTTTTGGTGACAAAGAAGACCAAAACATACAGCCAGAAGAAGTTAACAAAATCAAGGATCCTACATCAAAAGCCTCCAAGAGTAACATGAACTGGTCTCAGGCCATGGAAGAGCTCCAAAAGGATTTGGAAAAGCAAATTAGAGAAGTAGAGGAAAAATTGGGAAGAGAAATGAGAGTAATGTGAGAAAACCATGAAAAATAAGTCAATGGCTGGCTAAAGGAGACCCAAAAAATACTGAAGAAAACAACACCTTAAAAAGTAGACTAACTCAAATGACAAAAGAACTCCAAAAAGCCAATGAGGAGAAGAATGCCTTGAAAGGCAGAATTACCCAAATGGAAAAGGAGGTCCAAAAGACCACTGAAGAAAATGCTACCTTAAAAATGAGATGGGAGCAAGTGGAAGCTAGTGATTTTATGAGAAATCAAGAGATTATAAAACAGAACCAAAGGAATGAAAAAGTAGAAGACAATGTGAAATATCTCATTGGAAAAACCACTGACCTGGAGAACAGATCCAGGAGAGATAATTTAAAAATTATTGGATTACCTGAAAGCCATGATCAAAAAAGTGCCTAGACATGATCTTTCAAGAAATTATCAAGGAAAACTTCCCTGATATTCTAGAGCCAGGGGGTAAAATAGCAATTGAAAGAATCCACTGATCACCTCTTGAAAAAGATCACAATAAGAAAACTCCCAGGAATAATGTAGCTAAATTCCAGAGTTCCCAGATCAAGGAGAAAATATTCCAAGCAGTGAGAAAGAAACAATTTGAGTGTTGTGGAAACACAATCAGGATAACACAAGATCCAGCAGCCTCTACATTAAGGGATCAACGGGCCTGCAATACTATATTCTGGAGGTCAACGAAACTAGGATTAAAACCAAGAATCACCTATCCAGGAAAACTGAGTATAATGTTCCAAGGCAAAATATGGATTTTCAATAGAATAGAGGACTTTCAAGCTTTCTCAGTGAAAAGACCAGAGCTGAATAAAAAATTTGACTTTCAAACACAAGAATCAAGAGAAGTATGAAAAGGTAAACAAGAAAGAGAAATCATAAGGGGTTTACTAAAGTTGAACTGTTTTGTTTGCATTTCTACATGGAAAGATGATGTGTATAATTCATGAGACCTCAGGGTAGCTGAAGGGAATATACATACATACATACATATGTACATATTTATATATATATACATACATACATATATATGTATACATACATATATATGTATGTATATATATGTATTTATATTTATATATGGACAGACGGCGCAGGGTGAGTTGAATATGAAGGGATGATATCTACAAAAATAAAATCAAATTAAGGCATGAGAGAGGAATATATTGAGAGAGGGAGAAAGGGAGAGATAGAATGGGGTAAATTATCTGGCATAAAAGTGGCAAGAAGAAGCAGTTGCGTAGGAAGGGAACAGGAGGCAGGTGAGGGGTAATGAGCAAATCTTGTTCTCATGAGATTTGACCTGAGGAGGGAATAACATACACACTCAATTGGGTATCTTACCCCACAGGAAAGAAGGAGGAAGGAGATAAAAATAGTGGATGATAGAAGGGAGGGCAGATAGGGAGAGGAGGTAATCAAAAAGAAGCACTTTTGAAAAGGGACAGGGTCAAGGGTAAAATTAAATAAATTGGAGCTGGATAGGAGTGAGCAAAATATACTTAGTCTTTCACAACATGAGTATTGTGGGAGGGTTTTACACAATGATACACATGTGGCCTATGTTGAATTGCTTGCCTTCTTAGGGAAGGTGGAGAGGGAAGAGGGGAGAGAATATGGAACTCAATAGGGAGAGAATATGGAACTCACTTAAAAACATATGTTCAAAAAAAGTTTTTGCATGCAACTACAAAATAAAATATACAGGTAACGGGGCATTGAAATTTATCTTGCCCTACAAGAAAGTAAGGAAAAAGGGGATGGTTGGGGGGAGTTGGTGACAGAAGAGAGGGCTAACTGGGGAATGGGGCAACCAGAATATATGCTATCTTGGAGTGTGGGGGAGGGCAGAAATGGGAAGAAAATTAGTAATTCAAACTTTCGTGAAAATCGATGCTGAAAACTAAAAATATTAAATGAATTTAAAAAAAATAATAGAAAAAGAAGAAACAGTTTAAAAAACAATTATGGTTTGCAAAAGGAAAAAAAATACACAAAAATAAATAACATGAAAACACTATGCTTTGGATCTGCATTCAGACTCCGTCAGTTCTTTTTCTAGACGGATCACAAATAATTTGGCAGCCACCACTGTAAAGGTGTGGAGAGCCTGGAATATGATATTCCAGAAGGCAAAGGATAGGCTTACAGTAAAGCAAAATAGTATAATGCTATAAAGAAAAATAAACTTTTAATGAAAAAGAGTACTTCCCAGCATTCCTGATGAAAATACCAGAGCCATGGAAATATTGTGAACTTCAAACCCATGAATGAAGAGAAACAAAAAGATAAAACATAAACAATTATGATAAACTTGTTTACATTCTATTATGAGATGATGATACATGTATTCCCTCTGAATCCTATCCCTATCAGCAATCATAAGGAACTCTAATTAGAGAGCCTGGGAGTGATTCTGTTATGTCTTTATCATAAAAAGAAGAAATGGAAGGAAGAAGAAGAGGATTAAGAAGTTAAAAGACATGATTAAAAGCTGGAAAGAGTCCAGGAGAGAACAAGTAGGAAGATGAAAGACCTTGAAAACATGCCATATTAGAAGAGGTAGAGATATTTCACCCATCCCTGAGAAGATAACTCAGGGGTACCAGCTGTCTTACAGTATGTTAAAGAGATGTTGTTCTTTATCCTAGGATCTTGCTATACGAAAAAAAAAAAAATTAGAGATGTCCAAATGTGAAGGTTGGACAACCACTTTTTAGGGGACATTTTAGGAGGGATTTTTTGCAAGTTTCATTTGGACTGGATTACTGCTGAGGTCCCTTCTAACTCAGAAATTCTGTGTTTCCATAATAAATGCCTAGCTGACCCTCTGAAGGGGGAATAAATTGGAAAAAGAAGAATTGAGGGAAATTGTGAGCCTAATCTGGTCTTCATTCCATAGAGACTGAGATGGTGTGGAGTGCATGATGCCCCCTGAAGCACAAGAGGAAATGGTGTATATTTGTTCTTTGTATATCTTTGAAGTAAATATTCCTTTGTAAAAACTTATCCAACATTAAACGGTTAAGTGGACCTTGGATTCTTGCAAGTCACCCTCCAAGATAAGGGGAAACATAGCCAGTTGGGGCTTGAGACCATGGTAGAGAAGAGAAACTATTTTTCAGGGTACTAGAGGATGCTATGATGTGTAAAATATAATAGGCCTGGTCTTGAGAGTAGAAATAAAGTCAAAAACATTTTATGTAGATGGCAACACATCCTGCGATTCCTTAAAATTGCAAAACTTCAGCTCTGTTCTTTACCTTTCCCTCTTCCTCAACAAATTTAAACAATTTCCAGTTCTACTAATTCAACCTTCCCAATAGCACTTACATCTTTCCCACTCATACTATGATTCTTTTAGCACATGCTTCTAATCTAGACTATTCTAACACCCTATACTGGTCTTCCTCACTCCAATTCCCTCACCTCTTTTCAGATTCATCTCTGCTCAAATAATCTTCCTAGTGTCATGTCCTGATCATGTCACTATTGTATTTAAAAAAAAATCAAGTAACTATAGAAAATATAAAATATTTCAGAGTCTACCTACCAAGACAAATCTAGGACATTACAAAACACTTTTCACACAAATAAAGTCATATCTAAATAATTGGAAAAACATCAGTTGCTCATGGGAAGGTGGAACTAATACAATAAAAATGAAAATTCTACCTAAATTAATTTACGTATTCAGCACCATTTCAAACTACCAAAAATATTTTGTAAAGCTTGAAAAAATGACAAAATTCATATGGAAGAAAAAAAAAAGATCCACAATATCAAGGGATTTAATAAAAAGGAATGCAAAGGAAGGTGGCCTAGTCACACCAGACCTTAATTTGCATTATAAAACAGCAGTCATCAAACTACTTGATACTGGCTAAGAAATAGAGTGGTGAATCTGCAGAATAGATTAGGTACACAAGATACACTAGTCAATGACCATAGTTTCTTTGTTCACATCACAAACACAAGTACTCTTTCAACTTTGGAACTGTGACCAGGATCCTTGCTCTTCTGAGGCTGCACGCTCTACTATGCTAGTGTTCCTCCTCATACCGGGACTAACACCTTAGGCTGTGATCCAGATTCAAGTAAAAGCAATGAAACAGAGTCCTTCTCAGGGTGCTAGCAAATTGAGCCCTGAAAATTTTTATTCACTTCTTGTCTGATCCCCTAACCATATATGCAATGAGAGGTCTGGAAACTACCACAGTTGCCAATTATTCAGTTGCCCTTAGGCCTACTTCTGTTTTGCTGAGTTCTGATCTGCACTAGACTCATGTAGACTATGCTTCACTGGACTATGCTCTTCTTTCACTCTGGTGCAAAAGACTTTTCCTGCCAACCTTCTAAATTTTCTTGGGCTGGAAAATGGTTTCACTTCAACTTTTTGTGGTTTCTGTTGATCTAGAATTTGTTAAGAGTCATTCTTTAAAAGTATTAGGAGGGATTTGGGGGAGAGATTAGGAGACCCTCTGCCTTTACTCCTCTATACTTGCAGCTACCTCTCACATTTATCTTTTACATAAATCACGCCCAACATTCATCTTTTCAATGAACTTTGTGTCACACATTTTACTGCTTCTCAGAATCTTTTTAATTTTGTGTCTATTGTTGTTGTTGATATGCTGCCATAATGAAGGTCAAGAATAATGGTTTTTAAAATATGAGTTGTTACAACTACAATTGTTTTAATTTATTTAGTGTTTTATTTTTCCTCAGTTGTATGGAAAAACAATTTTAATAATCATTTTTAAAAATTTGAGTTCCAGTTTCTTTCCCTTCTTTTCTCCCCATCACCCTCATTAAGAAGGTAAGCAATTTAGTATAGGTCATACATATACAGTCGTGCAAAACAATTTCAAAATAGTTCTGTAGGAAAAGACTAAATCTCTTTCCCTCCATTCTATTACCCCTCCTGTTAATTCTATTCTCTCTCTCTTTTCACCCTGTGACTCCTCAAAATAGTTTTGCTTCTGACTACCCACACTCTCAATCTGCCCTCTCTTCTATCCCACCCTTTTCTAATATCCCTTTACCCCCTACTTTCCTATAGGGTAATATAGACTTCTATACCCAATTGTATGTGTGTGTTATTCCCTTTTTGAGTCAATTCTGAGGCAAGTAAGGTTCACTCACTCCCTTTCACATCCCCCTTCTCCCCCTCTACTGTAAAAGTTTTTTTTTTTCTTATCTCTTTTATGGGAGATAATTTCCTCCATTTTACCTCTCTCTTTCTCTTTCTCCCAGTATATTCCTCTCTCACCCCTTAATTTTAATTTTTAGATACCGTCCCTTGATATTCAACTCACACCTACATCCACTGTGTGTGTGTGTATATATATATATATATGTGTGTGTGTGTGTGTGTGTGTGTATACATATATATGTATATATACACACATATATATACATATATACATATATGTATATGTATATGTGTGTATATGTGTGTGTCTGTGTGTGTGTGTCTGTGTATACTCCTTCTAACTACCCTAATAATACCAAAGGTCTAATGCGTTACAAATATTATCTTGTCATGTAGGAGTATAAATAGTTTAACTGTAATAGCTCCCTCATGATTTCTCTTTCCTATTTACCTTTTTATGCTTCTCTTGAGTCTTTTATTTGAAAGTCAAATTTTCTATTTAACTCTGGTCTTTTCTCAAGAATGCTTGGAAGTCATCCTCTATCTCATTGAATATCCATTTTCCTCCCTCATGGATTATACTCAGTTTTGCTATGTAGGTGATTCTTGGTTTTAATCCTAATCTCTTTGTCCTCTGAAATATCATATTCAAAGTCTTCTGGTCCTTTAATATGGAAGTTGCTAAATCTTGTGTTATCCTGATTGTGTCTTCAGGATATTTGGATTTTATTCTTTCTGGCTGCTTGCAATATTCTCTACTCGACCTGAGAACTCTGGAATTTGGCAATAATATTCATGGAAGTTTTAATTTTGGGATATCATTCGGGAGGTGATTGGTGGATTCCTTCAATTCCTATTTTACCCTCTTGTTCTAGAATATCAGGACAATTTTCCTTGGCAATTTCTCAAAAGATAATGTCTAGGTGCTTTTATTGACAAAGGCTTTCAGAGAGTCCAATAATTTTTAAATTCTCTCTCCTGGTTCTATTTTCCAGGGCACTTGTTTTTCCAATGAGATATATCACATTGTCTTTCATTTTTCTATCATTTTGGTTTTGTTTTATGATTTATTGATTTCTCATAAAGTCATTAGCTCCATTTGCTCCATTCTAATTTTTAAGGAAATATTTTCTTCAGTGAGCATTTGGATCTTCTTTGAAATTTGGACAATTCTGTTTTTTTAAGGAATTCTTCTCTTCATTTGCTTTTTGGACTTCTTTTACCATTGGGACTAAGGTATGTTTCTAAGGTGTTATTTTCTTCAGTATTTTTAGGTGTCGCCTTTAACTCATTTTTCATGACTTTCTTGCCTTATCTTCCTAATATTTCATCTACTACTCTTATTTGATTTTCAAAATTCTTTTTGAGCTCTTCCATGACCCAAGGCCAATTCATGTTTTTCTTGGAGGTTTGGCATGTAGAAGCTTTGACTTTGTTGTCTTCTTCTGAATGAGTGCTTTTAATCTTGTCACCAAAGCACATTTTTATACTCAGAGGTTTTTTCTCTATTGTTTGCCCTTTTTTCCCAACCTATTACTTGACTTTTTACTCTCTGTTAAGGTAGGCTCTGCTTCCAGAGTTGAGAGCACACTCTCCTAAGCTTCAGGGGGTTTGTGCAGCTGTTTTCAGAGATACTTTTAGGGACTTGTAAGTTTTCAATTCTTCCAAGGTGGTATGATGTGAGGAAAGGTGTTTACTCCTCTCTTAGACTCTGCTTTGGTCTGTGAGTGACTACAAACACTCTTTTCTGCCCTGGAGCTGTGAGGAGGGTCCCCTTCCACTGCTTCCACAAGCTTTCCTATGCTAGTACTCCTACTCACTCTGGGATTGCCACACAGGATACAAATATAGTTAAAGCAAGAGAGTCCTGACTCAGTGTTGGCAAAAATACTCCTGTAATCTCCTGCTGATCAATTGTTTGACCCTCTTACTTTCTGTGGTCTGTGGGATGAGAGCTCCAGAAGCAGCCACTACTGATGCCACTGCAGCTACCACTGCTAATTTAGTCACTCACTGTTGTAATAATTTGGCTAGCAACTGCTGTGATGGTGAAAAAACAATGCTAGCCCAACAACAAGAATGCTGCAAGCACAGGATCTTTTGATCTGCTTTACTAAGGAAAGTAATGTTAAGGAGTTAACAGTCTTTCTTTAATCTAGCATACAAATATCATTCACTTGGTTCAGGGGAAAAAGCCAGCACCCTGAACTTCAGACCAAATACAAACAAAATATAAATATACATTTATAAGCAGACCAAATACAATTCATATTTACCAAGGAACTATCAACATCTGAGTTCAGAAAGGAGGCTCTTAGTTTAGCTGGCCAGAGTCCTGTGCCTCCAGAAATAAGAGCCTCCAAGAGAATGGCAACCTCTGGGTTTATATATCTTGTTCAGGGTCAAACATGAGTCACACACGCAAGTCACCCACATGACCTAAAAGTGTCGCAAAAATGGTACTTAAACCCATGTGGTCTAAAAGCCTCTGATGTCAAAAACACGTCACTAAAACCTATGTAAATTAGGCTTTCTCTTGAGGCAAGGAGGTCATCAAGGACTCCTAATTTAATCAAGGAAATGAAGGCAAAACTCTTCAAGAGCCCTTGATTGAATAAGTGCTAAAAGCCCATCCTGATTGCCAATCCAAAGGCCTGCTCCTGGTTTGCTGGGGCTAGGATTGTGCTGGAGTGGCCTGAGCTGGACTATGTTCCTCTCTCACCCAGGTTTGACAGACTTTCCTGTTGACCTTCTATGTTGTCATTGGTGTCTGTGGGAAGAGAGGTCTATTAATTGTCATTGCTGCTAGTGATTCAGTGTCCCTGAGACCTGCCCTGGGCTTGCTCTGGTGCAGATATCATTGGCATGCCTTATGCTGGTCTGTATTCTTCTTACCCTAGTGCAACAGACCTTTCCTGTAGACCTTCTAAGTTGTCTTGGGCTGGAAATTTGCTTCATTCCATCATTTTGTAGGTTCTGCTGCTCTAGAATTTGTTTAGAGACATTTCTAAAATGTATTTGGAGGTATGTGGGGGAGAGCTCAGGCTAGTCTTTGCCTCTACTCAGCCATCTTGTTTCTTCCCTCACTACAATTATTTTAGAATATTTGAATGAGCTATGTAATATCTAATCATGATTCACATCAATATCTTCCTACTCAGTTTGTTGCATAACTCAGTTAATCTTAGAAACTGCTAATATTTATTTGTAGATGAATGTATCTGTGTGTGTGTATAACACATATATATACATGTGTATATTATATATATATACATATATATACACATTTATTTATATGTTTGGCTAAAATATATATGGAAGTACACTATGTAGGAGATATCTAAGAAAACATGGGTTCAGTTTTGGCTTTTGACATTTTTTATGACTTTGTTTGTTGGAAAATCATTCAAATTCATTGAGTCTCATTTTTCTCCATTTTAAAATTAGATAGTAGTATATTTAGTGTGCCTACCTAATGGAGGTAAGAGGTGCCAATTAGTATAATTTAAGTAAAGTACTTTTAAAACTTTAAAAGACAAAGTTAAACGGTAGTTGACTGGCTAATGTATTAATTATTGCTGTAATACTTTGGGCTATATGCAATTTTGATTTTTTCAATATAGATATATAAATATTTTTTTTCAAATACTAAGAATTAAATGACAGACAATCTAGCATCAGATGAGGTTACTGAAAATAATATTAATATAATAAATAGATAATTATTTTAGAACTCACTATAGGATATCATTCAAAACACTTGTGAACAACTTATGTGAGCATACGTGTCCCAGATGTATTTCTTTTTGGATGTCAATTGTCAATACTCAGTGTATTACTGAACAATTAGTTGCCTTCATGGTATAATCTGCCATTTGATCTTATTTTGGCATATTATTATAAGACATATATTTTACAGATATTGAAAATCAACTCATGTCTAAAATTGGGTGGATTCAAGGACACATTTTTCCTATGTGCATTTGCCTATATATATCCAGACTTCCCATTGTGTTCTTCTTAAGAGCCTTCACCATTCTCAGATACCACATTAATAACTTAAGCAATAGAGTTCAAATATGATGATTCTCCTATCATTACACTCACCAAATGGATACCTATAGAAACATTGCTGGAATACTTATGTTTGCAACTGTATGTTTTTTTTTTTAATATTTCTAGTTATATTTACACATCGTGTAGGATTTACCTGGCTTGTTTGGATTGCACCCTAAGTTCTCTATAAATTTATGTTCTCCTTATTTTTGCTATTAATTTATGAACTGATAATATTCATATCATTACTTAAGAGATATAATAGAAATAACCTATTTCAACAAATCTCTGACATTAAAACATTAGGAAAGACATGCAATATGGAGTTCTATGTCCACCAAAGGTCATCAACACTGGGATGGTAGAAACTGAATGCAATTTGATAAAATATTCCTGCTGTAACATAGTATAAAGAAATATGATATGTTTTCCTCAGCATTCTTTGAAGTGGAAACAGAATTGACGATGACTTTTTTCTGACTTGACCTATTTTTTAAAAAATTCATTTGTTTTGTTTTAAACATTCACTTCCACAAATTTTAAATTTTCTCTCCCTCCTTCCCCAAGAGGGCATGCAATCAGATACAGACTGTACATATACATTCCTATTAAACATATTTTCACATTAGTCGTGTTGTATAGAAGAATTATAATGAATGGGAGAAACCATGAGAAAGACAAAAAAAAAAAAACAACAAACAAAGGAGAAAATACTCTGCTTCACTCTACATTTAGACTCCACAGTTCTTTCCCTGGATGTAGATGGCATTTTCCACCATGAGTCCTTTGGAATTGTTTTAGGTACTTGCATTTCTGAGAAGGACTAAGTCTATGAAAATCAGTCATTGCACACTGGCTGTTACTGTGTACAATATTTTCCTGGCTCTGCTCACTTCACACAGCATCAGTTCATTCAAGTCTTTCTAGGTTTTTCTGAAATCTGTTCCTCATTTCTTATAGCACAATAGTATTCCTTTATATTCACATACCACAACTTATTCAGCCATTCCCCGATTGATGAATATCCGCTCAATTTCTAGTTCTGTGTCACCCCAAAGAGATCTGCTATAAATATTTTTGTACATGTAGGTCGTTTTCCCCTTTTTATGATCTCTTTGTGATAGAGCCCTAGAAGCAATATTGCTGCATCAAATATTATACACATATCTATAGACCTTTGGGCATAGTTCCAAATTGCTCTCCAGAATGGTTGGATCAGCTCACAGCTCCATCAACAATGAATTAGTGTTCCAACTTTTCCATATCTGCAACATTTGTCATTTTCCTGTTTTTTTTTTCATGTTAGCCAATCTTATAGGTGTAATATGGTGCCTCAGAGTTGTTTTGATTTTGTGTTTCTCTAATCAATAGTGTTTTAGAGCATTTTTCATTTGACTATAGAAAGCTTTAATTTCTTCTTCTGACAACTGCCTGTTCATATTTTTGACCATTTATCAATTGGGGAATAACTTGTAATCTTGTAAATTTGACTTAGTTATCTATATATTTTAGGAATGAGGCCTTAGCAGAGACACCAGGTGCAAACATTCTTTCCAAGTTTTCTGCTTCCCTCCTAATCTTGGTTGCATTGGCTGTGTTTGACCAAAGATTTTTCAATTTAATGTAATCAAAATTATCCATTTTGCATTTCTTAATTTTCTCTCTCTCTTCTTTGGTCAGAAATTCCTTCATTCTCCAGAAATGACAGATAAACTATTCCTTGCTCCCTTAGTATGTTTATAATATCAGCCTTTATATCTAAATCGTTTACTTATTTGGACTTTATTTTGATATATGGTGTCAGGTGTTGGTCTATGCCCAGTTGCTGCCATACTATTTTCCAGTTTTCCCAGCAGTTTTTGTCAAATAGTGAGTTCTTATCTCAGAAGCTGGAGTCTTTGAGTTTATCAAGCAGTAGATTGCTATAATCATTGACTAGTGTATGTTATGTAAGTAACCTATTCCACCGATCATCCCATCTATTTCTTAGCCAGTACCAAGTATTTTTGATGATTTCTGCTTTATAAAACAATTTAAGATCTGGTATTGCTAGGTCACCTTCCCTAGCCTTTCTTTTCATTAACTCCCTTGATCTTTTGGACCTTTTGTCCTTCCAGATGAATTTTGTTATTATTTTTTCTAGCTCTGTAAAATAATATTTTGGTATTTTGATTGGCATTGCACTGAGTAAGCAAACTAATTTAAGTAGAATTGTTGTTTTTATTATATTAAGTTGGCCTACCCATGAGCAACTGATGTTCTTCTAATTGTTTAGATCTGACTTTATTTGTGTGAAAAGTGTTTTGTAATTGTGTTCATCTAGTTCCTGGTTTTGTTTTGGCAGGTAGACTCCTAAATATTTTACAACATCTACAGTAATTTTAATGGAATTTCTCTATCTCTTTCTATTAGGCTTTATTAGTAATATATAGAAATGCCAAGGATTTATGTGGGTTTATTTTATATCCCACAACTTTGCTAAAGATGTTTATTATTTCAAATAGTTTTTTACTTGATTCTCTAGGATTCTCTAAGTATATCATAATATCATCTTCAAAGAGTGACAACTTAGTTTCTGCTTTGTCTATTCTAATTCTTCCTTCAATTTCTTTTTTTTTCTCTTATTGCTTAAAGCTAACTCTTCTATTACCACACTGAATAACAGTGGTGGTAATGGCGATCCTTGTTTCACCGAGATCTTATTGGAAATGCATCTAGTTTATCCCCATTACATATACATTTTGCTGATGGTTTTAGGTAGATTCTACTTATCATTTTAAAAAATGCTCCATTTATTCCTATGCTTTCTAGTGCTTTTAATAGGAATGGGTGTTGTATTTTGTCAAAAAGCTTTTTCTGCATTTATTGAGATAATTGCATGCTTTCTGCTAGTTTTGTTGTTGATATGATCAATTATGCTGATAGTTTCCCTAATATTGAACCAGCCTTGCATTCCTGGAATAAAACCTTTCTGTTCATAGTGTATTATTCTCATGATAAGTTGCTGCAGTATTTTTGCTAATATTTTATTAAATATTTTGCATCTATATTCATTAGGGAAATTGCTCTATGTTTTTTTTCTTGTTTGGGCTCCTCCTTGTTTAGGTATCAGTACCATATATGTATAATAAAAAGAATTTGGTAGCACTCCTTCACCGATTGAGTCTATATAGTCTTGGAATTAATTGTTCTTTAAATGTTCAATAGAATTTGTAAATCCATCTGGCCCTGGAAATTTTTCCTAGGGAGTTCATTGTTGGAGTATTCGATTTATTTTTTTTTTCTGAGATGGGGTTATTTAAATATTTTACTTCCTCTACTCTAAATCTGGACAATTCATATTTTTTTTTTGTAAATATTCATCCATTTCCCTAAGGTTGTCAAATTTATGGTCATAAAATTGGGCTAAAGAATTCCTAATCATTGTTTTAATTTCCTCTTCATTGGTGATGGATGTATACACCCTTTTCATTTTTGATAATGGTAATTTTATTTTCTTCTCTCTTTTTAAATGAAATTAACCAAAAGTTTATCTATTTTATTGTTTTTTTTTCATAAAACCAACTCTTAGTTTTGTGTATTAGTTCAATAATTTTCTCAATTTCCATTTTACTGATCTTTCCTTTTATTTTCAGTATTTCTAATTTGGTATTTAATTGGGGATTTTAACTTGTTCTTTATCTAGCTTTTTCAGTTGCATGCCCACTTCATTGATGTCCTCTTTATCTATTTTATTCATGTAAGCATTCAGAGATATAAAACTTCCCCTAAGAACTGTTTTCACTGCATCCCATAAGTTTTGATATGCTGTCTCATTGTCATTCTCTTGAATGAAGTTATTGATTGTTAAAATGATTTGATATTTGACCCACTCATTCTTTAAGATTTGATTATTTTGTTTCCAATTAATTTTTGTCTAACTTTCCACAACCTTTTATCGAATACATTTTTATTGTATCATGATCTGAGGATGCATTTAATATTTCTGCCTTTCATCGGATTGTGAGATTTTTAAGTCCCAGTACATGGTCAATTTTTGTACATGTGCCATTTACTACTGAGGAAAAGATACATTCCTTTCTATCCCCACTCAGTTTCTCCAGAGGTCTACCATATCTACTTGTTTTAAAATTCTATTGACCTCCTTAACTTCTTTCTTGTTTATTTCGAGGTTAGACTTATCAAGTTCAGAGAGTGGGAGGTTGAGGTCCCCCACTTGTATAGTTTTAATGTCTAATTCTTCCTGCACCTCCCTTAACTTCTTCTCTAAGAATTTGGATGCTGTACCACTTGATGCATATATATTTAGTAATGATATTGCTTCATTGTCTATGGTGCCTTTTAGCAGGATATAGTTCCCTTCCTTATCTCTTTTGATAATATCTATTTTTGCTTTTGCTTCATCTAAGATTAGGTTTGCTACCCCTGCTTTTTTATTTTTACTTCATTTGAAGTATAATATATTCTACTGCAGGCTTTTAGGTTTACACTGTGTGTATCCCCCTGTTTCAATTGTGTTTCTGGTAAACAGTATATCGTAGGATTATGGTTTTTAATCCATTCTGCTATCTACTTCCATTTTATGGGAGAGTTCATCCCAATCACATTCACAGTTATGATTACTATCTGTGTCTTTCTCTACATCATATCACCCCAATTTATTCTTTTATTTCTCCTTTCTCCTTTACTCTCCTCAAAAAAGTATTGCTTTTGACTGCCACTTCCCTCAATCTTACCTCTTTTATAACCATGCCCTTCTTTTTCTTTCCCATTTTTCCTTTTACAGCCAGTAGGGCAAGTTTGATTTCTATACTTATCAGAGTATATTATTCCTTCCTTGAATGAAATCCTATGAGAGTAAAGTTCAAACAATCCTCATGTCCCTCCTTTCTTTCCCTCTAATATAACATGTTTTTGTGCCTCTTCATGTGATATAATTTACCCTTTTCTGCCACCTCATTTCCTCTTCTCCCATTATAATCACTTTGCACCCTTAATTAGGTTTTTTTTATCATCACATCAGTCAATTTATACCCACAGCCTCTGTCTATGTAAATCCCTTTAAAACGTCATAATAAAGATACAATTCTCAAGATCTACAAGTATCATCCTTCCATGTAAGGATGTAAACAGTTTGCACTTCTTGAATAACATAGGTTATTTTCCCCTCCTTACCTTTTTATACTTGTCTTGAGTCTAATTTTTGAAGATCAAATTTTCCATTGAGCTCCGGCCTTTCCTTCAGGAATATCTGGAATTCCCATATTTCATTAAATGTCTATCTCCTTGCCTGAAATATAATGCTCAGTTTTGGTGGGTAGTTGATCCTTGGTTGTAATCCAAGCTCCTTTGCCTTTCTGAATATCATATTCTAATCCCTCTTATCTTTTAGCATAGCAGCTTCAAGGTCCTATGTGATTCTGATTGTAATTCCATGATATTTGAATTGTTTCTTTCAGGCTGCTTGAATTATTTTCTCCTTGACCTGGAATTTGGCTACAATATTCCTTGGAGTTTTCAGTTTGGGATCTCTTGCAGGAGTTGATCTGTGGATTCTTTTGTTGATTATTTTAGCCTCTGGTTCTAGAAGCTTGCAGTAGTTTTCCTTAATGATTTCTTGGAAGATACTTGCCAGACTATTTTGTTCATCATGGCTTTCTGGTAGACCAATAATTCTTAAATTATTTCTTTGAGATCTATTTTCCAGGTAAATTGTTTTTCCAATGAGATATTTTATGTATCTTCCTATTTTTTCATTCTTCTCATTTTGTTTGATTTCTGATTCCTTGTAGAGTCATTAGCTTCTACTTGTCTAATTCTAATTTTTAATGAATTGTTTTCTTCAGTTAGCTTTTGTACCTTTTCCTTTGGGCCCATTTTACTTTTTAGGGAGTTATTTTCTCTCTAGTTTGGTTTTGTACCTCCTTATACATTTAGACAATTTTACTTTCTGAGGAGTTATTTTCTTCAGTGACTTTTTTTTCACTTCATTAATTGTATTTTTAAAAGAATTGATTAAATTTTCTTCTAAGTCTGTAATTTGACTTTTAAAATCCTTTTTGAGTTCTTCCAAGAATGCTTTTTGGGCTTGAGACCTGTTCATGTTTCCTTTTGAGGTTTCAGATGAGGGTATAGTGTCAATGCTGTCCTTTTCTCAATTCTTATTTTCATTTTCCCTGTCCCCATAGTAAGAATCTATGGTCTTTGCTTTTCTAATTTGCCTTTTGCTCATTGTGATTACCTTTTTTTCCTGGCTTTTAAAGTACATCTCTACTTCTAGGGCACAGTGGACTCTGTCTCACACTTCTTGTATTGAGGTCTAGGGGTCTACTTACTGGCTTTGTGTGCTGTGGCTTCTAGTTCTGGCAGCTGGAAGCTTTATAATGTTGTAGCTTACCTGTTGCTGGGCTGGAGCTGGCTGGTGTGTACTGTGGCCAGGTGAGGTCTTTCTGAATTTCCTCAGGGTTACAAAAAAGCTCATAGTGTGAGGTGTGGGAGTGGGGTAATCTGGCAGCTAAAGATATCCTGATCCCCTAGGGTGGCACTAGAGCATGGGCATAGTCAGCTGTTGGTTGATGCCTATCCATGCTGGTGTCTGCCAATTCCCCTGGTTGTGCAAAGGCATGCCTGGGGTCCTGGTGTTAGTGCTTGCCTGTTCCTATACCCTGTCTCTCAGGACCTCCCTCTGCTCTGCTGAGGTGGAGCTTGCTGCTGGCTGGCTGGGATACCTTCATCCTGTACTGGTCCCCTTCAGCCATAGCAAGAGGGACCTTTCCCTTAATTCCCCTAACATTCTGAGCTAAAAGACTGATGCTATCTTTATTCTAGCTGTACTATTCTAGGATTTTTATGAGGAAATATTCTTTGAGTTTTTCAAGGTTAACAAGGGAGGGTGAGAGCAAGTTACTATTTACTACACCATATTGGCTCCTGGAATTTTAAATAGGTGACTTCCAAACATTTAATCTGTGGGCTGATAGCCCCAGGAATAGCTGTTGTCACTGCCCCAGGCCCTATTCAGGACTCTGCTTCTCTTTCACCCAGTTCCAATGGACCACCCCCTCCTTCACTAAGAGGTCTGGGAATCTCCACTGCTGCCAACAATTCAGTCTACCGGGGTCTGCTCTGGCCTTCTTATGGTTGAGTCTGCACTGGTACAGCCTGCATACTAGACTGTGATCCTCTCCCAGCCTGATGCAACAGATCCTTCCTGTTGACCTTCTCCGTTGTCCTGGGCTAGAAATCTGCCACACTCTGTCCTTTTGTGGATTCTGCCACTCTAAAGTTTGTTCAGATTCACTTTTTAGAGGTATTTGAAAGAATTTGTTAGAGAGCTCAGGTGAGTCCCTGCTTCCACTCTGCCATCTTGGCTCAGATGACTCTGGTATTTTTCTAAATTTTACTCTAGTTTTCTTCCAAAAATAAGAATAGGAAACTGACCTACAATTTCATTGGTATAAGGTACTCCCAGGAAGGCACAAAACAATGATTTACTGTGTTCTAGGTACTATGGTAAGATCCACAGAGTATTAAAAAATGAAAGACAATTTCTGTCTTAAGGAAACATATTTAAATTGGAGAAAATAACTGTGTTATTAAGGCAAGATTTGTGAGCTTGAGGCTGACCATGAACATGCCTGTATGGTCAGAATCCCAAAGTATGAAAAACTCTCCAGGTAGAAGGCAGAGGAATTATAACATTTATTTAGACACCAGAAGATCAAATCCCAAGACCAATAACTCCAATTTGATATAGCAGTAATTATTTTCCAAAACTAGTAAGCCCACCTCAATGTAGCAACAAGGAAATTATAGCACAGTATTATAGCAAGGAACCAAGTCACCCTGTAACCTTAACCTCTGCTGGGGCCTCCCTTTAAATATTCACAAATCCTATCTGCTTGCCTGCATTCTCTTTCCCCTCTGGTTTCTGGTCTCTGAAGCTCCCTGTTTTCCACTCTCTGCTCTGCACTCTCTCAGTGCTCTGTTGACTCAGAGTTCCTGCTCCTTCTTGGACTGAATTCTGGCTTCTGACTTCTGTAGCTCTCTGCAGATTCTTTGTTCTATGGCTACCTTCTGAGTATATAACCCCTCTCAGAGCCCGAGGGCTTCATGCCTCTCCTGACCTAATTCACAAAAGGGTGTTGGCCTAGGGCTTCACACCTAGTAAGTAAAGGCTTAGGCCTGCCTACAATCAACCCTCTCCTAATCAAGTTTTTACCTGGCTTCACCTGAGAAACTTCCCTTAACTAGCTCCATGTGAAGCCTTTTGAATGGGTAGGAAAGATCTTTAATCACTTTGTCACCACAATGACACATAAAAGGAATGTGGAAATGTTGTAGGGGTTGTGGCAGGTGGTACCCTCTTAGACATGTTGGCAAAGTCCATACTATTACAAGTACAGCTTGGAGGCGAGTGAAAGATAGATAACCTGAGACTCTCTCCCAAATAACTCCATGGAAGGAAGAAACAAAGGGAATGAGAGAGTCCAAATCTTAGGGATATTCTAGGATGAGAAGACCTCATGAGCTGAAGGATACTTCTGGGAACAAGCAGTGATAATATGTTGGTAGAAGTCCAGAGGTCATAATCACAGTGTAGAAGGGAATGAAGGATGTCTGGGGTGGGGCCTTCCTCAAATTGAAGCCCTGGAAGGAATTTACTAACAGATCAACAGCCTGGTTAGGAAACTCTCATTCAATATAGGTCTGTTCCTTCTCTATAATAATGAGATTAAGTAATTAATTCAAAATACAGCAGTATGTGTCAGAAGAGTAGCATGAATCCAGATCTTGTATCCTGATTCTAAGATCAGCTTTCTGTCCTCTGGACTATACTATCTATCAAGAAATTTATACTTTATAAAAGGAGCAAAATATGTGCACAAATAATAAGTATAGGCAGCATACGTACAAAATAAATACATGCAATTTGTCGGGCAACTGGAGGGATAAAGAAAAGCCTTATTTAAAAAGGCATGTGAGCTGATCTTTGAAGGCAAATAAGAGACAGTGATTAGGAGGCAGAATGGGAAAAAAAATCTTTGCAAAATCAAGATAACGGAAATGGAGTACAATGCATGAAGAACAGAAAGAAGGTCAGTTTGGTAGATCATAAGAGTACAGGAAGGGGAAAAGTGTAAGATAAGGCTGGAAAGGTAGGTTGGAGCTAAGTTGTGAAGTATCTGCCAAAACTTTTCTTTAAAGTAAAATACATAGGTGGAAGGAACTTTACAGAAGAGCTGGTATAAATCCCTCCTGGGAAAAA
This sequence comes from Phalanger gymnotis, assembly GCA_028646595.1. NCBI lineage: Eukaryota > Metazoa > Chordata > Mammalia > Diprotodontia > Phalangeridae > Phalanger > Phalanger gymnotis. The sequence continues at coordinate 462,915,970 of CM053622.1, forward strand.
TGAAACACCATCCCTATCTTTATCTCTCTGTTTCTGCCAATTTTTCTGTCTCTGTCTCTCTCTCTCTCACTCATGCTCTTCTTTCATTCTTTCTCTCCTCTCTATGTTTGTGTTTATATGTAGATATGACTCTATTAATTGAATATATGTGTAGATAAGTAGTGATGAGGGGAGAGAGAGAGAGAGAGAGAGATGTTGAGGCAATCTCATTAAATATTGTACCATTGCCCCATTTTTTTCCTCATTCATTTTGATATTTTTACTTTCTATAGAAAAGAGGGAGAAAGTAGAATAGATAGTGTTTCATCTTCCTCCCTTCTTTCCTTCCTCTCTCCCTCCTTCCTTTCATTGTTTTATTCTTTCTTCATTTCTTTTTTTACTCACATAGAATAAAATGACAGCTGTTTGAGGGCAGATACTATATTACTTGTTGATTTATTGCTACCACTTACCACAGTGCCTTGCACATAGTAGGCACTTAATAACTATGTGTTGGAATTGAATGAACTGAACCGAACTGAAACCTGTCACTCTTGTGTGAATATATCAAGCATTTGGTGACACTTCAATGGTTCTCCTAGTTATGAACAATCCTGGACTTCAAGGCACAGCAAACAAAACATTGTAGTATTAGCATCTGATGAGCACTAGAAATTGTATGTGTGTGTTTGTGTGTGTGTCTTCCCTCCCCACTGCCATCCCATTGTGATTCTACTGACATTGTGGATTGCTATAGCAAATGTTTCTTCAAATGTATTTTTTCTTGAATATCTTAATAAATTAAGCTATGGAAAAACAACTCATACTTTTTGAATTAACATCAAACTATATGTTTTTTCTATTAATTTTATCCTCTGTGTGGAAAATCCATTCCTCTACCACTGAAGGTAATTAGATTGACTCATTAAGATGTTTTCTTCACAAGAAATTCAGTCATCATCAAGATGTTTGCAAAGTATTTGTTGTGCCAAATAGTTACATTCTGAAATTAAGCCAATTTTTTATTATTGAGTTGCCATATTTTCCCCTGTTTTGAAAGACTGAATTGTTTTCTGTAAAACAACTAACTCTTCAAGGGTTTAAGCCAATCCTCTAAGTATAGTGGCATGTATGCCATCAGGGCAGGCTTTCCAAAGTGATCATTATCTATCTTCTCTTTTCTAGCTTAGCTTCCTAAATTCCCATTGCAGATAGTACATGTTCTTGTTGACTATTGCCAGATGGCTTGTGAAGGCAGATTAAAAGGAAATATTGACAATTTCTATTTTTAGTACTTTTTCAAAAATGTTTTCCGACATTGCTTTCAAATCCAGTAGGGGAGAAGACATTAATTGTCACAATTGTCTATGATCTTGGTGGGAGGTGGATTGATTTTATAGAAATAGATGAATTTTGGAATATCTAAAATGTGTCAATAATTAGATTGATAATGCACTTATAATTTGCTTATTAAGCAAATTTAAATGACTATAAAGACAAACACATGAAGAATTCAGAAAGAATAGTTATGTTTACGTGTTATTTATATTAGGCCTTTCACTTTAGTTAGCATAGAAATTTTGAGAATATTTTATGTTTCAGAAAACTACCTCCTTTCAGTTTAATAGGAATGTTGTAGTATCTGGGTCACCCTGAAAATTCTTTTTTTCTTTTATTTTTGGACAATAATTGGGAAAAGTGTCTGACTTTAGCTCATTTTCTTAAGCATAGAATGCTTCACTGATTCACTACATTTAAAAAAATAACTTTTATCTAAGTAAATTCCTATGATTTAATGTTTATGATCACTTGACCTTTCAATAGTTTTAGGAATAGATAATCATCCTCATGTGTAAAGAGAATGAATTCTTTTCATAGTATTTTTTATGTCATATCTCAGTCAGAAGTATAGTTTTTAACTGTTAGACAGTACATTGTTCCAATGCTCTATTTATAAAACAGAAGCACATTCAATATGGGAGGTTTTTTTTTTCAAAGCGTGGCTGCCTATTTATAAAACACGATCTGTGTAGCTTAAAATGCCTCATGGAAAATCATCACCTTGAGGAAAGCAAACTGTCCGACTGCTTCTTTGGCAAAATTAAATGCCGTGACTAATGCCAGCAATTATCCTTCTTTATTAATAGCTATAAAGGGCCTATTTGTCTCCATGTTGGTGCTTACTAAATTGATCTTGGTTATATTGAATGCTGGAGAACTGATATATTATTGCTTCTTGATATTGAAACATAAAGGTTTTCTGTAACAGAGATAGTTTTAGAAGAAAAGTTACATCAAGTTATTGTAAAGGTATATATTTCCAGAAATAAATTGAAATTAAAATGCACAAAGAGTCATTGTACTTATGTCTATGAGGATTGGAGGATGATACCATACTACCTCACTGTGTCTGAGATCTACTACTTCAATTGCTGAAAGATTAAAGGACATCCCATAGTAGTATTACAGCATAGCTGTTTAATATTTTATGGTGTGAGAATTACATTAATTGAATCGAGAACATCTTAAAAGGGGCATATCAAACCTACTAAGATAGCTATAGTTGAATACTTTATTTAGTTTGAAAATTAAATATTAATACTTTTTATGTAATATATAAATTGCAATTGTGCACATTTAGAAGCTGTTACATTAATTTAAAATTAATGACCTTTATTTTCTTAAGTATTTTAAGGACTTTTCTTTGACACCCTTGATTTAGTAGTATTCCATTCAAGACAACTATCTGGACAGTCATCTTTTCTTCTGAGCAGATATAATTGCCTTAATTACCCTTAATTTTACATTAATTACCATTACTCACAAGAATATTTCAAGGTAGCATGTTTAAGGTCCATGATGTATATGCAAATAAAACAGATGTGATTAACTGCTTGTGAAGTTGGATCCCATTATATTCTGAATTCTTGAAAGGCAAAAATAGTCAGTAATGGAACTAGATCTAAATGAATGCGGCTGAAATCTTTCTCAAATATTTTTCTAGTTCAAGTGGTGAAAAAATAACATTAGAAATCTAAGTCATCAGTTTTAATTCTGAAATATTATATATAACTATAATTATGCTAGAGAAATCTCCAGTACAACTACTTTTTATAAAGTATCCTGTGTGAGTATAGACACAAGCTTGCATATATGCTTATTTATGCATATGTGTATGCATGAATGTAAGTATTTAACATCTCCTTATTTTGATCCATAGATAAAATGTATAGTTATAATATTAAAAATCTTGAAGTCTACAACTACTACAATTCTTGAAGAATATGTGATTTCTTTGCTTTGCATACTCTCTCTAGAAATGCACAGAACGGGCCCTCTAAACTAAATGGACCATCTTCATTAGCTTATGGCCCATCCAAAATTAATTACACACCTTCACTTGGTGACTGGTGATGAACTTACTGGTGATGATTGTTTCCATGCTTATCTAGCACATATTTCAAGCATGCAGTCTTTCACTGTTCCCATACTCATAGTCTTTCCAGATAAGCAGAACTCTCTTGACCTAGAGATGCAATGAACTTAACAGGGACATCTAAACAAACTCCATGAAGGAAATAAAAATTAGGAAAGGCCAAGGTCACACAGGTCAAATCTTGCTTTCTCCTAAAAGAGTCTCAGAAAACCTAAGGTCACCTCTATACTATAATGAGGCATAAGAGTAGGATTATTGATGTAGTATATCAAATTATTATCTATAAAACTTTATATTTATTATATATACTACACAGGCATACCTTGGTTTATTGCTCTTTCCTTTACTGTGCTTCTCAGAAATAATTTTTTTAACAAATTGAAGGTTTGCAGAAACCCTGCATTGAACAAGTCTATTGGTGACATTTTTCCAACAACATGTACTTGCATTGTGTCTCTGTGTCACATTTTGGTAATTCTCACCATATGTCACACTTTATTATTATTATAACTGTTATGTTGATTTGTGATCAGTGATCATCGATGTAACTACTGTAATTGTTTTAGGGTGCCATATAATATTGTAAAGTTAATCAGTACATGTTGTGTGCGTTCTGACTGCTGCACCAACTGACTGTTCCCCCTTTCTCATCCTCTCGTTCAGCCTCCCTATTTCCAAAGACACAACACTATTAAAATTAGGCAAATTAATAGCCTTACAACCTCTAAGTGTTCGAGTGAAAGGAAAAGTCACTGCTGTGGTTAACTTCATTGTTATCTTAAGAAATTGTCACAACCATCCTACCCTCCAGCAACCACCACCCTGATTAAGCAGCAGCCATCAACACTGTGGCAAGACCCTCCACCAGCAAAACAATTTTGACATGTTGAAGGCTAAGATTCTGGTTAGCAATTTTAGAAATATTTTTAATTAAAGTATGTACATTTTTAGACATAATACTATTGCATTCTTGATAGACCACAATATAGTATAAGCATAACTTTTATATACACGGGAAACCAAAACATTCATGTGACTTATTTATTGCAATGTTGCTGTGGTCTGGAACCAAACCTGCAATATCTTTGACACCTCCATTAGACTAAGAGCTCCTTATGAGCAGGGAATTTGGGGGACAGCAAGGTATCACAGTAGATAGAGCACCAGCCCTGGAGTCAGGGGAGCCTGAGTTCAAATCTAGCCTCAGGCACTTACTTTACTAGCCCTATGACCCTGGGCAAGTCATTTAACCCCAATCACCTCAAAAAATAAGGGATAGTTTTGGTTTACTTTTATTTCATTGTTTTGCCTTTATCATCTCTAGAGCTTAGCTTACTGTCTAGCACAGAGGTGGGGAACCTGCAGCTTCAAAGCCTTCTCTGTCCTTGGGGGCAGCCTTTTGTCTGAGTCCAAGTTTTACAGACTAAATCCTTTTATTAAGGGAGAAGTTCGGATTCAGTCAAAGGGCCACAGTTGAGGACCTAGAGGACCACCTGTGGCCTCGGGGCCACAGGTTCCCCTCTAGCATATAGTAGGCATTTAAAAAAGACTAGTTAACTGACTTTAAAAAAAACTAGTATGAAATTATCTTGTTTATCTTGGAAGCAATTTCAGGTCAAATTATTTAATAGGAGTGCAATATTCTCTCCACTCATCTTATATGCTATTTATACTAAAAGGAAGAACAGACAAATACACAGACATGAAAACAAAGATAATTTTTAAGATCACAGTCCCTTATCACTTGAGGCATATGCTGCAGATAACAGTTAGGATCATTGCATTGTGACTGAATCTATACCTCTGGCTAAGAATAAAGATCATTTTATAAGTACCCCAGGGACAAGGTACATGTTTTTCAGTAGGGAAAGAAAGAAACTGAAAATAACATGATATTCATTTAATTGTGAACAACAATTTTAAAATAATATGCATTGACTAAAATAAAGTGAAAATGATTGTTAATTTCCCTGGAACTTGGAACAGTGCTTGAAAGACAAATACTCCAAGTATTGTTAGAGCAAGAAGAACTGAAAGTCAGGACCAGTGTCAGCCAAGAGGAAAGTGAATACATGTTAATTAGGATGAAAATCAGCAAACAAAAATTACATTGGATATGTGGAAGGGAGGCATTATCACAATCATGGCAAGGTTATACAAAGCTTATAATCTAGTCTAGATGAGTTGCAGTGATCAGTCACCTGTGAGCCAGCTTGACCACCACTTCAGTCAGGGCACAAGCATTTGTCTCTGAGGGTACCCATGATTTAAATGAAGATTGTATTAATGATTATATTATCATTATCATCATCATTATCACAATTACTATTTTTAATTTCAGAGATTATAGAATCTTCTACAGATTCACGATATATTTGACAGGAGTCATTTAGTTAAAGGGTCTGAGGACAGGACCATTGAAAAATAACATTGCCTCTTATTAATGCTCTATTTTCTTCTTAATTACCAACGGGGATGTCAATCAATTCTATGAAAGAGCTGCATTTCAAAGAACTAAATGCCATCAGATAGTCCTCTGTAAGAAAAAACTTCTGATGAAAAAAATCTATACCTACGTAAAAGTGTATTTGAAGTATCAAGGTCCCAAATGTTCTCTATTCAAATATATTTTAAGCTCCTTATTCTTAGAAAGTTACGTTTTGTATCATTTTCTCTTCAGAAAACTGGTTATGTTTGCCTAGGAACTAGAATCATGCTAAGAGTTTAATAAGTAATCTTAGCAGTTTTCCAAATGACAAGGGAGGGAAAAAAGACCCTGGAAGACGTTGTCACCCAAAAACCTTTTATGATCCAGAAAAAGATAGTCTAGGAGTTTTGTGACAGCAAGCATACCTATACTCTTTCTCTTTTAGGAACACATGGATAAGGGCTGCAGGGAAGTAGGGTTAAAAGAAACTCCTCTGGGAAATGACTTCAGTAAAATGTTGTGAATGAGGGCAGTAACAGGAAAGAGTCTTCAAGCTGAGCAGTTGGTAAGAAAGAAAGTCAGAGAAATAACTGCCATGTCTATTCACTACCACCTCATGTTTCTTCCTTCTTGTACCTAAGAGGCGGAGAAAGTGAGACAGCATCAACATTACCTCAGAAGTTACAGAGATTATGGCTTCAAGAGGTAGAAAGCCTAAAAAGACTTTTTTATTATAAGTAGTTGAGAATATAAGTTAAATGTTTCATTTATTTTTTTAAAGACATGAAGGGGAAAGAGGCAAAGAAGTTCAGTTTCATATTCGCAACTAAGTAGTTGTATGTTATATATTTTTAAAATCATATTCTAACACAAATACATACATAAAGACTCCAACGAGACTTTCTAGGACATCTATCTAGAACTTCTTATATTAAATATTAGGAAAATGGTATCTACAAAGGTTAAATAACTTGAACAGTCACAGAGAAAATGATTAGCAATGTGAGAAACTCAAGAGAGCTCCTCTAACTTCTGATGCAGTGGTCTTACCATTGTACAGTGCTACCTTTCTATATTATTGTTATTGTTATATAAATTTGATAGACCACTGAATTCTTGAAGTAGAAGTATTCTTATTTAAACCCTCTTATCTTATAGATGAAGACCTAAGTCCGGCGAGATGAGCTGTCTTCTCATTATCATGGTGGTGTCATATCATCTCATGCACAATATCGTATTATCATATCATATCATATCATATCATATCATATCATATTATCAATACAGTGCCAGAGAAAGGACTTTCATTAACTTTTAACACAAGCTCAACCTCCAACATCCATTTTTTAGTATTTTGCTTAACTTTTTAAAATAGTCACATTTCATTAAAAACTATAATTGGATTTTCAGTTTTATCCAGTTATTCACAACTACATGAGATATTTAGCTGTTTATACCACTGAGAAGACCACTATCACCTTTCCTTATGTCAAAAGAAGATATTGGCAAGCAGGATCTTGAATACTGGCTTCGTAATCCTAAAACTTAAAAGTGATAGTAAATATCATGTAATTTCTTAAATAGTAAATTAATAAATCTAATATTTAATGAATAACTTAGCCTTCTGAGGCAGAGAAGTTTCATGCCATGTCATGGCCAGCATCAAACCAATAGAACCAAATATTGACCAGTTTTCACAGAGACACAGACATAATGATGGTTTTTCTAGTGAGGTAGAATTTGACATAGCTTTTACTTTCCTGACATAATCTCTGAGAAACCAGAGTGATCCCTTTCATTGATGTATAAAGCATATCTTTTATACTTATGCACTAGTGACAAGATCTAAGACAACTATATATATATACACACACATATATACATATATATGAATAAATCTAGCACAATTAAATTTTTCATAGCTGTTGACATAACTTCTGATAGCAGTTATTTTTTCCGCGATCTTAAAGTTCCTCAAAGACATGGGTAAAAGTTAACAATCAACATGAAAAGGGTTTGCAAAGCACCTTAGAGAAAAATTATACCTAATAAGAGACTGCCTTGACAAACATAGGTTGCTATTTGCTAGCATAACTAATGATTTAAAAAAGTGAGCACAGCAAATTTATTATTATCAATCCCAGAAGTTCCAGCAATAAAGTTATCATGACAAATAGACATAGTTAATGAAATTGAAGTATAAGCAAGAGTTTCAACAAAGGAGCCATTCATATAATACAGAGATTTCCTTCAATGAAATCAATCAACAGACATAAAAAACATATACACACAGACTCTTTTTATAATATTTCATTTATATTACATTTATAGTCCTGAATTATGCTTAGACTCTTGGTTACATCCTTTCAGAGTGCAGGGCATTAATCAATACTGAATCTAAGATCAACTAATTATTAATACTAAATATTTACTTGACATTTTGCATTATCTCTTTTGATTTCCACAAAGCCCTGTGAGGCAGGTGCTATCATCTACATTTTACAGTTGAGGAAACTGAGGGGGAAAGAGGTTAAATGACTTGTCCAAGGTCACATAGCTAGTTTGTCTCTTAGGTAAGATTTGACTGAAGTCTTCCTGATTCCAAGTCCATCACTAAATTCGCTGTACCACCTTGATGAAATTTGTGCTAGGAAAAGTACTCTAAATAGATATTCAAAAATTAAGATTTTTTTCCTGTTACATCTCATAGCTCTGAGGAGTCTATTTTTAAAAAATAAGCTGTAATTAGTTTTCTATTAATAAGCTATGCATAAATCTCAGTTATTATAAAGTTTCCCTGGCTATGAAAGACATATTGCATAAATTCTATTCATTTATCAGAGATCATGTCTCTGCAACAGGAAACAATCATTTTTCAGAAAGAATAAGGATATCTTATAAGTTTATGGGCACTTATTTCTTAACAAAGAATTCATTTTGCTTTACAAAGTTGATCTGAAACTTTTATATCAAAATATTAGTTTCTGAAGTATTTAGAATATTGTTTTAGATTGACTGGCTATCAATAAACATTCATTCCTCCCTCCCTATTTTAGCACACGCTCTACTTTAGTCTACCAATTATTTATGATCTTAGTGTCTCACCATGATATGAAGGTGACCATGGGTTCTTGTAGTAGGAAGGCCGAATTTATGATCTCAAAAAGGATCATATATATATATATATATATATATATATATATATATATATATATATATGAATGGTTCAAAATCGTTGGGTATATAGAATTCTCCAAGCAGAAGGCATCAAAAAATTTATTCAGGGCCCAGAGCAACAAATTAGCGAACCAACCTCCCCATTCCAGTATTGTGAACACAACCCTCCAGGCCCAGTAGGCCCTCCTCACAAGAGTAGCCAGGAGGCCACAGAAAAATAAGATGGCATAAATCATATTCACTGTCCTCCAGACCTCGCTCGAACTCCTGGGTCCACACAGGGGTCGGCTCTGCTTTGGATTTTTTTTCAGCTGTAGTTTCTCACTTCTCCTCACAGCCAAGCCTCTGGTGTTCTCAAGCCCCACCTCAACGACTAGAGATCCGAGTCCAGAGACCCATTGGTTCCCGAGATGGCCCCTCTTAAGTGATTAATCTATGCCCATACAGGTTTCACACCTGATAGGGCTTTGGGCCTGGGGCTTAGCATTTAACAGGTGAAAGTACTTTCACTGTAAACAAAAGCCAAACTCCTCAAGGGCACCCATTAAACTAAGCCCATTTTGCCTTACTGGCACAGTTCTCAAGGACATGGCAAGCAATTTCTGGCAGGTCTTCCCAAGCAGGACTGATTTTGAGAACAAGCCTGGCAACTGACTACATTTTTGTAACTCAGAGACAAGCCTAGTTAGGTTTGGAGAGGCTGTATCAAGTATATATGTGTGTGTGTGTGTGTGTGTGTGTGTGTGTGTGTGTGTGTGTGTATATATATATATATATGTACACACACACACACACACACATATATATACATGTGTGTGTATGTGTATGCATATATATGTATATGCATGTATATATGTGTATATATGTATATGTATATATATATGCTATATATGGATACATAGCAGAACAATTTGTTAGATTATTTACCACAGCGTGTAAGAGAGATTTTGCTCTGTATCCTTAGAGAGAGTACCTACACTAATGAAATCATAGATCATTATTATATTGATGGATTTGAAGAATGAGTCATCCTGTTCCATGTAAACCAATAATACAGAAACATAAAAAAGAATGTTTTGAGCCAAGCAATTGAATATCATTTAGAAAATGGTATGCTGTCTATGTTATCCCCCTCTCAACTTCTATGATGTTTTCCTTCTTAATTCCACTAATCTGACATTTTTCAGGATTTAATTTTATGCTTTCATGGGGGAATCATGATTTTTTAAAGACATATTACATTTGGTTGTATGTAAAACCCTGCAAAGCAAGAGTAGCTTTACCCTAATTAGGCTATCAAAAATGCAGTTCACTGAATAATTTACCAGAAAGTAGCCTAGTGCCTTAAGTTAGGGAAGCTTCAGAAGATGATGGACTAACTAGGAAGCAGCTCAGGCTCAGAGTGCAGAAAACTCCAAGAATGAATTAGAATAGAAAAAAAAAATAAATCATAAAAATGTATGTCTGTGATGATGTTATTGTGTCGAAATACTGGTTAATTATTCTTTGCATAGTAAGAGAATGAAAACTATTAGTTTTTCTCAGTGAGGCAACACCCATTCAGTGATTAATGGACATAAATATGTATAGTCTAAGTCCTCCACCCTCACATTTCATTGTTCAACCTGGTTTACTCTCTTCTTTCAGATACCCTTGCTTCCCTCCAGTATTAGTGGTAAAGTAAGCCTTCCTTTTTGTTAAGAATAATGCTTTCATGGTTTTCAGGATAAGAAATTAAAGCTATCAATAGTCACAGGAAAAAATGCTCTAAATCACTACTGATTAGAGAAATGCTAATTAAAACAACTCTGAGTTACCATCTCACAAGTGTCAGATTTGCTAACATGAGAGAAAAGAAAAAAAATAAATACTGCAGAGGATGTGGAAAAATAGAGAAACTAATGCATTGTTAATGAATTTGTGAACTAGTCCAACCATTCTACAGAAAAATTTGGAACTTCAAAGGGTTATAAAATTGTGCATACCCTTTGGCTCAGCAATACCACTATTAGGTCTACATCACAAACACATCAAAACAAAGGAAAAATGACCTATTTGTGCAAAAATGTTTATAGCAGCTTTTTTGTGGTAACAAAAAATTAGAAACTGGGAGGATACTGTATCAACAATCTTGCTAGCAGCTGTTATATGGGTGGAAAACCAACAGAAACCAGCACCGCAGAAGGACTTCTAACACAGGTTCTTTGATCTGCTTTTCTAAGGAAAGCAACTTTAAGGGGTTAACAATCTCAGTTTGATTGAACATTCATATGTTATTCACTTAGTTCAGGGGGAAAAGATCAGCCCCCTGAACTTCAAGGCAAACACTAACAGAAATTACAAACATCAATGGACAGGTCTTGTCTGATTCAAATCACAATTCATAGTTACCAGAGAAGCACCACCATCTGTCTGGGTTGTCAAAGCTGGGGCGGGGGGTTCAACAGCTTGCCCAGAGTCTTGTCACCCCTATACTTTCAATGAGTGTACCCCCAAAAGTCAAATGCCAACCTGGTATCTTATATACCTGTCTCAGAGCCCTGGGGCACTTGAGGCTCACCATTTGGGGTGTGAGAAATCACTAACACCAAGAGTGTGGAAAGCTCCAACTACCAATGCCACATCATATACCGTTCAATAACTCTAGATTGTCTTAGTGCTAAGAAACATTCCAAGGCAAAAGATCCCACAGTACCTGCCCCATTCAAACAAAGGTCAGAATCATGAAAGGCACTTAAGAGAAGAACAGCAAAAAGCACTGCCCTGATTATCACTACAGATACCCATCAACTGGGAAATGGTGGAAAAAAATTGCGGTATAAGGTGGTAATGGAATACTGTTGTGTTAAAAGAAATGCTGAGCAGGATGGTTTCATGAAAACTTGGAAAGATCTATGTGAACTGATACAAATTCAAGTGAATAGAACCAGGAGGATAAAGTAACAAATATTATAAGGATTATCAACTGTAACTTAGCTATCGTGATGAATGCAATGTTCCAAGCCAATTCTGAAGGATTTAGGATGAAAAATGCTATCTACACCCAGAAAGAAGTGATAAACTCTGTTGTTGTTTTTGTTCATCCTTCATTATCAAAGAGGATCAATGGTATTAGGAGAGTGACGTCTTGACTTCCAAGTGAACTGGATTTTGGTGAGGCAGGGCTGTGCAAATTCATCAGTCTCACTCTCTCCTCCAGAGTCATCAGAATCTAGTGGCAAGACACAGGTTAGGGTGACTGGCAATGGCCCCAGATGCAGTGGGAGACCCTGATCTTTTTAAGCTAAGGTCTTTCCCAGGAGTCAGTTTGTCTGAGGCAACACCCATTCAGTGATTAAAGGCTAGTAAGAATTGAGTCAAAAGACGGCGTAGTTTGACTTCTCAAAAGAATCAATCGAAGGGGAAGACCTTCAGAGTCTCTGGCCAGAACAGAAATAATTGCTATTCACGCACTCTGAGCCATCAAAACCCAAACAATGAGCAAGTGAGGCTTGAGCTGACACCTATTAATGGCCAATCAGTAAGAGTCATAGTGATTTGCACTTAAAGGCATAGTTAAGTGCTGTATTTGAATCACAATGGGCTTTATCAAAGCTTGTTTTAACAGAGCTATATATCAAAAAATCATAAATGAAAACTACATGAGACAAAAGAAATCATTTTTGAAAAAAACTTTTTGAAAATAAAGATAGAATAAATAGGGAAGAAGAAGAAGAAAAAAATCTATCCCTTAAGGCCAGTGATATCTTGTGAAGTATAAGTTATCAAAACCATATGTGAGCATATGACCTCCCACTTGGACAGATGGAGAAAAGAAGGTGGAGGGGAGAGAATGAGATTGAGGAACAGAAAGAAGAGGAAGAAGGAAGAAAATAGCAGCATTGTCCAACTGAAACTGGCCAGTTGGGTGCCCATGGTGCACCTACTACTACCACTCACAGATTGTTGTTCATCCTTTGCTTTTGAAGAGAACCAAGAACTCTAAATGTAGTTAGAAGCATACTTTTTAACTGTCTTTTTTTCTTGTTTTTTTTTGTCTGTGTTTTCCCTTGTGATATGGCTAATATGAAAACCTGTTTTATATAACTTTACATATACATTTTATATCAAATTGCTTGCCTTTGAGAAAATTTTAAATTCAATTGAAAAAGAATTAAAAATCATGTACTTTAAAAGTTTATTTAAAATTTTATATATTAATGCAATTATTTGCAATTTCATTAACTATACAAAATTCTTTTAGTATTAGCAGAAATTAGCAATAATTGATCTGTAACAAGAATGCTACTTGCCTCTTCTGTGGCTGTTTAAGGCCAATAACACCAGCACATAGGAGGGCTTCTAGCACAAGTTCTTTAATCTGCTCTTCTAAGGAAAGAAACTTTAAGGGGTTTACAATCTCGCTTTAATCAAACATACATATATCATATACTTAGTTCAGGAGGAAAAGCCAGCACCTTGAACTTCAGAGAAAATACAAACAGAAATTACAAGCATATATTATATAAACAGAATAAATAACACATAGAGATAAACAGACAGGCCTCTTATCTGTTTGACCAAATCACAGTAATTATCAGGGTGAGAGGCACCAACATCTGTGTTTTCAAAGCTGGGGGAGTGGGGTTCAGTAACTCCCCAGAGTCTCATCCAGTCAGCTCACACAATACTCTTCCAGTGTGTATTTGCCTACCAGCTTATACCAAAATAAAGGTAAGGGAAGTTGATCAGGGAACAGTAATTAATTTGATTCATACCCACAACCACTTAGTTGAGGTTACAGATCACAGTCATTTGTTGGATGGGCATTCTCAAGGAGTTACATATGTACTCTGACCCTTTATTGAGAAGAGACAGTGTAGTTTGATTAAAAGAAAACTATTGCTAAAGAAAAGTATTTGTATTCAGAGGATCTAGATTAAAATCCTAGAAATGCTACCTAATACATCTGTGACAAGAAGTAGGTGATTTACCTCTCTGAGTCATAGTTCCTCATCAGTATATAATGTGTATTCTAGTATACTACTGAAACTTTCATTCTCAATGGCAAGTAGAGACAACAGAACAAAGCCATGACATCTCCTCTCAGAATTCTAAGGGTTATCCCAAAAATATTTTCCCCTTCTAATATTATAGAGTCCCAATGGAATCTCCTCCATCAATTATCAATGCATGCCAAGAAACATGCCCGGTAGCTTTCCAATGGGTGGAGGAGCTCCATCTGGAGGTGCTTCTTCTGGAACCACCATTGAAAAGGACAACTAAACACACCAGAAGAAAAAACATTCCATACAGCTTTCCAAAAAGTGAAGGACTCACATTTTTAGCCATGGCAGTAATGGTTTAAAGGTAGCATTTAAGCAACTGTCTAAATCTGGGCATTCTGAATACTTAAATGTGTGTAGAGGGAGAGAAGTGGACAACATTACACTTTATCAATACTGTAAACAAGTGGAAATGAAATTCTTGTCCTGGAGAATAAAATTTATTTAAAATTAGTGACAAAAAGAAAGATTTCTTCAAAAATCTCCAAAATTCCTCTAAAAGTTTCCTATCATTACATCCAAAGTGTGTGGAAAAGTGGGCTCAAACATAGAGAACTCATGTGGCAACAGGACACCTAATACATTCTGGTTACTGGAAATTCTTTCCTCCTCTTCTTGGGGGGTAATCATAAAATTCCTCTTTCATATGATGCAACATTTCCACTTGTCCCTTTGTAGACACTTGGACAAACTTTTCCTCATCGTGTCCAGTTGGTTTTCAGATCATAATCAGATGCTGACTTTAGCTACTGCTGTCCCAGAGAAGCTGCTAAGATGAAAAAAGGCAAATTCTCTCCCCAAGGTGGGTGAAGAAAAAGGGAAAGTAGCCCTAAGAAATGTTGACCCAGAGTCAGAGAGAGAAAGCTCTTCTCAGGAGAATTGTTCTTTCCCCTTAGTGTATATAAACCATTTATTAAATGATGTATCCCCATGACCTTCTATTATTTATGCTCTTTTTATTTTGAACTATAAGAGCAAATTCCTAAACTAGGACCAGAAAGAAACTACCTGCTTATGGTAAGCCTGAGAAGCTGACTTCTGCTAATCTTTTTCAATCTCATATCTTCTATGTTGAGATGTTTCTGCTGTGCTTTTCAAAAAAAAAGATATTTGATATCTAGCTATCAAAAAGAATAATGAATCTGAAAAAAAATGTACATTGAAAATCTAAATATTTGGAGCTGTATGTCTATATGTCTCCTTCCTTTTACTTCAAAATTTCTTCTTTTTTTGCACTTAATAGTATTTTTTTCTTCCAATTACATGTCAAGGTAAACTATAACAGACTTTATCTGGGGATTTTAAATTTATTGTTCTTCTAGATTTTTCAGTTGCATACCAGATTTATTGATCTCTTCTTTCTGTAGTCTTATTCATATAAGCATTTAGAAACACAAAATTTCCCCTAAGAACTGCTTTGGCATCATCCCATGAATATTGGTAAGCTGTGTATTTATTTCTGTTCTTTTTGATGAAATTATTGACCTTTTCTGATTTGTTGTTAGACCCACTCATTCTTTACAACTAGATTATTTAGTTTCTAATTAAATTTTAGTTTTGCTTTCCATGGCTCTTTATTCCACATATTTTCCTTTGCATCATAATCTGAAAAGGATGCATTTGCTATTTCTTCCTTTCTTCATTTGATTTTGCCTAAATTTCTAAAATAAGAAACCTAACCTCTCTCACTTCATTTTCTCATTGTCTGTTCTTCAAGGGTTCCAGACTAGAAAGACTTTAATGATAAAATAACAATGTAGTAAGTAATTCTAGAGTGGAGAATAGTGAATTACTGATCTGATTAATTCAAGATTTTGGAATACAAAGCGAAAGTGACTCAGAAACAAGCAGGATAGAAAATAAGGAGTCAAGAAGCCATTCTTTCTTTGTAGCTAGTGTCTTCTCTGTCTCTGAAATGAACTTTCTTTTCTACCTCATTCACTTCGTTATTTTTATTATATTACCTTTTTTCAAATTACTACAAAAATCTGTATCTCTATCCTGGAAGTCCAGTATACTATTCTCAGTTCCCTGCTGGATATCCCACCCTCACTGAAAACTTAATATGTCAGAAGCTGTACCCATAATCTTCCTTTCAAAACATGTCCTAATATTGCTGCTGAAACTACATTTTCCCCAAGTCGTCTCAAAACACCAGACTATTATTGATTCTTTCTTCTCTCTGATATCACAATCCAAATCAATTCCCAAATTATGTTTATTCTATTTCTTTGCTATCTTTCACTCGTATCTCATCCTTTCACTCATTTCACTCACCATCCAGCTTAAGGGTCTTACTACATAGAACTAGAATGAGAATTTGGCTCCTGCCCCTTGTCTTTTTGATTATTTTTTTTTATCCTCCTGGCAAAGTGAACTTCTTATAGCAATGCCTAGGACACATCACATTCTATAACACCTTTTTCAATGTCTCCCTATTATTTAAAGAATAAAATGCTAGATAATGAAATCTATTTATGCTAAATATTCAGAACCTTTTCCAATCTGGTTCCATTTAAAAAAAATCCTCTTATTTCACATTATTTCCCAGTGGCGATAACACTCAAATAGTCTACACTCCTATCCTCCACTCTCTATATTCCACTTATTTATCCTATATTCATTATTAATTTCTTCAATTAAGAGTTTTATTTCTCAGTTGGGTGTGGTGGTATATGGCTGTAATCCTGGGGGGAGCTGAAATTAGTATATAGTATGAATTTAGGAATTCTGAGGCATGATGGGGCTTAAATCAATGAGGTTTTGCCCTGTCTGGCAACAATATGGTGTAAGCTCCAGGGATCAGATAGCCACTAGCATACCAAGGGAGGAGTGAACTAGCTTAAGTTAGAAAATAGTGTAGGTTAAAACTTCTGTTGCCAACCAATACTGCACTGGGCCCATTAGTGGCTACTCTTGTTCCACATTTTGTCAAAGAGGGAGGCATAATATATGTTAACTATGATAATATGTCTTTTTAATTCTTCTAGAGTTTCTTGTTATTATACCATGAACTCTGGGGAGTCTTCAGGATTCTCTTTTCCAGCTAATATTAATTCACTTTCTTTCAGGGGGTGGAGCCAAGATGATGACATGAAAATGGGGACTTGCTTTTGCTTTCCCCCAAATCCTTCCAAACACCTGTAAAAATAACTCTAAAAAACTCTAGAGCTATAGAACCCACAAAACGACAGAGTGAAACAAGTCTCCAGTCCAAGACAACCTGGATGGTTGCTGGGAAGAGTCTATCATACTGTACATGGAGCAGAGCACAGCCCAGTGTAGGCCACACCAGGACATGCCAGGTCAGAGAAGAATGGGTAAAGCAGGCCTCAGGGCAGTGAATAACTGGCAACTGTGGAGGTTTAAAGACATCTCAACCCACAAACACCCAAGACGAATTAGCAGGTCAGTGGGAAAACTGTTGGACTTGGGTGAGGGAAGTGAATTGTCTGGCCCCAGCTCTGGGGGCAGCAGAGGTGGCTGTGATGGCCATGGCAGTAGCAGCAGCAGCCATGGAGACTGCTTGCAGAACTACAGGTCCACAGATGGTGGGGAGAATCAGGCAGCTGATCAGAGTGGGAGTGCAGGGATCACTTTGCTGGTGCTGAGGCAGGATTCTCTTGCTTTACCCTTCTCACATCTGGGTTGCAGTCCTGGTTGGTGGTCCTTGGGGGAGGAGTAGTGCTGGGATGGCAGAGCCTGTGGTGACTGTGGAGAGGAAGTCCTCTTGGTAGTTGCACGGCAGAAAAGGAATGCTTGCATTCAAGGACCAGAGCACAGGCCAGGAGAGGAGTATCATACTACTGGGAATAAAAGCAGCTCTACAAACAGCAGCACAAAACCCCTGAAGCTTGGGACAGAGCACTCACCACTCTGGACGCAGTCATACTTTGACAAGGAACTCAGAAGTCAAGTAACTGGCTGGGAAAATGAGCTGGAAGTCTATATATAATAAAATCTTATTTTGGGGACAAAGAAGATCAAAACATACAGTCAGAAGAAGTCAACAAAGCCAAAGAGCCTACATCAAAAGCCTCCAAGAAAAATATGAATTGGTCTCAGGCCATGGAAGAGATCAAAAAAGATTTGGAAAATCAAGTAAGAGAAGTAGAGGAAAAATTGAGAAGAGAAATGAGAATGATGCAAGAAAATCAGGAAAAATGAGTCAAAAACTTGCTAAAGGAGAACCAACAAATACTGAAGAAAACAACACCTTAAAAAATAGAATAATTCAAATGGCAAAAGAGGTCCACAAAACCAATGAGGAGAAGAATGCCTTAAAAAGCAGAATTAGCCAAATGGAAAAGGAGGTCCAAAAGATCACAGAAGCAAATACTGCCTTGAAAATGAGAACAGAGGAAGTAGAAGCTAGTGTCTTTATTAAAAATCAAGAAATTATAAAACAGAACCAAAAGAATGAAAAAAATGGAAGACGACGTCAAATATCTTATCAGAAAAGCCACTGACCTGGAGAACAGATCCAAGGGAGATAATTTAAACATTATTGGACTACCTGAAAGCCACGATCAAAAAAAAAAGAGCTTAGACTTCATCTTTCAAGAAATTGTCAAGGAAAACAGCCCTGATATATTAGAACCAGAGGGTGAAATAGAAACTGAAGGAATCCACTGAAAGCCTCTTGAAAGACAGCCCAAAAAGAAAACTCCTAGGAATATTGTAGCTAAATTCCACAATTCCCTGATCAAGGAGAAGATATTGCAAGCATCCAGAAAGAAACAATTCAAGTATTGTGGAAACACAATCAGGATAACACAAGACATAGCAGCTTCCACATTAAGGGATCAAAAGGTTTGGAATATGATATTCTGAAAGTCAAAGGAGCTAGGATTAAAACCAAGAATGACCTACCCAGCAAAACTGAGTACAAGCCTTCAGGGTGAAAAATGGACATTCAATGAAAGAGAGAGCTTTCAAGCATTGTTCATGAAAAGACTAGAGTTGAATAGAAAATATGACTTTCAAATACAAGAATCAAGAGAAGCATGAAGAGGTAAAAAGGAAATAGAAATCATAAGAGACTTACTAAGGTTGAACTGTTTACATTCCTACATGGAAAGATTATATTTGTAACTCATGAGACTTTTTTCAGTATTAGGATAGTTGGAGGGAATATGTATATAGATGGAGGGCATAGGGTGACTTGAATATGAAGAGATGATAGCTAAAAAATAAAATTGAGGAGTGAGAGAGGAGTATACTGGGAGAAGGAGAAAGGAATAAAAAGAATGAGATAAATTGTCTCATATGAAAGTGGCAAGAAAAAGCTGTTATAATGGAAGGAAAGAAGGGTAGATGAAAGGGAATGAGTGAACCTTACTCTCATCGGATTTGGCTTAAGGAGAGAATAACATACATATTCAACTGAGTATCTTACCCCAAGGAAAATGGCAGGGATGGGATAAGAGTGGAGGAGATGATAGAAGGGAGGGTAGATTGGGGGAGGAGGTAGTCAAAAGCAAACACTTTTTTTTAAATTTATTTTTAATATGTTTAGTTTTCAGCATTGATTTTCACATGCGTTTGAATTACAGATTTTCTCCCCATTTCCACCCCCACCACTCCAAGATGGCGTACACTCTGGTTGCCGTGTTCCCCAGTCTGCCCTCCCCTCCAT
>CM053622.1:462936172-462987586 GCA_028646595.1 Phalanger gymnotis
AACTCTGATCCCGTCCCACTGCTTTCCCCACTGACCTTTTGCTGTTTGTGGGTTGTGAGGTCTGGTACATGTCACAGCTCAGTAATTCTGCGAGCTCGGGCACCCTCGGCTCCACTCCAGGTCTCCTCGGTCCGCGGTCTGCTGTGCTGCATGCTGGGCTCTGCTTGGCTCAGCTCCGCTCCCCTCGGCTGGGTACTGGGAGTTCTGTTCGGGACAGACCTTACCCCGAGACCATCCAGGCAGACCTAGGCTGGAGTCCTGCTTCCCTCTGCCCCTTTGTGGATTCTGTAGTTCTAGCATTGGTTCAGAGCCATTTTTTCATAGGTTTTTGGAGGGACTTGGAGGGGAGCTCACGCCAGTTACTGCTTTCCAGTCGCCATCTTGGCTCCGCCCCCAAAAATATATAATATTTTAAAAGGAAAAAATAAAGAAAATTAAGTAATTATTTTAAATATTACTCCATACCACTAGTTCAATCATATTTTCCAGCTAAAACTCTTTTTTTTTAAACTCTTTTAATGGAGACTCTAGAGAAATAAGGTAGATACTAAAGAAAGCATTTTAATACAGTTTAGTAGAGATTAAAAATTTATTAAATGTCTACTTTACACACAGCCCTTCACAATATTCTGGAGTAGATATAAAGCTTATTTAAAACCCTATCCATGACCTCATGGAACTTGTAGTTCTACAAAAAAGATACAAATAATTAAAACAGCTCTAGATCTGGAGTCAGAAAGACCTGAATTAAAATTCAACCTTAGACACTTACTAGTTGTCTGACAATGGGCAAGTCATTTAACTGCTTTCTGACTCAGTTTCTTCATCTGTAAAATGAATGAAAACAAAACCCCTACCATTCAGAGTTGTTGTAATGGTAAGATATTTGTAAAGTGCTTTGAAAACCTTAAAGTGATACACAGATGCTATTTTTCTTTTACCATTTATGCATTAGAAGGTACAGAACATATCGTATGAGAAAGGTAAGATGAGAATTTTTATTCATTTCATAGAAAAAGAAACTGAGACTCACAGTTGAAGTGACTTGTCAAAGATCCTATTATTACTTAGTGGGAGAGCTTTCACTTGAACCCAAGGTTTCCTTCCTACCATAATATGCTTCTGCTGAAATGAAATTACAAGTGACAATAGAGAGCTGTTAAATTTATATTGATTTTAAATGGGAATAGTCGCATTAATAAAATGGTTGAAAGAGAGTACAATCATGAAGCAGAATTGGTCATCCAAACACTTAATGCTTAGAGACATAATATATTAGCAGGTCAAAAAATATGCAGTCCAGTTCAAGGTATTTAAAGGGCACATGCCCACAATTTATTTTCTGTGGAGTGACCTATAGCAACCTTGCTTCACAATTTTCTAAATAGCTAATATAATGTCATGCTCTCAACATGAACATCATAAACAGTAATTGATGGTGATTACAGAGATTGTCTAAATTATCTTACTGAGTAATTTATTTATTTACAATAACTAGTCCACAGAATTTATTCAAAGCTTTTAGGCAATTTCTCTAATATCCTCACAGAAACAGCATTTCTACCTTAACCACATTTTCATACACTTGATGATTTCCAAGTACATTTCTATTGATTATTTTCTTTGAACCACCCAAAATACTTTAATGGAGTTATCTCTTTCAAATTACAGTTAATGGCACATAGAAAACATTGAAGGAATGCTCTCTCTCTCTCTCTCTCTCTGTCTCTCTCTCTATAGTTATTAGTGAACTAGAATTTTTAAATATGAAAACACTGTGAAATGGCAGCCTTAAATGAAAATTTGATTTTATACATAAATATATCAATGTATTGAGTATTCTAACTGATGCGGGTTCAGATTACAAAGAATTGTTTTTGTTCTCATCTTGCTAAATTCTTAGAGGATGTAGAAAATACTACAGAGATCCCTTCCTATTATTTTAACATTGAAGGGAGAATTAATGATTATTTGAACAACAAGATGGAGACATAGACATATACTCCTATCTTCATGACCTCTCAAACATTTCCAAAGTAAGAATTTTGCACAAGAGATCAAGCAATTTCACTTATATCCATAGACTAAGATGCTAAAGAACTCTAACCAGATAAAATTCAATGAACTAAGAGCAAAGAAGCTATTCCCTAATTCCTAGTGCACTCTAACTTATCATTCACTCCTCCATAGCCCACCACATTCTGGAACGGCTAGCTATATGAGCTGACCTATAGGTTAGAACAGAATTCATCTCTGCTGCTCCCCCACACCTGCAGCAGGAAATAAAACACAAGTTCAAAGATTGCTCTGTCTCAGACTCTAAAAATGTAACACAGCTGCACTCTGCTGGAACAGAATTCAGACAGAGAATCTTGGAACAGAGGGAAGTGGTTAAGTATATCTACATGCATAGGATGCTCCCTTGGCCTTTAAGGAAGAAGACTGTCACCTAGCATAAACTAGGTTCATTCCACCAGAAATCAGCTAGGGAAAAGACCAAGGCTTATCAAATTGTAATTCTCCAGTGTGGGAGGAGGCTGATTCAGCTTTGAGGTTCAGTCATCTGTCAATCTACCATGAAGAAAGTATGTGATGGTAGAATATAAGGGGAAAAACTCAGAATTACCAAAGATCTCAGTAGATCTTTGAATGCTAGAAAAGACAAAATGAGAATCTTGAAAATATATTTTATGGCCTGCATGTTTGGCAGAAGAGAAAAACTTGAATCTATGGTTGCAAGTGTCACCAAAGAAACAAAAGAAAATATAACTAATTGGAAATGCAAATACATAAAAATAAAAGATAATATGGAAGAAGAGAAGCAAAAAATGCAATGACATTGAAAGAAAGCATAGCAAAGAAACTGTTCTTTATTTCCCTAATTTCTTTTGCTCTATACAAGCTAAATATTTCAATTTTGAAGATAGGATGAATAGACAATTTAAGGAATAAAGATCTCCAGAAAGAATATCAGATGTCAAAAATCCTGAACATGATGCAGAAAGATCTTCCATGAAGTTTTGAACATAGAAAAAATATCTATCAATGAAAGATTTCACAGATAGTGTCTAGTGTTAAATCCAACAATTCCAATGGCAAACAACAAATCCTACAAGTGACCAGAAGGAAGGCCTTTACACATAATGGAAGAAAATTTCAATAACTCAAAACCATTTTATATCCACCAAAAACTACAATAGAGAAAAGAATAGTACATTCTAAAGAGCAAAGGACCTCAAGATACAACCCAACATGACATACACTGCAAACTTGGTCCTAACCTTAATTTTCTTAAAAAAAAAAGACAATTAAAAAACATAGATATTTGATGCATCCCTACCAAGAAAACTCAGACAGAACAGATTATTTGCTTTACAAACACAAAGGCAAGAACAACACAAGGAAGGTATACAGATAGAGCAAACTAGAAGGCATAGGAAATAAAATACATTATCCCACCAGAAAAAGGAGTTTTTTTTAAAGAAGCTTATAAAAAGAAAGACAACTGTAAGACCAAGAAGAAAAACAAACTTACAAAAAAAAAAGCAAAAGCAGCAAGAAAGACAAAATAGCAACAGTGAAATCAACAAGTGATGTATTTCTTTTTTTGAAATGTAAATAAATTTTAATAAGAATATATCTAAGTAATTTACATACAAGGCCATTTTTCTATTTTAATATTTTATTTCATTATCCCCAGTTACTTTAAATTTTTTTTTACATTTGTTTTTAAAATTTTGAGTTCCACATTTTCTCTCTTCTTCCCTCCCCACCCTGCCTCAGTGAGAAGGCAAGCAGTCTGATAGAGGTTATACATGTGTAGAATAATAGTCATGTTTATGACAGAAAACATTGACCAAAAACAGAAAGAAAAATAAAGAAAGTTTAAAAATGTATGTTTTCATCTTTATGCAGACACCATCAGTTTTTTTTCTCTGAGGATGGATAGCACTTTTCATCATAAGTCCAACAGAGTTGTCTTGGATTGTTGTGTTACTGTGAATAGCGAAGTGATTTAACTTTGCTTCAGAGCATGCAAATCATTCCAGGTTTTTCTGAGAGTATCCTTCTCATCATTTTTTATACTACAATAGTATCCCATCATAATCACATACCACAACTTGTTTAGCCATTCCTCAATTGAAGGACATTCCCTTAATTTCTAATTCATCGCCCCCTTGAAATGAACTCTTTTAAATATTTTTTGTATATATACATCCTTTTATTTTTTGTTTTTGCCTCTTTAGGGTTGTAGACCTATTGATGGTATTGCTAGGTCAAAGAGTTGTAGTAGGAAGGACGAATTTATGATCTCAAATATAATCATATATATATTCTAATGGTTTGAAACCTCAAGGTATGAGGGATTCTCTAAGTAGAAAGCAACAAAACATTTCTTTAAGCCCCACAGCAACAGATTCGCAAACCAGCCTCCCCATTCCAACATTTTGACCAAAAAACCCCAGGCCCAAAAGGCCCTCCTCACAAGAGTAACCAGGAGGCCACAGAGAAGCATGATAACATTAAACCACATATTCACTGGCCTCAAGTCCTTGCTCGAACTCCTGGATCCACACAGGTCGGCTCTGCTTCTGCAGCTCCTCCTTCGGCTTTTTTTCAGCTTCAGCTGTAGTTGTCTCTTAGTTCACCTCTCCTCGCAGCTGAGCCTCTGGCATCCTCAAGCCCTGCCTCAATGACCAGAGACCACCGGTTCCCAAGTTGGCCCCTCTTAAGTCATTAATCTACACCCACACAGGTTTCACACCTGATAGGGCTTTGGGCCTGGGGCTTAGCACTTAACAGCTGAAAATACTTTCACTCAAAGTAAACAAAAGCCAAACTCCTCAAGTTTGAGCTCATTTTGCCTTACCAACACAAGGGTATGCCTAGGTTTATAGCCCTTTGGACATAATTTCAAAATGCTCTAGAGAATGTTTGAATCAGTTCACAACCTCACTAAGAGTGCATTAAAATTCTCAGTTTTCTCACATCCCCTCCAATATTTGCCATTTGCCTTTTCTGTCCTATTAGCCAAGTTAATAGGTATGAGGTAGTATCAGAGAATTGTTTTAATTTGCTTTCTCCAATATACAGTTAGAGTATTTTTTTCAACATGGCTATAGTTAGCTTTGATTACTTCAGCTGAAAACTGTTCATATCTTTAATTATTTATCCATTGAGGAATGGCTCTTATTTTTATAAATTTGACTCAGTTCTCTGTTTGAGAAATGAGGCCCTCATCGGAGAAACTTGCTTCATTTTTTTTCAGTTACTATATTTTCATTTTTCCATCTCTGCTTTCACCCTGTCCTTCCTCAAAAATGTTTTGCTTCTGACTACCCCCTCCCCCAATCTGCCCTCCCTACTATCACTTACCCCCTTCTATCATCCCCTTCCCCTCCTACTTTCCTGTAGGGTAATATAGATTTCTATACACAATTGAGTGTGTATGTTAGTCCTTCTTTGAGGCAATTCTGATGAGAGTAAGATTGATTCATTCCCCTTCACCTCCCTCTTCTTCCCCTCCAGCAAAAAAGCCTTTTCTTTCTGCTTTTATGAAGCAATTCTCTCCATCTACCTCTCCCTTTGTCTTTCTCTTAGTACATTCCTCTCTCACCCCTTATAACAATAATGTGATACCCACAGCAGTTGCTATGAATATGTATGTTTATTTCCAGGGTAGATTCCCAAAATCTAATAAACTCTCTTCCTTGAAGGCAAAACCAAAATATTTTTTCAGATACCAAAAAGCAAAATCCACCATGGGAACAAAAATATTTGTACTCATCAGTAATCTAGGGAGCACCACCATCTTAAGCATTTTTTTCTGTTAGGCCTTCCTGAAAACAAGTCCCCCAGGAAAATTTCTCTCTCTGCCCATTCATGCTAGCTTCTCTCCAAGCTCTTCCTCACTCTCACTTCCTACATTTTTCCCCCTTTTTTTTGCAAATTCCTCCCACACTGGGCCACATGTGATTCAAACTCTATGTGACTCACCTATGAGCTGGGCCAGAGAACAAAGCAGGTGACATAGGCCTATTATTAAACAGGAAAGATCTTATTCCGTTAACATCACTTTGAGGGCTTAATGTGTTACTGAAATTTAACTTCAAAGAAAAAAAAAGAAGAAGTGGGGCAGAGCCAAGATGGCTGAGTCAAAGCAGGGACTCACTTGAGCTCTCTCCCAAATCCCTCCAAACACCTGTAAAAGATGACTCTAAACAACTTTTAGAGATGCAGAACCCATGAAATGAGAGAGTGAAATAAGTCTCCAGCCCAAGGTGGCCTAGATGATTACTGGGAAGGGTCTATCACATTGAGCTGGGAGCAGAGTATAGTCTAGCATGGGCCATGATAGAACAAACCAGGCAGGAGCAGGCCTCAGGGCACTGGATCACTGAGTTGTGGTGTTTTCTAGACCTCTCAACCCATAAATGCCAAAGTCAACTTAGCAGGTTAATGGGAAAAGTGATTTGGACCTGGGTGAGAGAAGGATACAGTCTAGCCACCACCCAGTGGAAGCTGGAGGTGGCTGCAGCAGCAGCAGCTGCAATAGCAGCTGCTTCCAGAGCAGCAGGCCCACAGACAGTGGGGTGATCAAGCAGCTGATCAGAGCAGGAATACAGGGATCTCTTTGCTGATGCTAAGGCAGGATTCTCTTGTTTTACACTGCTTAGATCTGGGTGGTGGCTCTGCAGTGAGGAGGAGCACTGATGTGGCAGAGCTTGTGGTGGCTATGGAGAGGGACTCCTCCTCCTTCCAAGGCAGAAAAGGGCACTTGAAGTTAGTCACAGATCAAATCACAGGACAGTAGAGGAGTAAACACCTCTCCTGGAATCATACCACTTCAGAAGAACTGAAAATTTGCAGGAGCCAACAAGTAGCTCAGAAAACACCTGTGCATAGCCCCAGAAGTTTGGGACAGAGCAGTTTCCACTCTAGAAGCAGAGTCATACCTTGAGAAACAGCTCAAAAATCCAGTGATTGGCTGGGAAAATGAGCAGACAGCATAAAAAAAAGTTACACTATAGACTCTTACTTTGGTGACAAGAAAGATCAAAACATACAGACAGAAGAAAACAACAACAAAGTCAAAGATCCTTTATCAAAATGGTCCAGGAAAAATATTAATTTGTCTCAGGTCACAGAAGAGCTCAAAAAGGACTTAGAAAATCAAGAAAGAGAAATAGAGGAAATATGGGGAAAAGAAATGAGAGGGATGCAAGAAAATCATGCAAAATGATTCAACAGTTGCTAAAGGAGACCCCCCTAAATACTGAAGAAAATAACACCTTAAAGATAGACTAACCCAAACCTCAAAAGAGGTCCTAAAAGGCAATGAAGAGAAGAATACCTTAAAAAAACACAATGAGCCAAATGGAAAAGGAGGTCCAAAAGTTCACTGAAGAAAATAATTCTTTAAAAATTAGAATTGAGGAAATGGAAGCTAATGACTTCATGAGAAATCAAGAAACAATAAAATGAAACCAAAAGAATGAAAAAAGGAAGACAATTTAACATATCCCACTAGAAAAACAAATAACCTGGAAAACAGATCCAGGAGAGATAATTTAAAAATTATTGGACTACCAGACAGCCACGAGGAAAAAAAAAGAGCATAGACATCATCTTTCAAGAAGTTATCAAGGAGAACTTCCTTGATATTTTGGAACCAGAGGGTAAAATAGAAATTGAAAGAATCCACCAATTCCCTCATGAAAAAATCCCAAAGAAACAAGTCTCCAACTCAAGACAGCCTGGATTGTCAGTGGGAAGGGTCTAACACAACAGGCTGAGAGCGGAGCACAACTCAGCGTGGGCTATGACAGGAGAGACCAGGCCAGGAGTAGACCAGGTGCAGCAGGCCTCATGGCTCTGAATCACTATGCTAGAAATCAACCCAGAAATCCCAAAGACAATGGAGCAAGTCAGCAGGAAAACTTCTGGATTTGAGTAAAAGAAGTGCATCATCTGAGCCCAGCCTCGGGGGCAGCAGGCTGTAGCAGCAGGAAGCTACAGTGGAAGCTACTTCTGGAGCCACTGGCCCACAGAGTGGAAGGAATCACATAGCAGATCAGAGCAGGAGGCCAGGGAGTGCTTTGCTGGCGCCGAGGCAGGGTTCTCTTGCTTTGCCCTGCTTGGATCTGGGTCATGGTCCTGGTTGGTGGTTCTTGGGGGAGGAGGAGTGCTGGTGTCTCAGAGCTTGTGGTGGCTGTGGAGAGGGAATCCTCCTGGTAGTTATGGGGCAGAAAAGAGAGATTCCACTCACAAGCAAGTGCACAGGCCAGTAGAGGAGCCTCATACCACCTCAGAATAGAAGTAGCTCTGAAAACGCAGTGCAAAACCCCTGAAACTTGGGACAAAGCACTCTACACCCTAGAAGTAGTCATACCCTGACAAAAAGCTCAAAAGTCAAGTAATTGGCTGGGAAAATGAGCAAGCAGTGAGAAAGGATTCAGACCTAGACTATAGAATCTTTTTTGGTGACAAAGAAGATGAAAAGATACAGCCAGAAGATAATAAAGTCAAAGAGCCTACATCAAAAGCCTCCAAGAAAAAATATGAATTGGTCTCAGGCCATGGAAGAAGTCAAAAAGGATTTGGAAAAGCAAGTAGGAGAAGTAAAGGAAAAATTTGGGAAGAGACATGAGAGTAATGCAAAAAAAACAAGAAAAACAAGTCAATCGCTTGCTAAAGGAGACTCAAAAAATACTGAAGAAAATAACACTTTAAAAAAATAGACTAGCCCAAATGGCAAAAGAGCTCCTAAAAGCAAATGAGGAAAAATGCCTTAAAAGGCAGAATTAGACAAATGGAAAAGGAGGTCCAAAAGACCACTGAAGAAAATATCACCTTAAAAATTAAATTGGAGCAAGTGGAAACTAGTGACTTTATGAGAATTCAAGATATTATAAAACAGAACCAAAGGAATGAAAAAATGGAAGATAATGTGAAATATCTCATTGGAAAAATCACTGACCTGGATAATAGATCCAGCAGAGATAATTCAAAAATTATTGGACTACCTGAAAACCATGATCAAAAAAAGAGCCTAGACATTATTTATAAAGAAATTATTGAGGAAAACTGCCCTGACAGTCTAGAAGCAGAGGTAAAAATAGAAATTGAAAGAATCCACCCATCATTTCTTCAAAGACATCCCAAAAAGAAAGCTCTTAGGAATATTGTAGCCAAATTCCAGAGTTCCTAGGTCAAGGAGAAAATATTGCAAGCAGTCAGGAAAAAAAAAACAATTTGAGTATTGTGGAAACACAATCAGGATAACACAAGATCCAGCAGCTTCTTCATTAAGGGATCCAAGGGTTTGGAATATGATATTCCAGAGGTCAAAGGAGCTAAGATTAAAACCAAGAATCATCTACCCAACAAAACTGAGTATAATGCTCCAGGAAAGAATAAGTACTTTCAATAAAATAGAGGACTTTCAAGTATTCTTGATGAAAAGGGGCCACAGCTGAATAGAAAATTTGATTTTTATTGTGTGTGTGTGTGTGTCTGTGTCTGTGTCTGTGTCTGTGTGTGTTTTATTTTATTTAATTTATTTAATATATTTGGTTTTCAGCACTGATTTTCAAAAGAGTTTGAATTACAAATTTTCTCCCCATTTCTATCCTCCCACCCACTCCAACATGGTGTACACTCTGGTTGCCTCATTTCCCAGTTACCCCTCCCTTCAGTCACCCCACTCCACTCCCATCCCCATAGCTCTTACTTTCTTATAGGGCAAGGTAAATTTCTATGCCCCATTGCCTGTGTATCTTATTTCCCAGTTGCACGCCAAAACTTTTATTTGAGCATCTGTTTTTAAACCTTTGAGTTCCAAATTTTCTCTCCTCTTCTCTCCCCACCCACCCTCCCTAGGAAGGAAAGAAATTCAACATAGGCCACATGCATATCATTATATAAAACACTTCCACAATGCTCATGTTGTGAAAGACTAACTATATTTTGCTCCTTCCTAACCTATCCCCTTTACTGAATTTTCTCCCTTGACCCTGTCCCTTTTCAAAAATGTGTGTTTTTCATTAACTCCCCCCACAATGGCCCTCCCTTCTATAATCCCCCTTTTTTATCTTCTTATGCCTTCTTTCCTGAGAGATACCCAAATGAGTGTGTATTTTATCCCCTCCTCGAGACAAATCCAATGAGAGCAAGATTCACTCATTCCCCCTTACCTGCCCTGTCTTCCCTTCTTACAGAACTGCTTTATCTTGCCACTTTTATGTAAGATAATTTACCACATTGTATCTCCCTCTTTCTCTCTCTCTCAGCATATTCCTGTCTCATCCCTTAATTTGATTTTATTTTTTTTTAGATATCATCCCTTCATATTCAACTTGCACTTTGCCCTCTGTCTATATATATATGTATATATTCACACACATACACACACATATATATACATATATGTATATGTATACACATACATACATATACATATATGTGTGTGTGTGTTTGTGTGCATGTATTCCCTTCAGTTACCGTAATACTGAGGACTCATGAATCATACACATCATATTTCCATGTAGGAATGTAAAAAAAAAAAACAATTCAACTTTACTAAGTCCCTTGTGGTATCTCTTTCTTGTTTACCTTTTCATGCTGCTCTTGATTCTTCTGTTTGAAAGTCAGATTTTCTATTCAGCTCTGGTCTTTTCAATGAGAAAGCTTGAAAGTCCTCTATTTTATTGAAAATCCGTATTTTGCCTTGGAGCATGATACTCACTTTTGCTGGGTAGGTGATTCTTGGTTTTACTCCTAGCTCCATTGACCTCCACAATACCATATTCCAAGCCCTTCGATCCCTTAATGTAGAAGCTGCTAGATCTTGTGTTATTCTAATTGTGTTTCCACAATACTCAAATTGTTTCTTTCTCACTGCTTGCAGTATTTTCTCCTTGATCTGGGAGCTCTGGAATTTGGTGACAATGCTCCTAGGAGTTTTCTTTTTGGCATCTTTTTGAGGAGGTTATCAGTGGATTCTTTCAATTTCTATTTTACCTATTGGCTCTAGAATATCAGGGCAGTTCTCCTTGATAATTTCTTGAAAGATGATATCTAGGCTCTTTTTCCAATCATGGTTTTCAGGTAGTCCAATAATTTTTAAATTATCTCTCCTGGATCTTTTTTGCAGGTCAGTGGTTTTTCCAATGAGATATTTCACACTGTCTTCCATTTTTTTCATTCCTTTAGTTTTGTTTTATAATCTCTTGATTTCTCATAAAGTCACTAGCTTCCATTTGCTCCAATTTAATTTTTAAGGTAGTATTTCTTAAGTGGTCTTTTGGACCTCCTTTTCCATTTGGCTAATTCTGCCCTTCAAGGCATTCTTCTCATTGGCTTTTTGGAGCTCCTTTGCCATTTGTGTTAGTCTCTTTTATAAGGTGTTGTTTTCTTAAGTATTCTTTTGGGGTCTCCTTTAACAAGTCATTGACTTGTTTTTCATGGTGTTCTAGCATCATTCCCATTTCTCTTCCCAATTTTTCCTCTACTTCTCTAACTTGCTTTTCCAAATCGTTTTTGAGCTCTTCCATAGCCTGAGAGCAGTTCATGTTTTTCTTGGAGGCTTTTGATCAAAAGTCAACTTTGTTGACTTCTTCTGGCTGTATGTTTTGGTCTTCTTTGTCGCCAAAGAAGGATTCCAAAGTCTGAGTCTGAATCTGAATCCGTTTTTGCTGCCTGGCCATGTTCCCATCCAACTACGTGACCCTTGAGTTTTTCTTTGGGGTATGACTGCTTGTAGAGTATAGAGTACTTTGTTCCAATCTTGAGGGGATGTGCTGTTGTTTTCTGAGTTATTCCTATACAGCCAACTTTGCCACACCAACGCTCCTCCTCCTATAGGATCCACAAAACTGGATTGGACTCAGATCTTAAGCAGGCTCTGCAGTCCTGCTCTGATCTGCCACTTAATGCCTCCCACCAGGTGGGCTTGGGGCCAGAAGCAGCTGTAGCTGTAGTTCTGTAGCTGCACCGGCTGCCTTCTGCCCCAAGGGTGGTGCCCAAACCCCAAACTTCTTTTACTCCCTGCAGTGTTTCCCACTAGCCTTCTCTGTTGTCTTTGGTGTTTGTGGGTTGATGTGTTGGTAAGCAAAATGGGCTCTTAGCCCTTAGTTCAACAAGTGCCCTTGAAGAGTTTGGCTTGAGTCTTGCTAAGTGCTAAGCCTCAAGCTCTAACCCCTATTAGATGTTAACCTAACTTATGTGGATGTTAACCTCCCAGGGTTCTAAGGGGAGGGGCTAACTCAATAGCCAATCATAGCGGCCTAAGTTCTAGTCATTCAGATGAAGTTTGATGACATCTGAAATCCTATAAGAAGAGAAGACAGAGCCATTTGCGCAGGGCTCTCACTTGTGCTGGTGTGCTGATGCAGAGACTCTGGGCAGCTGTAGCTAAGGGCCCTGCATCTTGTAACCCTCATGCTGGGACTTTGGGTTTGAATCAAACAAGGTCTGTCTGTTGATGTTTGTAATTTGTTTGTATTTGTTCCGAAGTTCAGGGAGCTGGCTTTTTCCCCTGAACTAAGTGAATGATATTTGTATGCTGAATTAAAAGTAAACTTGTCAACCCCTTAATGCAGCTTTCTTTAGTTAAGCAGATCAAAAGAACCTGTGCTTTTGCAGCGTGCTGGTAGTGTTCTTGTTGTCAGGGTTGTGTTGTTCTTACACCCCCACAACAGCTGCTAGCCATATTGTTGAAACAGTTGAGAAATCTGGTAACTGCCACAGCTCACTGATTCAAGATGCTAGGGCCTATTCTGCCTGGCTCCTGGGCTGGTTGGTCTTGCTGCTGCTCATACTGGGCTCTGTTCTGCTACACTCCCAGCTCTGTGTGCAATAGACCTTACCCAGCGACCATCCAGGATGTCCTGTGCTGGAGTCCTGCTGCACTCTGCTATTTCATGGGTTCTGCAGTTCTTTGTTTTCTTTGGTGTTTGTGGGTTGAGAAGTCTGGTAACTGCCACAGCTCACTGATTCAGGGCTCTAGGTCTTGTTCCGCCAGGCTCCCAGCCTGGTTGATCCAGGTGAACTCACGTTAGGCTCTGCTCCACTCTGCTCCCACTTCCCTGTGATAGACCTTACCCAGTGACCATCCTGGCTGTCCTGGGCTGGAGCGCTGCTTCCCTCTGCTGTTTTGTAGGTTATTCAGTTCTAGAATTTGTTCAGAGCCATTTTTATAGGTTTTTGGAGGGCCCTGGGTGGGGGAAATCTCATGCAAGTCCCTGCTTTCCATCTACCATCTTGGCTCTACTCCACCCCCTCCTCTAAATGATTTATTTCTAAAAAATACACAAGGAGACAAAAAAAGTAAAGCAGAAATCAAATAGAAGTAATGATTATGGACAAAAAATGCTGAAATATAATGGAATAACCTCACCACATGGCCTACAGGTGAATAATTTTTTTTGAGGGAGGTGGATATAGCAATATATATAAATTACAAAGTTGGAGGGCACATTAAAGGCCTAAGGGAAGAGAAAAGAGTGAGAGAGAATTGAAGGGATGACGCACACATTCAATGGAGGGAGAATTATCATTGGAGAGAATCATCATATCAATGGAGAGAGAATGAAAGGAGAATTACCATTAATATTATAATCTCTCAGGATAATAGTCTCTCAGGAGATAGTTGCCATACAGGAAAATAGGTGAGAAGGCAAAGAAAGTGACTGAAATGAGGAGAAAGAAAAGCAAAAATCTGTGTTCATTGTTGGAAGAAGGCCCCATAGTAGATTGCTTCCTATGAGGGGAAAATAAATGTTCTATAATGTTAGATGGGGATAGTAATCTGCATGGATTTGGTGTTTATATTTTACCTGTCCTTCTCAACAAGAAGGAGAAATCAGAACTCATACTAACAACTGACACCCAGATGATTGGGAGAATGACAGAGAAATTTAAGGTCAAATGAACCAAAGAATCACCACATGGAGAATAAAGGTTAAAATGAATTGCAAAAAAACAGAAAAATTCTAACCATGTACAATTCTTCTATCCTATCACCTATAGGGACTGAAATTTCTAAGAGTGAGTCACAGATAATGGGGCCAGAGAACAAGATCTACAAAGCAATACCATAAAAACTCTTTACAAGAGGGAACTGAAAATAGGTACCTTTGAAGTTTAAATTCCATGAGGAATTCAGAGTCTAAAGAAGGAATAAATAATTATAAAGCACACAAGCTAATGAATGAAGGAGCAGAATCTCCAGAAAGAGAAGATAAATAATGAAGGGAACAAGAGAAAGAACTTATTTTTAGAAAAAGATGCAGAAAATGAAATAAAATCCTAACAAAACAAGTTATTGAGTTGTACTTAATTACTTAACAGAGAATAGAAAAAAGAAGGGAAGAATTAGTGAATAAGTGAATAAGAATAAGTGAAGCAAAACTTCAAAATCAGGGATGGGGTAACAAATAGGAGGAAGGGAGTAGTGAGGGTGAGAAGAACTTGTAGGGGATCAGGCTGCCTTAATGTAGATTAATCTAAAATTACCGATGGAACCAAATAATTGCTCTTCAGAGGAAGGGTGAGGGGAGATTATAATTAAAAAAAAGATAAACAGAAACAAATAAAACCTCACGGAACTTTATAATTTTTCCTCCTCTCTGCTGTAAACACTGTATTATATCCCTTCTGTTATCTTATTCTTTTTTAAGGCATCCTTGCTCTCACTGGCTCCCATTACAGCTAAACCTGTGCTTTCGTTTATTACCCTTTTCCCTTTGGGGCTTTATTAGTTTCTTTTTATCTCCTGCTTTTATCTGCTTGTATATTTCTTACTTTTTTTTTGTTTTCTCTCAGTCAAGTAGGTTCTCCCTTTTTTGCTTCCTCTTCAACTACTCCTGTTCTTTATGTTATTTTTTGCCTTTTGATTTTTTAAATTGTTTTATTAAGATTTTTTATTTTTGTTTACAACACTTGGATCCACATGCTTTTGAGCTCCAGATTTCCCCTTCCCTCCCCAAGATGGCATGGAATCCCATATACCTTCTACATATAACTTTGCATTGAACTTATTTACACAATAGTCAAGTTGTAAAGAAGAATTACGACAAATGGAATGAATGAGGAGAAAGAAGAAACAAAATTAAAAAAAAAACAAAACAAATCAAAAGAAAAGAAAAAGGAGAGCAAACAGTTTGCACCAATCTGCATTCAGTCTCCATAGTTCTTTGTTGCATGCAGATAGCTCTCTCCCTCATGAGTCCTTTGAAGTTGTCTTTGAACCTTGTAGTCTATCAAGGTTAGTCATCACAGAATCCATATATCTGTAGATGTGTACAATGTTCTCCTAGTTCTGTTCCACTCACTCATCATTATATCGTGTAAGTTTTTCCAGGTTAATAAGAAGTCTGTATCTTCCCCATTTCTTATAGCACAATAGTATTCTATTACATTCATATGCCACAACTTCTTCAGCCATTCTCTAGTTGATGGGCATGCCCTTGATTTCCCATTCTTTGCTACTACTAAGAGATGCTATAAATATTTTTATACATATTGGTCGTTTTCCCTCTTGTGTGATCTCTTTGGGATACAACCCTAGAGGTGGTATTGCTGGGTCAAAGGGTATGAACATTTTTATAGCCCTTTGAGCATAATTCTGAATTGCTCTCCAGAATGGCTGGATTAGTTCACAACTCCACCAACAATGTAACAATGTTCCAATTTTCCCACATCCTCTACATTTAATCATTTTTTTTGTTTTGTCATTTTAGCCAATCTGACAGAAGAGATGTGGTACCTAAGAGTTGTTTTGAATTGAATTTCTCTAATCAGCAGTGATTTAGAGCATTTTTTCATATGTCTATAGATATCTTTAATTTATTCCTCTGAAAACTTCCTGTCCATATCATTTGACCATTTCTCAATTGGGGAATAACTTGCATTCCTATAAATTTGGCTCATTTCCCTGTATAT
The DNA here is from genome assembly GCA_028646595.1 of Phalanger gymnotis. Taxonomy (NCBI): domain Eukaryota; kingdom Metazoa; phylum Chordata; class Mammalia; order Diprotodontia; family Phalangeridae; genus Phalanger; species Phalanger gymnotis. The sequence continues at coordinate 462,952,118 of CM053622.1, forward strand.
TTTAGAGATGAAGCCTTTATCATAGACTCTAATTGTAAAGATTTTCTCCCAATTTTCTGCTTCCCTCCTAATCTTTGTTGCATTGGCTTTTTTGTACAAAAAACTTAGATTTAACATAATCAAAATTATCCATTTTGCATTTTTTAATGCTCTCTATCTCTTGTGTCATGAATTCCTTGCTTTCCCATAAATTTGGTAGGTAAACTATTCCTTGCTCTCCCAAACTCCTTATAGCATCAGCCTTTATTACTAAATTGTGAACCCATTTTCACTGAATTTTGGTATATGGTGTAAAATGTTGATCTGTGCCCAGTTTCTGCCCTACCATTTTCCAATTTTCACAGCCATTTTTGTGAAATAATGAATTCTTAGCCGAGAAGCTGTATTATTGGGGTTTATCAAAGAGTAGATTGCTGTAGTTGTCGACTACCATGTCTTGTGTACCTAACCTATGCCACTGATCCATGGCTCTGTTTCTTAGCCAGTACTAGGTAGTTTTGATGACTGCTGCTCTCTGGTACAGTTTGATATCTGTTATGGCTAGGCCACCTTCCCCAGCATTTCTTTTCGGTAATTCTCTAGATATTCTAGACCTCTTGTTCTTCTAGATGAATTTTGTTATTATTTTATCCAGCTCTGTAAAATAATTTTTTGGTAGTTCAATTGGTATGACACTGAATAAATAAATTAATTTAGGTCAAATTGTCATTTTTATTGTATTAACTTGGCCTAACCATGAGAAACTGATATTTTTCCATATATTTTGATCTGACTTTACTTGTGTGAAAAGTGTTTTGTAATTTCGTTCATATAGGCCCTGGGTTTGTCTTGGCAGTTAGACTCCCAAATATTTTATAGTGTCTATGGTAACTTTAAATGGAAGTTCTCCTTCTTTCTCTTGATGTTTGGCTTTGTTAGTAACATATAGGAATGCCGAGGATTTTTGTGGATTTATTTTATATCTTACAACTTTGTTAAAGTTTTTTTATCTCAAGTAACTTTTTACTTGTTTCTCTAGGATTGTCTTAAGTAAATCATCACATTATCTGCAAAAGTGATAATTTAGTTTCCTCTTTGCCTCTTCTCATTCCTTCAATTTCTTTTTCTTCTCTTATTGCTACAGCTAACATTTTTAGTACCAGATTGAATAATAGGGGTGATAAAGGATATCCTTGTTTCATCCCTGATCTCATTTGGGAATGTGTCTAGTTTATCTCCATTACAAATAATGCTTATTGATGGTTTTAGGTACATGCTATTTTTAATTTTTAGGAAGGCTCCATTTATTCCTATGCTTTCTAGTGTTTTAATAGGAATGGGTGTTACAATTTTTCAAAGGCTTTTTCTGCATCTATTAAGATGATCATATGGTTTCTGCTAGTTTTGTTGTTGATATGATCAATTATGCTTATAGTTTTCCTAATATTGAACCAGCCTTGCATTCCTGGAATAAATCCTACATGGTCATAGTGTATTACTCTCATTATATGTTGCTGCAATCATTTTGTTAATATTTTATTTAAAATTTTTGCATCAATATTCATTAGGGAAATTGGTCTATAATTTTCTTTCTCTGTTTTGACTCTTCCTGGTTTGTGTATTAGTACCATATTTGTGTCATAAAAAAAAATTGGTAGAACTCCTTCTTCACCTGTTTTTCAAAATAGTCTACAAAGTGTAGGCATTAATTGTTCTTTAAATGTTTGATAAAGTTCTCATGTAAAAACATCTGGCCCTGGAGATATTTTCCTAGGGAGTTAATTGATGTCTTGCTCATTTTTTTTTCTGAGTGGGGGTTATTGAGGAATTTTACTTTTTAATTTTAATTTTACTGTTAATCTGGGCAATTTATATTTTTGTAGATATTCATCCATATCCCTAAGGTTGTCAAATTTGTGGGCATACAATTGTTCAAAGTAATTCTTAATTATTGTTTTAATTTCCTCTTCATTGGAGGTGAATTCACCCTTTTCATTTTTGATACTAGTAATTTGATTTTCTTTTTTTTTTAAATCAAATTGACCAAAGGGTTATTAATTTTATTGTTTTTTTCATAAAACTTGCTCTTGGTTTTAGTTACTAATTTAATAGTTTTTTTTATTTCAATTTTATTGATCTCCCCTTTGATTTTCAGTATTTCTAATTTGGTATTTAATTGGGGATTTTCAATTTGTTCTTTTTTTTATCTTTTTTCAGTTGCATGCCCAATTCATTGATCTCCTTTTTCTTTATTTTATTCCTGTAAGCATTTAGTGATATAAAACTACCCTAAGAACTTCTTTTGCTGAACCCTTAAGTTTTGGTATGTTATCTCATTATTCTCATTCTCTTGAATGAAGTTATTAATTGTTTCTATTATTTGTTCTTTAGTTCACTCATTCTGTAGAATTAGATTATTTAGTTTCCAATTAATTTTAAGCTTATTTTTCTATGATTCTTTATTACAAATTATTTTTACTGCATCATGATGTGAAAAGGATGCTTCGACTAATTCTGCCTTTCTATACTGGATTGTGAGGTTTTAATGCCCTAGTACATGGTCAATTTTTGAGTATGTGCCATGTACCACTGAGCAAAATTATATTCCTCTTTATCCCCATTCAGATTTCTTCAGCTGTGTATCATATCTGCCTTTTCTAAAATTCTATTCACCTCCTTAACTTCTTTCTTGTTTATTTTGAGGACGGATTTATCAAGTTCAGAGATGGGGACACTGACATCCCCCACTAGTGTGGTTTTGCTGTCTATTTTTTCCTGTAACTCCCTTAACTTCTCCTCTGAGAATCTGCATGCTATACCAATAGGTGCATATATGTTAATTGATGATATTGCTTCATTGTTTATGGCACTTTTTAGCAGGATTTAGTGACCTTTCTTATGTATTTTGATTAGATCTATCTTTGCCTTTACTCTATGTGAGATTCAGATTGCTACCCCTGCTTTACTTACTTTAGCTGAATCACAGTACATTTTACTCCAGCCTTTACCTTTGCCCTGTGTGTAGCCCCTTGTTTCAAATGTGTTTCTTGTAGACAGCATACTGTAGGATTATGGTTTTTAATCCATTCTGCTATCTGCTTCTGTTTTATGGGAGAGTTAATCCCATTTACATTCACAGTTATGATTAGTATCTGTGTCTTTTTTGCCATCCTATTTCCCTGCTGTTTATGCTTTTATTTCTCCCTTTCCCCTTCCACTTCTCAACAGGGCTTTGCTTTTTACCTCTACCTTTCTCAGTTTACCCTCCATCTTGATTCCCTTCCCTGTTTTCCCCTTGCTACTTCTTCCCTCCCTTCTGACCACCCCCTTCCTTTTTATCCCCTTTCCCTCCTACTGCCTGTAACATAAGTTAGATTCCTACATTATCAGGGTATATTATTCCCTTCTTGACCCAAACCTGATGAGAGTAAAGCTCCAATACTGCTATTCTCTCTCCCTTCTTTCCCTCTACTACAATATATTTTTGTGCCTATTCATGTGATGTAATTTATCCTTTTCTACTACCTCCTTACCTCTTCTCCCAGAATCACCGCTTTATATGTCTTAATTATGTTTTTTATCATTATATCAGTTATTATATACTGATGCCCACAGTGTATAAATATCACTTTAAATTATCATAATAAGTATACTAATCTCAAGACTGGCATATATACATATATATATATATCATATGTAAAACAAAATAATCCTATATAAGGCTATAACTAATTATCCTTATTGATTAACTAGGGTTTTTACCCCCTGTTTACCTTTTTATGTCTCTCTTGAGTTTTGTATTTGGAGATCAGATTTTCCATTGAGCTCTGGCTTTTTCATCAGGAATAGCTGGAATTCCCTTATTTCATTGAATGTCCATCTCCTGGCCTGGAAAATTATGCTCAGTTTTCTGTGTAGTTGATCCTTGGTTGTAATCCAAGCTCCTTTGTTTTTGAGAATATCACATTCCAATTTCTCCTGTTGTTTAATGTAGAAGCTGACAGGTCCTGTGTGATCCTGACTGTAGTTCCATGATATTTGAATTGTTTCTTCCTAGTTGCTTGCAGTATTTTCTCCTTTACCTGGTAGTTCTGGAATTTGGGTATAATACTTTTTGGAGTTTTCAATTTGGTATCTTTGTCATGGGGTGATTGATGGATTTTTTCCATGTTAATTTTATACTCTGGCTCTAGGATCTCCAGGAAATTTTCCTTAAGGATTTCATGGAAGATACTATCCAGGCTCTTGTTATTTCATCATAGCTTTCAGGTGGAACAATAATTCTTAGATTGTCTCTCCTGGATCTATTTTCCAGGTTAGTTGTTTTTCCAATCAAATATTTCACATTTTCTTCTATTCTTTGATTCTTTAGATTGTGTTTCACTGATTCTTGATGTCTCATAGATTCGTTAGCTTCTTCTTGCCCAATTGTAATTTTTAATGTTTTGTTTTCTTCCTTTATCTTCTCTAACTCCTTTTCCATTTGATTAATTTTACTTTTCAATAAGACATTTTCTCCATTTATATTCTGGTTCTCCCCAACCAATTCCTCCGATTTTACTTTTGAAAGATTTGTTTTCCTCCATGATTTTTTTTTCCATTTTTTCTCTTACCTCTCTAATTTGGTTTTTAAAGTCCTCCTTGACTTCTTCCAGGAATGCTTTTTTGTCTGGAGACCAGTTCACTTTCCCTTTTGAGCTTTCAGTTGTGGGTGTAGTGTCCATCCTCTCCTCTTCTGAATTTGTATTTTGATCTTCCTTGCCTCCATAATACAAATCGATCATCTTTGAAAGCTTCTTACTGTTCTTTTTCTTGGTGTTTTTTTTTCCTGGTTTCTGAAGTGGATCTCTGCTTCTCGGGCTCAGGATGCTGTGTCCCAAGTTTCTTGTGTTGGGATCTAGCTTTATGTGCTATGGCCTCTGGTTCTGGTTTTCATGTGGGAGAGGAGTGGTCTGGCTGCTGGAAGTCTCCTCTTCTCTCAGACTGTTCTACAGCATGGGTGGTCTCACTTCTTGTCTGTGTAGGTGTCTGTCACTTCCCCTGGTTGTGCAAAACCAAGACTGGGGTCCTGGTGTTGATGTATGTTAGCTCCACCCCTTGGGGCTCAGTTACTCTCGCTGTTCTGCTAAGGTGAGGGATACTGGGACACCTCTCTTCCTGCACTAGTCTCTTCTGCTACCAGATGAAGGGCCCTCTCCCCCACATCTCTTGCTGCTGAAGGCCCACTTCTGGCCCCTCTGTTTCTCTTGAGATATTCTCTCCATTTATTCAAGTGAGGGATGTCAGCCATTTTACCTGTACATCATGGCTCCCAGAAGTTCAAGAAGGTGAGTTTCAAAACTTTAGACTGTGGGTTGGAGGCCTCCAGGATAGTTGCTTCCACTGTTGCTGGCTCTGTTCTCTGAAGGACTCCAGTCTTGGACTGAGAAGCCTGGGACTCCATCATGGCCATAGCCAGTACTTTCACCCTGGGCCTTTTCCTGTTCCGGTGTTTAACTCACCCAGTGCTGGTTGTATTCCTCTCCTGTTCCAGGTTGGTTTGGTCTGGTGCTGTTCTGTGTGCCTGGTGCTCCTACCCCTCTCAGTCTGCTAGTGGCTTCTATCTCTCTCAAATTTGCTCAGATTCACTTTTTTAGATGTATCTGACAGCATTTGTGAGAGAGCTCTGGTAGTTCCTTCCTTTCGCAGAGCCATCTTGGCTCTGCCCTCCTTTATGTTTCTTCTAATCTCATTTTCTGCACCCTTTCCAAAAACGATTTTTCTTTCTCTTCATTATCAATCCTTTCTGTTTACTCCAGACCCTCATTCTCTGATTCAAGACCTCTATAATTATCTTATTTCTCTCTTTTCTCCAAATTTTTTATACAAGAAAAGCTTACAAGATATGCATTCCAGTCTCTTCAACATAGCACTTTCTTCCATTGCCTCTTTGGACTTTTCCCATGAATTCACTTTTTCCATTGTGGTAAATTCTCCTTTTCCATTGTGACTTACTCCCAGAACAAAGCCAATTGTTTCTGGTGTTAGAGAATTTTACCCTATAGTAGGGCTCTTCCCTATCACTTGCTTGAGTATCTTGTACACAACTGATCTATACTTTCCCCTGGTTACCTTTTCCTCCCCCATATTTGCCTCAAAATCTCCTCCCTTGGTCAATGCCCTGCCAGTTGTCAACTGCCACCAGGGATAACTACCCCTTCTGTCCAATGTAGAATGAATTTAAAGATCATATCCTATAGTCCACAACCAACTTAAGGTCTGTATTTCCTTCCACAGACCATCTCTCTCACTTTTAGGAGCATTCATCAGTGAAACCCTCCCATTACGAGAATAAAGCCTCCCTCTTTCCTTTCCTTTTTAAACTTTACCCCCTTCTACTCATCCATTTCTTTGTAGGCTCTTCTCTTACTGAGACCACTGAGCTCATCTTTCACTCATTACTGGCCCTAAATTTAACCCCAGCACCTCACATACTGAAGTCTTGCTCTCCTTGTCATATTTCATGTTTTTAGCAATGTCGTAATATTTATAGTCCCACACCCAAACCAAACAAATGAAGAAATAAACAAATAAACTGATGAACTTTTACACAGGATATCTTCAGGTTTTGTTCATAATACCCTCTGTCTTCCTCTTTACTGTCAGCTCTACCAGATTTGTGTCCTCACCCCTGTCTCTGAGTATACGTAGAAAGGAATCACTAGTATCTCTACTGTCCCTCTTGTTGTCCTTGTCGGCTATATTTATTCACTCCTTCCACATTTTTGTTGTTTGGGACAACAGAGAAGCAAATTTTCTCTTCAGTTCTCTTTTCCTTTCTGAAAATGTTTCAAACACCAGTTTATTATTGAATATCCATTTTGTTTTTCATGCAAGATGAAGGTCAAATGTGAGAGCTAGATCACCTTGTGAGGCATCCTCAATTCCATCGTTCTTTGGAATACATTATTCCCTTCCTTCCTGACTTTTCTGGTGGGTACAAAATAGTCTTGCATTATTCAAATGACCTTTTATTTGCATTGGAAGGTTTTTTTCTTTTGATTGCTCATGTAACTTGCTGTCTCAGGATTTAATTGTTAAATTTAACCACTATGTATCTTGGAGTTTGCAGTCTTGTTTTGTTATTTATTTGTTTCTGGAGGCAATCTATCAAATATTTAAATTAGAATTTCATCTTCTTTGTGAAGAATTTCTGGGAAATTTTTTAATGTTATTTATCTTATTATGATGTCAGGATTTTGTGTCCTGTTATTTTCTGATGGGAGACCTATGATCCATAGGTTGTTTCTATGTATTATGTATTTAAGATCAGTTTTTTTTTCCTTGCACTGTGAGCACATTTTCTTTTAATGCTTGTTTTCCTGCTTCTCTTTTCCTAGATTATCCTTCACTTATTTTCATTGACAATATATTGTTACCTCTTGTGTTTCTTTTGTATGGCTTGCAATTACGGATTCTAGTTTTTCAATACTGCTCATTATTTTTGCTACACAGACCTAAATTCTGCTCTCACAATTTTCATTTCCTTTTTGAACAGCTCAAGAACAGTGTGTTCTGGTTGTATGTTCTCCTTAAATTCCACAGGATCACCTGTCTTAAATGCTTTTCTTTTGTTGTATCCTTCTGGTTTTATTTTGTTGTTGTCGTTGTTGAATTATCTGTTTATATTCAAGGTCTTTGAATTCTCTTCTGCCTGAAATCTATGAAAATTTTGGTCTCCTCTCCCCTTCTTTTTCCAGTTGCTCATTTTTTGACTCTCTTTTCTTTGATTATAATTTCCATGGGAGCTGTATCTCAAAGTGTCTCAGCCTACTCAAAGCTGAACAATTGACAGTTCACTAGCCTGTCTCTCCTCTAGCTGACTTTTGGCTGTTAGAACTGGCCTCAGGTCTACATTTTACTCTTTATCTCAAGATTGGTGGAGGGCTTTTTAGCTTCTCCCCCCATGCTCACATCCACATACAGTAACAGTATCTAAAGTGAAAAGATTCATTTTACCACTGATGAAGAGGAAATTAAAACAATAATTAGAAGTTATTTTTCCCAACTGTATGCCAATCAATCTGACAATCTAAGTGAAGTGGATGAATACTTGCAAAAATATAAATTTACTAGAATAACAGAAGAGGAAATAAAATACTGAAACCCCATTTTAGAAAATTAATTGAACAAGCCATCAATTGACTTCCTAATAAAAAATCCCCAGGGCCAGATGGATTTAAAATGGAATTTTATGACACATTTAAAGAATAATTAATTCCAAAGCTATATAAACTATTTGGAAAATTAGGAGAAATCCTACTAACCTCCTTTTATGGCACAAATGAGTGCTGATATCAAAACTAGAAAGAGCCACAAAAGAGAGAGTAAAGTATAGGTCTATTTTCCTAGTGAATATTGATGCAAAAATTTTAAATAAAATATTAGTGAACAGATTACAGCAACTTATAACCAGGATAATATACTATGACCAAGTAGGATTTACACCAAGAATAAAGCACTGGTTCAATAATAGGAAAACTATCAGTGTAATTGACCATATCTATAAAAAAAACTAACCGAAATCATATGATTATTTCAGAAGATGCAGAAAAAGCTTTGGACAAAATACAGCACCTATTCCTATTAAAAACACTAGCAAGCATATGAATAAATTGAGTTTTCCTTAAAATGATAAGCACTGTCTGTCTAAAACCATCAGCAAGCATTACATGCAATGGCAATAAGATAGAAGCATTCCCAATAAGATCAGGGTGAAACAGAGATGCCCATTATCACCACTATTATTCAATATTGTACCATAAATGTTAGCTTTAGCAATAAGAGAAGTAAAAAAAAAATTGAAGGAATTACACTGGGCAATGAGGAAACAAAACTATCACTCTTTACAAATCATACAATGCATCCAAGTGGACTTAGAATATCTTGCAGAATCAATTAAAAAATTAGTTGAAATAATTAATGAAGACAAAGATAGAAACACAAAGAACCAGAGACAGAGAGACAGAGCCAAGGGAAGGGAAGGAGAAGAGAAGGGGATGGAGGGGAGGGAAGGAGGGAAGAGAAGGGAAGGGAAAAGGAAAAGAGAGGAGAGTAGTGGAGAGGAGAAGAAAGGGAAGGAGAGGAGAGGAGAAGTTTCTGTATCAGAAAGCAAGCTAGAATTACAGAAAAGACAGAAGTTTTAAAGTTAATACAAGTTTTCTTCCTACTTGTCCTGTCCTGGAACAATTGTAGTATTAATGTGGTCAAAGATCTTCCCCATCCATTAAGTAGGCCTCCGGTGGTCCTAGGTGGGGAAAACTTGATTGTATCTTTGTAAATAGGCCTAAAACCCCTAGTTCTAGGTGCTAAGCCAATGTGTGTGCGAAGCCCTCAGGACACTAAGGGAAGTGGCTAAGCCCAGAGTCAATGGTATGTCCGCTGAGTTCTAGTCAATCAAAAACTCGGCCAATCAGAAACCTGGGTTCTAGTCAATCAGATGCTGTCTGAGACTGTATAAAAGGACAGCCCAGAATTGGAGAGGACCAGAACTGAAGCAGAGCAGCAGAACTGAGAGGAAGACATTGACGCAGCAGACATCAAGGGGGCACTGAGGAACAGACATTGTGAGAACATGCAACGGTACAGCTACAGAAGAGAGTGCTGAGCCAAGAGTTAGGATTTATGAGTGAATGTTTACAGGAAGACAGTAGCAGGGGGGAAGGTTACAGGATGACTTGGTTCCTTGCTATAATACTGTATTATAATTTCCTTGTTACTACAGTGAGGTGGGCTTACTGGTTTTGGAATATCATTGCTACTATATCGAATTGAGGATATTAATTCTAAGATTTGATCCTCTGGAGTCTAAATAAATGTTATACTTTGCCTTCTACATAGAGAGTTTTTCGTACTTTGAAATTCTCAACCATTCAGGCATGTTCATGGTCATCCCTGAGGTCATGAATCTTGCTTTACTGATATATCAACTCATTCGCTATCTAGAGTAAATACTCAATGTCAAAAAATTTATATAACATTTTGATTGGCCGCTCACCTGGCTGCATATCACAGTGTGGATATTAGTCATTCTTTATCATTTTTTTTAGTAGAATATCATTCTGTTCTCTTTTGAGTAGCTATAGATCCTGGTGAAATGATTTTGCACTGTTAGGGAGATTGTTGTAATCAATATGATGAGATGTGCAAATAGGACCACCTAAATAACTTCAAGAATCAAGGACATTCACCCATCATTTCTAATCTCTTTAAGATATCCTCAATGCGGGGGCAGGGTGGGGGAAGCCAAGATGGCAGCTGGAAAGCAGGGATTTGCCTAACATTCTCCCCCAGGATCCTTCAAACACCTACAAAAATGGTTCTGAACAAATTCTAGAACTGCAGACCCCATGAAATAGCAGAGGGAAGAAGGGCTTCAGCCCAGGACAGCCTGGATGGCTGCTGGGTAAGGTCTATCATCTGGAGCTGGGATCAGAGAAGAGCAGAGCCCAACATAGGCCACTCCCAGACCAACAAAACTGGGAGACAGGTGAAACAGTCCATAGCACCCTGAATCAGTGAGCTGTGGCAGTTACCAGACTTCTCAACCTACAAACACCTAAGACAACAGAGAAGGTTAGAGGGAAAAAATGAGAGGACAGAGTGAAAGGATTTCACAGTTCAGCCACCACCCTTGGGGCAGCAGGTGTGGTGCAGCTCTGAGGTCAGAACTACAGGAGCAGTTGCTTCTGGCCCCAGGCCCACCTGGTGGGAGGAATTAAGCGGCAGATCAGAGCAGGACAGCAGAGCCTGCTCAGATCTGAGTCACCATTCCAATTGTTGGTTCTTGGGGGAGGAGGAGCACTGGTGTGGCAGAGCTAGCTGTGTAGATATAGCTCTGAAAACAACAGTGCAGCCCCTCAAGCTTGGGACAAAGTACTCTCTACTCTACAAGCAGTCATACCCCGAGGAAAAACTCAAGGGTCAAGTAGTTGACTGGGAACATGGCCAGGCAGCAAAAACGGACCCAGATTCAGACTCAAACTTTGGAATCTTTCTTTGGTGACGAAGAAGACCAAAACATACAGTCAGAAGAAATCAACAAAGTCAAAAAGCCTACAGCAAAAGCCTCAAAGAACAGCGTGAACTGGTCTCAGGCCATGGAAGAGCTCAAAAACGATTTGGAAAAGCAAGTTAGAGAAGTAGAGGAAAAGTTAGGAAAAGAAATGAGAATGATGCAAGAAAACCATGAAAAAGAAGTCAATGACTTGCTAAAGGATACCCAAATGTTATAAAACAGAACCAAAGGACTGAAAAAATGGAAGACAATGTGAAATATCTCATTGGAAATATGACTGACCTGGAAAACAGATGCAGGAGAGATAATTTAAAAATTATTGGACTACCTGAAAGCCATGATCGAAAAAGAGCCTAGATATCATCTTTCAAGAAATTATCAAGGAAAGCTGCCCTGATATTCTAGAGGCAGAGGGTAAAATAGAAATTGAAAGAATCCACAGATAGCCTCCTGAAAAATATCCCAAAAAGAAAACTAGGAATATTGTCATCAAATTCCAGAGCTCCCAGATCAAGGAGAAAATGCTACAAGCAGCCAGAAAGAAACAATTTGAGTATTGTGGAAACACAATCAGGATAACACAAAGTCTAGCAGTGTCTACATTAAGGGATCGAAGGGTTTAGAATATGATATTCGGAGGTGAATGGAGCTAGGATTAAAACCAAGAATCACCTACCCAGCAAAACTGAGTATCATGAACCAAGGCAAAATATGGACTTTCAGTAAAATAGAGGACTTTCAAGCTTTCTCAGTGAAAAGACCAGAGCTGAATAGAAAATTTGACTTTCAATCACAAGAATCAAGAGAAGCATGAAAAGGTAAACAAGAAAGAGAAATCATGAGAGACTTACTGAAGTTGAACTCTTTTGTTTACATTCCTACATGGAATGATGATGTGTATAATTCATGAGACTTCAGTATTAGAGGAGCTGAAGAGAATATACATATATATATATATGTATATATATATATATGTGTGTGTGTGTGTGTATACATATATATGTACACATACATATATGTGTATATATATGTACATATACATTTATGCGTATATATACATATATATTTATACACACAGACACACACACACATATATATAGACATAGATAGATAGATAGATAGATAGATAGATAGATAGATAGATAGATATAGATATAGATAGATATATAGATGGAGGGCACAGGGTGAGTTGAATATGAAGGGATGATATCTAAAATAATAAAATCAAATTAATGGATGAGAGAAGAATATACTGAGAGAGGGAGAAAGGGAGAGATAGAATGGGGTAAATTATCTGGCGTAAAAGTGGCAAGAAAAAGCAGTTCTTTTGTGAGGGAAGAGGCAGCAGGTATGGGGAATGTGTGAATCTTACTCATTGGTTTGACCTGAGGAGGGGATAACATACACACTCATTTGGCTGTCTTACCCCACAGGAAAGAAGAAAGAAGGAAATTAAAAAGGGGGGATGATAGAAGAGAGGGCATATAGGGGGAGGGGGTAATCAAAAGCAAACACTTTTGAAAAGGGACAGAGTCAAGGGAGAAAATTGGAGAAAAGGGGAGAGGACAGGAAGGAGCAAAATATAGTTAGTCTTTCAGAACATGAGTGTTGTGCAATGGTTTTGCATAATGATACACATGTGGCCTATGTTGAATTGATTGCCTTCTTAGGGAGGGTGGGTGGGGAGGGAAGAGGTGAGAGAATTTGGAATTCAAACTTTTAAAAGCAGATGTTCAAAATGTAAGTTTTCACATTCAACTAGGAGATAAGATATGCAGGCAATGGGGTATAGAAATCTATCTTGCCCTACAACAAAGTAAGGGAAAAAAGGATGGTGGGAAGTGGCGTGACAGAAGGGAAGGCTAACTGGGGAATGGGGCAATCAGAATATATGCCATCTTGGAGTGGGGAGAAGGGTAGAAATGGGGAGAAAATTTGTAATTCAATCTCTTGTGAAAATCAATGCTGAAAACTAAAAATATTAAATAAATAAATAATGATTTTAAAAATATCCTCTATAATGGGGCAGGTAGGTGGCACAGTACATAGAACACCAGTCTTGGAATCTGGAGGACCTAAATTAAAACCCAGACTGGCTCAATCACTTAACCCCAGTTGCCTCAAAAAAAAAAAAAGATAACCCCTATGCCATTAGCTAAAATTTAAACACTTAGTAAATATATCTCTAGTCATATTTCTTGCTAATCAGAAGATCATAAAAGAATACAGTTCTCTGAAGTTATATCATATTTCCAGGAATCTTCAAGGATCTTAAACCATGCCAAAGAAACACTGTGGATAATTAAAAAAAAATGTAATACCAAGTCAAAAAAGAAAAAAAAAGAAATTTATCAAACATTTAAAATTTACCAGATATATTACAAATATTACATCACAACTACTCTGGTTGACAGGTGCTATCATTATCTTCAATTTATACTTGAGGATTTTGAGGCCAACTGAGTTTCGAAAATCTACACAAGTAGCATCTGAGGAGAGACTTCAGCTGATGTCTTCCTGATTCCAGGCCCTGTCCTCTCACCTAGGCACACTTGGCTGTTTATATAGGGGGGAATGCACAAACACACACACACACACACACACACACACATATGTACATACATATGTGTGTGTGGGTGCATATATGTACATATATGTATATTTAAAGTGGTGTTAAATTGAAACGTTTATTCTTTTTGTTTTTGGTTTATTTGGTCTGCACTAGAACTGAATCACTGGACAGAATGTTAAAGGAAATATATTTTAGCTTAATATGACAATATCTTTCAAACAAAAGAATATAAGCCTATATTCATTAGAAGAGATATAACAAATTCCCATGATCAATATTTCTAAAAGAAGAAAAGAAAAAAAAATATATATATATATAACATATGTCAAATCTAGTGATATTTATCTAGGCTTATGCTCTGATTTCCATCATGTATTGACTGATTTCTTTAAGTCCTAAGGTACAAAGACATGTAAATCAATTTGCTTTTCTATAAAAAGTTGGCAAAATGGTTTTTTAAAAAAATTATGTGCAAAAATCTAAAATGTTCATGTTAAACTTTTATGAAGTGTTCATCATTTGAAGTCAAGAGGTCATAATACAGAGGAATTAAAAGACAGCTGAAAATGCATGTGTTCCTAGGGTGTTGGGAAGCCTGCCAAAACTTCTAGCTATGATTTCTAGATAATCAAGAGACAAGCAAGCAAATGCGCCTCTTTTCAAAGCCTGATGACATTTGTCTTTTAATTTCTATGTTTCTTTCTTGTACAGCTGCTAAAGGTATTCATCTTCATCTTCTTGATTAGATGTTATATTGACTGATTAGTGGACTTAATAGATTTTTTTTTAAAAAATGAAACACTGTTATTTGCTTTCCTAAGTTTATCTTAAAGAATACTGCCATAACCCGATAATTTTTGCCTAATCTTTTTGCTTAAATCGACTCTTTTTTACCACTGGGTCTTCCAATATCTTGCCTTATCCTAGGTTGCCCTTTATGTGTAAATCATTCTCCCATTCAATATTTCCTCATTTTCCTCAGTTGTTTAAAGCTCAATTTAACCGCTGCTGTGAAACCTTCCTTCGATTAATTTGGAACGGTGAGATAATATCCCTGTAGCCTTAAGATTCCTCTAAGGTTGCTTATCAGCAAGCATCATTGGAATCACAGCTCCAAATGAAATAGAAAACAAATTATTTCCTACCTTGTCTTAGAATACATTATACTATAGACTCTTTGAAACCAGAATAATTTGATACAGGGAAAGCTAATTTTTAGTCAATTAAAAAAATACCCTTTTGATATTCTAGTACCTCATATTGCAGTGTAAGTAACCCTAGATTCTCCAAGACTATAGCAGGTAAGCACAAGCTCTGGTGGGTCTTGCAATGCTGGAAAGGCAGTATTTGTGTTCTTGACATTGGCTGAGTCAATCTGAAGGCTGAGGAATAGCCTAGAAAAGGACAGAAAATCTTGTGATCAGATATTTATTCACAAAGAAATTTGCTTCTTTACCTATGTCTTTGTTTATTTGCTTATTAATTTACTGGCAGACTTACATATTATTTTTGCTTGGGATTAGGACATAGCTTCCAACAATTTGTGAAATGGCCATAAACATGCTTCTGCCATCTTGTACTACATATTCATAAGAAATGGCATTCTCACCACTGACAATTATAAGACAAAATACTGATCATCTCTGAAAATTATTGAAGATATTCTACATCCTATAGAATCAAATATTCTTCTAAGATTTAATTCTTTATGTAAAAAATAAAAAAGCATGTAATGCGTGTTATAAGTATGCAAATTTGCTTTCATCTTTAATAAATGGTAAAATTATATGTATACCAAAGATTTACTTATGATTCATTATCAGTAAATATTTGATTTGTATAGCTATTTATATACCTATATATCTGGGGTCATGTAAAAATTTCCTGGATGAAAAGGGGTCGTAGGGGGAAAAAACTTTAAGAAGCCCTGCTCTAGATGACACTTTTGTAGTCTTCTTCCAACAACTAAATAACAACCCTTTCCCACTTCTAAAGAAAAGAAACAAGCATTAGTTACATAGTCTCTCTACTTAATATCATTTCCAACTCATATGCAAATGGTAGATTAAGGGATCTCCCCAGCAGTATCCAAGTCTAGAAAGAGGTACTGAACCCAGAATTTAGGATTATAGATACTTTGGGTTTAGATCCCTAAAACTCTATTCAGTGAAAAGTTTTCTCCCAGCTTTCTACAGCAAACTTCCTGAAGCTGCATTGTATATTAAAGTATCTATTTTCTATTGCTCATCTCTGTCATCATTGATGTGTGTGTTGATAACATAGCTGATGGGATTTCACTAGGAATGGTGATCACTTAGAGGAGGATATAACTATAAAACGTTGTGACATAGGCCAAGACGACTTAAAGTGACATCTTATAAGTGATAAGGTTTTGCAATCTGCTCCTAGGAGAGAGGAGAATGGGCACATATGTTGAAACTGGCATATGTATTCCTACTATGTGGATAGTAGCATCCTTTTTTTTTCATTGGCTGCATAGGCAGCCTGTTTGAATCTTTAAAATTCCATGGTAATTTTCTCCCTCCCTTTGCTCCATTTCTGTCTTAATGTGAAGGACAAATTCATTCAAAGCAAGCACCACAATGTGCTAAGGGGAGAAGGCCTGAAGGATGTACACCCCACATGCACTTAAAACATCTCGTAGGCTTTTTTTCTCTTTTTCAGTTCTAGGTATAGACTAGAGAATGGATTCTACAAGCCAGGACCTCCAGATATGGAGATCTGTGAGCCCAGGATTCCAGGATGGATGTTACAGCAAACCCGGCAGGGAAGCTCTAAGAAGCAGTGGTCCAGAAGAGGTATTCATACACACATACATATAAACACATGTGATGTATGCATGAGTTTACATATGTAAATGCACAAAAACTTGCTCAGTGAAGCTTTGAACTTGAACTGTCTGGTTATAATGCTATGTAGGCAATGAATTAAACTGTGTGCTTATTCCTCCTCTATTTTCCAGAGACTGAGAGGTTGTCCTGGGTAGTAAGATCCCAAGATGTTTGGGGAGGGGTCAAATATTTGTATGACTATTTTTGCTCTACCTTTCAATATAAGTAATAAACTTATCTGATGTCAAATTGTTAAATGGAATTAGTCTCCTAGTCACTGTCCTCTAAAACTGATAAAGGGCTCCAGCAAATGATTGGGAAGAGAGAGCTCAGATACCCTAAACTTACTTAAGAAACCTGTGGAAGGGGTGAAATACTACATAGACCTCAGAGTGAAGACAGAAAAAAACCTGTTACTGAATTAAATTTGCCTTTGTTAGTAGTTTTGGAGTGATTTTATGGCTGGAACTTTAAGTTTTATATACCCTTGATTTTGAGATGTTAGAGAAATTAGCAAAAAATAATTTAGCCTGGAGTAATATAGATGATTTTTTCCCATGCACATTCCCACATAAGTCTCTTCCATTCATATTTTTTGCAAACTCTGTACATGTAGATTCATTCAGTATCTAAGCACTGACAACTTGCTGTATTACTGAATCCTGTGTAAGTAATGATTTTGAATATAATGTGGAAATAATGGAGTTTACATCACTAGAATACTGCTGTCTAGTTGCAAAAAAATATTTTAAAAATCTTTTTTTTTTGCATTTAAAGAGACTTAGAGTCTACTTAATCAGTGATGTCTGTTAAGTAGAGTCTGTTTAAGCTATGGTCTTAGTTGAACTAATATGAAATGTTTCTTTTTTGTTGAATCTGTGATAATTATGATTTCTGCCTGCACATTCAAGATTTTAAAGATAATGCCACATTGACAGTTATGATTCTTTCTTGTATGACGCTGTGGAAGATAATGAAAGGAGAATACTAATGCTAAACCCAAGAACCCAGGGGAGTGTTCTGGATCTGGGACATGGACAATATGTTCAAATTGCATCTTTGACTACTTGACTAGGATAGCATTTTTTTTTTTCAGATGAAGGTAGGATGTAGGGGGAATCTAAGCTAAGAATCTCAGTGTTTTCAGACTTTCTTTTAAGAGGAATTTAAATGTTGATACAATAAATGTGAGATCTTTGTTCAAAAAGTAAAGGGTAAGTCGATTACTACAAGAACTGAGTCATATCAATTTCACTAAAAATGAAACCAGAAAATAAAAGGAAGCTGAAGCTGAGTGGAAGAATGATTTAAAGGGTCACCCTCCATAGATAAAGAAAGAAAATGTAATAGCAGTTGCCCAAAGGCAAAAAGAAATAGAATTTCACAGGATATTTGGTCATCTTTCACTGATGTCCACTTAATTAGCAAAAAAGAATACCTTGAAAATAATTGTAATATATCCATCCGTACATTTTACAGAGGATGAAGAAATGAAGAAGTTTTATAAAAACTCTATCGCTACAACTCAGTCACTTCAATGTAAAGTTGAATATGAGGAACAAGGGTGAAAATTAAATTGATAAATACGCATAATGATTTGACTGGAGAAATCTCTGAGAACTCTGTCTTTGGAATTTCTTTCTACTTTCCCCAAATTCAGTGTTTTTTTTTAAATAACAGCTTATGCAAATCTTGGTTCACACCCCCACATTACAAAGCTGTCTTACCACACAAGAGAATACATTAATGGCCAACAATTTAATTATGATATAAAAGAAATGGAAATAGCTATAGGAAATCAAGTGGTAAAATCTTTCATTGTCTTTCCTACAGCCTCCAGGGTGATTACAATGTAATTCTTTCTCTAATCATCACAGCATAGTGAGGGGCACAGTTGCTTCTGATCTAATGACTTATATAATCTTGATCTTTAACTTCATGGATCCTATTTTCCTTATATAACAAGTAGTTTGAACTAGTTAGCCTCTGAACTCCTTTCCACATTTAGAGACATGATCTTAATTTACTGAGTCAGGTTGGGCAATATTTGATGCCTGAGGGCAGTCTGAAGATCACCTACCTCAGTTCTGGTCACCAGGACACTGCTGATTCTTCTGTGTGAAAGACACAATAGCAGTACTGCTCCATGTGGTTTGCCTTCTGAGCTCTTACTACTGAAGTTCACAATCACCTCTCCATCTCTAATTACTCTCACTTATATGGAGGCTCTGTAACCATTATTTTTCCAGAATATTCTCTGCTATTCAGAATAAATGTCTGGCCATGCTGCCTCTTTGGATCTAGTCATTTTGCCTTCTGGAAAATGTGGTCCTGGTAATGTCTCCCCATTTCTAGTGTTCTTTTCTTCAGAAACTGTTTGGAAAATAAAATTACAGGAAACTTCTTCACAGTCACACCCACTACATAATTCAGGTTTAAGAAATGAAAGATGTCAAAGGTTTAGATACTAATCGCACGCTTTATATCTGCATATTAAGAGTTCTTAAAAGATTCAGAAGGTGGTTGAAATGAAAACTGATATCACAAAAAGACGGGAAATTGGTTCTTAATGGACAGATTATTAGAGTTTAGTTATATAAAAGTCATTTTTGAATCAACAATTTGCAGTAAAGGTCATTAACTAGTGGGGATAAAATTCAAAATTAACATTGAATTAGAATGAAGGTTAAAGTTAGGAGGGGAAAACAAAACAATACAAACCAACTAAAATATCTGTATCAGTCTGACCAACTCAAATAATCTATTGATAATAGAAATTGGAGATATTAGAATGAACTTTACACCATATCCTGAGAAAGTTTAATGTTCCAGCAAAAGAAGTTTAATGTTCTAGCACCTGTTATATCTTTATGTACGTCTAACTATGTGTATATGCACATATACCTGTATGTGTTTATATATATACATATGTATGTACATATATACATACACATATAAATATGTGTCTATGTGTGTATATAATGCTACAGAATAAATACAGGTGCCAACTATATGACCATTTGTTAGGGAATAGGATGAAGATACTACTGTTCATGTAGGAGTTAGACTAGATGATCTCTATTCCCCATCTAATTTAAAGGCTCTGTGTTGTTACATACAATTCTGATTTTCTCCCCTTGGGCTTCAAAGTGGGCTTGAGCAAGAATAAGGAATAGACCATCTTCAAAATGCAAATTCTCAGAACTTAGAAGCTGCTGCAGCTTATGCTAATCATTTCCTGCCATGTAGATTAGTGAGGCCCAAAATGACCATCATGTTTAATCTTTATATACACATCTTGTAAAGTCTGTATATGTGATAGATAAATAAGTTTCTGTTTGCTTGGAAAACCTTAAGAAATAATATGTGCCTTAATCTATTATCAAATTAGCCAGACTTTGGGTAATAGAATTTTAAAATATGGTTGTAGAATGAAACATCAGTAAAGTTAAAAAGCCATTTACTTTTTTAACCATTTCTATTAGACAGGACTAAAGAGATCAGTTATTCTTTTCTTAATTTTTTTAATTCTTTTTTTAAAACCCCATTGCCAAGGCTTAACATAATATTCCATAATAATAAGGAAGCAGAGTAAAGAGATTTATGTTTCATAATATCCTTTCTTCTATCAAGGATCTACTTAGTCTTTAATTGGACAGCTAGGTATCACATTGGATAGAGTGCCAGGCCTAGTGTCAGGAAGACTCGACTTTTTGAATTCAAATCTGGCCTCAGACACTTACTAACTGTGTGACCTTGGGCAGTTACTAAACCTTAGTTTCCTCCTCTGTAAAATGAATTAGAAAAGAAAATGGCAAACTATTCTAATATCTTTGCCAAGAAAACCCCAAATTAGGTTATTAAGAGTTGGACAGGACTGAAAATTGATTGAATAATAACAAGAACAAAAATCTCTACTTGCTATACTGAGAAAAATACTTATGTTTTTCTTTACCTTTCTTTCTCTTTTTAAACTTTTTATTCCCTAACTCAGAGGCAAAAATATTTATTCTGCCTGAAAAAGCTTTAATTTTTTTACATATAATGTTCTCTCTCAGATATTAAGGCAATGTGTGTGTGTGTGTGTGTGTGTGTGTGAGTTTTGCATAGTCCACTTGTCCACTATTTAAAATGGGAAGAAAATAGACATATTCTTTCAAATTCCTATTGGACGAGTTCACCTTTTCTTTCTACATTATACAAATTGGTAGAAAGCAGAGACTTGCATAAGTCTAAATCTTAAAATACTATCCCCAAGAATACATATGTTAAGTTATAGAAAATGTGAAGGAGGAAGCAAAGAATGGGAAACTGGGAGTGTAATGTAGGGAAAGAATATTACTAAAGCAAATATGAATTTGAAATAGGATTTTAGGTTCATTTTGGAACATATGAAAGCTACCAAAAATTACTCATCAGTGAGGTGATATAGCATGTAAATACCATTTGCTTGATTTAGAGTTTATAATTAATCAACATTTAATTCAAATCCTAAGAAAATAAAAAAAAATGAAAAAGAAATCCTGATGAGATCTTATATATGTGCTAATCTAATGCTTCTGTTTGCATATGAGGAAAATGAGATTTGGAAAGATTGTCAAATGGTGAACTACTCAAAGATGAAAGCAATGGTTGGACTGTAGAAGATAACCGATCATTCTATTTAACATCATCCATGACAGTAATGAGCATCTTAGATGAGAATACATCTCCAAATTCTTCATGGCTTGTTATTTTTTTAGAAGATCTACAGTTTAATTTAAGAAGTTCACAGAATAATAAAACATTGTTGATTGAAATCAACTATGGTCAGAATGCTCTAGAACATCATTTTTTTTGAAAGGTGGGATTTTCAATTATTTATTTATTTAATATTTTGTTTTCAGCATTGATTTCCATAAGAGTTTGAATTACAAATTTTCTCCCCATTTCTACCCTTCCCCAACTCCAAGATGGCAAAAATTCTGATTGCCCCATTCCCCAGTCAGCCCTCCCTTCTGTCACCCCACTTCCCCCCCCCATCCCCTTTTCCCTTACTTTGTTGTAGGGCAAGATAGATTTCTATTGCCTGTACATCTTATTTCCTAGTTGCATGCAAAAACTTTTATTTTGAACACCTGCTTTTAAAAGTTTGAATTCCAAGTTCTCTCCCCTCTTCCCTCCCCACTCACCCTCCCTAAGATGGCTAGCAATTCAACATAGGCCGCATGTGTATCATTATGTAAAACCCTTCCACAATTTTCATGTTGTGAAAGACTACGTTTTGCTCCTTCTGAACCTAACCCCCTTTATTCAATTTTCTCCCTTGACCCTGTCTCTTTTTGAAAGTGTTGGCTTTTGATTACCTCCTCCCCTTATTTGCCCTCCCTTCTATCATCCAAATTTTTTATCCCCTTCTTCCTTCTTTCCTGTGGGGTAAGATACCCAACTGAGTGTGTATGTTATTCCCTCCTCAGGTCAAATCCCATGAGAGAAAGATTCACTCATTCCCCCTCACCTGCTCCCTCTTCTCTCTCAACAAAACTGCTTTTTCTTGCCAATTTTATGTAAGGTAATTTACCCTATTCTATCTGTCCCTTTCTGCCTCTCTCAAAATATCCCTCTCTCATCCCTTAATTTGATTTCATTTCTTTTAGATATCGTCCCTTCATATTCAACTCACCCTGTGCCCTCTGTCTGTGTATATATATATGTATATATATATATATATATATATATATATATATATACACACACACATATATATATACATATATATGTATATACATATACATATATATGTATATATATGTAAATATATATGATGTTATAATGTGTGTGTGTTCATGTGTGTGTGTGTATTCCCTTCAGCTATCCTAATACTGAGGTCCCAATTTTCCCCAAGGTTTCCAGTTTTCTCCTGCTATAAAACAGGTGATTGAACTATTTGACTACAAAAATCCCTTGCAGCTCTAAATTTATGATCTTATGATCCTCTCTTGGTGACCTCTTCAGCTCCCACTGAATTAATTATCATCTTTCAGAAGCAGACAAACAGATCTTTGTATCTAGTATCTTTGTATGTGTTTCTTTTGAGACCTCAATCCTAAATTAACAAATGATTTTTGTTCATTTTTCCATTTACATTGTTGTGGTTATGACGTATATTGTTTTCTTGGTTCTGCTTACTTTATTCTGTTTCAGTTATTGTAGATTATTCCATATTTCTCCTTATTTATCATATGCATCATTTCATATACCATAATTATATTCTACTATATTCATGTAGAATAATCCTTTTAGCTATTCCCCAATTAATGTTTCTCTATATCTTTTTCATTTTTTTAACTATTATCACAAAATATACTACCACAAATATTTTGGTATTTATGGGAACTTTCCTTTTTATCATTGAGTTACTGGGGTTAAAGCCATATAACAGTGTCTCTGTGTCAAAGGATATAGACATATATTTGCATAATCTTAAATTGCTTTACACAATTGTTCCATTGATTAATATTTCCACCAACAATGCTCTGCTGTGCCCATCTTCCCATAACTTTTTGATACTACCTGCCTCTCATTTGTCCTCTCCCAATTTTCAGGGTGTGAGTTGAAATATCAAGGTTTTATTTAATTTCAGTTAGTGGTGGTTTGGAACATTCTTACATATGGTAGTCAATAGTATGCAATTCTTCTTTGGAAAACTGTTTGTTAGTATCTAAGTTAATTTTTATCTTTTGTAGGTGATTCTGTCCTCTGCTTAAAAAAGCATGTCCTTTCCATATCTGGAAAAGGCATACGATTTGCTCCTCTACTTTTTATAATACAATTTTTAATGTTATTGCCATGTATCCATTTAAAATCTACTGTGAATTATGATATAAGGTGTTTGTCATAGCCTAATTTCTGTCAGACTTCTTTCCAGGTTTTCTAGTAGTTATTAAAATTTTAAATGAAATTCATCAGTAATTCATATTTTTTGGAATTTTGGGTTCTGAATTGAGTTCCATTGTTTCTAATTATTTTTATCTATGCGGTTCTCCTGATCTCTAGGTTTGGCTCCTCTCTCGGTCTCTCTGTCTCTCTCTCTGTGTCTGTCTGTCTGTCCATCTGTCTCTCTCTCTCTCTGTCTGTCTCTCTGCCAGTTACTAGCTAGTTTTCCATGACTACTGCTACCACTTTAACATAATGATTTCTGTTATTATTTTATCAAGTTTTGTAAAGTATCATTTGAAAACCTGATTAACACAGCATTAAAATTGTAGATTAACTTTAGTAGTATTGTCATTTTTACTACATTAATATGGTTTAGTCAAGAGCACTGAATATTCCTCCCGCACCATAAGTTGTTCCTTATTTCTTTAAGCAATGCTTTATTAGTTGCACAATTTGCTTTCTAGAACTTAAGTTTCTTGAGAGTAGAATATTTTCTTTATTTTGTACTCCCAGGGCCAATCCAAGTGCCTTGTACCTATTAGACATTGAAAATGTCAAATTAAAATGACTTAGAATTCTAACTGAACTCAACTTCCATCCCATTGGAAACTTGTAATATTGTATATCAAATCCATACATGACTTATTTGTGCTTATAAGGAGTTCCAAGTGAAAAATACTTTTAACAAAGTTAAAAAGAATAATGATATTTGCACTGTTATCTTTTATGTCTCTCAGTCCTCTGGGTAGAAAGAAATCTTTCACATGAGCATATCCACCACATCATGTGCAATTTTCCTCCATGACAATTATTTTTAGAGTCTGAAATTAATAGTGGCCCATCGGTCACTTGTAAGAAAGTTATTCAGTGAAATTCTCTCTCTCTCTCTCTCTCTCTCTCTCTCTCTCTCTCTCTCTCTCTCTCTCTCTCTCTCTCCCTCTTTCCACAAATACAAGTATGCACCCCTTACCAAAAAGGGCTGTGAGCTGTTCCTTTAACTCACTTTTCTCCCTCTATCTCTTTTCTCATTCTATTCTTTACACCTTGAACTTCTCCATTTAGACCTATCACAACTCTATCCATCCTCTCATGACAAACTTGAATGCCATTTCCTACATGATGCCTGATTCTCCCAAGTAATGTCATTTATTCCTACTCTGAACCCACATCCCCCACCAAGTATTTTGTTAATAGCACTCTCATTACATAATTAACTATGCCTTCTATTATAATTATGCATGAACATGTCCTATTTCCAGCACTAAACTTTGCATCTTGGGGAACAGGAATCATGTGCTTTCCCACCATCTTCCCACCCTATCCTCCACAGTGCTTAGGATAAAGCCTGTACAGAGAAAAGCATTCGAGTTAGAGTATATTGAAATGAAATGCACTACCTTGGGTACTGGTATATTCTCCAACCTGAAGATTTTGAATCAGAGGCTAGGAAATCACTTTTTTGAGATATTATAGAACAAGAATTCATAAACTTTTTTTTTCCACATAGACCCTTAACAATCTGGTGAAGCCTATGAACCTCTCATAAGAATAATGTTTTTGAATAATTGAAGGAAATACTAAATATCATGTAGAAGTTTATAAATATGAATTTTATAATAATATTTATAATAAATGTGAATTTATTTTATTTTGTCTAAGCAAATAGAACTAATAATTATCCATGTAGCTCAAATAAAGAACCTGTTATAAATGGACTTCCTATTCAGAGATGGATTTGACTAGAGTGCTCCAAAGGATTATTTGCACTCTAAGATTATATAATTCAATAAATATTACTTTGGGTTACAAAGAAATTACATTCTCAAAGTAGAGTTCATATGATGATCTCTATCTCAATTAGCACCAGACAAGCCTTCATTTTACTACCTAATTGCTTCTGCAATGATTGGTGATTGTCATTTCTGGACTATTGCTTCAGGAAAGATACAGACATGATTCTCTTTATCCCTTAAACCTCCTCTTGTCCTTCCTCTAGCTTTGGAGAAATAAATCAGAATTATATTCCATCTGGTATTGTTTCTGGGTAGGTTATTTCAATCTACTATTAATCACCATACTATATGTAGTAAATGTATCAAGTGTTTAATAACTGCTTTTCATTCATCTGTTTATGATGTGGTATTTCTCTTTAAATAGCATTTTCAATGATTTCATTTGTATTTTTAGTTGTTTCGCATAAACTGGCCACTAGGTGGTGCAATGGATAGGGTGCCAACCCTGAAGTAATCAGGAAGGTGTAAGTTCAAGGGAGGTGTCAAATACTTATAAACTGGTTGATTGTGGGCAAAGCACTTTACTTCTGTTTGAATCAATTTCCTTCACTGTAAATTGGAGATAACAGTACCTGCTTCATATGGTTATTGGGAAAATCAAATAAGATCATACTTGCAAAGCACTTATCACAGTGCCTGGCACATAGGAGATGCTTTATAAATGCTTATTCCCTTCATTTACCCTTCTTTTGAAGTTGGGATTTAGAGGAAGAAGAGACTTGGGTACTATGTTGACAAAAATGCAACACTGCAATATAATGTAACATTTATTAAGCATATACTTCATGAAAAGAACATTGCTAAAGATTGGGTCAATGACAGGATTTAATTATGATGTAGTATCAGTTCTAAAGAGATCTAGTGGGGAGAAAAAACACATAAATGAACATTAGAAAAATGAACTACAAAACAAAACTAGAAAATTAAAATCAGAAAAGATATAGAGATGAAATAAATTAAAATGAAGGATAAAAAATCGAGAAAAGAGGAACTGAAAAGAGAATTGCAAAATGAGCCTGGGAGAAAGTCAGGAGTCAGTAGAGGATATGACTAAATAAATCCGTAGTGTAGCTAAGCCAGGAACCACAGAAAAGATAGTGACAAAGAAAGCATTTCCCCTCCTATTGGTCCACTAGGATTACATGCCTAAAAGATAATGAAACACCTCTTTAGTTACTGCCATTATTTCAATTCTCCCAAGGGCCTATGTTATACCAAAGAGGTCAGATTAACACAATTCATGTGTAAAAGAACTTCCCACTTTCATCTCATAATATGGACATTTAGAATTTTCAATCAATGTACTGACTGAAGGGTTATAGTGAATATTGTGGTATTTATTGATTTTACAATTTTTCCTTACATGTTCCCATATGCAGTCACCTCTTCATTTATAGATAAATTTGTCCATTTATGAATGGTTGTGTCTCTAGCCATGGTACAAAGAACCATCTGAGGCAGGGGAGTGCTGGTAAATATTTACCAACTGGCTCTGCAGAAATCCATGATGCATTTTAAAATCTATTATCTGCATTATTAAGCTTTTCTCCATCATTTTCTCAAATTCAAAACATAAAAATCAATAAAGCCCTGATTTTTAGCATTGGCAGATTTCTGAAAAACAAATGTTCATACTGAAAATTTAACAACTGGCTCTAATGAGGAGATGAGAGCTGGCAGAAGCCATTTTGACCAATAGATAGAGCAGGCCAACCAAGAATAATGAAAGAAATACAGGAAGTGAGATATGACAGATTAATCACTCCCACCTGTTCTCTTCATGATCTAGTGGCAATCTCCCAGTACCTAGAGGTAAGGAGTCATGGGAATTTTAGTTGTTTTTATCATCATTCTTACTTCCAAGTCAGTCTCTCATATATCATCAAAGGGAAATAACTGTGGAGAAAAGACATACCATCTCCAGTAACAACCAGCTAAAAGCCTAAGAATCCTGAGAAAAGCAGTGCTTTCCAAGTCAACAATCTCACTACCAGCATTCCTCATCTAACCTCTCTGTCTCCTCCTACCCCATATATCATCCAAGTAAGCAACCATTTGGAGATATGACCTGGCAACTGCCTCTTGAGGCAGTGCAACAACTGTCCCCTAAACAGCCATAAATATTGAAGACTTGGAAAAGAAAGTTATCTCCATAAAAATCATTGGCACTATGAAATAATTCAAAGTCAGAAATAGTTTTGTTCTTTGCCAATGAAAACATTATTAAAGAGGATAAATTATCACCTTCTTTGCCACTGCATGCTAAGGAATATTGGGCCTATCCATTTGACTTTCAGCTGAAACTCTATTTGCTTTGTCTTTCATATTTGGAATATGAGTTCCTTGAGAGTAGAGACTGAATTAATTTCTTTTTTTATTCCTAGGGATTTAGTATAGTGTTTTGTACATAATTAGGATTTAATAGTTGCTTTTAAAACATCCATTCATTCTTTTTCTTCTTTCATTAATTCAACACCAACAATTATTTCAATATATTTTAAAAGAGGTCATTTGCGCATGTGTGTGTATGTATGTATGTATAAAAGTGTATGTACATATATACATATATATTATATATATACACAATGTTCACATTTTAGTGCAATACATGTTATTATATACCAGTATTTCTAAAGCTGTGATGAATATTTCTACTCAATGAGAGCATAAATGATTCATTCATAATGTTTTATAAGCTTTCAACCTCCCATATGAAATGTCTGGCTGAAAATATAAAAGGTGTAGTCAAGATGTCCAGGTTTGGAGAACATTGTTTTAATATAATTTTAACTGAGTGAAAAATAGAAAACCTACTTTCTATTTGAGGTGGTAATTATTATGCTTACTTAAAAGTCAGGGCAATATGCACAATAACTTTGAATTGTTTAAAATGATTCCCTAATTTTAACTAGGAACTATCTGGGCTTTTGCAGGCTTTATGTATAAATTGGTCTATTTATCTATCTATCCATCTAAATGTAGGTACAGATATATGGATAAACATTTAGATATCCATATACTCATATGTACTATTATATATATATATTATATATACATATATATATACACATGAGCATTCTTGTATGTGTATACGCACATTGTGTTTATATATATGCATCTATATATACATATATGCACATACACGCACAGACACACCTGTATGTTGCAATACAGATATGAGTAACACAGACAAGACTTGAAGTATCATACAAAAAATATTGCTTATTTTCATCTATCATCATCCTATTCTGATGCCTATTTATGCTGTCAAGGTGCCTGTGGGTTCACAAAAGCTGCTATGCTGACAGAGCACAAGCTTTTGCAGGTCTTACTAAGTATTAAAAGCTTTGAGTATAGGTCTGTTGATGGATGGCACAACTGCTAAATGTGGAGCAGCCTAGCTCCAAGGTTAAGCAGCTCCATGAAAGTTCAGCCCAGGTCAATGAATTTTTCACACAAAATATCACATTAGGACTAACTACTAAGACATCAAGGGGTCATAATCTGTATTGGTGACTGGAAAACCCACCAATGAATTTTGTTATTCCTGAAATATGGAAACTTTGATAGTTTGAATAAAATAAGGAGTATATAAACGGCAAAGTGAATCAATGGATATGACATCTGCAAAAACAAATTTATCAGAATCTGTTCAGTGTCCTGAAATATTTGTCCAGAAACCAAAGAATTGGAAGAAGACTCAAGTAATCATTAAAGGAAATTGATTGTCTACCATAGGTTGCCAAAGTGGGTGATACTACCCTCTGGGGGCGATGGAATGATGGGGAGGGGTGGTAGTAGCCTTGAGTTCAATTGAGGGGTGTTGAATAAAAATAAAGAGGTGGAAACATAAAGAGAGAAGATAAGAAAATTTTGAAAAGCCATTCATACGCGGTTGTGTAACAGAATAAAAGAAATGTAGAAAGTTCTAAATAAACATAAAAAATGCAAATTATAACCACTGACAGGCCTAAACAAGAAAGTGTTGGCAGAAGAGTGTGTCCCACATTGTTGGGAAGTCCAGCATGCATCACAGGAATATATGCATGTAATGACTTTTTTGAAATACAATACTATATGGTTGCATGACCCAATATTGCATCATGAAAATTTCAATGCAGGAAACCTCCCCCCCCCCACAAATTTACATTAAATCATTAAATTTAAGATGCTTCATTAAAAATATATATTTCATATTTTTTTGAAATGATGCAAATTAAAAAAAACATTAAAGGGCTAAATAAAGTAGATTTCTTGGAGGCACTAAGTAATTTTTTTTTAAAGAGGGCAGCAGGCCAAATAAGTTTGGAAAACTCTGGTATATGGTATTATGAGGCAGGTAGGTAATGCAGTGGATAGAGTGCTGGGCATAAAGTCAGGAAAATTCATCTTCCTGAGTTCAAATCTGGCCTCAGACAATTACTAATTGTGTGCTCCTGGGTAAGTCACTTAACCTTATTTGCCTCAGTTTCCTCATCTGTAAAATGAACTGAATAAAGAAACGGCAAAAAAGGAAAAGAAAGGAAATGAATGAAGTCGTGAAGAATTGGAAACAACTGAAATGAATGAACTACATAAAAATGCTATTAATGATAAAAACGAAACACATGCAAAAAACAGAATTCTGTTTTTCATGCTTGCTTTAATCATTCTTATTTGCAGAGAAATAGGATGTATAGTGGAAGGGACTTTTAATTTGGATTCAAAAACCTTAGATTTGAATCCCTATTTTTCTATTTATCATGTGGGTGACGAGAAAAATGAGTTTGCTGAGTCACAGTTTCCTCACCTGTAAAATGAAAGAATTGGACTAGATATCTGAGTCCCTTTCTATCTCTAAATTCTATGGCCACATAAATCCCTCTCACTATTTCCTAAACCTTTTCCCTATATTTCTGTCATCTGTAGAGACAGGCAAAGAAGATCTGGAAAGATTTTTTTTCTGCTTATTATATCATCCTTACCTTCTTTCTAATGACCTTACCTTCTTTCTAATGACCCTTTATATGTTTAAAGACAGTCCATCAGAAAAACAGAAATCTCAGTAAGTTATGAACAGTTTTATATTTAATGTTTTAGCCTAGTATTATCTGCTTCTTTTATTTTATATGTCATTGAACTTTTAATGATCATTTAGTAGTCTTTAGGCCATTAATTTGTAAGCAATGATGAAAAAAATACTCTGGATATTATCAACTCAATCAGTTGAATCAAGAAAGTAGTTGAATAGACTTATGTAGGTTTTCTCTCTTAAATGGGGAGAATAAAATAATAGCAGTGATTAAGAATGCAATATTAAATATAAACTCTGCTGGGTCAGATGTGAATAGGATTCTCAGTTCTGCCCTTCCCAAGTGAATATTTTCCTCCACACAAAGGCAATAAAATATTCTAGAAGAGTATTGATCACCGAACAAGCATAAGTCAGATTTTGTTAGAAGTACATTTGATACTAAACTCATCTCAAACAATGTTAGCAAGATATTATATCATAGGAGCTGTTTATTGTTCAGTATACCAAATATTAGAGGGGCATAATGCTTATAGGATCTTAGCTCTAGAGCTAGAAGGGACCTTCAGGTACCTTGTCTAATCACCTCATTTTACAGATGAAATTGAGGTGCAAAGAGGTTAATTGATCTGCCCAATTACATAGACAACTAGTGGCAGAATCAATATTTAAACACATCCTCTGACTCCTAATCCAGTATTCTTTTCACTACACCACACTTCTCTGGCCATCATTGCCACTTAAAAGATAAGAATAAAATGAAAACAGAACCCAGTGACAATCAATACCCAACTTGTTGACGTGGAAACATCCATCTGAATTTTGCCTATGCTAATGCCATTCAATATTGAACAGAGCTCCTTTGGCTCCTTCGATCACTGCAGCCCACTGGGATCTCACCCTTCTCTCAACTTATGGTTCTAATTGACTGTAGCACTCATTTGGCACATATGTTACCCAGAGAGCTTCCTTTTATTGTTCCTGTGCTTGCCATATGGGACTAGGTTTCCTCACTAGGCTGTTAAGGTCCTTAAGGTTAGAGAACTTGTGTTACTACTAATTTAGAATCCATACTGATCCTAGTGCAATGTTACACATAATATATGCTCCTTAAGGAATAGTGGGGTGAATAAATAGAGTATGGACAAATTCTCATCTATTATGGTAATGCTTGTCATCATCAGTAATAGATTGGGAAATTAGCAATGCTGTGAACCCTGACTGGCATTATGGCTATACAATCATTTGGATACAACAGTTTTCATACCATTGCAAGTAGGCATTCCATAATTACGTTCTTCATTTTTTTCAAGAGAGTTTAAAATTTTTATTTGTTTTAATCACTTAGTCTTTCTGTTTGAAAAATGTCAAACCTTCTCTACATAAGCCCTTAATAGACTGCCTCAGATTCTGGCCCATGACAGTGTTGCTAAAGGAAATGGCATATGTATTCAGACAAAATACTGCACTAATAGCAATTTTAATGCAATTGACTTCATGATTGCACAGATAAAGGTCACAAGTAAACACTTTGTTCACAATTATACATTTAAATATGCCCTTTTCTCTGTACATTTTTTTTCAGGCAGCATACAAGAGACTAAGGAAAATAATTGTCTAAATAGGTCATTAAAAAAGCAAGATCACTTCAAAGCGTATTACTTAGTTATGGACAATAATTATTTATAGATGTCACTGGTAATATGAATATGGCACATTTTATCTTAGAGGAGAAAGTGTATCATATACATTTTATAATTTATATGTACTCTATATGACAGCTTCTTTCTGATTTCTGGACTTCTGCCCCTGAAAAGCCAATGCTATTTAAAGCATTTGAAACAAGTAGGAAAAGAATCAAGTCAAGGAGAAAGGGCTGGATAGATATTTCCAAAGTCAAGATGTCTGATTTACCTTTCTTTGATCTCCTCTTCTTGATATAGAATGCACTGAGATAAATTATAGTGGCCTTGGCTATTGCTTCTCTTGGGGCATGTTACGCCCAGTTGCTGGCAAGTCAGCTACTATTCTAGGTACAGTGATACAAATGAAAGAAAATTCTTGACACCAGGGGTAACTCAGCCCTAGTGAGCTAATGGCTCCCACTTGCCCAAGGAGAGTGGCCCTGTGCCACATTCTCACCCATAATTGACCTTGCTGCTAAGTCCAATTAGCTAGGAGAGAAACTGGGGAGGATTCCGTTGACATGGATAATATTTTGTCAGATTTTCTGCTGCCATTGTTGTTAAATATTTCCCATCTAGTATAAATTAAATGATCTGTCTGGGGCTGTAAAATAGCCCCTAGGGCAAGAAGCCTCCACATATTAAAAAAAATGATTTACCATATTTCAATTTAATTAGTTTCATTTGTTATCCTATGTATTTTATTTTCTGCTATTTAAAACATCCTTTATAGAAAAGGGTACATAGTTTTCATCAGACAGTAAAATCAAACAAAAACCCTATTAAGAACCCCTGCCCTAGGGAGATTAGGTGTGGTTATAGAAGAATTAATCAAACTATAAGCATTCATTAACTGCCTAGAATATTCAAGTACTATGCAAGGGCATTAGAAATAAAATGATAAAAATGAAACAGTCATTCTCCTCAAGAAGCTGACATTCTATGAAAGAGATACATATATAAATATACACATACATGTGTGTGCATACATACATACATGAACATACATATATACATGCATGTGTGTCTATATACACAAATATATGTAGACACACATATACACATGCAATAAATACAATATCATTTGGAGATAGAAGGAATTGTCAGCTATCTCCCATATTAACAACCCAATATCTGTATAGTCTTAATCTCACAGGCCTCTTACTAGCAAACTGATGCCTCCTCCAATGAGAGAGAAGAATGGAGTAAAGGATGGAAATTGTTCTCTGGCATGATTAGGTAACTTCTGTGATTTCTTGGGAACAGAGAAGCCAATGACACAAAATGCTGCTTCTGTGGCTGTCTTCCCAAGAGATGGGGCAAATAAACAGTTGCACTAGAGAAAATTCCCAAGACACTTTACAGTAAAGTTCTTCACTTCCTCAGGCTAATCTAAAGCTGATCCTTTTCTCAAAAAACAGCCAAATAGAGCAAAATTATCTGCCAGTAAGTCACCACACTTTCAGCCTCATTGAATATCCTAAGCACTACCACTTAGATATGCCTTCAGGAGAGTGGTAAAATTACAGAATATTTTGCCATATCCTAACCTCTCCTCAGGGTTACTATAATTACAGTATTAATGCAAGGGACTAATCTGGGAGAGGCCTTCATTCACTGGATTTAAGTGAATTACTCTGTTGGCTAGAGAGAATCAAGTAATAAGAAGAAAATCACTTCTCGATAGGTATAAGACAAAGATTTGTCTAAAACAAGGCCAGGTCTTTCTTCTAAGAGTTATTATTCTCACTAACATTTCCCAAAGCCCATAGCATTAGTGCAGCCAGGTAATGTAGTGGTTAGAGCACCAGTCCTGGAATCAAGAGGATCTGAGTTCATATCTAGCCTCAAATGCTTACTAGCCATGAAACCCTGGGCAAGTGACTTAAGCTCGTTTGCCTCCTCAAGAAGGTGACATTCCATAAAAGGGATACATGTATAAATATACACACACATTTGTGTGCATATATGTATACACGAACACACATATATACATGCATGTGTTTCTAAATATACATCTGCAAAATGAGACAGAGAATGAAAAGACAAATCACTCCGGTATCTTTGCAAAGAAAATTCCAAAATGGGGAAAGGAAAAGTCAAAAATGCCTGAACCAAAACCAGAACAGCTATAGCATTAGTGCAAGATCAGATCCAAGGTTGACTCCCTGGTGGTCAGGAAATGAGCATTCCTATAGAGTTCCATGTTTTCTTGACAATCAAACACTTGTGGTAAAGTTAGGACACTGTTTGATGCAAAAATAATGTATCAGAGAGAATTAGCCTCAGCAAGGAAGAATTAGGTTCAATTTCTGCCTGGATGCTAGGAGAGTAGCTCAATTTCTTATTGCTTCCAGCAACTCTCTAAACCAGACTTACACAATTTCGCAATAGATGGGGGCCAAAACTAAAATAGACTAAACTTGTTTGGGCTGCAGACAAGTTTTTAATGACTCACTGTCCAAGTAAAGGTATAATTAATGATTAAACTATTTTGTAAATAAATCATATAAAAATGAAGAGAAATTTCAATTAATATCAATTAATTGCACTGCTTACTTAAGATTTTTATTTATCATGAAATCACATTAAAGTTAAAAAAATTACTTTGCTCACCTGCCCAGCAAAAGTGAGTATCATGCTCCAAGGCAAAATATGGATTTTCAATAAAATAGAGGACTTTCAAGCTTTCTCAGTGAAAAGACCAGAGCTGAATAGAAAATTTGACTTTCAAACACAAGAATCAAGAGAAGCATGAAAAGGTAATCAAGAAAAAGAACAAAAAAAAAAAGAAATTTCAAGGGACTTAATAAAGTTGAACTGTTTTGTTTATATTCCTACATGGAAAGATGATGTGTATGATTCATGAGACCTCAGTATTAGGGTAGCTGAAGGGAATATGCATGTATACATTTATATATATATATATATATATATATATATGTATATATATACACATATATATTGTGTATGTGTGTGTTTATGTATATGTGAGTGTGTATGCATGTATATATGTATGTATGTGTGTATATATATACATATATATATATATAGACAAAGAGAGAGAGAGAGAGAGAGAGAGAGAGAGAACAGGCACAGGGTAAGTTGAAGATGAATAAGGGATGAGAGAGGAATATGTTGAGAGAAGGAGATACGGAGAGATAGAATGGGGTAAATTATCTTGCATAAAAGTGGCAAGAAAAAGCAGTTCTGTAGGAAGAGAAGAGAAGGCAGGTGAGGGAGAATGAGTGAATCTTGCCCTCATCAGAGTTGACCTGAAGAGGGAATACCATACATACTCAGTTGGGTATCTTACCCCACAGGAAAGAAGGAGGAAGAAGATAAAAAGGTGGGATGATAGAAGGGAGGGCAGATGGGGATGGAGGTAAAAAAAAACACTTTCAAAAAGGGACAGGGTCAAGGGATAAAATTGGATAAAGGGGGATAGATTAGGAAGAAGCAAAATATAGTTAGTCTTTCACAACATGAGTATTATGGCGGGGTTATACATAATGATACTCATGTGGCCCATGTTGAATTTCTGGACTTCTTAGGGAGGGTTAGTGGGAAGGGAAGAGGGGAGAGAATTTGGAACTCAAAGTT
>CM053622.1:462988086-463035586 GCA_028646595.1 Phalanger gymnotis
TTCACAACATGAGAATTGTGGAAGGGTTATACATAATGATACACATGTGGCCCATGTTGAATTGCTTGACTTCTTAGGGAGGGTGGATGGAAAGGGAAGAGGGGAGAGAATTTGGAACTCAAGGTTTTAAAAAAATAGATGTTCAAAAGTAAAAAAAAATGTTTTTTTTTCAGGCAACTAGAAAATAAGATGCACAGGCAATGGGGCATAGAGATTTATCTTGTCGTACAAGAAAGGGAGGGAAAGGGGGATGGGAGGGGAATGGGGTGATGGAGGGGAGGGCAGACTGGGGAACAGGCAACCAGAGTGTATGCCATCTTGGAGTAGGAGGGTGGAGGAAATGGGGAGAAAATTTGTAATTCAAACGCCTGTGAAAATCAATGCCGAAATCCAAACATATTAAAAATAAATTTAAAAAAATTAAATTCTGCAGCAACTTAGCTAATTAAAGGTAGGACTAAGACATTTTTCCACCCCAACACAAATTAGGAGATTTTCAGGAGAGGCCTGTGACTCCAGGGTGGGAGCTAGCCTGGAACATCGGTGACAGAACTAGCCTTGGGCCATGGAGGAATCTAAAACAGAAGAAGTAGCAGTTTTAGGAGCTCTTAGGCCAGAAATGGTAGGGAGTTGGACAAATATTCAGAAAGAAATTAGAAAGGACCATTTATTGCTACTAAGGGTAGGACCTCACCCAGTCTTGCAACTCTATTGCCCATATGCAGTCCTACATTGCAGTTCCAGGATAGATAGCAACACTTGTGGTCAACCACAAGGTAACCTGATCTCAGTACCAAGGCAGAGGAACACAAATACTGAATAAGGGGAATTGACAAACTTCTAAGATCATGCTTGTGACTTCAAGGAACCAGGAGCTCTTCCTGAATAAAGACCAGAATGCAGACCAGGAAAGCAGTGAACACACATCTCTTTGAATCATACAAACTTGGAAACACTGAAACTTACAGACACCCAGAACTAGCTCCAAAAACAGCTGCATGAGAGAGTCTGAAGCTTGGGACAGCACTTCTTCACCCCCAAGTGAGCATAGCCCAACTTAGCATAATATTCAAAGTCAAAAAATAGTCTGGAAGAATGAGTAAGCAACAAAAAGAGGAAGACAATGTGAAAAAGGCTATAAGCAAAGCATGAGAGACATATACAAGGTTGACATAAGCCCAATAAGAATTCTGAAAAGAGGTAAAGAAAAAGAAAAGAGTGATAGAGGAAGCACTGAGAAAAGTAATGAGAGTGAAGCAAGAAAACTATGAAAAGAGAATTATTAGCTCAGAATATTACTTTTAAAAAGTTACATTCTTTACAATATTTAAGGAAGCAGGTAGAAAAAATTCTACCCGCATACACTTTCTCTGAGGAGAGCAGAGTGGTCAGTCTCTGGAATGTGCTGCTTCCCACTCTGACATGAAATTAAGTTGCCTTAAAGAATACTATAGCTTACCACTCTGGCATGAATTAAAGTTGCGTTAAAGAAGAGTATAGAGAGGAGATATTAGAGAGGTCTATTGTTGTTTTCCTCTGCGTCAGACACATGATATGCCTTGGGGAAAATATTCACATGCACACACACACACACACACACATATATATATAGATCTATATCTGCATGACAGTGTATAACTACATACATATGCACACATATATTCATGGATATATACATATGTATAAACAATACACTCATTTATATATCATATAGATAGATACATATATATATGTATACATATTCATATGCCTTACTATATATGAAAGCATACTTATATAGACAGGCAGATACATATGATATAGAAATAGATAAATAGACAGATGAGAGAGTGAAAGAGATACGCATACACATATTATAGTGAAGGCCTATGGATTAAATCATTAGGTCTTAATGGAGAAAATGAAATTCAATAGAAAGAAGAATTCATTAGGAGAAGCTAATTCTGACAGTTTTGAAAGAGTATATAAAGGACAAATACATTATTTCATCTGCAAAGTAAGTGTTGAAATGGTAAAAAAAAAAAAAAGTAAATGGCAAACAGAATGGAGGAGCTTGAGTTGAAGATAGGGAAAAAATTAAGCAGTATATTGTCCTCAATTCACAGTACTTATATGTATTAATATTCCACAAGACAAAAATTAAATAAAATTAATCAATGAATAGTTAAAGAAAATGAAGGAAGGTTTAAATATCTGATATTTTTAAGTAAGCAAATTAATTTTATGAAAATCTGTATTTCTCAATTTAAAATTCAAAAATGGAATTAGTGCCTTATATTCAGATTACCGTAATCTTAAAGTGATTTGAAAATTTAACTTGGAAATTAGTATAGAATTACTAATATCTTTAACATCTAAATGAAGTTAATAGGATCTCCTTGGGATGTATTCTCCCATAGAATCAAAGCAATGGAGCAGATGTAAATGCATATGAGAAAAATCAAACACCTCAGGCAAGATATCACTTGTTCTCAAACAAAGAAGACTTCAGTGCCAGACAGAAACAGAAATACCTAAGTAATGTGGACCTGACTTAAAAGACCTCAGATAACATTCCTAACTTAACTTCATTTTTAATTATAGTCCACAGAGTAGTGAATGAAACCATCATCTACCACTTATCCTTTATTTAGTCAAGGGTGTTCTTCTATTGCATATATTTGCTTTTTTATGAGGTTTTGCTATTTATTTTATGTTTTATTGCTTCTATATCAATGGATCAGATGTCTTGGAATATGATATTCTGGAAGGTAGAAGAACTAAGATTATAACCAAGAATAATCTACCCTACAAAACTAAGTATAATCCTAAAAGGGAAAAAATGGATATTTAATGAAATTTAGAACTTTCTCTTTTTTGGTTTTCCTTTTTTCATTAATTAATTCATTAATTTTTAGTTTTCAACATTCACTTACATAAGCTTTTGAGTTTTAAATTTTCTACCTCCCCCAGATAGCATGCAGCCTGATATAGGCTCTATACATTCATATTACATACACATATTTTCACATTAGTCCTGTTATAAAGAAGAATTAGGACCAATGAGAGGAACCACAAGAAAAAAGAAACAAAACACCAACAATAAAAGAACAAGTGTCTGCTTCAATCTGCATTCAGACTCCATAGTTCTTTCTCTGGATGTGAACAGCATTTTTCCATCATGAGTCTTTTGGAGTTGTCGCAGATCTTTTCATGACTGAGAAGAGCCAAGTCTATGAATGTTAGTCATTGCATAATGTGGTTGTTACTGTGTACAGTGTCCTCCTGGTTCTGCTCACTTCACTTAGCATCACTTCATATAAGTCTTTCCAGGGTTTTCTGAAGTCTTCCTATTCATTATTTCTTATAGCACAATACTATTCCATTACACTCATATACCACAAATTGTTAATCCATTCCCCAATTGATAGGCATCCTCTCAGAAATTGAGGGGATCAAAAGGGAAATAAAAAAGACAAATAAGGAATTTGATAAGGTTAAACTGTTTACATCCCACATAGGAAGATAATACTTGTAACTCCTAAGAAATTTTTCATTATTAGGGGAGATAGAAGGACTGAAGTTAGACATATGGCAGGAGTATGAATTGAATAGGCTGGAATGAAATCCAAAAAAATATATATATATAATAAAATTAAGGCATGAGAATACAAGACTCAAGAGAAGCATTGAAAAGATAAACAGGAAAAAAACCAAACATGTCATTCAATAAGGTTAAACTGTTTATATACCTACATGGGGAAATGACACTTTTAACTCTTGAGAACTGTATCTCAATTAGGGCAGCTAGAAGGAGCATGCATAGAAAGAGGGTGACAGAAAAGGCAAGTGATTAATGCTGGAAAGGAAGTGGGGAAATTGGGAAACTAATACCTTATGTTTGGAACTGTGAAGTGATCTATGCATTCTGGAGAGTAATTTGGGGTAATGCCAAAAGGGCAGTAAATCTGTGCATATTCTTTTACTCAGTACTGGGTTTGTATTCAAAAGACATTTAAATAAACTGGGGCAAATGAAGTTTTTTCTATGAAAACATTTATAGTATCTCTTTTTGTGATGCCAAAGAATTTTAAATTGAATGTATACCAATCAATTGGAGAATGACTATACAAGTTGTAGCATATGATTGTGACAGAATACTATTGTGGTATAAAAATTAATGAGCATGGTCATTTCAGAAATATTAAAAAAAATCTGGAAAGACTTCCATGAACTGATTTAGAATGAAGTGAACAGAACCAGAATATTGTAGATAGCAACAGCAATATTGTATAATGATCAATTGTGAATGACTTAGCTATTATCAGCAATTCAATGATCTGAGACAATTCCAAAGGGGTCATGATGAAAAATGCTATCTACCTATAAAGAAAAAAAAGCATAAAAGATTGAAGCATGCTATTTTTCATTTTTGTTATTTTTTTTGCTCGATGTTTTCTTTCATAACATAACTAATATGAAAATATATTTTGCATGGTTGTGCATGTACAACCCATATCAAATTGTTTACCATCTCAGGGAGGGTTTTGGGGAAGAAGAGAATTTGTAACTTATTTTTTTTAAGAAGAATAATTCTTTTTACATGAAATTGGAAAGATAAAACATTATTCAAAAAAACTTCATAATTACACCTCAATTTCTTTTTTATCTACTCCTACTTTACTATAATTCCATCCATTGTGATGAGGGAGGACAAAATCGCCAGGCTTTTAAATATTTTCCTGCTGCTTCAATTTATTCACTCTGCATTATTTCCCAAAAATATGTCTCTAATTTTCCTTTATTACAGTATAATAATATTCAAATTCTACAACTTGTCCAGACATTTCAGAATAAATGGACACCCATTTAATTTTATTTTCTCTTCTTTTTCCTCCCTCCTGAAACTTGCCAAAATCAAGAGATTTTGTCTATGAGGTTTTATTACTGTCTTTGATTTTCTCATTTAATAAACCCAAAATAAGATTGATGTGTCAATGAAAATAAATATTTAAGTAACCTTTCTCACATAATTCTAAATTGCTTTTAAAATGACTGTTGCTATTCACAGCTCCTCCGGCATATTAATACACCTCTATTCCCATAACCTCTCCAATTCTGACTGCTTCCAATTTTTGTCACTTTGGAAAATTTTGTAACTATGAATTAAGCCCTGGAGAAATTTTGATCTAGATTTCTCTTTTTTTTTCCAGTGATAGGCCAGTTTTATATGGTTACTCGTAGTTTTCAATTCTTTTGAAAGCTTATCTCTTAGCTTCATGGCTATGGTTTTTATATTAGTGACAATTCCCTATAGATATCTTTTGTATTAAAGTTCTATGATGTATATGTGTGTATATGTATCTATATGTGTGTGTGTCAAGGATATTTTCACTTTATAATAATATTTTTTTCTATTCGAATTGATTTCATTCATGCAAAAAATTTTTTATTAATTTTAGGAAAAGAAATGGTCATTGTTGTCTTTCAGGCTTTCCTCTATTTTTTTTTTTGTTTAAAATTTCTCCTCTCAGTTGTGAACTGATCCAACCATTCTGGAGAGTAATTTGGAACTAAGCCAAAGGTGCTATAAAACTGTGCATACCCTTTGATTCAGCAACACCACCACTAGGTCTATATCCCAAAGAGATTATCGCAAAGGGAAAAAGGAGCTACATGTACAACAGTATTTATAACAGCTCATTTCATGGTGGCAAAGAACTGGAAATTGAGGGGATGCCCATAATTGGGGAATGGCTGAACAAGTTGTGGTATATGAATGTGACAGAATACTATTGTGCTGCAAGAAATGATGAGCAGGTAGATTTCAGAGAAAAAAAAATGGAAAGACTTAAATGAACTGATGCTGAATGAAGTGAGCAGAACCAGGAGAACACTGTATATATCAACTGCAACATTTTACAGTAATAAATTTTAATAGAATTAGCTCTTTTCAGCAATACAATGATCCAAGGCAATTCCAAATGACTCATGATAGAAACTGGTATTCACATCCAGAGAAATAACTATGGAGACTGAATATAGATTGAAGCATACTATTCTCCTTCTCTCTTTTTTTCTTTCTGGTGATTTTTCCCTTTTGTTCTGATTCTTCTTTCATAACATGACTAATGAGAAAATATGATTAACATGAAGAACTTATGTTAGATTGCTTGCTGCTTTGGGGAGTGGAGAGAGGAGAAATGGAGGGAGGGAAAAAATTTGGAATTGGAAGTCTCATAAAAATGAATATTTAAAGCTATCTTTGCATGTAACTACGAAAATACTGTTAATTGGGATGCCCCAAAAGCCTCACACTACTTGCATTCCACATAAATTGGCCTGTTTATTATTCTCAAGGCTCAGTACTTCATTTTTTACCTCTTCCATCACATCCATCAAGATTCAGGTCATGTGTCATTTCCTAGGAACTTTTTCTGGTTTCTTTAGAATCTAGTACTTTCTCCTTCCAGAACAGTTTAGCAAGTATATATGCTCACCTGCTTACCTCTTATATCCCTTTCCAAACATCCTGGAGTCAGGAACTCTTTTTTTGAAGTTCCTGTTGAAGTATGACATCTCAACATAGGTATGAAGTATGAAGTTGAAGTATGACATCTCAACATAGGAGGTAATTAATTATTGGAAGAGATTGCGATGGATATGGCTAGGTAGTTATGAAATGTACTATTCCATATTCTTTGAAGGGAACTGAGCTCATTTATTTTGAAGGCAACAAAATTTAACCATTGTCATTATAAAATTGTATTTGTTATATCAGATCACATCAGCAAATCAAAAAGATTTAATTACTGTTTTTATAGATGATTTAGGAGATGATCAATGAAAATTGCTGGGCCAGACAATTCAGCACACCGTAACTTACCAAGCAATGAGTCTATTTGATATTAGCTAGACTGATACTTAGAAAAGAGAAGGATAGTTTACCACAAGGTCTGTAGTCAAAGTTTTTCCAGTTTGGCATGACCTCCATGCCTCTGCCTCCATGATAAGCCCTAATGGGGCAATAAAGGAGGTCCATAATCACTGTATAGATCAGAAACAAATGTGAGTACATTTTGGAATCATGTACTATAAAAATCACCTAATGATATTCAAAGCTTGCCTTACCATACAAAGTTCATAGTGAAATTCACTATATCTCATTTACTCTTAAATCAAATTCAGCTATCATTCTCTGTCTTCATGAACGTTGAAATATAACCTATAACAAAATACATGTAAAGGTAATTTTACATTCATTTTTCAAAATTTTGAATTCCAAATACTCTCACTCCCTTGCTTCTTTCCCCCTACATTCCTCTCAAGCAATTTTATGTATGTTTTACAGGTGTAGTCATGCAAAACATTTTCATATCAGTCATGTTAAAAAAGGAGATAGACTTAAAAAAAAGAAAAAAAATTAAAAGGAAAAAAATGTATGCTTCAATTTGCATTCAGACTCCATCACTTCTTTCTCTGGAGGTAGATAGCAGTTTTCATCATGAGTCCTCTTGAATTCTCTTTAATGGTATTTCTGAGAATAGCTAAACCATTCACAGCTGATGATTTTACAATATTACCGTTACTCTATACAAGGTTCTCTAGAACCTTTTTTTATTTAATATAATCAAAATTATCAATTTTACATCCTGTAATGCTATCTATCTCTTGTGTAACATACACACTTAATTGGTTATAGAAATCTGTCTTACCCTATAGCAAAGTAGTAGGGAAAGGGTATAAGGGAAGGGGGAGGGTGATAGAAGGGAGGACAGAATTGGGGTGGGAATATTCAGAAACAAAAAACTTTTGAGTTAGGACAAAATAGAAAGGAGAGCGAGAATAGAATAAATGGGAGAGATAGGATAGAGGGGAATACAGTTAGCAATATTAAGTGTGAAAAACATTTTGAAGCCAGTTTCTCTGATAAAGGCCTCATTTCTCAAACGTATAGAAAACCAACCTAAATTTATAAAAAAAAGAGCTATTCTTCAAATGATAAATGATCAAAAGATATGAACAGTTTTTAGATGAAGTAATCAAAGCCATCTGTAGACATTTAAAAAAGAAAGCTCTAACTCACTATTGATTGGAGAAATGCAAATTAAAACAATTCTGAGGTGCTACCTCATACCTATTAGGCTAATTAGGCTAATAGGACAGAAAAGGAAAATGATTAATGTAGGAGGGGATGTGGGAAAAATGAGACATTAATGCACTATTGGTAAAGTTGGGAACTCAATCATTCTGTAGAACAATTTGGAACTATGCTTAAAAGGATATAAAACCCATATACCCTTTGACCTACCAATACCACTACTAGGTCTGCATTCCAAAAAAGATAGAAAACAAAAAGGAAAAGGAGCTATGTATCCAAAAATATTTGTAGCAGCTCTCTTCTGGTGGCAAATAATTGGAAATTGAGGAGATGTCCATCCATTGGCTAAACAAATTATGCTATGTGATTGTGATGGATCACATGATGGATTGTGTTGGATCTTATAGCACTATTTTGGTATAAGAAATGATGAGCAGAATGTTCTCAGAAAAATCAGGAAAGACTTACATGAGCTGATCCAAAGTGAAATGGACTATATTCAAAGTACTATATACAAATGTGCTATGTACAAAGTAATATTGTAAGATGATTAGGTGGGAATGACTAAGTTATTTTCAGCAATACAATGATTCACAACAGCTCTGAAGGACTTATAATGAAAAATTTTATCCATCCCCAGAGAAAGAATTGACAGTATCTGAATAGAGATTAAAGCATACTTTTTAAATTATCTTTATATTTCTTTAGTTTTTTTATGTTTTCTTTCACAACACCACTAATATGAAAATGTTTCTCATGACTACACATGTATAACCTATAGCGAATTGATTGCTTCTCGATGAGGGGGGGCTCTGAAGGGAGGAAGGGAGAGAATTTGGAATTAAACATTTTAGAAATGAATGTTAAAAAATGTTTTTTCATGTAATTGGGGAAAATAAAATAGTAAATAAGTTTAAAATAAAATAAATGCAGACAATAAAAATGTAATACCCTCAGCTACCCTGTTTTATGAGTGAGTTCATCAGATTCACTTTTACAGTTATGATTACCAACTGTATATTTCCCTACATTCTGCTTTTTCCCTGGTTAGCCATCTCTCCTTTCATCCTGTCATTCCGAAAAAATGTTCTGTTTCT
The DNA here is from genome assembly GCA_028646595.1 of Phalanger gymnotis. Lineage (NCBI taxonomy): Eukaryota > Metazoa > Chordata > Mammalia > Diprotodontia > Phalangeridae > Phalanger > Phalanger gymnotis. The sequence continues at coordinate 462,997,264 of CM053622.1, forward strand.
TACCACCTCCTCCCCCAAAACCACTTTCCCTTCTGTCAGACCCTCTCCTCTTATTCCTTTTCTATTCCTGTTTTCCTCTAGGGTAAGATAGATTTGTATAACCAATTGAATGTGTATGTTATTACCTCCTTGAGCCAATTCTTATGAGAGTATGGTTCAAGCTTTATCTTCCACAACCTCCATCTTTCTCTCCACTATAAAAACTCCACTATAAAATGCCTCTTTTATGTGAGATAATATATCTCACTCTACCTCCATTTCCCCTTCTCTTAGTACGTTTTCATTTCTCACTTTTTAAATAAATGATTTTTAAAGCTACCATAGCCATCCTACACCTGTGCTATTTGTATATGTATACTTTTTCTAGCTGCCATAATAATGATAAAGTACTTAGGAGTTACAAGTGTCATATTCCAATATAGGATTACAAATAATTTAAACTTTTGAATTCCTCATAATTTCTCCTTTCTATTTACCTTTTTATTCTTTTTCTTGAGTCATATTTGAAAATGAAATTTTCTATTCAGCTCTGGTTTTTTCATCAGAAATGCCTGCAAGTCCTCTATTTCTTTAAATATCCATTTTTTCCCTGAGGATTTTGCTCACATTTGCTGGGTAGTTGATTCTTGGTTGTAATACTAGCTCTTTTGCCTTCCAGAATATCATATTGCAATTGTTCTGGTACTTTAATATAAATGCTGCTACATCTTGTGTAATCTTGACTGTAACTCCACTGTTTCTAAATTGTTTCTTTCTGTCTCATGATAATTTCTTACTGACCTGGGAGCTCTGGAATTTTGATATATTATTCCTTGGAGTTTTCATTATGGGATCTCTTTTAGGAGGTGAGGGATGGATTCTCCGTGACAATTTCTTAAAATATGATGTCTCGGCTCTTTTTTTTGGGGGGGGGGGTCATGGCTTTCAGGTTTTCCCAATAATTCTTAATTTACCTCTACTCAATCCATTTTCCAGGTTACTTGTTTTTCCAAATAAGATATTCACATTTTTCTCCTATATTTCATTCATTTGATCTTATTTCATTATTTCTTTTTTTTAGGTTTGCTGAATTGTTTTTTATTCCTTATTCAAAGGAATTATTTGTTGTATAGGTAGGAAGGGAAAGATGTTAAAATGAGGGTTAAAATGAGAGAAAAAAGATTAAAATAAGATTTAAAAATAATAAAAATAAATAAACATACAAGAATTCAATTTCAAATAAAGAAATGCCAAATGCCAGGTATTTAATTTTTAATTTTTTTAAACTTCAGTTAACCAAGTAAAGACAGAAAAGGACATCAATGAGGTTAAGCTTGGAGGGCAATCCTAGTCTCCATCTAGGGTGGGACCCTTCTAGCTTAGTTTCCTTATTGTGTTCCTTTTGAAAAGAAACATTTCCTACCTGAGTTAGGCTATGGGATCAAATTCTTGAATATTTGGAGTCTCAATCAGAATGGGAGTGATTTTATTTGAAGTATAATAGCCCATATTTGCTTACTCTTTTGTTCTTTGTCTTGGTTTAACTTGTTAGTTCTGTCTCCTTTAGGCTTAAGCACCCTACACTCTCCAGTGACTGCCTAAGCATGTAGTATTCTTGGAATTCCTGCCAGCTCACTAAAGAACTGGCCTCTGGAATGAGACTCTTGGGGCAGGGACAGCTCTATGTCCAATTTCAGCAAGAAGAAGTTATGGAAAATGAGACTCTCGCCCCTTATCCCAAGATTTTGAGCCCCAATAGTTGAGTGGGAGTGAATGATGATACTATTCTGTGTATTTGTTTTGTATCATCCTGGCTGTATTGTTTTTATTGTTATGGTATTAATGGCACCCCCTTTTTATGTAATGGATACAAAGATCTAGGGGTGGACATCTGAATTGTAAAATAAGTATTTTGGAAATTATTGATTGAAGAGATTGTTTTGCTGGGATCTAGGGGTCAGTCATGTTTGTATTGTAAAAAAAATATTTGAGAATGTCACTGAATGATATGTTTTGCTTTGTTGTGAATGATATGTTTTAGTTTCCTGCGTAATTGGATCACAATGTATAATGGGTCAATGTATGTTCTAGGATACATGGCTGATTAAATTATGTATCCTAGAACAAAGGGTGGAGTGTGCCTATAAGGTAAAATGGGCTCCTTAGCACTTAGTTTGGGGGGTGCCCTTGAGGAGTTTGGCTTTTGTTTACCTTGAGTGAAAGTACTTTCAGCTGTTAAGTGCTAAGCCCCAGGCCCAAAGACCTATCAGGTGTGAAACCTGTGTGGGTGTAGATTAATGACTTAAGAGGGGCCAACTCGGGAAGCAATGGTCTCTGGTCATTGAGGCAGGGCTTGAGAACGCCAGATGCTCGGCTGCGAGGAGAGGCGAACTAAGAGACCAACTACAGCTGAAGCTGAAAAAAAGCCAAAGCAGGATCTGCAGAAGCAGAGCTGACCCGTGTGGACCCAGGAGTGCAAGCAAGGACTTGAGGCCAGTAAATATGATTTGGCTAAATACTATCTTGTTTTTATGTGGCCTCCTGGTTACTCTTGTGAGGCGGGACTACTGGGCCTGGAAGCTTCTGATCACAGTATTGGAATGGGGAGGCTGGTTTGTGAATCTGTCACTGTGGGGCCTAAATAAATGTTTTGATGCCTTCTACTTGGAGAGTTCTTTATACCCAATGATTTCGAACCATTCATATATATATATATATATATATGTATATGTGATTGTATTTGAGATCATAAATTCGGCCTTCCTACTACAGAAGCCTAAGTCACATGTAGTGGGAGAAGCTTGCTGAACTAGTGGAACAGGAAACGGTGGAGCAGGAAGTGCTGTCAGAGCAGTTAGAACTGATGGAGAGAGAGGAGGCAGGCAGCTGTGCTGTGAATGTGTTTGTGGGAAGGCCCAGCTGTGTGTGTTTGTGTGTGGGGTGGGGTGGAGTATCCTATGCAATGAAGTTGCTTTCTGTAGTGATAATGCATTTTACCTTTTTTTTTTCTTTTCGGATTGGATGGAATGGACTTGCTGGTTTGGGGATTTATATTTCTGGTGTCTGAATAAATGTTTTGCTTCTGTGTTCCATATGGAAAGTCTGTAATATTTTGCAATTCAGAACCATGCCGGTATACTCATAACAATAGCAACTGTTGTGAATATTGTCTTGGCAATATAGACCTCAACTTTCACCTCTCAGAACCAATATAACCAATAATAATAAAAAAAAACATAAGGAAATGAATAGGGTATTAGAAAAAATTAGGTATGAGAGACCTTTGGAGAATACTGAATGGAAACAAAAAGGAATGTACCTTCTCAGTGTCATATGGCACCTACAGAAAATTGACTATGTATTAGGGTATAAAAAACCTCAAAATCAAATGTAGAAAGAAACTGCAATAAAAATTATGTTCAACTAGTGCAGTTGAATGAAAGTTTAAAAATTAATTGCAAACTAAATAATCTATTCCTCAACACTAAGTTGGTTAAAGAACAAATCATAGAAACAATTAATTATTTCATTAAGGAGAATAACAATGAGACAATAACCAGAAATTATGGGATGGAGCCAAAGCAGTACTTGAGGGAAAATTTATTTCTCTAAATCTTAAATCAGGAAAATAGAGAAAGAGCAGATCAATTATTTAGGCATGCAAGTTAAAAAAAAAAACTAGAAAAAGAACAATTTAAAAATCCCTAATTGAACAACAAATTGGAAGTCTTGAAAACCAAGCTGAGATTAATAAAACTAATAAATACAAGTAAGAACTGGTTTTATGAGAAAAAAAAACTAGGATTATTAAGTCATTGGTTAATTTGATTTAAAAAAAGAAAAAAGAGCAAAACAAATATCTGGAATCAAAAATAAAAAGGGTGATTTCACCAACAATGAAGAAGAAATTAAAGCAATCATTAGGAAATATTTTGCAAAATTATATGCCAATAAATTTGAAAATCTGAGCAAAATCAATGAATATTTATAAAAATACAAATTACCTAGATTTACAGATGAGGAAACAGAATGCCTCAATAATCTCATCTTATAAAAATACAATAAACCTGCTATTAATGAGCTCCTTAAGGAAAATCTCCAGGGAGAGATGAGTTCACAAGTGAATTCTACCAAATATTTAAGAAAAATTAAATCTACTAGTATATAAACTATTTGGAAATTAGGTGAAGAAGTTGTGCTGCCATACTGCTTTTATGGCAGAAATATGGTGTTGGTATCTCCAGGAGGAGCTAAAACAGAGAAAAAAGTTATGGACTAACTTCCTTAATGAATATTGATGTAAAATTTTTCAACTGAAAGACCAAAAGGTCAACAATATAAAGAGAATTAATAAAAAAAAGGAAGGTGGCCTAGCAATACCAGATCTCAAACTATATTATAAAGTAATAATCATTAAAACTGTCTGGTACAGTTAAGACACAGAATGTTGGATCAGTGGAATACATTAGGAACAGAAGATACAGTAGTCAATGAGCATAGCAACCTAGTATTTGATAAACCCAAAGACTCCAGCCTTTTGGATAGGAACTCATTATTTGGCAAAAAGTGCTGAGAAAACTGGAAAACAATAGGGCACAAAATACATACAGACCAACATATGATACCATATTCCAAGATATGATCAAAATGGGTACATGATTTGGATATAAAGGGGGATGCCACAACCAAGTTAGAAGAGCAAAGAATAGTCTACCTGTTGGATTTATGAAGAAGGGAAGAATAGATAACTAAAAAAGTAACAGAGACCATGATGAAATTCAAAAGAGATGGCTTTGTTTATATTAAATTAAATAGTTTTTGCACTGAAAAAAATATTCAACCAAGAGTAGAAGGAAAGCAGAAAGTTGGGAGGCAATCTTCAAAGCCAGTGTCTATGATAAAAGACTAATTTCTGAAATATACAGAAAAGTTATTCAAATTCATAAGAAAAACCATTCCTCAATTGATAAATGGTAGAAGGATATGATATGGCAGTTTTCAGATGAATAATTCAAAGCTATCTATAGTCATATGAAGGAGTGCTCTAAATCACATTTGATTAAATAAATGCAAATAAAACAACTCTGAGGCACCACCTCACATCTATAAGATTTGGTAATATGATAAAAAAAATTATAAATGTTGGAGAGGACATGGGAAAATTGGGATACTAATGCACTGTTGGTATAGCTGTAAATTGATCCAACCATTCTGGAGAACAATTTGGAACTACAACAAAGGCTTATACAAAGTGATGCAAAATGAAATGAGCAGAGCCAGAAAAATATTGTAGAAAGTATTAGCAACATTATACAATGATCAACTACAAATAATTTGAATCTTCTCAGCAACACAATGATCCAAAGGACTCCTGAACAAAAATGCTATTGACCTCCATGTAAAGAACTGATGGAATCTGAATGCAAATCAAAACATACTTTCTTCACTTACTTTATTCTTTTTTGGGCTTTTTACCAGTTTTTTTTCTGTTTCTTTTTTTATGACTGTGATCAATATGAAAATGTTTTGCGTGATAGCACATGAATAACCTGTATCAAATTGCCTACCATTTTAGGAAGAGGAGAGCAGAAGAAAGGCAGAAGAAAAATTTTGAACTCAAAATATTGTGAAAATGAATGCTAAAAATTGTCTTGACATATAATTGGGGGAAAAATTAAATATTATTTAAACAAAAAAGCACCACCTTCTACATGCATCATTTTTGATACCCCAAGTTTTAAGGCTCTACCTTCATAACCTAACTTGTATTTATTATTTATACACTTGTTTGTGTACTTGTTGCTTCTCCACAAATATATTGCAAGATGCTTGAGAGCTTACATGTTTCATTTTTGACTATCTACCCCAAATACCTTGTGTACATATTATTGCATTCTTTAGAAAGTGAGCTCCTTGAGAACAGGGACTGATTCATTTTAGTCTTTGTGTTTCTAGAGTCTGGCACATACCAGGAGCTTAAGAGAATGGTGCTCATTAATTTTAATTTTACACTTTAGGAAATGAATGCTCTGAGAACTTAAGTTACTCAAGAAGCCAAAATTTAGAGATGTTAAAGGCCCTAGCCCAATTAATAGAGACTCATGATATAATTTTAAACATGAAAAACTAAGGCAAAAATGAAGTGATTTACTCGAGCTCAAATATTTATTGATAGAGCTGTGATTTAAACCAAATATTTTGACTCAAAATGATGTGCTCTTGCCTGGGTGAGAACTGTACTTTTTTCTTCATTGAAGAAGAGATTTATATTAAAATTACCTTCCTAGTTTGGTGTAATATATTGGGACCCTTCAGAACGTCAATAGCATGATGTATTCTTGGATTTATTCATGACCTAATTTGTGGATAATTCACCACTATACATTACAATCCCTTCATGCCTCCTTATCTTGTGTGGTTATAATATCTATGTAACACATAGACATTATATATATATGTATATGTGTGTATGTATGTATATACGTATAATATCTGTATAATAGCCAAGACACTGTCCTTTAGCAAATCCCACTTTGAGACCCGGGATGTTTGCAGACTTTATAGTATTATTTTCTTATGATATTACAAAAATCTTGTATTTTCCCTAGAGTTTTTACTCTCCTTCAAAAGGGAAATTAAGTTGGAGTGGCTATGTAATGAATCCTTCATATCCAAGTTTGTTCCACCTTCCACCCCAGCATATAAATAGAACTCCCTGTGCATTTCCTTGTGAAGGAAATAAATATAGGTTTGATACAGATGCAATCCCCCTCTTGCCAACCCTGAAACATCAATATAACTCATAACAATCAATTAATTGGCAAGTATTTGATTAAGTATATACTACATGCTGGAGACTGTGCTGATAGCTGCTGACACAAATATAAATAGATAAATAATTCAGAAATATTCTAGTGGGAAAGGCAAGAATACACATGATCATATCATTACAAATAGAAGAAAATATAAAGGAAAGAAATGCCAATTAACTTTATGGTAATTTTAGGGAAGAACACAATAGCTTTTGGCAAGATCAAGAAAGACTTCAAGTAGAAGAAGGTAATTAAAGGAAGAGAAGAATTCATTGAGGAAGAAAAGACTTGCATCTCAGTCATATGAGATGGTAAGTGCAAAGGCAGGGATATGGGAGATGGAGTACTGTATGTAATGGGGTATATTGGAGCCAGCTCTAACCTTGTTGCCTGAGCTGATTTTCAAAATTTTCAATGTGAGTGTTTACAACTCAGAAGTCAGTAATGACTCCAAATTAGAGTACAAAATTTATTTATTGCTTTGTTGATTGTCCAGACTTAAGAAACTGTTAATACATGTTCAATTTTCAAATCAATGTGCATTCATTGTTTTTCCCCTCTTTAGAGCCCAGTTGTTAAATATTCACCAACAAATGCCTAATTACTTTATAGACATTGCTTGAGCTGAGAGCAAAGCAATAAAAAGATCAAGGAATGGAGTTATCATGAGTTTGGAGGCTTGGCGATTGTAAGTTTATATCTCTAATATTACTGCTACTACTGCTGCTGCTGCTGGTACTGCTGCTGCTGCTGCTGCTGCTACTCCTACCACTACTAGTATTACTACTACTACTACTATTTCTTCTACTAGTAACTGGAATTTATATTATATTATAAAGTTGGCACAGCGCTTTAAAGGCAAAATCTCATTTGAGCATCATAACACTTCTTTGTGTGATTAATAAAGAGAAGGCCAGTTTGGCTGGAACATAGAGTACAAGAAAGGAAGCAATGTCTAGCAAGGCTGAAAAAATTTGAAGCCAGGTTATATAAGGATTTAAAATTTTCACAAAGGAGCTTATATTTTATCACAGAATTCATGTAGGGCCTGGGTAGTTAAACAAATAGAGGAAGGACATGATTAGTTTTCTGTCTAAAGTACATTACTTTGGTAGTAATATATAGGATGAGTGGAGATGAAACTTTGAGCATATAAGTCATCTCAACTATTATAAATACCAAATTATGACATATGAAGGAAGATTTTATTTGAATACAGAGAAAGAACTGATAAATAGAATGTGTGGAATGATTTTACACATACATATGTATGTATGTATGTATGTATGTATGCATGTATACACACATGTTTGTATCTAATGGTAGCCATTTCTAGAGTAGGAGGCAGGAAGGAAGAAAAAAAAGGAAAACATGTATAATGATAACTTTATTATATATTTAAAAGAAACAGTGAGTTATACAAAATAGATTTGCAATTTCATGTGCAATCATATTTCATTAAATTATACTATATTGTGGAAATTCTTGTTTTATTCCATAAATTGAAGAAAAAAAGAGAGTGGGGACTGACTCGAGGCAAGAGACCAATCAACAGGCAATTATAATAGTATGGGTGATAGGTGGTTGGGGTTTGAAACAAGGTGGTAGCCATATAAACAAGAGAAGTCCAATGAGAGATATTGGGTAGAAATGGTAATACTGGGAAACTAATTGGTTTAGTGGAGTGAGAGAGAGTAAGGAGTTGAGATTAATGATGATATTCTTACATTTTCTTTTTTTTATAAATTTATTTTTTTATTTTTAGTTTACAACACTCAGTTCCACAAGTTTTGGGGTTCCATTCCTACCCCCATCCCCCAATCCAATGCAGGTTCTACATATACCTTCACATTGAACTTACATAATAGTCCAGTTGTAATGAAGATATAACCAATGGAATGAATCATAAGAAAGGAGAAACAAAACCAAAAAAGGAGGGAAAAAAAGAGAGAAAAAAAGTTTTCCTCAATCTGCATTCAGACTCCATAATTCTTTCTCTGGATGCTCATAGCTTTTTCCATCATGAGTCTTTTGGAGCTATCTTCGAAACTTGCTTTGATGAGAGGAGTTAAGTCTATCAAAGTTAGTCCTTAGAGATACCACGTGTCTGTAATCATGTATAATGATATCCTGGTTCTGCTCCCCTCACTCAGCATCAGTTTGTATAAGTCATTCCAGGTTATAATGAAGTCTCTTTTTACATGTTTTTGCATGTGTTTTGAACACAGGGTGTTATGACCACCTGGTTGGATAAAGCATACAATTTTTAAGGCCCTTTTTATGATCCCTTCCTCATACTAGGAGATGAGTGATGTGGTCCTTAAAAGACTGCTCTGACCCCCAGAAGCTTCCAAATCCTACTGCTACTTCCAGTGAAAATAAGACCCTATCTGGGCTGCCTGTGTGCAGGGTTGTGACTATAGCTCCCAATTTATACAACCTGCTACTTCATTACTTGCCTGTCACCACAGGACTTTGAGATAGGTAAAAATGGTAAAATGTCATGGGCGATGTCTTTTGATTTGTGCATAAATTGGATTTATGTGAAACAGAGTTGCATGAAGTCCTAAGCCTCACTCTCTTCCAGAGTCATCGAAGTCCAGTGGCAAGACAAAGTGACAAGACAAAGACTGATGATGGCTTGTGATACAGTGGATGACTTTGTGTCTTCTTTTTTTTTATTTTTAGTTTACAGCATTCAGTTCCACATAACTTTGAGTTCCAGATTTTCTAACGCCCCCCAACCACACCCCCACCCCAAAACGGCATGGAGTCTGATATATCTTCTACATGTAACTTCACATTGAACTTATTTACACAATATTCAAGTTATAAAGAAAAATTATGACCAATGGAATGAATAAGGAGAAAGAAGAAACAAAACAAAACAAAACAAAACAAAACAAAAAAAAAAAAACAAAGACAATACAAAAGAGAAAAAAAGGGGGGTGGGGAAGGTGAGCATAAAGTGTGCCTCAATTTGCATTCAGACTCCACAGTTCTTTCTCTGGATGTACATAGCTCCCTCCATCATGAGTCCTTTGGAGTTGTCTTTACATCTTGTATTGCTGAGAAGAACAAAGTCTATCAGGGTTAGTCGTCACAAAACCCATATATACGTGGTTGTATACAATGTTCTCCTGGCTCTACTCACTCAGCATTATATCGTGTAGGCTTCTGCATGTTACTATGAAGTACGTATCTTCCACATTTCTTATAGCACAATACTATTCCATTACATTGATGTAACACAATTTTTTTTCAGCCATTCGCCAATTGATGTCCATCCCCTTGATTTCCAATTCTTTGCTACTACAAAAAGAGCCGCTATAAATATTTTTGTACATATGGGTCATTTTCCCTCTTATGAGATCTCTTTGGGATACAAACCTAGAAGTGGTATCGCTGGGTCAAAGGCAATGAACTTTTTATAGCCTTTTGGGCATAGTTCCAAATTGCTCTCCAGAATGGTTGGATCCATTCACAACTCCACCAGCAATTAACAGTGTTCCAATATTCACACATCAACTCCAGCATTTATCATTTTCCTATTTTGTCATTTTAGCCAATCTGACAGTAGAGATGTGGTATCTGAGAGTTGTTTTGATTTGCATTTCTCTAATCAATAGTGATTTCAAGCAATTTTTTATATGCGTATAGATATCTTTAATTTTTTCCTCTGAAAACTGTGTGTCCATATCTTTTGACCATTTCACAATTGGGCAATGACTTGTATTCCTATATTTTTGGCTCAGTTCCCTGTATATTTTAGAGATGAGGCCTTTATCAGAGACACTAGTTGTAAAGATTTTCTCCCAATTTTCTGCTTCCTCCTAATCTTTGTTGCATTGGCTTTTTTATAGAAAAACACTGCAATTCAACATAATAAAAATTATCTATTTTGCATTGTGTAATGCTCTCTGTCTCTTGTTGTGTCACAAATTCTTTTCTTTTCCATAAATCTGATAGATAAACTATTCCTTGCTCTCCCAAATTGCTTATAGTATCAGCCTTTATTCCTAAATCAGGAACACACTTTGACTTTATTTTGATATATGGTGTAAGATATTGGTCTATGCCCAGTTTCTGCCATACCATTTTCCCATTTTCCCAGCAGTTTTTGTGAAATAGTGAATTCTTAGCCCAGAAGGTGTATTCTTTAGGTTTATCAAAGAGTACATTTATATAGTCGTTGACCACAGCATCTTGTGTACCTATCCTAATCCATTGATCTGTTTCTTAGCCAGTACCATGTAGTTTTGATGACTGCTGCTTTGTAGTACAGTGTAATATCTGGTACAGCTAGGCCACCTTCCCTAGCATTTCTTTTCATTAATTCCTTAGATACTCTAAACCTCTTGTTCTTCCAGACGAATTTTGTTATTATTTTATTAAGCTCTATAAAATAATTTTTGGTAGTTCGATTGGTATGGCACTGAATAGATAAATCAATTTAGGTAAAAATGTCATTTTTATTATATTAGCTCAGCCTAACCATGAGCAACTAATATTTTCTTTCCATTTATTTAGAGCTGACTAGATTTTTCCATTATTTGCATGAAAAGTGTTTCATAATTTTGTTCACATAGGCCCTGTGTTTGTCTTGGCAAATAGACTCCCAAATATTTTATAGTGCCTACAGTAACTTTGAATGGAATTTGTCTATCTCTTGCTCTTGGGTTTTGTTAGTAATATATAAGAATGCCAAGGATTTATGTGGGTTTATTTTATTTACTCAAGTAGTTTTTTACTTGATCCTCTAAGATTCTCTAAGTAAATCATCACAAAATCTGCCGTAAGTGATAATTTAGTTTCTTCTTTCCCTATTCTAATTCCTTCAATTTCTTTTTCTTCTCTTATTGCTACAGCTAACTTTTCTAGCACCAAATTGAATAGTAGTGGTGATAATGGACATCCTTCTTTCACCCCTGATCTTATTGGGAATGCATCTAGTTAATCCCCATTACAAATAATGCTTGTTGATGGTTTTAGATAGATGCTATTTATAATTTTAAGGAAGGCTCCATTTATTCCTATGCTTTCTAGTGTTTTTAATAAGAATGGGTGTTGTATTTTGTCAAAGGCTTTTTCTGCATCTATTGAGAGGATCATATGGTTTCTGCTAGTTTTATTGTTGATATGGTCAATTATGCTGATAGTTTTTTCTAATATTGAACCAGCCTTGCATTCCTTGGATAAATCCTGCCTGTTTGTAGTGTATTATTCTTGTGATAAGTTGCTGCAATCTTTTTGCTAACATTTTATTTAAAATTTTTGCATCAATATTCTTTAGGGAAATTGACCTATAATTTTCTTCCCCTGTTTTGATTCTTCCTGGTTTAGGTTTTAGTACCATATTTGTGCAGCAAAAAGAATTTGGTAGGACTCCTTCCTCACCTATTTTCCCAAATAGTCTATAAAGTATAGGAATTAATTATTCTTTAAATGTTTGATGAAATTCACATGTAAAACCAACTGGCCCTGGACATTTTTTCTCAGGGAGTTCTTTGATGGCTTGCTCAATTTCTTTTTCTGAGATGGAGTTATTTAGGAATTTTACTTCCTCTTCTGTTAACCTGAGCAATTTATATTTTTGTAGCTATTCATCCATATGCCTAAGGTTGTCACATTTATGGGCATGCAATTGGGCAAAATAATTCCTAATTGTTGTTTTAATTTCCTCTTCATTGGAGGTGAATTGACCCTTTTCATTTTTGATACTGGTAATTAGATTTTCTTCTTTCTTTTTTTTTAAGCAAATTGACCAAATGTTTATCAATTTTTTTTCATAGAACGAGCACTTTGTTTTATTTATTAATTCAATAGTTTTCTTCATTTCAATTTTATTAATCTCTCATTTGATTTTCAGTATTTCCAATTTGGTATTTAATTGGGGATTTTCAATTTGTTCTTTTTCTATCTTTTTCAGTTGCATGCCCAATTCATTGATCTCCTTTTTCTCTTTTATTTGTTTAAACATTTAGAGATATAAAACTTCCCCTAAGAACTACTTTTACTGCATGCCATAAGTTTTGGCATGTTGGCTCATTATTGTCATTTTGTTGAATGAAGTTATTAATTGTTTCTGTGATTTGTTCTTTTATTCACTCATCCTTTAGAATTAGATTATTTAGTTTTCAACTAATTTTTAGCTCATTTTTCCATGGTTCTTTATGACAAATAATATTTATTGCTTCGTAATCTGAAAAGGATGCTTTGACTACTTCTGCCTTTCTGCACTGGATTTTAAGGATTTTATGCCCTAGTACATGGTCAATTTTTGAATATGTGCCATGTACCACTGAGAAAAAGTATATTCCTTTTTATCCTCATTCAGTTTTCTCCAGAGGTCTATCATATCTGCCTTTTCTAAAATTCTGTTCACTTCCTTAACTTCTTTCTTTTTTATTTTTAGGTTAGATTTATCTAATCCTGAGAGAGGGAGTTTGAGGTCTCCCATTTTTATAGTTTTGCTGTCTATTTCTTCCTGTATTTCCTTTAACATCTCCTTTAGGAATTTACATGCCATAACACTAGGTGCATACATGTTAAACAATGACATTGCTTCACTGTTTATGGTGCCTTTTAGTATGATGTGGTGTCCTTCCTTATCTCTTTTAATTAGATCTGTCTTTACTTTTGCTTTATCTGAGATTAGGATTGCTACTCTGGCTTTTTTTACTTTAGGTGAAGCACAATATATTTTATTCCAGCCTTTTACCTTTACCCTGCGTATGATGTCCCCCTGTTTCAAATGTGTTTCTTGTAAACAGCATATTGTAGGATTATGGTTTTCAATCCATTCTGCTATCCACTTCTGTTTTATGGGAGACTTCATCCCATTCACATTCACAGTTATGATTACTATCTGTGTCTTTTTCTCCATCGTACTTCCTCATTTATGCTTTTATTTCTCCCTTTCCACTTCCACTTCTCAACAAAGTTTAGCTTTTGACCAGTGCCTTCCTCAGTATACCCTCTCTCTTGATTCCCTTCCCTTATCTTACTGTTTTCCCCTTGCTACTTCTTCCCTCCCTTCTGACCCCTCCCCTTCCTTCTTCCCCCTTGCCACTCCTGCTGCCTGTAAGACAATTTCGATTTCTATATTTATCAGTGTATGTTATTCCCTTCTTGAACCAAATGCAATGAGTGTACAGCTCCAATACTGCTCTTCTTCCTCCCTTCTTTCCCTCTACTATAATGTGTTTTTGTGCCTCTTCATTTGATGTAATTTACCCTTTTCTACTACCTCTTTACCTCTTCTCCCAGAACCCTCCCTTTACATCTCTTAATTATGGTTTTTATCCTTCTATCATTTATTTTATACAGACATCTACAGTTTATGTGTATCCCTTTCAATTATCATAATAGCTGTACTGTTCACAAGACTGACATATATATTTATATGTACACGCACATATATATGTACATATACATATATATATATATATAACATACACAAAATGATATAATCGTATATAAATATGTAAATAATTTTCCCTTATTGGTTAATAAGGTTTGTGGGTTTTCCCCCCATTTGCCTTTTTATGTCCCTCTTGAGTTTTGTGTTTGAAGACCTTATTTTCCATTGAGTTCTGGCCTTTTCATCAGGAAGGTCTGGAATTCCCTTATTTCACTGAATGTCCATCTCCTTGCCTGAAAAATTATGCTCATTCTTGCTAGGTAGTTGATTGTTGGTTGTAGTCCCAGCTCTTTTGCCCCTTTGGAATATCAGATTCCAATTTCTCCTGTCATTTAATGTAGAAGCTGAGAGATCCTGTGTAATCCTGACTATTGTTCCACTGTATTTGAATTGTTTCTTTTTGGCTGCTTGCAGTATTTTCTCCTTGACTTTGCAAGTCAGAAATTTGGCTATAATATCTCTTGGAGTTTTCAATTTGGGGTCTCTTTCAGGGGGTGACTGGTGGATTCTTTCAATGACTATTTTACCATCTATTTCTCAGACCTCTGGGCAGTTATCTTTTATAATTTCCTCAAAGATTCTGTCAAGGCATTTTTTTCCTTGTAGATTTCTGGTAGACAAATAATTCTTAGATTGTCTCTCCTGGATTTATTTTTCAGTTCATTTGTTTTTTCAATCAGATATTTCACATTTTCTTCTGTTTTTTCATTCTTTATATTTTGTTTTACCTCTTCTTGATCCCTCATAGAGTCATTATTTTCCATTTGCTCAATTCTAATTTTTAATGAGTTGCTGTCTTCATTTTGCTTTTGAGTTTCCTTTACCAGTTGTTTGATTTTACCTTTCAGGGTGTCATTTTCTCTGTTTAGATTCTGAATCCCTATAGTCATTTCACCTATCTTATTTCTTAAAGACTTGATTTCATCAGTGTTTTTTTTCTATCTTTTCTTTTACATCCCTAATTTGGTTTTTAAAATCCTCCTTTAGCTCTTCAAGTAATGCTTTTTGGTCTTGAGGCTGGTTCACATTCTTTTTTGAAGTATCAGATACGGGTATAGTGTCAGTGCTGTACTCTTCTAATTTGGTACTTTGATCATTCCTGTCTCCACAAAATGAATCAGTGGTCCTCAATTTTTTGGTGTTCTTCTTCATGTTGGTTAGCTTTTTCCTAGCTTTACAGGGGTTTTCTGCTTTTTGGGCTCAGGGATCTCTGTACCAGGTTTCTTGTTCTGGGGATTGTGGGTCTAGTTACTGGCTTTGTGTATTATAGCCTTCAGTTTCCTGAGGTGTGGAGGAGGGGTCTGGCAGCCTGATTTCTTCTTTTCCCCTGAGGCTGCTCTCCAGCACTGTTGCTCTTCAGGAATGTTCTCAGCTATTGGTTGTCTGTGCTGACGTCTGCCACTTACCCTGGGGGTGCAAGGGTACATCTGGTCTCCTGGTGTTGACCCCTGCTGGCTCTGCCCCACTGGGGTGCAGGAACTCCCACTGCTCAGCCACTAAAGCTCCACTTCTGTCTCCTCTATTCCAACGTTTTTCCAAGGAATTCTCGGGGAGGGGGGGCGCAGATGGATTAGAGATGTTAACCTGGCCATTATGTCTCCCAGAAGTTCAAGAAGGCGTGTTTCAATCCTTTGGGCTGCAAGCCTCAGAAATTGGTGTCTCATGGCCAGAGGCATTGCAATGCTTCCTCTTGTCACTTCGACAGACTCCTGTCCCGTTTTGGGAGGCCTGAGGATCTCTGCTGTTTTCAGGCCCCTAGCTTTCTCCCAGTCTGTCTCAGTGGTTGGTTTCCACAGCTGCTTCCGCTTTGGTGCTGTCTGGTGCAGCTCTACACGCCAAGCACTCATCCCTCAAATTTCCTTTTCTTCAAGTGAGTAGTACAGCAGGTGTAGAGAAGTGAGTCAAAGAGTAGAGTGGGCCACCCAATGAGAGTAGAAAAATGTAATCTGGAAAGATTCAGTTCCTCTCCTTTTCTACTGGGAGGAGAGATTTAAAAATTAATAAATCAAAAGACCAATTACCCAGCAAAATTTTGGTACACAGAAACACCTGTTAGTTACAGCAGAGAAGTCCAGAAACAATGCATTGAATGAAATATGAAAGGAATATGGAAAGTTATATGCCTAACATATAGCGTAACCTAAAGAAGAATATGGTTCCTTTGAAGTATCACTATGTCACAAATACTTTCAGCTTTATTATATATATATTTTTTTTCTTTTTTGTACAATTTGTATCATAGCTACATTTAGGAGAATTATTCTTTGTTGTAGTTTCTCAGTTAGGTAGTGAAGAACAACAATAAAAAAAACCTACCTAAAAAGGTGTTTCAAAAATCATATTTTTGTGCAATGCATTTAATTTACTACCAGCCATTTCTATTGTATCTTTTACCCCATTCCACTCAACCTATAGAATTTAATTATGGTACTCACTGACATTAATTACCTGCTATCCTTTCAGAATTCAATGTGATTTATTGGCTTTGCAAATGTAGCAACAATGAAGATAGTGGGAAGTAGGTTAGCTGACACAAATGCTATAAAACCCTGTAACTGACTTGTTCAGATTTGTTCCTTACTTAATCTGTCCCTCTGGCTGTGTCAGATATTTATGTAGTGTCTGATTTTCTTTGTTCTCAGGTAGAGAATAAGATATTACAGCAAAACTTCTGTGTGTAAGTATGTTTGAAAAAAATGGAATTTTTAGATAATAGAATTTTCTCTTTAATCTATTCCAAGTCCAATTGATTAAATAATAATAATGTACTCACCATTAACAAGGGAATGTGCAGAAGCCTTAGATCCACAAAAGCAAAAGGAAAAACAATCCTTGCTTCCATGGAGCTTATCTTCTCCTGGGAGGAGATAACAGGAATCAAGCATCTCACAGATGCTAATATGGGATTTAAGCCCTGAAGGAAGTTAAAGATTCTGATGCAGAGGTGAAAAAGGAATGAATTACAGTCATAGGGAGGAATGTATGCAAATGCATGGGGGATAGAAAGTGAAATTTAGAGAACAGGAACTAGGCTGTGAAATATAGTTCATAACCTTAGAAAGGTAAATTGATCCATTTGTATAGTGAAACTGACCAGAATGAATTTCATTTAATTCAACAAGCACTAATTATATCATACTGTTTGTAGCTCCCTGGGCTATGTTCTGGGGGATAGGGAAGGGGAGCAGAAATAAAGAGGAAAAGAATATAACTGAGATCAGACATATTCCAAGCGTTTATGGAGCTACAGCATCTTTAAAAGATTTAGGGACTTCTAGTGTGCCTCCTTTTTTTTCATATGTACAGAAATATTTAGATTGAAATCTTATTTGTACAGTTTTATATTTTGATACATACAGTTTTCTATTAATCTGCATTGTTGACTGTTATGCCAAGAGTCTTGAGATGGTAATAGAATCTAAATTTACAGTGGTCTTTGATGACATTTAGTAGTAGAATAAACCTAAAGGAAAAAATAAAATGCTTTCCTAATTTACCGATTGACTCCTTATTACCTTCCAAATAAAGTATGAACTGCCTACTCTATTTGAAGTCCTCTATAATTTAGCCCTAAGGTACTTTTTAAGGTTTATCTGATATTAGTCCCTTCAATATAGTTTTTGTTGCAGTCAGACTAGAATATTCATTGCCCATTCTTGTCTTTCTTCTACTCTATTTGTCCTTTTGCTTTCATTGTTTCTTTTTCTTGGAATGGATGCCCCGTAAGTACATTTTCTTACTACATTTCCTACTTATACTCTTTTCCTTCTATAGTACAGTTAACTTATTCTATTTAAAATTTAGATTTCTCATTGGCACTTTTCACATTTTGCCTTTGTAGAATGCGAGTATTGTTCATGTTGGTTATGTACACGTTTCTGTGACTGTCTAACTGTGGCTTTGGAAAATATCTTGAGAATCTCAACCATTTCTCTGTCTGTCTGTCTCTCTCACACACACACATGTGTATGTATATGTATATGCATTTATGTATGCATGTATGGATGCATGTATGTATGTATCAAGAACATCCTTTGAGGCATTCAAGTTCACAAATTTGGTGCCCTCTTTGACTCTTCAATCTATGCCATCTATTACCAAATCTTCTCACTTTTATTTCTACAATATATTTTGCATCTGTCTCATTCACAGTATTCACATAACAACCACCTAACACTAGGACTATTCCAGTAGTTTCATACAAGTGTTACTTTCCTCAAGACTCTCTCCTTTCCTGTACATCCTTCACACAGCTGCCAAAATAATACACATACATTATTGATCTGACCATGTAAATACTTTATTCAGTAAACTACAGCAGTTTCTTGGTGTTGTTAAGATGAAATATTATTTCAGACAGATTATTAAAACCAACAAGGAAATATTAAACAATTAAAGTTTTCCAGGCACTGTGGTTACAAACAAAGAATGAAATCAATCTATTCTAAATCAATTCATAAATCCATATTTGTTAATTGCTTGCTCTGGATCTATACTAAGGATATAAGCATCGTTCCATCATTTTTCAGTTGTGTCCAACTCTTTGTGATTTCATTTGAGGTTTTCTTGGCAAGGATATAGGAGTGGTTTGCCATTTCCTTCTCCAGCTCATTTGACAGATGAGGAAACTGAGACAAACAGGATTAAGCGACTTGCCCAGGGTCAAATAGCTACTAAGTGTCTGAGACTAGATTTGAACACAGGTTCTCCTCACTCCAGGACTGGCATTCTATCCTGTGTGCCTCCTACAGGTTATATTTAGATGGTGGAAGACATCATACAACTAAATCAAAATATACTAGCAACTGACAGAAGAGGGATTTGGAAAAAAGAAATCTTCCTGCAGAAGGTGGAATTTGACCTGAGTTTTTAAGGAAGCCAAGAATTTCAAGAAGTGGTTATAATGAAGGATAGTATTGCTGGCACAAACAATGCCAGTCATCAAGAATGGAGAAAAAGTGTCCTGTGTAAGGAAAAATAAGTACACCAATAAGTTTGGATTGAAGAAAATATAGATGGGAGCCATGTTTTAAAAGACTGGAAAGGTTAGGACAAAGGTCAGGTCATAATGAGCTTTAAATGACAAACAGAATTTTAGACTTTATCCTAAAGTTAAGAGGGTGCTACTTGACTTTACTAAGTTGTAGAGGGATTGATTAGAATCAATGACCAGGTCATTATGGCAGCTGCGGCATAAAATTTGAGTAAGGAAGGCCTCTTTAAATACTGTAGCTGTATACCAGACAGGAGGTAATGAGGGCCTGATTTAGGGCAGTGGCTATATGATTGGAGGGAAGGAAGTATATGACAGGGAGATAGAAGTAACACTGTTTGTCAACTGATTAGAAATGTGGTTAAGTGAGAGTGAAGGGCCATAGTTATAAACATGGGTAACTGAAATTATAGTTTCTTCAACAATAAGAGGGAAGTTGGGAATATGAATGTTTTTCTGTTTAATTTGTTTTGATGGAGGAGATATAATGAATTTTGATTGAGGTTTGTTGATTTTCATCAGCCTAAGGAACATACAGTTTGAAATGCCATTTGGTAGTGCAAGACAAGAGCTCAAGAAAGAGACTAGAGTTGTATATATAGATCTGTGAGTGATTTGAATAGGAAAAATAATTACATTCATTGGAGTTGAGATCTCTAAGGAAGACAGCATAAAAACAAGAACTTAGCACTGTGCTTTACACACAGTAGACACAAAACAAATGGTTGTCAATTTGATAGGCAAGACAAGGACTGAGCTTTAGGGTATATCGAATGTTAATACTTGTGATGTCAATAAAGAGCCAGTAAAAGAAAATGAAAAATCACCAGACAGATAGAAGACATACCAAGAGACTGAAGCATCATGGAATCCCCAAGAGGAGTGAGTATTCAGTTATCTAGGAGGAGGGAAAGGTAAACAAAGTGACATATTGCAAAGTAAAGAGGAATGAGAACTACAAAGAAATAGTTAGAGTTGTTATCTAAGAGAACACTGGTCACTTCGGGGAAAGCAGTTTCAGTTGAATTACAAGTTCAGAAGCTAGATTGTGAAGAGTTTTAAAGTGAATGAGAGGAAAAGTTGAAGCTCTGAATATAAATGCCTTTTTCATGTAGTTTAGCTTTGAAGGGAAGATATATAAGAAGATAGCTTGCCACATATGTGGGATCTAGCAAGAGTTAAAAAGTGATGAGGTGTGCTTGTAGGTAGCAATGAAGGGAACAGTATATTGGGGAAGGGAGGAAGGAGGGGAGAGAGGAAAGGGGGGAGAGAGAGAGGGAGGGAGGGAGAGAGAGAGAGAGAGAGAGAGAGAGAGAGAGAGAGAGAGAGAGAGAAAGAATGGATGATATTGGGATATAGCTTCTAGAGAATGTGGTAGTGGTTGGGGTAGAGAGGGCATTGGCTTTGGAAAAGAGAATGACCACCTCTTCAGCAGAGACTAGAATTATACATGAAATAGTGGATGACATAAGACAAGGAAAAAGAGTAGAAAATGGAGCTCATGGCCAATGGCCTCGATTTTTACTGAACTATGAGATGAGATCCCCAGAAAAGAAGCTAGCAGTCTATATCAGCAATGTGATACCCACAGAGACTGCTATGAGTATGCTGGCATAGTTACAGGTTTGAATGGCAAGGCATAACAGACTCTCTAACTCAAAGATGAAACCAAGACATTCAAACCCCAGCAAGCCAAATCCATAATAGTAATAAAGAAGCCTATACACATTGCCAATGCAGAGAGCACCGCCATCCCAAGCCTCCCCACAAACATGATACCTTAAGCAAAATAACTCCCTCTCTCACAAACACTAGCTGCTCTGCCTGCTCTCCCTCTCCCAGCTCTAACTGCTCTTTCTCACTCAATTCCTGCTCCACCCCTTCCTCCTCCCACCACAGGATAATGTGACTCAAGCTTCCATGTGACTGAGGGGTTCAAAGCAGGTCACATAGGCCTCTTAATAGATGGAAAAGATCTTCTCATTCCCATTAACATAACAGTGTCAAGCATGATATGGGGGCTTGAAAGAGAACAGAACTTTTAGATAGTCACTGTGGTGAATGAAATAGAAAATTGACTACAGATTAGTAGAAGGTTTGCCTTGCTATACTGATGGCCCAGTTGAGATTAGGCAAATACATTTACAGTGGATAAAGTCAGTACAGCTTTTTGATTTTGTGCAGCTCTAATCAGCAGCACAAGAAGAGGAGAAGAGGAGCATCTTGAAATAAATCAAAAACTGATTTTCTCAAAGCAAAATCTATGATAGGACAAGATCCAGGGATTGGACTGTTTCATCAAGAGATTGAGATAAGATGTGAGGAGACTGTAGCCAGAGCTACATGGACCGAGAAGACACTGACAGGTACAGAAATGTTAAGATAGAGAAAGCCATATAGAATGGTAGGATGAAAAAAATCATTATATGAAAAGGGCATTTTGTACGTGAACTGGAATAACCATATGTGATGACAAAGTTAAGAGTAGGACCATCCCTGTGTAGAGCTAAGAAACAGTTCCTCAGTGATGATGGCAGAGGAAGATGGCAGAATTGGCAATAAGGAAGAAGAAAAATTTTGACTCTTCCAGTGGAAGGGAATAGGCTATGATAGTTTATATATCCAGTGCTTGAGAATATGTCCAAAGATATCATTTACAGCTAGGGAAAATGCCTGAATTTGAATGGAACAATTTAAATTGAAAGAAAATTTGTTGATTATACAGAAAGATTTTCAGAGGCCACAGGATTAAGCTTTGCCATGATAATTAGGAAGCATTCAATTTCAATATTTTTATTTTTTATTCTTTGCATTTATGTTGTTATGTTCCTTTTCATTATTACTTTCCTGGTGATATTTGCTTTATTTTCTACTGGTTCATGTGTCTTCCCATGCACTGAGGCAGGATTCTTTTGCTTTGCCCATACTCATATTCAGGTCACAAGTGGCAGTCCCAGGGTGAGGAGGAGCACTAGAATAGCAGAGCTTGCATCCACAGTGGGGGTGGTGGTGGGAGCAGCAGGTTCCTGACAGTTCCAAGGCAGAAAAGACTGTATGTGGTCACTCACAGACCAGAGTGCAGGCCAGGAGAGGAGTAACCACCTCCTTAGATTACACAGCCTAAGAAGAACTGAAAACTTCTGAGTCCCTAGAAGTATCTCTGAAAATAGCTGCACAAAGCCCCTAAATCTTAAGACAGTGCACCCTCCACCCTAAAAGCAGAGCCTTACTTTAACAACCACTTAAAAATCAAGTAATAGTCTGAGGAAATGAGCAAACAATGGTGTTAAAATATTATTACTGAAGGATACTATGGTGACAAGGAAGATTAAAACACACACTGAGAAGAAGACAATAAAGTAAAAGCTCCCATATTCAAAAAGTCCAAGAAAATATGAATTGGTCTCAGGCCATGGTAGAGCTCAAAAAAGATTTTGAAAATCAAGTAAGAGAAGTAGAGGGAAAACCTGGGAAGAAGAATGAGAGGGATGCAAGAAAATCATGCAAAAAAATGAGTCAACAGTCTTGTAATAGAAACACAAAAACAAAATAAAATAAAATAAGAAAGAATGAAGAAAATAACAGCATTAAAAAGACTAGGCCAAATAGGAAAAGAAGACCAAAAAGCCAATGAGGAGAAAAACGACTTAAAAGTAGACTTGGCCAAATGGAAAAAAAAAAGAGAAACAAAAATTCGCTGAAAAGGAAAAAAAAAAGAACAAACTCCTAAAAAAGTAGAATGGAACAAATTGAAACTAATGCTTTTCAGAAATTAAGAGACAATAAAACTAAAACAAAAGAATGAAAATATAGAAGACAATTTGAAATATTACATTGCAAAAGTAACTGACCTGAACAATAGATCCAGGAGAGATCATTTAAAATTACTGGACTACCTGAAAGCCATGATCAAAAACACAGCCTACAAATAGTCTTTGTTTACTTGACCCTTGAGTTTTTCTTTGGTGTATGACTGCTAGTAGGGTGAAGAGTACTATATTGCAAGCTTGGGGGGATGTTCCAGCTCTGCCACACCAGCTCCTCCCCCAAGAACTGCCAACCTGGACTATGACTCAGATCTTCAGCAGACTCTTCACTCCTGCTCTGATCTGCTGCTTAATTCCTCCCACCAGGTGGGCCTGGGGCCAGAAGCAACTGCAGCTGTAGTTCTGTAGCTGCCCCACCTCTGCTGCCCCCGGGGCAGTGGCTGAACCACAAACTCTATCACCCTGTCCCCAGCAGCTTTTCCCCACTAACCTTCTCTGTTGTCTTTGGTGTTTGTAGGTTGAGAAGTCTGGTAACTGTTGCAGCTCACTGATTCAGGGTGCTAGGGCATGCTCTTCCTGGATCCTGCTCCAGTTGGTCTGTGCTGCCCATGCTGGGCTCTGCTCTGCTTTGCTCTTCTCCCAGCTCTGTGCACAAAAGACTCACCCAGCAACCATCCAGGCTCTCCTGGGCTGGAGCCCTGCTTCCCTCTGCTATTTTGTGGGTTCTGCAGTTCTAGAATTGGTTCAGAGCCATTTTTATAGGTTTTTGGAGGGACTTGGCCAGGAGCTCACACTAGTCCCTGCTTTCCAGCCATCTTGGCTCCGCTCCCTGAAAATTTGAGTTTTAAATACAAGACTCAGGAGAAGCATAAAAAGTTAAACAGGAAAGGGAAACCATAAGGGACTTAATAAGTTAAAACTGTTTGCATTCCTACATGGGAATATGATATTTGTAATGCATAAAACCTTTCTCATTATTAGGGAAGTTAGAAGGAGCATATATACACAGAGGGTACATGAGTGAGTTGAATATGAAGCCATGACATCTTAAAAATAAAACTAAGAGGTGAGAGAAGCTGGGAGGAAGAGAAAAAGAAAGGTAGAACCAGGCAAATTATCTCATGTTAAAGAGGCAAGAAGAAGTTTTTGCAGTGGAGGGGAAGAGACGGGCAGTTGATGGGAAGTGAGCAAACCTTATTCTCATCAGAATTGGCTCAAAGAGGGAATAATAAACACATTCAATTAGTTGTGGAAATCTTTCTTCTGGATAAAAATGTATATTATTAGTTACAGAAGACAGATAAGGTGGATATTGTCTGAGTGTATCTGGCCTCACTAAATCAAAGAAATATCCTGGTTAGGCTAGAAAGGAAGAACTTCCCCAGGACACCAAAATTCTCCCTCTTCAGCAGCAAAATCATTTCATACCAATAACAGGCAAAAAAGAAGACACCAAAGGACTCTATTTGCTTCAACTGCTCTTGAATTTCACTACAGGTCATCTTCAGCAAAATGGGTGATACAGACCAAGATGATGTCAGCTATTATTGAAGCAGAGCCCTTTCTAAGGAGTGGAGGCTGTATTTGTTGCAGAAACATTTCAGAGAAATTCATGGTGCAAAACAAAGAGGGTTGTTAAGGAATATTAAGGCAAGGTAGGTGAGTAGGCTTAGTGGAAGTTGCCAACCTCAGGAAACTTACTAAAGGCAGTCTCCAGGTTTCATTTAAGGAGGATAATTTTGTCCTTCTCCCATAGTGTTTAGGGGAAGAATGACAACAATACATGAGATGATTATATTTAAAAAGGAACTTTCTATACCTAAGGAGGAAGACCTTATTTCTTCAAAATTCTACTATACATACTACACAGGAAGATACTTCCAAATGAATAAAGGGAACTTTTGTTTCCAACCCTCATAGGAATTAAGAAACAGGGTACAGAGAAAGTAATAATTGGAAAGATATTTTTGGTGGCATCTTTTGCACATGATGTCATTACAATAAATGTAGTATTGAAATATATAGGAAACTCATGCAGAACATTTCTTTTTCTCTTTTATCCCCCATCTGTGTCTCCCTTGTATTGTCTCTCTTTGTCTCTGTCTGTCTGCCTGTTTGTCTCTCTCTCAATCTCTCTCTCTCTCTCTCTCTCTCTCTCTCTCTCTCTCTGCATGTGTGTGTGTGTGTGTGTGTGTGTGTGTGTGTGTGTGTGTGTATGTGTATGTGTCTGTACGACTCTGTCTACTTGTCTGTCTCTCCCTCTTTGGGTCTTTGTCAGGCTGATGATCTGGTCATGTGTTTTATTCTCTCTTTTTTGCAAAACACACCAGTCAGCATCTCTTGAAGACCCAGGATTAAACTTTAGACTCTTTATAAATAATATCACTCTACAGCCTATCTGAAATAGGGATTTGTTGTAGCTAATGCCTAATTGTCATTTCCCCTTTTGCTATCCCTGCCACAACAATCTGTTGTGTTACCATATCTAAGACCCATGTAGCTTTAAAAAAGATATTTATTTATAAGAAATTTTGTTCAGACTAGAAATAAATGCACACAGGTAGAGAAATAAAAAGTCTACATAATTTTCTTTTTCTTTTCAATATGCATGGATGGCTTTCATTTTGTCATTCTCTAATATCCCTTTAAATTTTCACTGGCCTAGAATGTGGAAATGATATTTGTTTCCCTCAATGAAAGCCACACTATAGGATTATCTTTCTTCATGGTTCTCAAAATAAAATAAAAAAATTTCACATCACTAATCAACCTAAAAATTTATGATTTGCCAATCTAAGAACTTTTCACTGAATTTGTCAGATGGTTTATAACCCCAAGCTGACTTATAGCCAATCACACATCAGCTTGATTGTTTGTAGCTTTTGGTCAATCTACTCACAGCCTACATAAACACTAAGGAGCAGCTTTGTTTTTCAGTAGTAAGAAAAAGAAAAAAATGTCACCATAAATAATAGTAGTTGGGTCTTTTACATATGGAAATAATTATGTGACCTGGCACACAATAAATCTCTCTAAATTTCACAAAACCAAACTCATTTCATTCAGCATCATTTCTGTTTCCACAAGAGCATCTTCGATGCTTTAATCTCTACTGGGCAATCTTGCTTTCTTTAAAATATGTCTCTACTTTTAAAAAAAATCAAATAAATAAATAAAATTATCTTATGAGAGAAACATATGACTCATCCTCCTTTCACCACTAAGCTACTAGGATAGTAGAATGATCTACATTTCTTAACTCAAATCCTTAAATAAGAGTTACTTCTTAACTTTTGTCAAACTAGCCTCCATCTCTGGCACTCTTCTGAAACTGACTGTATTTAAAGTCACCAATCATATCTTAATTGCCAAATTTCTCAGACATTTCTCAGCCATCATCTTGCTCTCCCCACCACTCACTGCATTTAATGCTGGTAATCACCAGTACATTTTTGACAATCTTTCTTCCTTTAACTTTCATGGCATATCATTCTTTATATCTTCTTCCTACTTGTTTGACTTCTGTCCAATCATTTATTTATTTTTTCCCCTGGCTGTGATCATCCCCCAGACTCTGCCTTGGACTTGAATTTCTTTTCCCTTTCCTTCTTTGGTGATTTCATCAATTTTCATGGGTTCTATTTTTTCTATGTGGATAGCTCTGAAATTTAGAATACTTAGTTTCAATTTCCCACTGTAATACATTTTTGGATCTTAAAAAAAAAAAACTTGAAAGTGCCCCTTGAAGATTTTTGAATTCCACCCTTTCTTTGGATTCAGGGTGTTTGGCACAGTGCTTGGCATGTAATAAGCACTTAAATTAAACACTCATGGACTGATTGATTCTTACTTACATTGCTCCTTTATATCAATTACAGTAACTTCTTTTAATATTTTTATCTCCTTTGATCTCTTATTGGGACAGCAACCTTAACTTCATTAAAAATTAATTGAAGATATCATTAGCAGGTTAAAAAAACAGCTTCAGCTATAGGCAAGTATTTTAATCTCTTGTTTACAAGAATGTGACAATACAACCTAGAAACCACATTATCCATGATGATGATATATCATATTTCATGAAGAAAAAAATATTCCAATATACATATGTGCATTTATGGTCAGACATTTGCATTTCAATTACTTTTTCGCAGTCTCATATCATCGTGAGTTTAGATCCCTATCTTACATATAAAAATGTACAGGAAAAACAAACAAACAAACAAAAAACAACTACCTTGTAAGAGCATGCAGTGCAAGGCTATCAAGGAAAACCCTTTCCCAGAGAGCATGTAATAGCTGGTGAATTTGAGAAAGCTCTATTTATCAAAAATGGAAGGTGTCATCCAGGTAATGGCTACACCAATTTTATCCAGGTAATTGATGAGCCCTTTATCTGAGATTGTAATCTGGATACTTCACCTTTAGTTGAAAGGAACAGCAGTCATATAATTTTAATTTTTGATACATGTTTCTTTATCAAGGCTCTCTGAATACTAGTATTTGATTTGGAAATCCTAATGAACAGTAGGAAAGATCAAGAAAAAATATACACGTGTAGTCATATTTTTCAGAAAGAGAAAGATCACAAGGTACTTTATAAGAAAGAGATTCCATGTACCTTCTCTATTCCTGTGCTATGACAGTCACTCTCTTTTTAAAATTTAAATAGCACAATTTTTCATAAAGAAAAATAAAGGACATATAGGGCTGGGAATTGAAAGAGTCTGTCACCCATTGGCATTAACCTGTAATAAGTTATCTGCCATAAGAAGCAATGATTCCTGGACATAAGAAGAAAAATCCCTGAGAAGAACACAAAAGTTTTCAAAAATGTGTTTTCCTGGAAGGTCTATTTCTTTAAGGAATGCATCTAAGCAACTTAGAATGAAGTGGATGTTATTTCGCAAAGACTGGATAGGATGAGTAGATGTATTCATTACCTTTGTAATTATTGCACAAAAAGTTTCTTTGAAAGTACTTACACCAAACTGATGAAGAGTGAAATGAACAGAACCAGGAGAACAATCTGTTCGATAAAAATAAACCATTTCAAAAGATTTAAGACGTTTGTTCATGACAATTGTTAACCATTACTCCAGGGCTGCAATGATGACTAATGCTAACCATCTCTTTTCAGAAAGGGGATAGCATAAGTATGTAGGAAACATACATGTTTGGACATGTCCCATAGGAGAATTTGTTTTGCTTAGCTAGGCATATTTGTTACAAGGATTTTTCATTTTGTTTAGCTCCCCCCCACCAATGCAAACACGGTAGTAGAGGAGGAGTTTGTAGGGAGAAAAAAATAGATGCTTGTGTACGTGAAAACATATATGTTTATGCATAGAAAATATATACATATGTATATATACTACATATATCTACACAATACAAATACATACATATATTTATAAATGCATATATGTATATACATATACATATATACATGCATGCGTATATACATATGTCTCTATGTGAATGTGTATATTTTTACACAAACATACATACACACACAAAGGCACACATAATATAAACTCATTTCCTCGAACAAACAAACGAAGTCTTTCTGTGCCTTTCTCTTTCTAACTCTGTATCATGAAAAGGAAAATCGAGACATCTTTTTGAAAAGACTCATACAGATGTGCTATGGATATGTTTGCTGTCAAGACATATTATGAAGGATAAACTGAGAAACTATTAGAATTATTTGCACATGCCCATAGCCCCCATATATGTGTGTGTAAAGTACATGCATACATATATTTATAGTATTTTCTTACATAAAGGTATATATATATGTATGTATGTATGTATGTATAGACAAAATAGTAAAATCCAGATATTCTTGGGTTTTCCTGCTTGAACAATTCCTTTGTTTCATGATATTAATAAACAATTTTTGATTACTTCTTATGGCATTTCATGGCTTAAGGAATGTCTATCATTTCTTAGTATGTTTCCCTTCTGACCCCCTTTCTTAAAGGATAACAAAATCACCCTGTTGATTTATCATCTGTTGCTTGAAGTACTGAAAAAGGCTCCTATTAGTTCAACCTCCTTTCCATTTCTCCCTTCTCCAGTCAGCCTTCTA
Source organism: Phalanger gymnotis (assembly GCA_028646595.1). Taxonomy (NCBI): domain Eukaryota; kingdom Metazoa; phylum Chordata; class Mammalia; order Diprotodontia; family Phalangeridae; genus Phalanger; species Phalanger gymnotis. The sequence goes on from CM053622.1 coordinate 463,026,332, forward strand.
TACAGCTTTTAAATTGATATGCCTAAAACAGAAGTCAAGAAGCTTCAGCTTTCCCCTATTATAGATTTTAGGAAGAAAATAAAGTACACTTTTTTTTCACTTCACATCTCAAACCTTCAGAATGGGACTCCAGTCTCTCCATTCATATTTATCTCATATTGCTCCCTTTAAGGATTGGCACCCTCTGGCCAAAGTAACCTCTTCATACACAGGCAGTAATACTCTTTCTCCTTTCTTCGAACTGTTAGATACACCAAGCTTCCTTCAAAGTTTACTTACATTTTCTTCTCTTTAAAAAAAAACTTTTGAGATTTTCTTAGCTGTATTTATTTTCTATCTATTTACAATATCCTTGAATATGTTTTCTTCCAAGTAAAATATAAGCTCCCTAAGGATAGACTCCTTCACTTTTGTATTTGCATTCCCAACCCCTTAAACCATGATGTTGTTGTTCATTTGTTTCAGTTGTGCTTGACTCTTCATGAACCCATTTTGGGTTTTCTTGGAAAAGATATGAGAGTACTTTGCTACTTCTTTCTCTATCTCATTTATAGATGATGAACTGAGGCAAACAGGGTTAAGGGACTTGTGCAAGGTCAAACTACTAGTAACTGTATGAGGCTAGATTTGAACTCGGGTCTTCCTGCCTTATACTATGACTGGTTTGTTGTAGGCTTTCTTAAATCATTCTTTCCTTTATTCTTCATTATATTGTTCAAAGACAATATTTTTAAAGTATTCCTCAAGATACATCACTAAGGAAAAAAGAAATTTGAAAACAAAGCCCAATGAGCAGTGAAAAAGGGGAAAATGTTGCTGACTGTAAACCTTAAAACTGTGGGAATGTTCGAACTGAAGGCTGGTATCACCCATAGTGCCTGGATCAAGTGGCATAAAGCTTTCCTTCAGTTCACTGAAGGAGGGAAGAGGAGCATTTCCCTATGAGAAAGACACTGAGTACTCTGGGAGACGTCTAGGAAAACTTCGGAGGTCAATACAGGAGATAAGATCACCCCTACACATTGTCTCATAGCTTTATATATTTAATGACTACAAATTGCTGCAACACTGCAAATATTGTTAGAGCCCACAAAATTCAGTGCCCTAGGGCATAGCCTCAATCATCTAACTCCAGTTATGTCTCATAATACTTAACAGAGAAAGGGAAATCAGTTTTGGGTTCTCTCAAATAAAACCTCAAAATCTACTGCAAAATTTCAATTTATTAATTGAGGATTACTTCAATAACTGTTTGAGTTAGACTTGAAATACTGACAGGAGACTATGATGTAAAATTATTTAGGTACAATAACCAAAAATAAGAGAAATCTAATAATAAATACACTATGGGAAATGCAAAACGTATGGAAAACATATTATATACAATTGGAGTATTAGAACTATAGCAGTGAACTGATTACTTCATTAGCCTCATTATCACAAGGACATTGGAAAAGCTGTTATCATAAAATTGAATTGACTGTCAATCAGATATGTTTTCATTTTCATGGCATTGATGCTGGAAGTATGATTTAAAAAAAAAATCTGCTAGACTCCAATCTGAAAGTCAGAGAATAGAAAATGAATGGAATTTTGGAAATTGATGTATGGGACTGTGATTCATTGTAAACACTAATTAAAAATAACTTTTAAAATTATTTTCTTCAGGGTAACAATTTTATTTTCAGTAAAAAATAAATAGAAAAAAAAATGAAGAGAACCACCCTGAACGTGCAGTCCAGATTTCTCCTCAGACAGAATGTGTAATGCTTTTTGATGTTTCTGTCTTTCAAAGTGCAATTAGTCACAGTTTTGAAAAAAACACTTGAAACATTCTAGGTTACAGATATTTGTAACCTATGTGTATAAAACTTTTTTTTTTTAATTAATGGTGACAGGCCACTATCTGTTGCCTCATGGCTTCCTCTCATTGCCTCTGTCTAGGCAGAAAAAGAGGAGCAAAGGAAAAAAAAAGTTACAGAGATGGAGACAGAAAAAAAGAAACAAACATCGAGAGAGACAGACAGAAACATTCCGTGTAGATGAGAAGAAGCCTTCATATGACACAATGCCATAAAACGAACATAACAAACAAATCTATTTGGGTCTGTCCTTTGTCTTAGTATCACAAAGATCATGGTGGAAAAATCCAAAGTAGCAATCTGTTTAAGAGTCTGTATACTAGAAAAGTCAAATAATAGAACTTCAGCCCAGTTCTTGTACCTTTATACAGAAATAGGGAATCTGAAGTCCCCAGATATCTTTAGACAGGTACATTATAAACTAAAACTAAGTTAAAAAAAGAATACAGCCCAACTGCATCTTTTTCAGCAGCAGTAGTTAGCACTTATGTGGTTCTTAAAAGTCTTCAAAGTATTTTACATATTATTCAGTCCTCACAATGACTCTGTGCTATCATCATCCCCATTTTACAGATGTGGCTGTATATTTTCCAGATAAGTTAGAGAAAGGTTGAGTGATTTGTGCAGAATCACATTACTAGTTAGTAAGTGGCTTTCCCGAATCCAAGTCCAGTCCTCTAACCACTAAGCTATTTAGCTGCCTCACTATTTCAGTGGATTTATGATCTTCTCAATTAAGGTGTTTCCTCTAATTGTAAAAGATTCAAACAATCCACATCTTCTCATCCTATATGATTCTTGTACATTTGTTTCTATAAATCCTTAATAGAGACATTAAACACCATCTAGGTTGTGGTGGTAGTAGTTGGCATTTTACTTTCCATGAGAACCAATAAAGCATTAAGACTAGTTTGTCATCCTTATTCCCTGTATATAATCAGCATAGATCCTTTCTGGCCATGTGTTCTTGGTGTGATTTTGTTCCACATCTTGAACGCTATTCCCTGGCATAATGGCTTTGATTCAAATTTTACCTGAGATACTTACATGACTTTAGGGAAGTCACTTTACAACTCCTCTGATACACTGGCTATTTACCAAAATAATGCTATAATAATAATTGCAATATTAAAAGCACATACAATATTTTCTTTCATCCTGTAGCTTTAGGTAGGGATAACTAAATGATTTTATCTTCCTACAGGAAGGGAATGGTCGTCATTGGATGTAGAGGTGAAGATGGGATGAGTATGAGTCATAACAACTGCTCTATGGAAGGTGCAGCTTCAGACCTCAGATTCCAAGAACATAGACTTTCATCTTCACAGCCACCATTTCAGTCATAGCCACTACTTCATTTGTGATACCCTTGATCTTGCCCAGGATTGAGGTGTAGTTGGTCTGGAAGGACAGCTACGACAACAAGGCTGACATGATACTGTGAACTTGTCTACATACTGTTGTCAATGAATGAATGAATGAATGAATGAATGAATGAATGAAGGGGCTCATGGTGAAGGAATACTTCACTTTATTCTTAGAAAGTTATGTGGTGAATGAAGTACATTTCCTGGTAGGCCAAGGGTTAAGTTATAGACTTGCCAATTTGGAACTATACCCCAGAACTTCAGGCCACTGCTAGCTGTCAGGCTGATAAAGGTTTGCTGAGATGAACCTTCCTACATATAGCATCTTCCTATATTAGGATGCAAATTCCTTAAGAGCCGAGATTGTTATATTTTTCTATTTATACCTCAAACTTTTAGCAGAGTGAATGACACATGGTAAACACTTAATAAATACTTTATCACATGCTTAATATAGTTATTCATCTCAAATGAGATAATATATACATAGAGCTTTGCAAAACTTAAGGTGCTTTATAAATCTGACCATGTAATTCAAGCATTTTCACATTCCCATGCACTTACTTACTTATCTGCTTCATAGCTATAAGACCCCTTTATCAATTCAGTGTTGAGCAATAGTAGTGTATCGAACAATAATCCTGAGTGAATATTAAGTGTTTATTGCAAGTCTATAAGTAATATATTTTAAAGCATGGAGAGTGGCTGAGAAGAGTTTAGAGTTAAGGAACTCAGCCTATGGACAAATTTAATGGGACTATTATTCTTTTCTTTGTTATTTTCAAGCCTCATCTCTGTGAACATACCAATAAAATGTTTCACAGCTTTCCCCTCCCCTTGATAGCCCAGAGAGCAGACTCCTATTTCCTGGTGGGGAATGGTAAATTTACAAGGTCAGTTTTGAGGTGATCCTAAATCTCCCACTTTATTTCTTTGCACTCTTTTACCCCTCAGCCTATTGCAAATGCTCACAGATTTCCAAAATAAAGATTTGGGAATAGAAGTGACGAAAGTATTTTGTTTCCTTATGAACCAAAGCCTTAGAAAGGAAGGAAATTAGGAAGATATCATCAGTATAATCAGAAATGGAATTCTTTTGGTATATAAAAGGGCAGGAGCAAAGCTAGGAAAATTTTTAAAAAATTAATTCACAAACTGATTTGAAAATGTTTCCATTTTATGCTACATATGCTTAGTGTGAAATGTGACCTACAAACCTGGAGCTAGGTACATTTTTTCTAATAGTATTTAGATGTAAAAGCCTTTGAAACTGCTTGGTCTGCACACATTTCCTTAAGAAGGATACCAGCTAAACATGTAAATCCAACCAATCAACCAATCAACTAACAGCAAAAACATACTTTCCAGAAAGCTTGTTAGGATAAGGACGCTGCATTGTCATGATCTTATATATTTCTAGTATAAATCAGTATTTATTATGTGTTCACTCTTTATAGGAACTATGCTAAGAACAAAAAGATAGATAGTGCCTGACTTCCAAGGATTCACATTCGAATGGGGGAAACAACATATAAATCACTACATACATGCAAGATATATACAGAGTTGATGTAAAGGATTCACAGAATGAAAGCACTAACAAGAAGGAAAAGTCTCCCAAAAAAGATGAGCCTGTATTGAGTTTTGAAGGATGTCAAAGAAATCAAGATATGGAGGTAAGGAGGGAGAACATCCCAGACATGGGAAAAGTCACAGAGCAAAGTAACGCTGTACAGAGATAAACTATCTTGATCAAGGAACAAGCCAGATTCACTGGAAGATAAAGTACATGGAAGAGGTAAAAGTTAAGAAGACTAAAACGATAGGAAGGGGAAACCTTGTGAAGAATTTTAAGTGTTAGAAAGAGACTTTATATTTGATCCAGAATGTAAGGAGTTACTGGAGTTTTTTTAAATGAGTGTGTGTGTGTGTGTGTGTGTGTGTGTGTGTGTGTGTGTGTGTGTGTGCGTGGTGGATGGGGGTAACATCATCACACGAGTTTTAGAAAAATCACTTTTGCAGTTACTTAGAAGATTGGTTGGAGTGAGGAGAGACAAGAGACCAAGGATAAATATATTAAAATTGTCCAGGAGAAAGGTAAAGAATATCTGTACTATTATGGTACCTATCTATGAGTAGAGAGAAGAGGTCACATACAAAATATTTTGGAAGGCAGACACAATATGATTTGGCAATGAATTAGTTATATGGGGCTAGAGGACAGCAAAGAACTGAGGATGACACCATGGTTGCAAGCACAAAGACAGGGAGGATGGTGATCTTCTCTAAAGTAATATAATAGCAAAGTTAGGAAAGGGGAAGATTGCAGCAGAAGGATAATGAATTTTGGACACATTTCAAGTGAGATGACTATGGGACATTGAAATTTAGGTGCTCATATGGTTGATGGTATAGGACTAGAACTCAGAAGAGACTAGGGAGAGCTAGATGGAAATATTAACTCACATATACATGCAAATATATGTATGTTTGATGTTTTTATAATGTGAAATGAATAGGAAAACAAAAGAGGTTCTCCAGAAAAATAGTCTCAATTCTTTTCAATAAAGTTTGGGGTAAAGTTCTCAGATAAGAATGTTGGAGGAAAAGGGGATGCAGTGGCATGGTAAAGGAGAGATGAAGCTTTAATGTTTCTTCTATCAAATTGTCAAAGAAATACTTTATTGAATAGCAATAAATAATGGCAAAATTCATCTGGAGAAACAAAAGATCTAGAAGATTATATATATATGTGGTAGAGAGGAAGGGGGAATTGTATTTTTGGACATCAGGCTATGTTAAAAATCATGTCATTAAAGCCATTTCTTATAGGTTAAAAACAGAGAATTATATCAATGGAACAAATTAAAAAATTGAAAATCAGAAACAATTGAACTCAATAACCAATTGTTTGATAAACTGAAAAACATAAGCTAGACATGTAATGGGATGCTGGAGATGTCTTATTTATTTGAAAAAGAAAAAAAATCAATAAAATTTATTTAAACAGTGATAGCTGTAAAATCAAACTGGCAAAAAACCATTTTATTGAATACCTTTTTTTTTCAATATTTAAAGGTACTTCTTAATGGATGGGTGAGAAACAGCTTCAATATAATACATAATGAATATTGAAAAGTGAAAAGAAAACTTGTTATAAAAGAAAAAAAAAACAACATTACTTTCTAAGAGTTAGGACTGTCAAGTAGAATGGATTTCCCTAAGAGTAGTTGCTTCTTTTTCATTGATAGTCTTTAAGGAAAATATGGACGATAATTTGTAAAGTCTTGTGCCAGAGAATCTTGTCCAGGAGCATGTTTCACTAGGCATTATCTATGGTCCTTCCCAACTTTGAGATTTCATGGTTCAGTGCTTGTGCTTTTTTGATGAAAATGTGTTCCTTTAATCAGTAAATAACATATGCAGTGGAATCGTGTGTTCTTTATAGTTGTTTTTTGGTTAATTATGTGATTGTCAATGTGTGGTCTTTGATGGAAAAAAATATATGTAGCCCACTGTTCTGGATAAAGAGAAGAATTTTTATAAAAGTGGTGATGGACCTATATCATGATTTTTTCCCTATATTTTTGTATTTGTTCTTGGAATGATATAGCTTCTATGTGCCTCAGAGAAATTCTATCTCTTGCCTTCTTCCTTGCCTGTATTATATTTTAATAACATAAACTTATTGTATTCCTCATCCACTACTCTTCTCTGTTTCATGAAGTGAGCTTGTTCACAATTTCCAACAACTCTTATAATGAATATTTTGTAAAAGAACTTAACAAAACATGCTTTTCTTAACAAAATAATGCTTTTGATTACTATGTCTTTCTTTCTGAAATGGAAATCAAGCATTTTCAGCTGAAATGATTTCAAGATTTTTTTGGTCTTATAAATTCTGGTAGTTGAATTATGTTACCTAAATTTCCTTAAGAAATTGTGATAATCACAATCAATATCTTTGTCTTTATTCATTTTTTTCAACTTGCAAAGAATGTTTATCATTCATTTTAGAGCTACTATAATTTCATGCAGTATCTTTATGTTCTTATCATTTCTTCAAATTTAATAATGATTATTTTTTTGCTTTGTAAACTATTAGATGATCTGACTACATACATAACTTTGAAATGACTCATTGATTTTTAACCATTCATTTGTTGTCTGGTAAAAAAAAACAGATTGTGATATCATTTTGTGTTTGCTATATTCAACACCTTCTTAATCTTTTTTTGATGAATCTTCATGAATTTCACCTCTGGCTCCCAAAGGTCTGCAAAGTCCATAGATGACACTTTTCTCTGTCCCCTGAAAGGTTATAATTCTTTTAGCTATCTTTCCTTGAAATGTCTTTCAAATTAAAAGGAAAGAATAGGTTGTTCTTGTTTATCTTGTGCACAATGTTACTAATGCCAAAGGGTCCTCTGTATATTATGACTTTTCCAAATACCTTCAGGTTGGAACTTTACAAATTCTTGTAATTCAAAGGATTAAGATAAAAAAAATAACAAACACAATGGGCAAAGATAACAATGTGCAAACAGCTTAGATGACTGGAAAGAAAAGGGTAATTGACCATTCCTTTTTGTTTTCCTCAGGCCATGTAAAAACAATGTTATTTGCAGCTACTGTGGAGGTGTAAGGCCAATAACACCAGCCTACAGGAGGGCTGCTATCACTGGTAAACACTGATGTTTGCCACCTTCAGGACAAGAGAAAGGAGAAGAAAAGTGTAAGCTCTCCATTTCTTGGTTGACCTATGTGTCATCAATAGACTTCTGTCTGCTTGAAGCTAGAACTTAAGTCTCCTATTGGTTCAATTACCACTGTGGTCAAAGGAATAAGGAAGTTAGAGGAAGAAAACACTTGTCAGTGATTTAATCATAAGATTAGTGCTAGATTGGATTATTGGTAATAACTATATCAATATGGATCTAGTTTAGTTTTTTTCAAAAGTATGTCAGCTTCTTGGTTATTATAAAAAGGTTTTAAAGTTAGGATATGAATGGGGAAATTCATGTTTATAGAAAGTCCAAAAATATTATTATTCTGAGTGCATTCTGCCCCTTCTTATGGTACTCACACACATTCACTGCAGAAGTAGAAGAAGGCTATATGAGAAAAAGACACTTTGTACTGTTCTTTGGATCACAATTTACCATAGCCAGTCTATTCAAATACTAGTGCCCAGCTCACTATTCATGAGGTAATTGGGGTCTGGACAATTGGCCATCAAGCATTTCTTTTTTGTTTGTTTTGTAATTTTTAAAAAAAATTCAAATTACATGTAAAAATAATTTTACTCTATTTTTTTCCTTTAAATAGTATTTTATTTTCCCCACAATTACAAATTAAAAAATAGCATTCAATTTTATGAGATTTTGAGTTCCAAATTGTTCTCCCTCCCTTCCCTTTTTCTGTAAATGGTAGGGTATTAGATATAGTTTATATATTGCTATTATATAAAACATATTTCCATATTAATCACGGTTATAGAAGAAACAGATCCAAAGGGAAAAAATGAGAAAGAATAAAGCAAATGAAAAAATGTGCTTCAATATCTATGCAGAGTCCATCAGTTCTTTATCTGGATATGGATAGTATTTCCCTTCATGTGTCCCTTAGACTTGTCTTGGGCAATTCTTTTGCTGAGAGAAGCTGAGTCATTCATAGTTGGTCATTGCAGGATATTGCTGATACTATGTACAGTGTTTTCTTGTTTCTGCTCATTTCATTTTGCATCAATTTGTACAAGTGTTTCCTTTTTGGGGGGAAATGTACCTTTTCATTTCTTATTACACAAGAGTATTCCATTACATTCATATGCCACAGCTTATTCAGGAATTCCACAATTGATGGGCACCTCCTCAATTTCCAATATTTTGCCACAAGAAACAAGGTTGATAAAGATATTTTTTTTGTGTATTCAGGTACTTGTCTCTTTTCTGTGATCTCTCTGGGATACAGACTTAGTAGTGGTATTGTTGATCAAAGGATATGCACAGTTTGGTTGCCTCTTGGGC
>CM053622.1:463038086-463045213 GCA_028646595.1 Phalanger gymnotis
AACCTAGTAGTGGTATTGCTGGCTCAAAGGGTATGAACAGCTTGGTTGCCCTTTGGGCATAGTTCTGAATTGCTCTTCAGAATAGTTGCATCTCACAACTCCACTAACAGTGCATTAGTTTTTCTTTCCTACCCTTCAATATTTTTCATTTTCCTTTTCTGTTCTTTTCTAGAAAGGAGTTAGTTGACTTCATCATTGAAATGAAAATGCTTTTGCTAACGTTAAAAACTACCTCTAAATTGCCATATGTGATGGTGATGTCCTTATGCTTCATTCTAGAGCATATGATTAGAAGAGAAATCAGTATGCTGGAAGCAATCAAAGTTTTGCCCTTCTGGGACAAGAGAATTGAATGACAAGAACAATTTAGAGTTGAAATGGTTCACCAAAGGGTCAAGATGAGGAAAGGAGAAGTGTGCAGTCAGGGCAGAGATCATTGTCTAGGGAAGAATTAAGGATCTCTGAAACTATATTCAAAGCCTTTCCAGTTTTTTGAAGCTCTGATAAATGTCACTCTGTAATAATAGACTTTGAAAACTGAGCATCAATTCTACACTATGATGAAGAATCTGAGTAAGATTTTGTAATGTTTCACAAGAACACATGAAAACACACTTAGGAAACTCTGACATTTTTCTTTAATATTTATGATCAATGATGATGTGAAAGAAGTTGCATATACACCTCATGGTAGCACTTCATAGATTACTAAAAGCAATGACCATATTATTTGAGCTTACATTGTTAATGATTCTTACAAATATTCATTTTATTATCTGCCTTTTCCTAACCAAAGCCAGCTAGGGATATACTTGCAAAGAAATTTTCTTAAAGGAGAGAAATAAATTTAAAAAATAGTTTTGTTATTTTGAGAAGGAATACAATTCACATCCTTCTGGAAATAGCTTTTACTCTGTGCCAAGAGAAAAAGTAATAGTACTTAAATATTTCAATCAGGAAAATAATTTCAAGTTATTTAACTTGGTTAACTATTAATGTTTTCCACTGTAGCTTTTAGGAAAGAATTGCTAATATATATGATTAAATAAATTTTGATTAGGCTTTCATTAGAATCATGAATAAATAAAAATTCATTGGAATCGTGGACTATTTTAACTCCTCAGGGTTTAGCAAACAAATGAGAATCAGAAGCAGTAGTCGGTCATGTAGAAGGAGAATCAAGAGACAGGAGTATAATAAAAGGCCAGGAAGGAAAAGATATCTAGATGAAAAGGATAGTTAACAGTGTCACATGCCGTACAGAGGTCAAGAAGATTTAGAACTGAGAAAAGATCATCATATATAGCAATTTAGAGGTAGTTGTTAACTTTAGAGAAAGCATTTTCATTTAAGTGATGAAGTCAGGAACTCTTTGAAAAGGGTTCAGGAGTGAATATGAAGAACAGAAGTAGAGGGAATCAATGTAGAAACCTTTTGTTTCCCTCTAGGAGTTTGCCTAAGAAAGTAAGGAGAAATATAAGCTATTGAAATCAGTAGATAGGGTGAAGCTGAAGCGTCGTGATGTGTGTGTATTTGTGTGTGTGTGTGTGCGTGAGTGAGTGAGAGAGAGAGAGAGAGAGAGAGAGAGAGAGAGAGAGAGAGAACAAAGAGGGAGATAGAGAGACAAAGAGAGACAGAGAGAAATGGAGACAGAGAGACACATAAAGACAAAGAGATGAGAAGAGAGAGAGAGACAGAAACACTGACAGAAATAATACTATATCCCATCCTAGAGGCTGGGATTTTTGGTTTATCAAGCACTAGGTTACTATGGTCATTGATTACTGTGTCTTGTGGAGCTAATCTATCCTGCTAATCCATAACTGAATTTTTTAGCCATTACCAGATAGTTTTGATGATTAGTGCTTTATAATATCGTTTCAGATCTGTCATTTCTAGGTCACCTTCCTTTGCATTTTTTCTTTAATTCCCTTGATATGTTTGACTTTTTGTCCTTCCAGATGAATTTTTATAAATTTTTTCTTGCTCCATAAAATAATGTTTTGTCAGTCTGATTGCTATGGCACTGAATGAGTAAATTAGTTTAGGCAGAATTGTAATTTTTATTATATTGGCTTGACCTACCCATGAGCAATTGATATTTGTCCAGTTGTTTAAATCTGACTTTTTGTGAAAAGTGTGTTGTAATTATGTTCATAGAGTTCCTGGGTATGTCCTGGCAGGTAGACCCCCAATTTTATATTGTTTGCAGTTATTTTAAATGGAATTTCTCTATCTCTTGCTTCTGGGCTTTGTTGCTGTTGATTTATGTGGCTTTATTTTATATCCTGAAACATTTCCAAAATGTTAGTTGTTTCAAGTACATCTTTTAGTTGGTAGTCTAGGCTTCTCTAAGTATACCATCATATCATCTGCAAAAAGTGATAGTTTTGTTTCCTCATTGAATATTTTAATTCCTTTAATTTTTTCCTCTCATTGCCATAGCCAACATTTCTGGTACTATATTGAATAATATTGGTGATCATAGGCATCCCTGTTTCAACTATGATTTTATTGGGAAGGTTTCTAGTTTATACTCATTAGATATAATTCTTGCTGATGGTTTTTGATAGATACTACTTATCATTGTGAGTAATTCTCCCTTTATTCCTATATTCTCTAGTGTTTTTTTAATAGCAATGGGTGCTGTATTGTATCAAACCTTTTCCTGTATCCATTGAGATAATCATAATTTCTGTTAGTTTTGTTATTGATATGGCAAATTTCACAATCCCCTCTGCCTACCCTTCCATTATCCACTCCTCTGTAACAGGTCTTTAGTGCCTCTTCATGTGAAATAATTTATCCTGCTCTAATTCTCCCTTCCTTTTATAGCCAGTGTATTCCTCTTTTTCATCTCTTAATTAATATTAATGTCTTCCCTCAGATTCACCATATGCCAGTTTCCTCTATGTATATTCCTTCTAGTTACATTATTAGTGATAGAATTCTTAAGACTTATAAGGGTCATCTTCCCATGTTGGGCTGTAATCAGTATTTAGTGATACTGAATCCACATGCTTTCTCTTTTTACCTTTTTATGCTTCTCTTGAGTAGTGATATTGGAGATCACTTTTATTGTTATTTAATTCTGTTCCTCTTAGGAAAGCTTGAAATCCTTCTATTTCATTGAATGACCATCTTCCCCCTTGAAGTAGTATGCTCAGTTTTACTGGGTAGTTCATTTTTGGGTATAGTCCATGGTCCTTTGCCTTCCAGAATATCATGTTTCATGACCCCTGATCATTTATGTTGCAGCTGCTATGTCTGTTGTAATCCTGATTGTGGCTCATCGATATTTCAATTGTTTCCTTCTGGTGACTAGCTGTATTTTTTTCCTTGACCTGATATTTCTGAAATTTGAGTATAAAGTTCCTTGGAGTATTTATTTGGTGATCTCTTTACTGAGTTGATTGGTGGATGCTTTCAATGCCTATTTTGCCCTCTGGTTCCAGCACATCAGGGCAATTTTTGAAAATAATTTCTCAAAAGATGTCATCCAGGTCTTCCTTTTGATTATGGCTTCCAAGTAGTCCAGTGATTCTGCCATTATCTCTCATAGAAATTTTACAAGTCTGTTGTTTTTTTCCATTCTTTTGATTCTGTTTGATTGATTCTTGATGTTTCATAGAATCTTTAACTTCCACTTGTCCAATTCTAATTTTTAAAGAATTATTTTCCTCAGTTAGCTTTTGTACCTCCTTTTCCATTTGCCCAATTGCACCTTTTTAAAGATTAATTAATTTATTTTAATTTTCAATATTAATTTCCATAAGATTTTGAGTTAAAATTTTTCTTCCCATCTCTGCCCTACCCCCACCCCAAGACTGCATGCATTCTGATTACTCTTTTCCCTAGTCTGCTATCCCTTCCATCACCCCCCATCCTGTTTCCCCTTACATTCTTTTAGGCCAATATATATTTCTATACCCCATAGCCTGTATATCTTATTTCCCAGTCACAGGTAAAAACAATTAACATCTGTTTCTTTTAAAAAACTATGAGTTCCAAATTCTCTCCCTCCTTCCCTCCCCACTCACTCTCATTGAGAAGGCAACAATTCAATATAGGTTATAAATGTGTTGTTATAGAAAAAAAAAACAAAACTACCATAAGATTCATGTGAAAGATTAACTAGATTTCTCTCCATCCAATCCTGTACCCCTTTATTATATTTTTTCCTTTGACTTTGACCCTTTACAAAAGTGTTTGCTTCTGACTATCCCTTCCCTCCACCTGCCCTCCCTGTTATCATCACCGCCCCCCCCCCATTTCTTTCCCCCTGACTTTCCTGTAAGTTAAGATATTCAATTGAGTGTGTATGTTATTTCCTCCTTAAGCCAAATGCAATATGAATAATGTTCACTCATTCGCTTTCACTTCCCCCCTCTTCCCTTCCATTATAACAGCTTTTTCTTCCTGCTTTTATGTGTGATAATTTAACCCATTCTATCTCTCCCTTTTTCCTTCTCCCAAGATATTCCTCTTTCACCCCTTAATTTTATGGTTTTTTTTAGATATTATCCTTTCATATTTAACTCACCCTGTTCCCTCTTTCTATATAAATGTATGTTCCCTTCAACTACCCTAATACTGAGAAAGGTCTCATGAGTTACAAATATCATCTTTCCATGTAGGAATGTAAACAGTTCAACTTTAATAAGTCTCTTATAATCTCTATTTTCTGTTTACCTTTCATGCTTCTCTTGATTCTTGTATTTGAAAGTCAAATTTTCTGTTCAGCTCGGGTCTTTTCATCAAGAATGCTTGAAAGTCCTCTATTTCATTGAATATCTATTTTTTTCCCTAAAAATGATTAAACTCAGCTTTGCTGGATAGGTGATTCTTGATTTTAATCCTAGGTCTTTGACTTTTGGAATATCATTTTCCAAGCTCTTCAGTTCCCTAATGTAGAAGCTACTAAATCTTGTGTTTCTACAATACTCAAATTGTTTCTTTCCGGATTTTTGCAATATTTTCTCCTTGACCAGGGAACTCTGGACTTTGGCTACAATGTTCCTAACAGTTTTCATTTCAGGATCTTTTAAAGAGGTGATCCATGGATTCTTTGAATTTCTATTTTCCCCTAAGGTACTAGAATATCAGGGCAGTTTTCCTTGATAATTTCTTGAAAGGTAATGTTTAGGCTGTTTTTTTTTGTTTGTTTGTTTTGATCATGGCTTTTGGGTAGTCTGATAATTTTTAAATTATCTCTCCTGGATCTGTTCTCCAGTCCAATGGTTTTTTCCAATGAAATATATCACATTCTCTTCCATTTTTTCATTCCTTTATTTCTGTTTTATAATTTCTTGATTTCTCACAAAGTCACTAGCTACCATTTTTTCCATTCCCATTTTTAAGGAATTATTTACTTCAGTGAGCTTTTGGATCTCCTTTTCTATTTGACCAATCATGCTTTTTGAGTCATTCTTCTTCTAATGGGCATTTTGGACCTCTTTTGACATTTCAGTTAATCTATTTTTTGAGGTGTTATTTTCTCCAGTGTTTTTGGGGTTTTTGTAGCAAGTGCTTGAATCATTTTTCATGATTTTCTTACATTGCTTTCATTTCTTTCCCCAAATTTCACTCTATTTCTCTTACTTGATTTTCCAAATTCTTTTTGAGCTCTTCCATGGCCTGTGACCAATTCATATTTTTCTTGGAGGCTTTTGATGTAAGATCTTTGACTTTCTTGTCTTCTTCTGGTTGTATGTTTTGATCTTTTTCATCAAAGTAAGATTCTATAGTCTGAGATTTTTCACTCTGTCTGCTCATTTTCCCAGCCAATTAATTGAATTTTGACCCCTTTATCAAGATATGATTCTGCTTCAGGGGTTTTGTGCAGCTATTTTCAGAACTTCTTCCAGGCATCTGTAAGTTTTCAGCTCTTCTGAGGTGGCATGATCCACAGAAAGGTGTTTACTCCTTGATTGGCCTGTGCTCTGGTCTCTGAGTGATCTCGAGCACTCTTCTCTCCCCTGGAACTGCTATGAAGTTTCCCTCTCCACAGCCACCACAAGCTCTGCCACACCAGAGCTCTTCCTAACCCCAGGACTGCGACCCAATTCCAAATAGGGCAAAGCTAGAGAATATTGCCTCAGTGCAAGCAAAGGGATCCCTATACTCCCACTCTGATCAGACACTTGATCCCCCCACTGTTTGTGGGCCTCAAGCTCTGAAAGCAGCCACTACTGCTGCTGCTGCTGCTGCTGCTCCTGCCTCCACTGCCTCTCTTACCCTGGACATGGGGGCAAAGCATATTCTTCTCTCACCGAGGTCGGACAGAGTTTTCTCACTGGCCTTTCATGATATCTGTGGTGTTGTGGGTTTTGAAGTCCGCAAGCCACCACTGCTGCCAGGGATTCAGTGCCCTAAGGCCTCCTCTGCCCAGTCTATGCTGGTACAGACCATGACAGGCAGAGCTCAGCTCCCAGAATGGTGCCATTGACCCTTTCCATCAACCTTTCAGTCTGTCTTGGACTGGAGACTTGTTTCACTCTGTCATTTTGTGACAGTCTGTCTTGTTTCACTCTGTCATTTTGTGAGGTCTATTGCTCTAGAATTTGTTTAGAGTCATTTTTTACAGGTATTTGGAGGGATTTAGGAGAGAGGTCAAACAAGTCTTTGCTTTTACTCAGCCATCTTGACTCTGCCCCCTCCAACTGTACTTTTCAAGGAGCTGATTTCTTCAGTGGATCTTTGTATCTCCTTTTCCATTTGGTCAACTCTACTTTTTAAGTAGTTATTTTCTTTTTCCAAGCTGTTGACTCTTTTTTTCATAGTTCTCTTGCATCATTCTCATTTCTTTTCCCAATTTTTATTCTACCTCTCTTATATGATTTTTAAGCTCTCTTTTTTGAACTGTTTTATGAATTCTTTCTGGGCTTAAGACCAGTTTTCATTTTAGTTTGGTGCTCTTACCATTGATGTTTTGACATTCTTGTCCTCTTCTGAGTTTGTGTCTTGCTCATCTCTGTCACTTTAATAACTTTAAGATTTTTGTTGTTATTTTTTTAAATTTATTTTTAATATGTTTAGTTTTCAGCATTGATTTTCACATGCGTTTGAATTACAATTTTCTCCCCAATTTCCACCCCCCCACTCCAAGATGGCGTACACTCTGGTTG
>CM053622.1:463045713-463062813 GCA_028646595.1 Phalanger gymnotis
CTGCAGCTGAATTTCTAAAGCTGCCCCGCCTCCATTGCCTCAGGGGTGGAAGCTGAACCGCAAACTCCTTCCCTTCCCTCAGCTTTTCCCACTAACCTTCTGTGTAGTCTTTGCTGTTTGTGGGTTGTGAGGTCTGGTACATGCCACAGCTCAGTAATTCCACATGCTAGGGCACTCTCGGCTCCACTCCTGGTCTCGTCAGTCCGCGGTCTGGGACAGACCTTACCCTGAGACCATCCAGGCTGTCCTGGGCTGGAGCCCTGCTTCCCTCTGCCACTTTGTGGGTTCTGCAGTTCTAGAATTGGTTCAGAGCCATTTTTTATAGGTTTTTGGAGGGACTTGGTGGGGAGCTCACGCCAGTTACTGCTTTCCAGTCGTCATCTTGGCTCCGCCCCCCTTGTTGTTATTTTTGCTCATCTTTTTTGGCCTTTTTCCTTTCCTTTAATTCTGAGCTCTGTTCCAGTGGTGGAAGGTACATTGTCCCAAGCTGCTTGTGCCAGGGCTGCAGGTCCTGAATATTTACCTGATACTGTACTGGTGTGGCCCTGAGTCCCATGAGGGACCCTTCTGTCTGATGTTGCACTGAGTGGGTGAGATAGGGAGAGGCTGGAGCTGTTGGAAGCCATAGAGGTATGGAAACTTTCCTATTCTGAGCCAGTATCCCAGTGCTGGTGTATGGTTGGTGCTGAAGTCTGTGGGGTGTCCCTGTATTGGCATTTGCCTCTGTGGCTATGGCATAGCCACTATGGTGAAGCATATCTTGGTTCTTAGAGTTGGCTTCTGCCCATTCACTTGGCTATGCCAATACATGTGGGTGGTTCTGGTATTG
The DNA here is from genome assembly GCA_028646595.1 of Phalanger gymnotis. Classification (NCBI taxonomy): domain Eukaryota; kingdom Metazoa; phylum Chordata; class Mammalia; order Diprotodontia; family Phalangeridae; genus Phalanger; species Phalanger gymnotis. The sequence goes on from CM053622.1 coordinate 463,046,543, forward strand.
GCATTTGTCTGCTATACTGGACTGGGGCTCAGGACCTCAGGTTTGTTGAGGTGGGACTTGCTGCTGGCTTACTGGGACATTTTCTGTCCTGGACAGTGCTCCCTTTTTACATGAGTGAGAAAACCTTTCCTGCTGACTTTCCAAGTTTCTTGGACTAGAAGATTGTTTCACTCTGTCTTTTTTACTGGTTCTGCTGTTCCAGAATTCATCTTGGAGAATTATTTTATTGATGTTTGGAGGTGAATATGGGAGAATTACTATGACTTCCTGCTTCCTTTGCTATCTTGGCTCACAAAAGTTATACAATGGGAGAGTGAATTGAACTCAAAGAAAGGGAAAGATTGATTTAGGAAAGGAAAACAAGAAGCTCATTGAGGGCTGCCAACCAACTTAAAAAAACTGAGAAATGACTTTCAAGGAAGGATGTATAACCTGTGCGTCTTCTTGGCTTCTTAACCTAGAGTAAGAATTTTTTTTTAATAAAATATTTTCAGAATTGTTTTTCAATGTAACTGTTTACTTTTGTAAATATATTTTATATTTTTGTATTTTTTTTAAAAAAAAGCATCAGTCTGAGGTGTTCATAGTTTTTACCACACTGCCATAGGAGTCTAGGACACCCAAAATGATTAAGAATCACAGATCTAGAGAATCTCAGATGGGCCCTCTCATTAACCAGTGTGCATTCAAAAATGCAGAAGAGTATAAAGGACACATTCTACATTGAATTCAATCTTTTTCTCAGGTGTCTTCATTTGTACTAATTGTCTTTACCATGTTATTTGAACAAATATCTTCGGCAAAAAAAATGGATAAGCATCAATGGAGACTACTGCACTGAAGACCTAAAGTAGAATCAGTATAGTCTTTGAGAGTTATGGTGACCCAACCTGTCAATTTGAGCTGAAATAAGGTAATTCTGCTATTATTTTTTTTCCTTCTCCTCTCCTCCCCATTCCTCTTCTTCCTCCTCCTCCTCCTTCTTCTTCCATTCTCTTCTTCTTAGTTCCTTCTTCTTCTTTAACACATTTGGTACTGTCCTTCACTTGTGGTACCATATCCTTATGTGTGAGTGCTCTACTGATATGAATATAATTTTTTAGCTCTTATATTTTGTAAGATTTTTTAAGGTTAGGAGCTAGATTTTATTAATATTATTGTTGCTGTTTTCAATAAAATGGGATGATTTACTTTTTGTCCTGTGCAGTTTTCATTTATAATTTCTTGAAACAAAGGTCTAGAAAAAACATCTTTAAATAAACTACATTGTGTTTCAAATGGAGCTACATGTCCAGGCCTTTAATTACCCCCACACAAGCCTCTGTGTCTCATTGTTTAAGTTTTGGTGGCTTAGATGAGTCTAAATAACAATTGTTTTCTGTTTTGGCCAGAAGTTCTGAGGAATTTCAAAACTGAATGACAGCAAGTAGATGAACTTTCTACAACAAGTAGAAAGAATGAAATCTAAGATGAAATCTATTCCACACTGTAGCCATTGTGGAATAAGAATTAAAAAGGACACATTCCAAGGTGTGGGCAGTTAGAATGGGGCACATGTGAGGTAGGGTTGCAGAGGATAAAGCTGAGAGAAGGAATATTAACATTGCATATATTTTATTCCAAAGTATATGGACATTGAGTCATAACAAAGGGAGAGCAACAGATGGTAACGGTTTGCTGTATTGTGAGGGGTAGTAGTGTGCAGCAGATGAATTTTATTGTTCAATGTTTCTAGAGTCTAGTATTTCAAGCCAAAGTCTAGAGATGCTGGCTCTTGGTCATTTGTCTATACTTCTGTGAGAGACAGAGATATAGAGAGGAGCAGAAGAAAAGAAAGTATGCTTTCATGTCAAAGAATCTCTATAAGTGTCTAGCAATCAAAGTTAGAATAATATAAGTCTAAAAACGCCAAGACTCAAGAGGATCATTTAAAATAATGTTTATGATGATTCAAAGAGTGTACTACCAGAGAAATGGTGAAAGTCATGAAAATTAATTTTAGAATATTGAATTGATTACTTAACAGAAGTAATTTCTTTGGCAGGAGTAGAAAGAAATGTCCTATCCCTATATTAAATTTATTTAATAAAAGTATAAGCAACATTCCTATATTTATAACTGTCATATATAATGAACAATTATATTAACATTTGAATTAAATATATGTTCTGCCAAGATATAAAAAATTACCAGAAGTAAACTTATGATTTGCATGGTAGTTAAGTCAAAACCTTTGTGAAAGCTGTGAGAATAAGCTAAGGGAATCTACCATATTGTCAGCTCCATCAGATCAGTCTGATGGACCCAATTGGGATAGATTTGACTTAGGGAAGCTGTTAAAAGAGATACAGACTTTTCCTCTGCTCTGAAAGCAATAATCTTTTCAGCTTTCATGAGAATTATTAATGTAGTGTGGCATAATACTGGTTAAGTAGACAAATAAATGATGGAATATCCAGAGGAATCTAACCCTAATATGAGGGATATACCAGTGATCAAGAGAGTAAAGCCTACTGGAGTGAATATACATACTGTATACCTATACCTATTGAAAGTTGAGCTCCCCAAAGAGAGTGGAGAGCTGACAAACAACTTACCACTGCACTCTTAAAATTATGGAAAGGAGATAAAATGCCAGGGTTGGGAGATGAAACACTCAAGTAACATTATCCTTTTGACTTTACCTGTTTTATAAGTGCTATGCATTGATATGAATGAATGGGAGCCCTCATATCAATGCACAAGCCCTGAAACTTAAGACTAATTTACTTTTACTTGGGAAGATTTCCAATGTATCTTTCAGGCCCTCCCTCAAAATAAATACAGAGATCAATACTTTGCCAGAACATTTACAAAGACTCTGATTCATCTCTGTACCACTAAATTGGTAGTGTAATTTATAGTATAATAGTGTAGTATAACGATCTTTGTATAAAAAAAATGTACTTTAAAGAGAGAGAAAACATACAGACAGAAGGTGTCAAAAGTGCAGCCTCAAATCATCAGGCAAGTTACCTTTGAAATCCAGAGGCCTGAGCTTACCTTTAGAAACCTAATCATATTTAGTTCTTTTCTTGATGCACTTTCTACATACTGTCAGAATAATAATTTTTTTAGAAACATGTATAGTTTACAAATGTTTCTGCCAAGATCATGGTACCAACTAGCGAATGGGTGGCTTCTGAGTCACCAGGCCTTAACATCTGAGACTCTTTTCTACTAAAAACAAAAAAATAAAGGCTTGATTTTCCTATTTCACTCAGGCTAGTTCAGGGATCAGGAAAGGACCTGATCCCACTGCTTATCAGCACAGGAGCTTTGACCTGCTCTCTAGTCTGGGAAGATTTACCACTGTTTAGTGATCCTGATAGCTCACTGTCCCCATAGACTCACTATACTGCCAGATTTAGCTTGGATTCCAATTGGCTTAGCCAACTCAAGCTCAAGGAATCCACCAGGCTCCCCCTTCCCAGTAGCAATAATTATAGACATGCATTACCATGCCAAGGTTTATGGTGATTTTGCTGAATTCAAACCTGTAGCTTTGCTTGTGCTAGACAACTCATCTAGGAGAGAGGTATACTGATATAGCTGAAGAGTGTATGAGACCTTAACTATGTGGACTCCTTTACACAAAGAATCTAAGTGCATCATCAATTCCAAAACTCTGTTGAGTTATATAGTTATATAGTAGTAACTTTAGGATAAAAATCTAGGTATGAATAGCCATTAGGCATGTGGATCCTTCTAAAAAAAGGTACTGGTCAACTAGTAGGCAGATTAGTTGATTAAAGGGTTTAAAATAATTTAATCCCTCTCTTCAAAAAGTTTGGCCTAATGGACATTAACAAAGAAGATACTTAGTGGAAAACTCCCATATTAGGCACACCAAGGGTTGCCTATTACTAGGGAGTAAGTAAGGAATCTAGCACTCTGTTATTCCACATATAATGATGTAAGGAAAAGTCCATTAGAGAAAAGACATTTCAGGCATATCAGAGGAGTAAAGGTCCCAGTCAAATCTGACTAATAGACTATATAATGCTACTTCTGTCCCAAATCTCTAAATCAATATGACTCTCATAGAAACCCACTCTGGAATACTGGCTGCAAACTCAGCAACCCAAGTCAACAGAAATAATCATTAAATGTACTAATTCATTTACAATAAATACATGGTGTTCTTGAAACAGAAGACAATAGGTGGAACTCTTTTAGTGACCAGAGGTCTAGTGGTACAAAGGAGCATGTGGTATTACATGGGAATAACATACATTTCACCTATAAGCCACAATCAGCTATTTTTATTGGGAAAATGAATAGCCTGTGAAAGGAACACATGAGAAAACTCACATTAGTCCACATTCACAAACAATGGATGATAGTGGTGGACCAGTCAACGTTTAACATTAATAACTGTTCTGTGACTCATGAAACACTTCTAGCAAACTAGTCCTGCAGTATATATGAATGAGCGAATACTGAACATCTATTGAGACATGCTGTCTCAATCAAAAAAAAATTTAAATTGGAAGCTGTAGGAGAAGGAGGAAAATATCTAGATAAAATTAATATCTGAATGATGAAAAGTTTGACAGGAGAAAAAACATTAGGGGAGGGAACATTGCAGGAGATAATCTACATGAGAAAATATTGATAAAATGGGCATGAGTTTTACATATGCCCTCAAATGACTAAATACAAATACATAGATTATACACACACACATATGTATATGTGTTTATATATACACACATACATACATATATGTATATGTATATATAACATCATAAAAATGGATAAATACAACTCATAGTTATCACCTAGACTTGGTTGGCTGGATTGTATACAGAATTTGCAATGTGCTGGAAGGTTGATGAGATGAATCTCTGTCATTTGAGTCCCTACAGTCAATTTCAGAATAACTGTCATGTCCAACATTTTCTTCAGTGAAGCTAATGAAAACCTAGGTAACATTGTTAACTAATTGGCAGGTGATGCAAATCTTGGGTGAATAACTGACACAATGAATAACTGGCAGGTGCCAACAAGATTGCAGAAGGCTAAGATAATGAGTCAAGTGGACTAAGATGGAATTTAATAGTGATAAAGGTAATGTTCTACATTTGAGTTGAAAAAAGTTGAATACAAAAATGCAATATGGGAGTATGTGGCTACATAAAAGCACACATGAAGAAAAAATCTGGGAGCTTTATTGAACAGTAAACTTATGTGATCTCTCATACCTTAAAACCTAACAGAACCACTAAAGGAAATACAGACGAGAAAGACATATTATTTATCTGTACGTATTCTGACATATTCAGTATACATTGGAATGTTGTGTAAGAGTATACTGGAAACCAAACAGTCAGATACAGGGCATATATGATAATTTTCTAACACAGAACACATGAATCAAAGTATAATGATGGTGGTCAGATTATATTCTGACACCTTGTTAAAAAAACCCATTCTACTATAAGCTTTGAAACAATGCTTGAAATTTCTTGCTGACAATTTCAGATTACAGAGAAAGTAACAAAAGATGTTACTGCATTAGGTTTAGAGGTGAGCCTATAGGATGTGCTTGCTATGACAGCCCAAACTGCTGTGATTGACCTCCTCTTAATGGGAAGGAAGGACTTATTAAAATGAAATGCAAAATTTGCTGGAACAATTGGGACACCTTCTAATCTTGCCTATGCTCTAGTATTGACTTTGAACAACAAGACAGGAGATATGAAAATAATAGAAGCCTTAGAAAAGTGCAACTGATTATTGATCTTAGATGTTATAATATCTAGGGAAAAATATTAAACCAGGCATAGTTAGGAATGACCCTAAATGTATTTTATTTAATTTTTTTTTAAAATAAAGAAATTCAAGTAATTTAGAAAAAGTCAAAAATAATCTCGCAGGTAGAAATCATACAATCATAGGATTTATTACTCAAAGAAAACTCAGATATTTATTTCACCTATCAATTTATACATGAGGAATATAAACCTAGAGAGATTTAGTGATTTTACTAAAGTCAAAGAGATAGTAAGTAGCACAATTAAAACAAAGCATTCAAATGAAGGTTTTATAATTAGAAATATATTGAAGAAATGTCTCAAAAAGGAAATTCATAAGACATATTCTTATTCAATCAGAAGGAAAATAGGGAGGTGACAAAGAGAGAGAGATTCCATGGTTTACACAAATACTCTCTCATAAGCTCAAAGATCCAAGAGACTCCAAATCAAACATGCTTTCCATTGCACCACAATACTTTGCAAAACTATTCAAAGGTATTCATTTGATTTGTAAATCAATAAATACTCCCCCCAATAAACAGACCAAATCAAATGTCAGTCAATAGAGTCCTAAATGTGAGTTTTATCATAAAAATGGAAGCAGGAGAAAAGAAGAAAAAGAAAAAAAAAACAGTGTGGAGATGAGAAGAGAGAAGGGGAAAGACAGAGACAATACAAAGCCAGAAAGATGCAGATAGAGACATAGAAAGAGAAAGATGCATGGAGATAGAATTAGAGAGAGAGAGAGAGAGAGAGAGAGAGAGAGAGAGAGAGAGAGAGAGAGAGAGAGACAGAGACAGAGAGAGACAGAGAGACAGAGAGGGCCAGAGAGAGACAGAGACAGAGAGAAATTTCTTCTGCTCCCTTTGTATATGAAGCAAGGTAGCTTTATATCTTAGAACAAATTGTTTAAGGTAATAAGAGGACTTTAAGTTTCACAAAATGCTTTAAAATATTAACTCCTTTTATACACACAATGACCCTGTGTGGTGGGTACTTTTTATCATTCCTTTCTAATTGATTAAAATGAGTTAAGCAGAAATTCTATAACTTTCCCCAAGTTGTAAAACTAGTTAGCCTTTTAAGTTATATTTGAAATTAGGTCTTTAGGATCCCAGATCTAGTACTCTAAACATTGCACCACTCAGCTGGCTCTTAAGATGGTTATAACTGTTTAGAAGGAGGTGGCTTGAAGATGTAAGCTTCGTTCATTCAAAAATTTTAGTTCTGTGTAGTACTTCATTATCCCACAGTGAATGACAACTATCCACATGTACTTTATTTCTTATAAATTTAAGTAAAAAATATTTATTTTATACATATATATAAATATGTACATATTTATATATAAATATATTTACAGAAATATTATATTATATTGATTATATGTTATATTATATTATATATAAATATATTTACAGAAAAAAAATGAACATATAGTTTCTAGATACTGAATGCACTTCATTGTATCATTTATTTTTAGACTTTGAGTGAGTCTTTAATCTTCATCAATAACCTATTAAAAGTTGAAAGATTCACCCTCCCTTGTACATATGCTGTGGAAAATTATTTCCTGCCTCTTCAAACATTATACATTTCAACATTATCTATTCAGTTAAGTTTCCTTTTAAGACTTAATTTTTAGAACTTTTCAGTATAATTTGTCTTTTTTTAAAATTCAAATATGCTTTGAATATGTTCAAAGTTCCATTTTGTTCAAAGTTTGTCTGAATCAAAGCACTAACATCTAGGATTTGGTCACTCACTGTTAGGGATCCAGCTGTGACTTTACTTCAAGTTCAAGTTTTCAATAAGTATTGGAGTGGAACTATGGTGGGATCTAATAATTTGAAGACTAATGCTGGGCTCTCAGGTCAGTTCTGACATGTTGTTACATGACATAGTATTTTTTTTGGCATCAAGCAAGGTTTTAATCCACCATTGAAGACCAAAGGAAAGCACAGAGCCTGTTCTCACATAAAGTTTAGCTATGTAGTGGCCTTTCCTTGTATGATTAATAAATAATGTCAAGTGAATTCACCAAGTTGATATATCTGAATAGAAGAATATGTGTATATATCATATTGTATATGGCAAAATATATAATGTATGGGTAGGAGAATATGCTCTGTTTTATTTATTTTTTTAAGAGATATGGCAAAGATACTTGGAAGAAATCGGAACTAGGGAACATAAGTATCAAAATAACTACAAAGAGTACTTAGTGTCATTTAAGGGGTTTAATTTGGCCCACAAATCCTTTCCTGTGCCAGAAATTTAACTTCTGTTTATGGTCTTCCTTCCACCTAGCTGAAAATATTCATAGGATAGGTGACATAATCATGTGAGATGCAATCTTAAATGAGATTACTATAAAGGATACACCTGACTACTTCATAAAACTTTATCGCATAGGCAGAAATGTACATAGAGGATAAGAGAGTTACAATACCATTTTATGTAAATTGACAGCTTTGATAAGAAGTTACTTCTCAAATGTAAAAGATAAACTGAAAAAAGGCAACACAGAAACAAAAGAAAATTTTATCAATAGAGATGACAGCAATGGCAAAGCACCAAAATTTTGGGGTAATGAACAAAACACTAATTAGACAAATTTTTTTAACATCCAAACACTTTCAACAATATGAGAGAGAAAGCGAGATGGAGAAAGAGAGAGAGAGAGAGAGAGGCAGAGACAGAGACAGAGACAGAGAGAGAGAGAGACAGAGAGAGACAGAGACAGAGAGACAGAGAGAGAGAGACAGAGACAGAGATGGAGACAGAGAGACACAGAAAGAAAGAGGGAGAGAGGAAAATCTTGAACTTGACATACAATTTTAAAAAAATAAAGAATAGCTAATAACAGCGGAAAGCAAAAAAAAAAATGTTGGGCAGAGAGAAACAAATAAAAACAGATAAACATCCAATCTTATCAAGAAAGTCAGCAAAACAAATTTGCTAATAGTCAACAATAAAAGGATAACTCACAACAAATGAAAAGAAAATAAATAGAAGGAAGTTATTTTTACAATTACGTTCATTCAACAAAACTTAAATGAAGTGTATGAATCTTTACACGATATAAAATAACCTGATTCAGATAAAAATTAAAAATTAAATAAACCATTTACAAATGAAACTATAAAAGAAACTCTCAAAATAATGAGTCAGATTAATTTGTAAACAATTTATGTCAAATATTCAAAGAATAATTAATTCTAATAGTATATATATATGTATAGATATAGATAGATGTAGATTCTTTCTTGATTTCCTCCCCACTCAATATAAAAACTAAGAACATTTTATTCTCCAGAAAGAGAAGCATTCTTAAAGGCTGTTCAGCTTTGCACAACATGATTAATTCACATTGAACACAGGTGTCATTGGTGAGTGTCTCCTGCAGAAGAAAAAGAAAACAGTTTAGGTCGGTAGAAGAATCTTCTAGAACCTCAGTTAGCACTTCAATTATCTGTGGCTGTTCCAAAAACACTAATTTCAAATTTCCATGGCTATCTGTCTATTACCATGGTGGTTTGTTTAATACACTTCTTTTTGTGCAATGATCTTCTTTGCAGATCTACTTTTAAGCCAGTCTAGCTATTTCTGACTTGTTCCCCACTCAGGTCTTAGCAGATAGTTGGTGTCATTCATAGCTAGGCCTCAGGATAACTGTTCTTAAGCAAATACATAGAGACCTGAATGAAAATAAGAGAAAATCTCTCACCATTTTTGCTATACCATGTCACTGGCAATGGACTACTGTTCCTGAAAGGGTTCCAATTGACTCCTACTGAATTTCTTGATCAGAAAAAAATTACTTCAAGTTGAGGGAAAATACTTAGAATATAGAGCACATACAAAAATAGGAATAAATTGCACACTTCTCCTTGAATGAAATACAATTTGTATCTGCTAATTAAAGCTCCATAGATATGAAACCTTTGGATATCCTTTAAAGTTAATTTTAAAGAAGTGTTTAGATGTACTACATATGTAAAAAGTTGAATCTGAGTCTGATTAGTAGCTATTCCTTCATAACTCATATTCATTTTCCCTTTTGAAAAGATCTGAGCACCTGTTCTAAATTTGACAAGCATAATTTACTATATTTTCTCCAGCAATTTTGGATGTTCTGAAGATATATTAGTACCCATCATATGCTCCCATACTTAATGCAAAAGTTGAGTCAGCATACGCAAAGTGCAGGTTTTGCATGGCAACCATTGGCTGAAGTCCTAATGCTCTGTTTCATTTTTCTGATGAGGTGATGAAGTGTAAAGCTTGTACTATGTAATTTTGCCATGTGCTTTTTTAGGGATTTTTGAAAGAGGATCAATGGCTTAAAATCATCAGATGAAACAGTTCCGCTTTTCAGAGAAAGTAATGAGGAAGGTCACAGCTAATATTTTCTGAAATTCTACTAAAAGTGCCTGAGTACATTTCAAATAAACCCATGCACAATAGGATTAATAATTACTGAGACAGTAATATCATTTCAAAATATATAAAATATAAGCTAGTTTGGACCTAGAATTTAGCACATTCACAATCAAGAATATATATAGCCCTATTTTGTTTTGATTCCAAGGAGCTGTTTATGTCAGTGAATTGGAAATTTGAGAAATGTAAATTTCTGAATTTTAATAAAGGAAAATATGATGGATTCAATTTGTGAACATAGCTTTTCAATAATTACCTTTTTAATAATCAGAGAAGTAATCCTGATGCTTGTTACATAAATTCATTTTGGATAAAAGTTAATAGGATTTTACTCAACATTTAATCTTCATTTTTTTTTATCAAATGTGCATTAACAATAAAGGAGACCAGTTTCTAAATAGTTTTCCAGTTAAAAACAAGTTCAGCCTCTAGCAATAGATTTTTAATCAAAATGCAAGAAGCACATAGATGAATGCCTTTTGATGAGACTTGTAAAGACTATAAAACTATCTACCCCGCAGTTAATTAGAAAATAACAAATAAAAACAACAAAAGTTTCCTAAGTACTAGTCAGATGACCAAGTATCAAAACTTTTCTGTGACATAGAGACAGTAATTAATATTCTAGTTAAGTTACCAAATCATTCACCTACAGTTAGATCTTGAGAGAGTGTCCATTTTGGGGCAATGCTATAATATTCTTTTGAAATAGTCCAAAATATTGCAACTAAATATGTCTAATCCTGAAATATTTCTTATTTTTATTTTATATCTGTGACAAAAGCACCATTATTTCTTTCATTACTGGCACTGAATTATAATAATTTTGAATATGTGGCATTATGGAAAGACTACTGCTTCTAGAGTCAGAGGACCTGGGTTCGATTCTAATTTCTGAAGTTGTAATACCAGTATGACCACATGTAATTTACTTAGCTTCCTTGGTATTCAGCTTCCTTGTCTTTATAACAAGGGGTTTGGTCCCTTCCAACTCAAGATTTCCAAATCTATGATTGCCTTTGCTAATTTTCCAGCTTGAAAGAGAGAGATGAGCACTGCATCTTGAAGAAAACAGACTTGGATTCATATCCTGGTTCACATGGCTATCACCCTGTGTCACTTTGGGCAATCATTTAACCTCTCTGAAATCTTGGTCTAAGGGGTCTGTTTTTATTATCTAATTTTTTTCTGGAGCCATTATTTTCCTATCATAGATAAAACTCTTCCCAAGTACCACATGTCTGTTTTTTGAAAAAAAATCTAGCAAGGTGTGGTGGAAAAAGCACAGGATTTGGAACCTGTAGAAATGGCCTTAATTCCTCACAATGATAATAGTGAGCCTGGGCTAGCCCCTGCAGTTCTGAACCTTTCTCCTTTATAAAATTTCGCGCTCTCTCCCTCTCTCTCTCTCTCTCTCTCTCTCTCTCTCTCTCTCTCTCTCTCTCTCTTTCTCTCTCTCTCTCTCTCTCTCTCTCTCTTTCTTCTCTCTCTTCTCTCTCCTCTCTCTCTCCTCTCTCTGAAATACAGAAACAGTCTTTGGTTTAGTTTTATTCAATGCATACAGTAGGATTCCCTGCAATGTTGTTCATCTGCATCTTATCTAAACCTTAATATTAAAGCACCTGAGAATTTAAGTGACTATCCAAAGCCTCACAGTTAGTCAAGTGTTAGAAACAGGTCTTGAACCCACAGATTCCTGGTGCTATGATCAGCAACATGCTAACAACTTACACCTGATCCTCCTAGGTTCCATTCTAGTTTCCAATTGGCAGTCAAAAATGTTGAAGGAAAGAAAGCAAAGCAAAAACTGGAAAGTTATGACAAGGGGCATAGTTGGAGGGTAGGGATAGAAATGGAAAAGAATTGAGCTAATTTCCCAGAGCAAACTCATTTTAAAATCATGGATTCTTGGTTTACTGTCAGCATAAGAAGAGGAGAGTGACATATATAGGTGAATTCCTTAGGGAGCTTACTTTAATGGAAAGATTAGAATAGTTTGTAATTAGCATATAAATTGTTTATATGTAAATGAATGAGCCTAAAGTGTTTGAAAGTAGTTTGTTCTTTCAAGTAGGTTACCATTGCCCTATCCCCTACAGTTTGCACTTTTTGATGAACTATCTTTTTACGTAGCAAACCTCTCCTCATCCAAAGGAATATTCAACCCAAAACTTAGTTATAAGAACAACTCTACTACTGAGGTCTGAACTTATAAGGTTTAACTAGTTAGTCCGCATCCTAATTTTGTTTTCTCTTTTGTAGGTGACTACAATCTGCCAAAGATTCAAGGAGAACCATTTTTGTCTAAAATGTCTTGAAAACAAACTAATATGTAGAAGCATTCTCAAGGTATCTATGATCAGCTGTTGTGCACCTGCCCAACTTCATATTGTAAGATGTCAGTTCTTGGCTGATGGTTTGCTCAAGGAGTTCAGCTTGGAACATTCTGCTCATTCTAAAGGACCTGAAGGACAGGGATGTTTATGGGACCATGTGAATGAATACTTTAGTATACTGTTTATTTTTGATATAGCACCAACAGGATAAGAGGAGAAGCTACGCTGGGGATAAGCAGTATGAGAAAAGCTCATTTGTTTTTCTTTAAAAATTACTTATTTTTGACTAAAAGGGTTATTTTCCTGACTTTTCCCCTCAAATTACGGGTAATAATGCTATAAACAAGGCATTTATGAAGAACGTCTGCCTAAAGGAAAAATAACAACCTAAAGAAATCTTTACTTTTCAAGTCCTAGCTCAAACCCAGCCATGGCAAAAAATAGATTCTCCCCAGAGTTGCTAACCTGTCACTACGATAACAATATATAATTGACATCAGGGCACTTAGCTACCTCCATTTTTTTTCCTGACTTGCTCCTGGGTCCTATCAGCCAGGTTGATCACTGACTCAAGAATATTCTTCTAGCAATATAAACTAGAAAGCAAATATCACAGTGATAAGTCATATCATAGTTAGAGGGTAGGGTCTTTGGGGATTTGAATGTGCTTTGTGACTCCACTCCATTTCTCTTAGAGGGGAAATACAAATTCTAGAATCACAAATCTATAGCTGAAAGCAAGTTCAGAATCCATCCAGTCCAACCCCATTGTTGACAAGGACACTGAGGTCAAGGGAGGCTAAATAATTGGCCTAGTGTCCCATAGGTCAATTGGGTCTGAAAGCTTTAGTGATCCTAATGAGTAGGATCAAGATCAGAAACTCAAAGATGGCTATTAGTCTTCCCCTTTGGTACCCTGCTCTCCTCCCATATCCTTCTCACTCCAGTTCAATCCCTTGCTTTCTCAGTTGTACTTCTCAATCCACACATTTCTTTTACTTTCATTATGCAACTACTATCTACTAGGGTTCCTTCCCCTGATGGAAGTCGTCTTCAAAAATTTATTTCTATTACCATGTTAGTAACTTCTCATATCAACATTCTAAAAAATAATATTTGTATTTTAAGAGAGGATCACAGAAAAGCAAAATCTCACAGTTTTACAGTCTACAATGAATTTCCTCACAATCAGTATGTGAGGTCGATATTGCAAGCGTTATTTTCAATATTTTGAAGGTGAAGAAATGGATCTCAGAGACATTAAATGCCCTTCATACAGCTAATAAGTAATAGATATAGCTTTCAACCCAGGTATCTTTAAATCAAGTCAAATGTCTCTTAGGAATTGAGAAAATTAAATTGATTCTGTATCATTTTGTAATGATCCTAATTGCAATTAATTGATTTTGTCCTGCAATTGCCCGTTATTTTTCGTCTCTGAACATAGTTTAGAATTTAACTTGGCCTGTAATGAATTAGGTTTAGAAATATAGTTCTCCAACTAATTGCTGTTCTATTCTTGCCTCAAGGACTTCTTTTCCATAGGAGATGCAGTGGACACCAGAGAGTCAAGTCCATTGTCACTAACCTTGCAGCTAGACTCAAATAACAAACATTTCTTAGTCACAGGAGTTCAGTTACCACTCTGAGTTAATTAAAACTTATTATCCCTCATACCTTCATCTCCTGAAAAACTCAGTGACATCTGTTTGATGTCTTTGAAGGTCTACAAGCTAACCTGATACATTTCCAAAATATACTGTCTATCCTTGCCCAGTTAAAGCTCTCTCCAAGGACCCAGGGAGTCTGCTATCTCTGGTTCATTGTCAATTGCCTCAGGATGCAGATGGGTCCCATAAATCAACCAAGCCTTCATCTAAGACAGAGAAGAGGGTTGCTAGCCCCATGTGAGAATTGACCCTGCTCTATGTAACCAGTCATGTTGTTCTCCCCACATAATGCTGCCAACCCTAGAACCAACCGCATTACTTTCTTCCCCTACCCTGTTCTGCTCTTTGTTCTATGCTTATAAAAGGGACCTTGGAGTCTTTGGGCCTAAAAGAATCAGTCATTTGACACATGACCCTGCTAATAAACTGATAAAGGCTCAGAATTATGCATCATACTTAACTTTATTATATTCCATCAAGACAGAATTTAAGGAGTGGAGGATATTAGCAATTTAAACTCCTTGTCTAATTATTCCTTTTGTCTAAGTCACATGTAGTTTAATAGCACAGCAAAATTATTTATGTTCTCCCTTCAATGATCTGCAAATAATTTCACTTTTTTATTTTCTCACATGAGTATAGCCAATAGTAGCCTGATAGTTCAATAGTAGACTTTTGAAGCCTAATTCTAGGAATGCTTCTTATTCTGAAAGTCTTCTCAAGTGAAGCCTTTGGAAAAAAAAATTCTTCCTACAAAAGGCTGTTTCATTTTGTTGACCAAATACATTTCTCATTTTGTATAGCCTTCTGAAGTCAAATATTTCATCCTTGAATTTTTCTTGAACCTTGAAATATTAATGACATTCTTTATTGTATTCTGCTATTCTTCATACCAACTAAAATATATATTCGAGTAGTTTTAACTCTACCACACTCCTTTTCATATTAAAGTCCTCTTGATCTAATGTCCAAGTCTTTACATAAATAAACCTTTCCTGCTCTTTATTTCATTTTGCCAATATATTATCATTTCTATGTAAATGTGTGACCTTTCCAGGCTTTGACAAATTTGGAAAATGAAAGGGTCAAAGGCAAAAACAAAATGTAGTGCCATATATGAAAAAAACAGTAATAAAGTTGTTGCAGAGACAATTAACTTACTTAGGATGTTCTGTGTTTTATTTGTTAACTTGAAAGTGGCCAAAATACAGAACTTTGTAGTCAATACCTTGGAAACTCTGAACACTTGAACTGCCTGTGATTATTGCACAAAAGCATATTACCTAGTTAGGGCTCAGCTGAGAGATTTTAGGATTTGGTTACTCACCATGAACTAGAGAGAAATTTCCCCTCTGTGAAGACCCATTTCTGAACCAGGAAGAGTTATTTAAAGAACAGACTTTGAAACTATAATCCATCTAAGAATACAGTATCCTAAACAACTGTCTAGGGGCAGAGCCAAGATGGTGGCTGGAAAGCAGGGACTAGAGTAAGCTCCCCACCAAGTCCTTCCAAAAACCTATAAAAAATGGTTTTGAACCAATTCTAGAACTGCAGAACCCACAGGGTAGCAGAGGGAAGCAGGGCTCTAGCCCAGGAGAGCCTGGATGGTCTCTGGATAAGGTCTATCTCACATAGACCTGGGAGCGGAGGGGAGCTGAGCAGAGCAGAGCAGAGCCCAGCATGGGCAGCGCGAACCAACCAGACCAGGAGCCGGGTGGAACGTGCCCTAGTGCCCTAAATCAGTGAGCTGCGGCAGTTACCAGACTTCTCAACCCACAAACACCAAAGGCAACAGAGTAGGATAGTGGGAAAAGCTGCTGGGGACAGGGAGTTTGAAGTCCCCCCGCCCCGCCTCAGGTGCAGTGGAGGTGGGGCAGCTACAGGGCCCCAGGCCCACCTGGTGGGAGGAATTAAGTGGCTGATCAGAGCAGGAGTGAAGAGCCTGCTGAACATCTAAGTCCAGTCCAGGTTGGGGGTTCTTGGGGAAGGAGGAGTGCTGGTGAGGCAGAGCTGTC
>CM053622.1:463063313-463080347 GCA_028646595.1 Phalanger gymnotis
ATACATAATGATACGCATTTGGCCCATGTTGAATTGCTGGACTTATTAGGGAGGGTGGGTGGGAAGGGAAGAGGGGAGAGAATTTGGAACTCAAAGTTTTAAAAAATAGATATTCAAAAGCAAAAACAAAAAAGTTTTTGCAGGCAACAAGAAAATAAGATACACAGGCAATGGGATGTAGAGATTTATCTTGCCCTACAAGAAAGGAAGGGAAAAGGGGATGGGAGGGTAGTGGGGTGACAGATAGCAGGGCAGACTGGGGAACAGGGCAACCAGAATATATGCCATCTTGGAGTGGGGGGGGGGTTAGAAATGGGGAGAAAATCTGTAATTCAAACTCCTGTGAAAATCAATGCTGAAAACTAAATATATTAAATAAAATTTATAAAAAGAAAAAAAAATAGAATACACTATCCTTTTATTATCTAACAATGGAATATGAAGCACACAAGTATGTCCTCTAAAGATAAGGAATGTGTACTATGCAACTGTCTGCTGTACCATATCAGGAATTTAAAAATATAATTCCATATTATAAGCATTCTTCATCTCAAATCCATTCTACCTTTGGGCAAAAGTATTAAAGGCACTTAAATAAAATAGTAATTATTTGTGCATGCTAAGGGAACTTGAAAAAAATTAAACTTTTTTTCTTTCTTACTATAAGCATATTAAAGATGCTATTACAGCTTTTTGCAAAAAAGACTCCTTTAATTACATATTTTTATGCTAATTCTTCTTTTGTAACGGTTTTTTGTTCTTCAAAAATAATATAAAAAACAGCCTCAGTAGCTCAAAAATGTGAATGGAATTTTATTCGTAATTATAATCCTCATGCTGAAGCTTGAAATGCTTTAATTTTAAGTTTAACATTTTGTGCTATATTGATTAAACTTTAAAACTTAATTTTCATCTTCTTATTTTTACTTTTATAAAGTTTTACTAAACTGATATCCTCAAACAGAGAACTGACCTGCGTATGACACCTTTTCCACCAAGATGCACTTTCGGAAAACTCTTGGGATAAAATACAATATTCTTATCCTGACATTTAGGGCCCTCCACTGTCTTGCTGCCACTTACTCTTCTAGTAATTTCTGATATTACTTTTCTTCATAGAATCTGTTCCAGTCACACTGACCTTCTAGTTCTTCCCTGGGCACAGTATTTCCTATACTAGCACTATGCTTTTACACAAGTGATCCTCTATATCTGGAATGTATTCTCTTCATTCAATCCACATACCAACTTCTACATTTTTTGGCTTCATGTTGTTATGCTTTTACCAATCCCAGAAGTATAGACCCACTTACTATTGGAATTACTTTTTATTAATTTGTACATGTATTGTATTTAACTCTGTGTATGCATCTATCCTTCTGCTACCAATGAAGAGCCAGGATTCAAAGATGGAAGAACCAGGACAACAACTATCCCAATTAAAAAAAAAGGATTTAGGTTCATGGATGATAGATATAGATCTGAAAGGGACTTGAGAATCATCTACATCAAGCACCTTATTTTATAGTTTAGTTATATTCCAGTGGCAGAAAATATAATGATAAAATTAGAAATGTTATGATTATAAATTTAGAGCTAAAAGATATGTTAGTAGTCATTGTATCCTGCCTCCTCATTTTATAGATGAGGATACTGAGGCCCAGAGAGGTTATGACTTAGACTGTCTTGACTACATAGCTAGTATCCTAACAGAGGTGGGATTTTAATCCAGATATTCTTGACTCTAAGTCCAATACTCTAGCTATTATGCCATATTGATGTTATTTCTCAAACTGTTAAATTTTTTTCAAAAGAACACCTTACTTGTATATAATGCTTTAAGTGCCTTTAGGTTTCCATAATACCATTTATGTTCAAGAAGAAAGCTAAAAAATGATTAAGTAATATGGAATTATAGGTCTAGCCAAAATAAAGTAATATGGTGGCCATCTGAAAGACCCTTTCAGAAAGGAACCTAGAAAATGTACCCTGGAAAGTGAGCATGTGATTAGAGTAAAGAAATTGTGTTACGTGGCTTCTCATGGATGAGACAAAGAATAGTGATAAGAAGAGTTATGTCAACTTTCCAAAGAAAGGCATTAGTGAGATTCGTTCAGGTGAGAGGTATGTGTGGCAGAGTTGGCAGAGTACAAAAATTAAACCTAAGAAACCCAGATGGGAGTAGAATGCAGATATATATGAAATGGAGAGTTTATGATAGTTACCAGGTTGCATGTTTTGTGGGTCAGTTCATAACTTGGGGGAGCAGGGTATTCTCATAGCTTCATGAGAAACCAGTAATGGAATAACTGATTTATATCATTGTATTTATTCTCTCCATTGCTTTAGATTATAAGGTATTCTTCCCATCTCATTCTACATAAATTGTAACCACATCTAATTAAATGAAGTATTATAAAGAATAGATTAAGTCAGGAAGGGAATTAAGTGTAATAAGTACTAATATTAATATGAGCCAAATGCAAGATTTCATAAAATGTACATAATTTGCCTTGACAAGGTATGGAATTGGCCATGTATAAATGGCAACATCGAAAAGTTCTAAGAAGAAATTCTCATGTATTGGGTG
Organism: Phalanger gymnotis; assembly: GCA_028646595.1. Classification (NCBI taxonomy): domain Eukaryota; kingdom Metazoa; phylum Chordata; class Mammalia; order Diprotodontia; family Phalangeridae; genus Phalanger; species Phalanger gymnotis. The sequence goes on from CM053622.1 coordinate 463,065,904, forward strand.
GAGGTTAAATTTCCCTCAAAGGAATGTTGAACTTTGATCATCAGCTATTATTTAATAACTTGCCATTCTGAACATGACTCCAAACTGTTTAAATGAAGGACCTCCATGATCTGGCTACAACATGCATTACTTACATTATCCTCTGTCATCCCTTCCATGTGTTCAAAATATCAAACATGATGGTATGGTGTCTCATTTTATCTCTCTTTAAAAAAAATGAAATGCATATATGTGAGACACAGTTTTTAACATGACCCAAACACTGTAGATGATGGTTCTTCCCAGTCATAAGTTGGCATCCAAACCATTTAATTTATGCCAAATGAATAAAGTCATGCAATAATGGAAAGGTTGATATACTAGAATTTTTAAAGCACCAGGGTTCAAATTATGTCTTTCATACTTAGTAGCACTCTAACCATAGACAAGACACTCAATATCAATTTATACATCTATAAAATGGGTATAATAACACACAGCTACTTTGTTCACAATTTCAACTTTACAAATATAGGGTAGTGGAGGGATAGTTAGATAGTAGTGATTTGGAAAAGAACCTGGTGTTTTAGATTCAATGTAAGTGCTACATATTGCTTTAAATTTTACAAGGGATTTTCCTTACCCCGCCCCCCCAAAAAAACCTTATTGATAATTAGAATCCTCGAAATGAACATGGTATCATGACTAAAGCTATTGTGACTTTACAAATAACAAAAAAATATTTTTAACAATAATCCTGTGTGCTTTTATAGCATGAAAGGAACATTTCCATTCAATCCTAAGTCACACATAAAGAATAGCGTAAGAAAGGAAAAGATATGTTCTATAAAAGATGCCTCTTTTGATGATTGAATCTTAGTTTCTGCAATACAAATAGTTGTGGAAATGAAGACCTGAATTTATCTAGTGATTTGAGCAGGTGAGAAAAAAAAACATAGCAATGATTTATTTCATAAGGATAATTTCACTGATTCCATTGGATGAGAGAATTGAACCTGAAAGGGATTTTGGAAGTAACCATATTACTTTACCAAAAAGAAAAATGAAGTCTAGAATCTAGTGTGATGAAATGTATTGCTTTAGTTTACAGAGTTAGTTAATAAATAGAAGAAGCAGCTTTTGAACCTAGGTATTCTAGTTTGAAATCCTGTGCTATACCTACATTTTCCTAAACAATAACATATTTCTTTCTTGGCTCATGGTGATAGCTTGATCCCTGGAGGTAAATGAATCCTGTGGCATCTGGCAAACTTCTATTCATTTCTAATACACTACATGTTTCTCCTCTAATTTTGCTAATTTTTGCAGGCACTAAGACATAGGGATGATCTGGTTTTGACAACTTTCATAATCATTTGGAGTTCTGTAGATGATATGATAATTACTTATCCATAAGTCATTCTTGCAAATAATTAACAAATGCAAACTGCAAGGTAGTTGCCAACATGAAATCCTTTTACCAGAAACACACGGCTTGGCCCTCAAAGTGAGTTGGAAAATTGCTGCTGTGGTTAGCAGGAGGTATCCATTAGAATCAGGTCAAAACATGCAGCAGATGCTAATGGCTAAGTATTTTGTAGGAAGGTTATTGCTTTTCAACCTTCAGGCAGATGCTGGATTTGGAACTTGGAAACTGAGCATTTTCTAAAAAGACTATATGCAGAAGAGTGTCTAACTAAGGACTTTAGTTGACCTCTATAGATATGGCTACTACTCATTTAATCCAAGTTTAGTAAGTAGTTTGTGAAAATACATGATAATACCTTATTTGATTGTAGTGTGATCAGGGTCAGTCCATACTGGGAAAAAAATAAGTTGAGCTAAATAGCTTCTTAACTTCACAGAATCAGAGAATCTCAAAGTAGCAAGGAAGAAAACCATTCAGATTGGTTCCTAAATTTAAAAGTACCTTTAAAACATCCCCTGAGTTCACAATAGATAGCTTACATTACCATGGTGAGTAAAATCTGGACTTGGAATCAGGAAAGGCTTAAGTTCAAATACAGACTCAGACTCTATTATTTGTGTGATCCTGAGCAAGTTACTTGCCTCAGTTTCTTCATTTGTAAAACAGGCATAATAATAGCACCTTACTTCCCGGGGTTGTTTTGAGGATGAAATGAGATAACATATGTAGAGTTTAGTACAGTGCCTGACACTTAATAGGTGTTTGACAAATGCTTGCTTGTTTCCTTCCTTTTTCATGGGACTAGACTCTGTTAAACATCCCTCCCATGCCATTACTAGGGCCAGTAGAGATGAATGAATGTAAACAGTCTCATTAAATTTCAAATCAAATCGACTTTACTTGCTTGCCTCTCTTACATGGATAATTCTAATTTGTACTGCTATGTGATTGCCTTTGTTGTGGTGGATATTAAGCAAAGAGACATTTTTTTAAACAAAATAGAGTTATAAAAGTGACTTCAGGATCCAAAGAAACTAGCATATTGGGCAGAAAAAAATAACCGAATCATGACCTGAAGGGAAAACTGGAAGGAGAGAAAATTGGAAGCAATCTGGAAAATTGGAAGCACACATAAAAAATTGGAAGCATGCTGCAGAGGTAGAACAAAGAATCTTGGAGACAACCATTTCCTGGGTTAGATCCTGAATTTCATTCTTCTACATTTAAATTCAAACCCTCCTCACTTCTCCCCTAGAATACTGTGAGAGTCTTCTAATTTGTCTCCAAGATTCATCTCTCAAAACTTCAGTCTATCCTACACACTGGTACAACAGTAACTTTCCTTACAAACCAATCTGACCATATCATTTTCCTACTCAATACATTCCATTGCTTTCTATTGCCTCTAGGACAAAATATAAACTCTATATTTTTCTTTTAAAGCTTTTCCTAACTTGGCTTCTTCCCCTTTCGTGTTTGATTCACCACTATTGCTCCTCCCACACTCCCACATTCCACTGTCCTCTCACTACTAGTCATTCTGAAATGGCCTCCTTTCTTTTAGTTCATAGCATCTCTGTCCTCCTTAAAGACGAAGTTTAACTATTGTCTTTTGCATGCCTGGCACACACAAAAAATATTTAAGAAATACTTTTCTAATGATCGACTGATCATCATTTCTTAGAGGCTAAAGTTATAGGTAACTAAATTACTGCCTGTGTCATACTGCCCCCCTCTTGCTATGTATCCAGCCCATCATTTTTGTGCTCAGATATTTTATGGTAATATCTTCTACATTGCTTTTCCTGTTTAATTCTCTTTTGTAATGTGTGGCAGTCCTCTCACACCCACAATGAGCCTCCCAGCTTTCTTTTGAATATCCCTCCCATTTAATTTATTCAAAATCTTTGTTATTTCATGACTCACATGAAAACAACATTTCTGAAAGACTACTGTTTACAAAAAATGACTCTTTTGGGGAAAATCTTGGAATCATTGAAAATGTGCCACTTCCAAAAAGCATTACAAGTCTGCTTCTCTTCCTATTTCATTCTGAGCTCAGTCCATATGCAGCGCCAATCAAAATGCCTTCTTCACCTTTGCTTCTTGACTTCCCTTTTCTCCCTTAAGACTTACGTCTATTACCATATTTTTCATATCTACCCCTCTGAGAATTTCTCTCATCTACTCTATATGTCTTGTGTTTGACTAGTTATCTTATGTGCTATTTTCCCCATTAAAATCTGAGGCTCCTGAGATCAAGGACTCTTGTTTTTTTTTTAGTACATAGAGTGTTTGGTACATTGAAATCTCTAAGTAAATGTGTTTTGATTGATTTTGCTTGCTTAGGTGAATGGTTAGGATTTCATTTAGGAAGATTTTCTATGTTTAGAGATTTGAAAACATGTCATGAAAACATGAGTAACTAGGAAACTTCAACAGCAATAAGAAATCAGGTTTCCATTTGGCCGTTGCACAGGATTGGCTCCATGGCAGCAGCAAATATCTCTGGCAAACATCCTGTTTTATGAATCATTTGATAGAAATATTCAGTCTATCAAAGTTATCTACTGTTACATCTTTTAAGGAATCAGGATTTTGACATATGCATAAATGACACCTTGCTGTATTGAGGATTCTATGCTTAAGTTACCCAGGCTAAAATGACCAAACAAGATCCCAGTGGGAAAATAAATGGAATTCTCAAAGTTACTTAAACTTTCATTTATAGACTATTCACATGTTTTAATATTCATTTTCCCTTTCAAATGAGTAACTGCAAAATAGCCAAAGAAGTTTTGTTTGCCTTTATAGCAGACTAGATATTTCAAGTGAAGACATTTAGGATGTACCTTTCCTAACAAAAATTTCTTGGAGGGGGCAAGGCAGGGCAATTGAGGTCAAATGACTTGCCCGAGGTCACACAGCTAGTAAGTGTGTCAAGCGTCTGAGGCCGAATTTGAACTCAGGTCCTCCTGACTCCAGGGCTGGTGCTCTACTCACTGCACCACCTAGCTTGCCCCTTTCATGCAAAATTTAGTGACAATAAAGCATTTCAATTTAAACCAGTCCAATAATAATTTAGTAAGCAACTAATATGTGCTAGCCTTGGTGCTAGATCCCAAAGATATAAAAATAAAAACAAAATGGTAATTTCCTCATAGATTTTATATTCTATTGGGTGGGGAGGAGGACAATATGTATAGCGATAAGTAAGAATGTATATATTGATATCCATATATGTACACACCTATATATGTTAAATATGTATATATGGGCACAAATAACAATGTACACATGCAGATAGTATGCATGGCATAATGTCTTATCTGTATAAATACACATTTATCTTTATATAAGAATATATGAAGATATATAAATACACACAGAAGAGGGACAGAGATATCTTACCCACAACTGCTGAACTGGAGAAGCACTATTAATTGTGGGAAATAAGAAAAGTCTCATGTAGGAGTTAGAAACTGAGATTAACCTTGAAGGAAAATAAGTATCCCATAAATTGGGAGTAAAAGAGAACACTCAGTGCTTGGTGGATATTCCATGTGAAACCACCTGAGCATGGATAGAAGGTCATGTTTGCAGAATATCACACAGGCCAGTAAATTTGATATTTGAAATGGAGTGTGTGTGTGTGTGTGTGTGTGTGTGTGTGTGTGTGTGAGAGAGAGAGAGAGAGAGAGAGAGAGAGAGAGAGAGAGAGAGAGAGAATTTAAATTCCAAAAAGAGTAATTGATCTTTTATTCTAGAGTTAAAAGAGTAAAATCATTGGAGCTCCCTTGAGCATTGGGGTCACAAAGTGCAGCCTGTTTTAGGAGTATAACCCTTGGACTTTACATAAAATAATTATGGTATTATAAATAATATGCATGGATTTTAAACTAAATGACATGGGATATAACAGATATTTTAGTGTGCCCATGCTATTACTTCCTCCTATTATTTACTATTCCTTACCATCACCAATACCACCAAGCAAACAATGAGTAGGTAAGATCAAGAACCCTGGTAATGTCATTGGCTCCTGTAGCAACAATCTTGCTAGCAGCTACTGTGGCTGTATAAGACCAACAACAACCAGCACCACAGGTTCTTTGATCTGCTTTCCTAAGGAAAGCAACTGTAAGGGGTTAATAATCCATTTAATCACACATACGAATATCATTCACTTAGTTGAGGAGGAAAAGGTCAGCCCCCTTAACTTCAAGGCAAATATAAACAGAAATTACAGACATCAACAGACAAACCTTGTCTGATTCAAATCACAATACATAGTTACCAGAGAAGAACCAATGAGTCTGGGTTAGCAAAGCCAGGGTGCAGTTACAACGGCTTGCCTAGAGTCTCAACACTCCTTCTATGAGTGAACCCCAAAAGTCGAACACCAAGCTCCCCTCAATTATAACCAGTGCAGAGCCCTGGAGGATCTTACCTCACCAATGCTGGGTGTGTGAAAGTTCCCCATCCCCAGTATCACATCACATATGTTAATGACTCCTGAGTGTCTTAGTGCTGAGAAACGTTCCAAGACAAGATCCCACTTTACCAGCCCTATTCAAACAGAGGTCATAATCATTTAAGGCATTTTAGAGAAGAACAGCAAAAAGCCTGACCCTGATGACCATTACAGTTCCTAGATGACTGGTCCTGATTTCAGTCTCGCTCTTTCCCCCAGCTTCATAAGAGGAAACTATTTTGAAGAAAGGATCATCCATCTCCAGTAAGAGCAAACCAGCTTAGATGAAGCAGCACAGTATCATGACAAAGAGACAAGAGGCAGTATGTGCCAGACAAGTAAAACCATTTCCATGACGTCTCTCAAACAGCTATGAGGAGAGTCCAGGACTCTTTACTCGAGAGCTATGGGAATAGCAATGCCCCCTAATACTAGCCCCATTGTTTTGGCTTTCATCACCATCACTGAAGGAAGCAATCAGTATAGAAAACAGGCCCACATTCCCTGACATTACTACCACTGATTATCAACCAACTATCAGTGATTGGGAGATAAGACCAAGAGCCTCAGAAATATTACTGACCACCAGATCACCAGCCCTCTTTCCTATCAAGGATCTTCAGACATCATTCCTGAAAATAACCCTTGAGGAGAGACAAGCTGGCAACTGCTTCTGCAGGTGTTACAACAAACACTTTTTAGCAACTTTAGTTACTGAAAATCCGGGAAAGAAATTGGCACTTAACTCCTTGTCAGTGCAAGGAGACAACAGGAACAACCAAGTAACTCGACCAGAAATTTTGGAAACTTAAGGTTTGTTGAGTTTGCCAGCAAAGGTGAGTCTCACTCTCTTAGAGTAATGCCATTTATTGAAAGAGTAGTATTTTTACAGAGCCAGAAAGAGGTGGGGATGGGATAAAAGTTGATTGGTCGAGGTTCTTGTTGCTGTGGCTTGAGGCTGATAAGGTGCAGTAAACCTTTTACCCAGTTGCAGAATTAGGGGTTTAGGCATAACAGGATAAATGTGAGGTTAGGCTGCTTCTCAGAACTGGGTGAACAGCAGGATACCACAGCGCTTAGTATGTCTTGTGCCAATTGTACTTTATGCACCAATGGGAGAGTACAGACACATATGTGTGAAAAAAATCAAGTAATTCTCAAAATGGAGTAGCTCTGGATCCACATTAGTGAATTAGCATGTATTAAGCTTCTGCTTTGTGCCAGTTCAGAAATTTTATACACACACATACACATTATATATAATATATACATACATCTATTATATTTTATATGCATGCATATATATAATACATACAGATGTATACATATGTACACATATACACATGAGTATGTATGCGCAAATATATACACACATATAATGCATGTGCATACATACCTATAAATGCATATCTTCACATGTGTGTATGCATGTATACACGTGTGTAAATATGCATATTCATCCATGTGTGTATACACATATTTACACACAGAAAGACAAATATATAGAGGAAGTTTTACCAAAGGAAACACTATAGAATATGTATTACTATTTGCTTTGCTGATGGACTCATAGAACCCTGATAATTTTCAAGATGAACTACAACTAAAATTTCCCACATATATTCTCTCTCCCCTTAGAATATGATCTCCTTAACAGTAGGGGCTATCTTCAATTTCCTATTTGTAACTGTAGTGTTTAACTTAATGTTTTTGTAAAGTATTTCATAAATTCTCCTTTCATATTCATATTCACATATTATTTAATATTATTTTCATTTATTCAGTTCTAGGCTAATAAGTCTATCAACAAATGAACTAGTAAACATTTATTAATCTCTTGCTTTGCAGAACACTGTGCCAACTTTTAGAAATATCAAGAAGTGCAGATATATGCGGTCCCAGCCCTAAATAAGCTTAAATGAAAATGATGGAGACAACATATACAATATTGTATACATGCAAGAGTCATATAGAATTTATGGGATACAACTTTACAGCGAAAGATAGCATTTGATGGGGTTGTGGAGAGCAACAAAGGAACTTTATGTGACTTGAGGGTGGTACTTGACCTGACTTGAATCTTAATGAAAGACTGGGATTTTGAGAGTGAGAAGGAAGAATGGAGAATATTTCAGGCATGGGAAACAGTCTGTGCAGAGGCAAATAGCAGGGAGACATGGACTCTTGCATAAGAATCAAGTATGCTAGTATGGCTAGAAGGTAGAGTCTGTGAATAAGGGAAAAGGGTAAGAGGACTAAAAAGGCAAGAAAAATGCTAAATTTTATGTAGTTTCAAATGACAATCAGAGGATTTTTATTTGATATTAGTTAATGAGGAATTACTGAAGTTCATTAAGGGGTTAAAGATAAGATTTTTGCCACTTTGGTAGAAATATGGAGGTAGAGTATAGATTACCTTGAAGCAGAGTAGATTTTATAGAGATGAGATGATTTACATATGAATTAATTTTCTTTTTAATAGAGTATTCAAATGACTTTTCTTACTAAAGAACATTTCTCATCTATATCAATTTGCATTGTACTTCTTTACCTTCTTGCATCACTTTTTATGCTAATACAAAATAACAATCACAAAAAATAACCATAGAACATTAAGCAATTTGTGGGCCTATTGAACACTAGGCAGAACAAGATGAAATATAAGGGGCCTATTAAGCAGATTATGTACACGGCTTATCTGAACACAGTATATAGTTCTAAGGTCCCGGAGGACAGTGTCTATTATTTTTCTATCTACATATTTAACAGGCACGAAAAATGTCCACAAATGCCCTGTTCTTTTCAGCCTAGAGATGAAGGATTTATTCACTTTGTGGATGATGAAGCAATTTCCTTATTGACTCCTGAGCAGATATAATCTCAAACTCCGTGAATCTTCAAAGGAAGTGACACTCCCTTAGTCTGCCTTTTTTCTCCTGTCTGTAGATCATGTCAGCATCATTTGAATCCACACCTGGAGAAGTAGTGGGAATGGGGTGGGATAGGGTCCTCTGTCTCATCAAGGGATAAGTGGGTATCTAAATCACATGTGAGCATAGGCAAGCTTGAGTTTGAGAACCTGGCAGCTGCTTTTATTTTATTTCTTTCCTGAGTACAGACGACTAAACGGTAATCACAAAATTGATATGTTCATCCTTGAAGAGAACCTTTAGGGTGGGAGAGGTCAGGGAATGCTGAGTCCCTTGGACAGAGCTTACTAGTGGCAGGGAATATTTATCTTCTTAGAGGAAGAATCTGTTCCCTGGACTGGTTTGTCAGAAGACACCTACCTTTATGGCAGCACTACTTAGTAAGGAGAAAGATAAAATGTTAATTCATTAGTCCCACAAACTGCTTCATGTCATGGCTGTTGTTTCCATTTCCTGGGAGAGTATAAAAATAGTGAATGATAATTTAAGTGTTTCTGTCAATGCTGGCGAAAATATTTTTGAGTTTGGAATTTCTTTTGTACAGAGAAAATAAATACCTGGATTGGACTTAATTTTCATTATTCATTGAGTTCTTTCTATCCTAGCTTTGGGGAGACTGTAGACATGAGTTAAGCCTAAGACTTACAAAATTCATCTCTGCTTGCTGGTGGGAGTATAATGAGCAAAATCACATTTTAAAGGCCACAAAGGGAATATGGAGAGATTGATGATGATGATGATTATGATGATGATGGTGATGATGATGATGATAAGTATGGGCATCATGATGAGGAGATGTCAGGGAAGCTTATAGATATTTTAGTCTTTCTTATTTTACTTTCTTAGCACAGCTCCAAATTGGAACATTACTGCTTGCTTGAGGACCTTCAGTTCAGTAGTCATGCCATTTGGCCCTTCCTATTTTTTCAAATAGCTGCATTATCCCTGATAATTCAGAATGCACAGACATTTCTGCAGCATGTTCAGTTTCATTCTCTCTCTCTCTCTCTCTCTCTCTCTCTCTCTCTCTCTCTCTCTCTCTCTCAACTGAGGAGGAAGCTAACTTGTACCTTGAGCACACATATTATTTCCTTGTTGCTGAAGGAAACACATAATATTTACTCTTTGCAGACCATTGCAGAATAACACTTGCTCTCAATACTTTTTGGAACTGACATCCAACATCATTTGTAATTCCTATTGATAGTTCCCATGACCAAATTTAATGAAAAGGTTTGTCAAAGACTGATTTTTATTTACATCTATTTGTCTTATTGTAGTCTCAAAGACAGGGAGCTCTTCATTATGGTCTTGTTTCTTTGTAGTGCTCTTTCTGATTTTTCTTAGAGCATGCTAGTTTTCTTTTTCAAATATTTCTGAATGTCAATTAGCATATTCCTCCTGTCAAGATACTATTAGGAGACCTCATGTTTTCCAGAGCTGAGACCCAGAAAGCAAATTGTGCCCTGAGCTTGGTATCACAACAATCCTTTGCACTTACCTTCTGGAACTGATGGTCTCTAAGCTTGGGCAAACATCAAAAGGCCCAGATGTCAAGTCCTGCTGTGAATGGACTTTTTGTCAATAGACAACCTTGCCTCACTGTTGCTGTTGTGCCTCACTACTATTGCTACGCTACACTGTTTGACACTTTTTCTAGCCACAAATATGTAAATTAAGGCTATGCCACACTAAAATGGGTCCCCCCATGAGGGGTGGGGGCCAGCACAAGTGCCTAATCTGAATCCTTGCATGCAAGCCATTTCCCTCACTTTGAAATGAAACTTCTTTTTAATACTTGACTTCCTTGTGTCTAGACTGCTCTGCTTGGATCCAAACATCCACAGGTTAATGTCCAGTTTGGTCCAGTTGACACTGCTGAATTCCTATGACAAGGAGATACTTTGTACTTCCGGGAGCCAAGATGGCAAACTAAGCTGTGTAACTCTCCCATAGTCCCAAACGACCATGAAACATCACCCCAAAACTTATCCTGGAACAACAGAGCCAGCAAAAAGAGGAGCGAAATAATCTTTTATCCCAAGGAACTTGGAAGATGGGAAAGAAAGGACTGTCTCACTCATGTGAAAAAGGAGTACAACCCAGGATGGGAAGCAGGACAGCAAGCCCTGCCCCAGCAAACCTGGGGGTAGATCCTGAGCCTCACTGTGGTGGATCTGGCAAAAGCCAACACCAGGTCCCCACATCACTCAGCATAGCCAAAGGAATAGGCAGACTACAGCTCTGAAAACTGCCATATTCTTTAGTGTAGCCCCTGGAAAAAAGGCAACCTCCAGTGGCCAAACTTCCACATGTTTCTGTGTAATACCAGGCAAACACCCACCTACCAAGTGATTCAGTGTATCCTCATGGAAACACAGAAATAACCCCACCAACCTCAGTACATGCCAGACACCAGCACTAATATACCAGACCAGCACTAGGTAAGGTGCCAGATACATATAGCCTCCAGCAGTGGCAGCAGCTATGCCACATTCCACCCCCTCAACCTAGAAGAAGAGTTCCCTGTGTGCCTTTATGTTGACAGAGGATATGAAGACACAAACTCAGAAGGGGACAGCAATGTCAAAACAGCTATGGGCAAAGCCCCAAAGAAAAATCAAAGATGGTCTCAGGCCCAGAAAGAACTCATGGAAAGCTCAAAAAGGAGCTTTAAAATCATGTAAGAGAAGTGGAAGAAAAAAAATGAGAAAAGACATGAGAGCGATGCAAGAGAATTATGGAAAAAAAGAGTCAACAGCTTGGAAAAAGAAAAGATAAATATTGCCTGAAGAAAACAACTACTTAACACTAAAATTGGCCAAATGGAAAAAAAAATCTACTTTTGAAAAAAAATGCTAAAAAGTAGAATTGGTGAAATAGAAAAAGAAGTACAAAAGCTAACTGAAGAAAAGAAATACTTATAAATTAGAATGGCCAAGTGGAAGCTAATGACTCCATGAGGCATCAAGAATCAGTACAACAAAATCAAAAGAATGAAAAAATAATTTGAAGAAAATTTAATATACCTCATTAGAAATATAAATCATCTGGAAAAGAGAAATATGACTGACGACTTAAGAGCTATCACACTACCTGAAAGGTGTGACCACAAAAAAAGAGCCTGGACATCATCTTTCAATTAATTATCAAGGAAAACTGTTGATATCCTAAAAGCAGAGGGTAAAATAGTCATTGAAAGAATCCACCAATCACCTCCTGAAATAGATCCCAAAATGAAAACTCCAAGGAATATTGTAGCCAAACTCCAGAATTATCAGGTATAGGAAAAATAATACTGCAAGCAGATAGAAGGAACAATTCAAACATCAAGGGGCAATAGTCAGTATTACACAGGACTTAGCAGCTTCTACCTTAAAGGCTGAGAGACCATGGAATACGATATCCCAGAAGGCAAAGGAACTTAGATTATAGCCAAGAATCCAGTACCCAGAAAAAATGAACATAAATTTTCAGGGGAAAAGATGGACATTCAGTGAAATAGGGGACTTTCAAACTTTCCTGATAAAAAGACCAGAGGTGAAAAGAAAATTTGATCTTCAAATGCAAGACTCAATAGAAGCATAAAAAGGCAAACAGGAAAAAAAACTTTATTCAATAAGGTTAAACTGTTTACATCCTTACATGGGAAGATTATACTTTCAACTCTAAAGAATGATATCTTTAATAAGGTATGCAGAAAGGGTACACAGACAGAGGGTGTGGGTATAAGTTGACTTTTACATCACGATATAAAAAATTAAGGAGTAAAATAAAAGGATTGTACTGGGAGAAGAAAGAGAGAGGCAGAATAGGATAAATTATATTACATGAGGAGGCTGAAGTAGTATGGGAAATTGGAAAGAAAAGGGAGAGAGAGCAGATTGAGGAAGCAACGGTCAGAAGCAAAACACTGGTGAGGAGGTACAAGTTGAAAAAAGAGAAAAAAAGTATAAATGCAAGTGGGTATAGGAAGGAAAAAAATACACAAATAGTAAACTTAACAGTGAATGTGAATGGGATGAACTCTCAAATAAAAGAGAAGCAGACAGCAGAGTAGATTAAAAACCATAATCCTAAAATATGCTGCTTACAAGAAACACATGTGAAGCAGATACACAAAGAGAAAAGGTAAAAGGCTGGAGCAAAATATATTATGCTTCAGATGAAGACAAAATAAAAAAAAGTCAGAGTTAGCGATTCTGATCTCAGGAAATAAAAACAAATCTGATCTAATTAAAAGAGATAAGGAAGGAAAATGCATCTCGATTAGAGGTATTGTAGATGACAAAGCAATATCAATACTAAACATATATGTACCAAGTGGTAAAAGATCCAAACTCTTAGAGAAGTTAAGCGACTTACAGGAAGAAGCACAAAGCAAAACTACATTAGTAGGGCACATGAACCTCCTCCTCTGGGAAGTAGATAAATCTAACAAAAATAAACAAGAAAGAAGTTAAGGAGGTGAATCAATTTTTTTTAAAAGTTAGATATTATATAACTCTAGAGAAAACTGAAGGGAGATAGAAAATAATTTGCTTTGTTTTTCTCAATGGTACACAGACCTACACAAAAATTCACAATGAATTAGGGAATAAAAGCTTCACAATCAAATGCAGAAAGGCAGAAATATAAAATGTGCCCTTTTCAGATCATGATGCAATAAAACTTGTATGTAATAAGGGATAATGGAAAAATAGACTAAAATTAACTAGAAAATAGAAAATTTAATCTTAAAGAAATAATGAATCAAACAACAAATCATAGAAACCATTGCTAAATTCAACAAAGAGAATGTCAATAATTAGACAATTTACCAAAACTTGTGTGATTCAGGAAAAAAAACGTTCTTAGAGGAAATTTGATATCATCAAATGCTTACATGAATAAAGCAGAGAAAGAAGAGCTCTATGAAATGGGCATGCAACTAAAAAACCTAGAAAGGATAAATTAAAAATCCCCAATTCAATATTAAATTATAAATTTTGGAGTGGGTAGGGGGCGGAGCCAAGATGGCAGCTGGGAAGCAGTGACTGGCGTGAGCTCCCCACAAAGTCCCTCCAAAAACCTATAAAACAATGGCTCTGAACCAATTCTAGAGCTGCAGAACCCACAAAGTGGCAGAGGGAAGCAGGGCTCCAGCCCAGGAGGGCCTGGATCGTCTCTGGGTAAGGTCTGTCCCACACGTACCTCCCAGCCCCCAGCTGAGGGGAGCAGAGCTGAGCCCAGCCGGCACAGCGCGAACAGACCAGACGCGGACATACCAGACCAGGAGATGAGTGGAGAGTGCCCCGGCATCCTGAATTACTGAGCTGTGGCATACACCAGACCTCTCAACCCACAAAGAGCAAAGACATCAGAGAAGGTTAGTGGGAAAAGCTGCATGACTGAGTTTGCGGTTTGGCCACTGCCCCTGGGGCAGCGGAGGTGGGGCAGCTTTAGAACTAGGGCTGCAGTTGCTTCTGGGCCCAGGCCCACCTGGTAGGAGGAATTAAGTGGCTGATCAGAGCAGGAGTGAAGAGCCTGCTGAAGATTTAAGCCCAGTCTGGGTAGGGGGTTCTTGGGGAAGGAGGAGTGCTGGTGAGGCAGCACATCCCCCCAAGTGTGGAACATAGAACTCTTTAGTCTT
>CM053622.1:463080847-463098367 GCA_028646595.1 Phalanger gymnotis
TTCGAAAAGGGACAAGGCCAAGGGAGAAAATTCAATAAAGGGGGATAGGTTAGGAAGAAGCAAAATATAATTAGTCTTTCACAACATGAGTATTGTGGAAGGGTTATACATAAGGATACACATGTGGCTTATGTTGAATTGCTTGACTTCCTAGGGAGGGTGGAGGGGAAGGTAAGAGGGGAGAGAATTTGGAACTCAAGGTTTTAGTAAAACAGATGTTCAAAAGTAAAAAAAAAATAGATGTTCAAAAAAAGTTTTTGCATGCAGCTAGGAAATAAGTTATATAGGCAAGGGGGCATAGAAATTTATCTTGCCCTACAAGAAAGTAAGGGAAAAGAGGATGGGGGGGGGAGTGAGGTGACAGAAGGGAGGGCTGACTGGGGAACTGGGCAACCAGAATATATGCCATCTTGGAGTGGGGGAGTAGAAATGGGGAAAAAATTGTAATTCAAACTCTTGTCAAAATCAATGCTAAAAACTAAAAATATTAATTAAATTAAATAAATAAATTTAAAAAAAAATTGGACTACCTCAAAAGCATGATTAAAAAAAACAACCTAGAACTCATCTTTCAAGAAATGATCAAGGAAAACTGCCCTGATATTCTAGAGCCAGGGAGTAAAATAGAAATTGAAAGACTCCACCAATTGCCACTTGAAAAATATCCCAAAAAGAAAACTCCTAGGAATATTGTAGCCAAATTTTAGAGTTCCCATGTCAAGGAATAAATATTGCAAGCAGCCAGAAAGAAAAAAAAATGAGTATCGCAGAAACACAATCTAGATACACAAGATCTAGCACCTTCTACATTAAGGGACCAAGGGCTTGGAATATGATATTTCTCAGGTCAAAGGAGCTAGGATTAAAACCAAGAAACACTCAAGCAGCACAATTGTGCATAATGCTTTAGGGCAAAATATGGATTCTCAATGAAATAGAGGATTTTCAAGCATTCTTGATGAAAAAAAAAAGAGTTTAATAGAAAATTTTACTTTCAAATACAAGAATCAAGAGAAGCATGAAAGGTAAACAGGAAAGAGAAACCATAAAGAACTTACTAAAGTTGAACTGTTTACGTTCCTACATGGAAAGATGTTATTTGCTACTCATGAGACCTTTCTCAGTATTAAAGGTAGTTGAAAGGAATCTACATATATATAGACAGAGGTAACGGGGTTAGTTGAATATAAAGTGATAATATCTAAAAAATAACATTATGGGCTAAAAGAGGAATATATTGGGAGGAGGTGAAAGGGAGAGATAGAATCAGGTAAATTATCTTATATAAAAGTGGGAAGAAAAGGCTTTCATAATGGAAGGGAAGGGTGGGTAGGTGAAAGGGAATGAATGAACATTGTTCTCATCAGATTTGGCTTAAGGAGGGAATAACACACACACTCAATTGGGTGTCTTACCCTACAGGAAAGTAATGGGAGGCAGAAGAGGATAAGAGTGGGAGGATGATAGAAGGGAGGGCAGATTGGTGCAGGAGGTCATCAAAAAGCAAACACTTTTGAAAAGGGACAGTGTCAAAAGAGATAATTGAATAAAGGGGGACAGGATAGGATGGAGGGAAATATAATTAGTCCTTCACAACATGACTATCATGGAAGTGTTTTGCATTGTGATACATGTATAATTTATATTGAATTGCTTACCTCCTCAAGGAGTTTGGTTAGAGAGGGAAGAAGGGAGAGAATTTGGAACCCGAAGTTCTAGAAACAAATGTAAAACATTAAATTTTAACTTACTGTGAAGGTTTATATGGACTTGTGAAGCTCATTCTTTTAAAACAGAGGTTTGAAACAAACAGCCCACATGCTGGATGGGGCCCACAATACTTACAAAAGTGGCCCAAACCAGATTAAAACATAATTAGGGATTATTAATGTGTCATAAGACAGAGTGGGCTCCTTAGCACTTGAGGAGTTTGGCTTTTGTTTACTTTGTTTACTTTGAGTGAAAGTACTTTCAGCTGTTAAGTGCTAAGCCCCAGGCCCCAAGCCCTATCAGGTGTGAAACCTGTGTGGGCATAGATTAATGACTTAAGAGGGGCAAACTCGGGAACCAATGGTCTCTGGTCTCTGGTCTTGAGGCGGTGCTTGAGAATGCCAGAGGCTGGGCTGTGAGGAGAGGTGAGCTAAGAGACCAACTACAGCTGAAGCTGAAAAAACCTAAAGCAGGAGACCTGTGTGAACCCAGGAGTGCGAACAAGGACTTGACGCCAGTAAATATGATTTGGCTAAATACTATCTTGTTTTTCTGTGGCCTCCTGCTTACTCTTGTGAGGCGGGCCTACTGGGCCTGGGGTTTTTTGGTCAAGATGTCGGAATGGGGAGGCTGGTTAGCTAATTTGTTGCTCTGGGGCCTAAATAAATGTTTCGATGCTTTCTACTTAGAGAATCTCTCATACCTTGCGATTTTGAACCATTAAAACATATACATGATTATATTTGAGATTGTAAATTCGGCCTTCCTACTACAATTAACAAACACAATGAATATACAGTAGGACAGAATATATTACATTTTAAAATTAAGTCAATATATGCCCCTCACAGAGATTCTATGTATGGCTTAGTGGTGCCAAATTCTGTTTTAGTTTGACACCACTGTTTTAAAAGAACTGGTTTTAGTAAAGTAATGGCGGACTAGGAGTGTATAATTATACACATAGCATTTGCTATGAGACATTGTCAATGTTTGGATTTGGTTATCTGTAGTTCTTTGTTCCAAGGGAAGATTCTAGAGGGTAAAAAACAGATTTTAAGTAATTAATGATTTGTAATCAATTTTTTAAAAGTAATTTTGAGGGAAGATTTAGGAGGAAAAATGAGTTCTATTTTGAACATGGACCACAATAACTTCCTTTAAAAAAAAAAGAAACTAAGTCACAGAAAAGTGAAGTAATCTGTTGAAACTCACACTGCCAATAATGTAGAACTGGAACACAAGTTGTCTAATAAGTACAATTCGAGTATAAAACATGACATCATACTTCCACTCCAACATCACTCATATTTCTTAAGAGACTATTAAGTCCAGGCCACTGTGATAGGTGTTGGTTTGAAAAGAACAAAAACAACCTCATAAAATCAAAAGCTCTCATTAACTTCATCTAGATTCCTCTCTATGTTATAGAAAAACTGTTACAAATTCCATTTATGTTTATACCAAACCTGCAATAAAATCTATTTCTTTTCTTCAACTTATCAACCCTTTTTTTTTCTTCTTTGAGTTTTGTTAACTGTGCACTTCAAGTGTTATCATTGACAATACTTCAGGTGTCGGTATTTGTTTCCTAGATTTTCTATTGGGGCAGGAAGACAAAAATTTGTAAAATCTGCCAAAATATGTCTAAGACCTTTGGGTCACACAAGTGGTTCTGACATGAGAACTATAAAATTAGTTAATTGAAAGGCAATTGCTTTGTAGAAAGAGGATTTTTATCTTTGGAGTGAAGATTATCTGGATTTGAATCAATCTCCAACAATTACTACCACCTCTTACTTTGGACAAATCACTTAATCAGGTGACCTTGAGGTTTCTCATCAGTAAAATGAAGAATCCCTCTATCTTACAAGTTGTTGTCATAAATGCAACTTATGAGCTACAAAGAAAAATTAAAAAGCGAGCTATTGTATTAATGACAACTCTCTAAGGAAGGGAAAATTAGCACCAGCTTCCTATGTTAATTTTTATTTTTGGAGAAATGGTATGTATAGATATCAACACATATAATATGTATGTATACATACAGACACATATATTTAACATCTGTAACAATTTAAGGACTTGAAACTCTTCATAAATCTTAGTATGTACTTAAATTACAAATGTTGGAAGGACAATGGGATAATGTGTACACTAATACATGGTTAGTGATGCTGTATACCGGTCCAGTTATTCTGGAAAGTGGTTTCAAGAGATGTCTAAAAAGCTTTGAGAGTGTGATCCAGTAAGATTAATACTAAATCTATACTAGAAGAAGAAAAGGACTCAAATGCACAAAAATATTTAGAGCAACTCTTTCCATGGTGGCAAGAACTGGAAACTAAGGAAATACTGAGGAATGGCTTAAACAATTTGATATATGTATATAATTGAAATGTATTGTGCTGAAAAAAAAGTGATGAAGGGGATGATTTTAGGAGAAGAAAAGGAAGACTAGTATAAACTGATGCAAAATAAAGTGAGTAGAACCAGAACAATTTATACAATAACAACAATAATGTAAAGACGAAGAACTTTGAAAGACTTAGAAATTCTGATGAACATAATGAAAACAATCACAATTTCAGAGGACTCATGTTCAAATATTATTCAACCTCCAGAGAGAGGGATAATGAACTTATAATGCAGATTGAAGCACATGTGCACACACTAATACACACACACACACCAGCATGCACATGTGTATTTAGTAAATATGTATTATACACATAACTATTTATATATTATAATGTAGATACATACACATATGTGACATTGACTTCACATGCATTTGTGATGAACTTTGCTTTTCTTGTTTTCTCAATTGGTGGAGAAGGCAGAGTGATAGGGAAAGAAATCAGACCTGAAAAAAGATATTTTTAAAGAAAACATCTCCAAGGTTACAAATATTCAAGATTCAGTAAACAGGTGCATGGACAGAAATCAGAAAATGGTATATATTTATCTGGAATGACAATGTCTGCTTTGAAACCTGTGGAATTCTTTCCCCAAGTAGGAAATGCCTGAAGGCAGTTGAAGATGTTTATATAAAACTTAGAAGAAAAATTTGTCTTGGATACTGGATTTTGAAGTTATGTTCACAGGATTTGAAGCCACAACAGCTAATGAGATTGAAGAGAAAGAAGATAAAGAGTTCTGTGAGCAGATTCTTTGATAATAGACCCCCGCCCCCGCACCTAGAAGAGATAAAGAAGATGATGAAGAGCCAGTCAAGGAGACAAAAAGAAGAGTAAAACTATGAAAACATTGGGTCTCTGAAACAAAATGAGGAGAGTTATCCCATAAAGGTGGTGCTCAATTGTATGAAAACTAAAGAAATATCATGAAGTTTAGGGCAGAGAAAAGGCAGTTAACCAAAATGAAGCAGAAAAAAACCATTTGAAAAATCCACTCTCTCCATATATGTATATACGTGTGTATGTGTATTGTGTGTATGCATGTGTATATGCGCACTTTTACAGATATTTACAATAGCTATTTTTATGGTGGCAAAAAGAAACTTATGGGGTGCTTACTAATTGGGGAATGGCTAAACAATTTATGATATATGTATATAATGAAATTCTGCATTCTAAAGTAAAGGCAATGGTTTTAGGGGAAAAAAACAGGGAAGACTTGTATAAAGTGATTTAAAATAAAGTGAGTAGAACCAGAAGAACAACATATAGTATACATATTGTATTTGAACACTTCTCATAGTTTTAACCTATAAAGGGCAAATTCAGCTTATTTGAAAATTGCAGCTCTTTAATTTTTTTTTCCTAATAGTAGAATGAATTTTCACAGTATTTTCAAGTCCCAACAGCTGCTAGGAAATGTTAATGAACACATTAGGGACAACTGAAAAAGGTCACTCAGAAGCATGTCAGCCTTATAAAGCAAGTGCCATGAAAGTGTGATATCACAGATGACAGAAGTGTTTAGGGTATTGAGTAATACTATCACCAATTGTCACCAAATCGGGAAATGATTACCAAGGCCTGAAGTCTTCACCATCAAATAAATCTTACATTTTGTGCACACTGATAACCTGGAATTCAATTCTGACTCATATTGACAGAGTTAACAGAATGCTGCAATTTAAGAATTGAGACTCCTTTGAAAACCTCAAAAATAAGTTGGATTAAAGGTAACTCTTAGAATGTTATGAAAAATGAAAGTGAAATATCTTTATTTAATTAAAATATTAATTATATAAGGATTGAAAGTTAAATGTCATTTTTCCTTCAAAAAAGTCAATTTAAAAAGAAGAAAAAAACTAACATAAAACAACGCAGTAAGCATTCAGGATTGTTTGCTTTGTATCTGTAAAACATTTTCTCATTCAATTAAAATATATCTGTTTTCTTACATCATAAATTCCTAAAAAAATTAAATTTTGCGAGAAACCTCATTCTTTTTTAATTCTTTTCTGGGCCTAAACTCAAGAATTCGCTATCAGCCAAAGTAAAAAGGGCTATGGACATCTTCCCTGAAAAATTTACAAAAGATCTTGAGCTTTCAGATTCTGGTTAGAGGTGAAGAGTTTCAAGCACAAGTTGCAAAATTTATTGTGTCATGTAGAAGAAGAAAATATTGTTTAATCTTTGCCAATTGGCTAATAGCGAGACACTACACACATACACATTCAATTAAACTCCATAACCGTTTATGAAGGAAGGCACCATTCCAGGTGGTGGTAGCATAAATATGAAAGTGAAACATGGGCACCAAGAAACTTACATATCTGCTATTGGAAGGAAAATACATGTGTACAGTTAAGTGAATACACCATAAATATGAAGTAATTTTATGGAGAGGGAAGCTTTATGTAAGGAGGATTTTGTTATCCTTTTAAAGTTCAGTTTCTTAGGATTCATGGCCATGGCAATGTCTAGTTCCCAGGTATTAGATAATATCTCCCAGATTAGCCCCAAGGATCCTAGATAGTAATTCCTAGAATCATAGTGATAGTACTATTTCAACTGTGCCATGAGATATGGAGGTAACCAAATTGATATTTGCTATGCTTGCACAGAATATAAATATTGATAAAGTTAACCTGTTAGCTTAATGTAGGCAAGGTGCCTTCTTTGTCTGTTTCCCTGTAAAGTACCTGGGCACTGGTCAGTGAGTGGGGAATCCATGGGGAACCAGTGTGTACCTTGACTTGCCCCCATCATGGCTTGAGTGGATTTAGGGGAATGCACAAGCTGTGCTTATCTCAATTGACCTTATTGAGACAATGTGGGATTAGTTGCCCCTGCTTCACAATGTCCCTGAGAGGATTATTAGGGGATGCTATAGGAGTTGGTGCTCCCATTATCAGCAAATCTCTTCAGAAGACTAGACTAGAACAAAGCTGATTATTAACCCCTCTGAAGGTGTCTGCCTGTCTGACCAGATCAAGAGTGAACCTGTTAGATGGTGGAGTCCCAAAACTCCAGTGCCTCCTGTGAGTTATCCTGTGAAACAGAAGCACTAACAACTCAGGGGATCATGAAGGAAATTATGTTAGAATTACCATTTATGGTGAGGTTTAAAAACCACTTAGGATTCCAAAAGGTAGAGATGAGAAAGGATCCTCTTCCAGGCATCAGTGAAAATTAGTGCGAAGGATGGGAGTCAGGTCACAGAACTTCACATTTGAGGAACATCATATAAATGAGTTTGACCAAGAATTTTTTATATGTGCATTGTGTCTCTCTATTTGTGTATGTTTGTTTTTGCTTTGTTTTCTACTGTTGAATCATGTGAAAGGACCCCAGCAGAATGATAATTTTACACAATTTCAGAGTATTTTTGGCAAAAAGATTGATTGTCAAAACTACACATACTTTCCACCAAATGTGATACTGAAGAGTGCCTGAAATTGATGATGTAATTAGTGGCTTTGCATATATTAAAAGATGAAAAGTTTCATACTAATCACACTTAAATGGGCAATTATACTTGTATAAAAGTAACTATAATTTTGCTGCTTCAATACTTTCATTCCTTCCAAATGGAAATAACATAAAGTTTGAAAAGGTAAAATTGTGTTGCTTGGGAGTAGGGTGTTTATAATCTTCAAAATATTTTAGGGTGCCTAAATATCTTCTTCAGTCTCTTGCAACTGGCATTTTGTCTCTAATTGTCCTCCATGATTCCCTCCTTCTCTCCTGACTGTATTTAATTCATGAGTATTTAACAAAATTTATAGGGCAAAAAATTTGTTAGTGACCTCTATCATCATGCAAAGTACTCTTGCCTAGAAACAATATTTTCCAATTAAATAAACTTATAAAACACAAGTTAAAGTACAACATTTTATGAATAGATGATATTAAAAGAAAACATATTATTGGTTTCTTTTGTTTTTGCATTATCCTCAGATCCAAATACATAACTCTGCCATATAAACAAGGATGTATTTTCTTGGAAAAGAAAAAGAAAAAGCAAAGTGCAGTGCAACACAAGTAACCAACACATCAAGACAAAGAGCATTTCAACACAGGCAGCCAACACATTGATCAGATCTGAAAACATATACAACGTTAAATTTCCAAGATTCACTCCTACTCTGAAAAGAAAGGAAGAAAGTGTATTTTCCCCACTTATCTACAGTATGAAACTTTGTCTTCACCCAGTTGGTTACACAGATAACATCACAGAGTTTGTTTTTAATCAAGTATATGTCATTTGGGGTGGGCATAAAAAACGAAGTAAAATTGTTCTGTTATTAATCACTTTCTACTGTAATCTCATCAAAACCAAAGGGAACATTTATCTGATAAAGATAGGGTTAAACTTCCAGAAGCCAAAAGGGGTATATGAATAAATGTTACAGAAGAGGAATAAGAGAGTGTGAGAGGAACAGATATGAAGAGGTTTCGGGGCACTGGGATCCCAAGAATGCCAAGGCTGAGTTGCCTGGAATGAATTCACATACTCAAGCCTTCTCTTAATCGAGTGGCAAAAAGTTTATTGTAACACTTTAGAAAAAGTGGGCAAGAGTCCTTAGGGAAACTTAAAGCTGGTGAGGATGGTGCTGGGGCTTCTATGGAAAAGGGACAAGGGAAAGGAATACCAGGGATGCTAATTAGGTAATCTAGGGGTCTAGGTGTCTTTGAGAGCTAAGGACAGGAAAATATGGGGAGTCTATAGGGATAACTTTGTTGATACCAGACACTGAGGGAGGTGTCAGGGGCATGGACCTTGGGGATCTGGCTTGAGGAAGATTCCTTGGGTTATCCCGGGACAAAAATTCTTGGGCCAGGCACCCCTGTATCTGTTCTGATAATAGAATATGTTCTGCAACAAGAGGAAAATTTCTCACAGGACAGGGGCCAACTGAAAAATTGAGAGTCTTTCAGAGACCTGATCTTAGGGTTGGGGCCCAAGCACTCCAGTAGATATGCACCCACAGCAACAAAAAATAAAAATGTATGGTGCTCTACTTGGGAAATATTTTCCAAAAGGGTATCACGAAATCTTCCCAAAGCTGTGTGCCACATTTTAGCACTTCATATTTTCTAAGCATTTCTCTCTAGAGTCTTTTGTTTCCTGAAGTATATTCCCATTTTTCTGAAGAATAGCAGATATTGTCTTATGGTTTTTTCCTGTGTACCCCAGCTTGAAAATCTTCCATAATTTGAAACTCCTTACCTTACAAGGCAGAAAATTTATTATTCTATGGTATAGCTCTAACTTCTAGGAAGTTTTTCTTCCTTTGTTTTGGGTTAAAATTGGCATCTCCTTGGCTTCTAATATAATTCCTACTTTTACTCTGGTTCAAAGTAAACATGCAAGTTATGGAGGCAGAAAGCTTTTGCAAATTTTGGAATTATTTAAGATGCATCAGAACATATATCATCTTATTCTTTACTTATTTAAGATACATTAGAACATATGGCAAATTGTTGTTTAAGAACGTTATTAGTGTTAAAGCTAGCCCGTTGGTATGTACAAGAAAGGACAACATTGTGTTCTGAGTGATAGAGTTGGGGTGGAGAACAGTAGGGTGAAAAAGGGAACGGTGAGAACATGTGTCCTAAATGAATCATCAGGCATGTGCCAGGTAATGTTGGGAGCCTTGGAATCTCTGTGATTTGTGTCATAGGATATGACAGGGTTGTCCAACCTTAGGTTATCTTAGGGCCACATTAAAATAAAATAATTATTCGAGGGCCACACCCAGAATAAAAAGTACCATGCACTCATAGAAAGTGGGGGAACATGTATCATCAATAGGAAAGGCAAAGGTGCAAAGTGTGAAAGCAAACACAAAACAACAAAGGGACAACACAACAGTATAAAGGCAGGTGCATACTGACTGGTCTGCATCATACAGACAGAAAGCATCCGAAAGATCGAATGAAAATTCTGTGCGATGTGTTCTGTCCTTAATATTGCTTAAAAACACCAAAGAAAATTAACATCAATGAGTTTATTAGTCATGGAATTAAAAAATCTAATATGCATTCCATGCAAATTATTATTTCATTTTTTCACTCGGGAAAATTAAAACCCACAGGAGCATACCTGCGGGCCATATTTTGGACAGCCCTGGGACAACAGTCAGTGTTGTTTTAGAGATGAGAGATCACTCCCTGTGTCCTAAATACTGTTTTAAGTGCTGGGGATATCAAGAAAGACAAAAAATTTCCCTGATCTTAATGTGCTCAGATTTCATTGAGAAAAGCAATATATAAATAATGGCATTAATAGATGTTCCCTAGAGAATAGACAAAATTTAATATTGGAGGGAAGGCATTAGAAGCTGGAAAGAGCAGGAAAGATCTTCTGTAGAAGGCAGAGTTTGAGTTGAGTCAGGATGGAAATCAGGGAAGCTAAGAGGCAGAGGTGAGCACCTGAGGGATATCAAGTGATAAGGCAAAGAGGTGGGAGATGGAGCCTGTGAGAGACCTAAAAGGGAAAGGAAGAGTGTTTTGGGAGCAGGGCATGATTTAGAACTGATGCCTAAAACATTAAATTTAATCTCTCTTCAATCTGACAATGTTTCAAATGCTCAATGCCACTTTTCATATCTCCTTTTAGTTTTCTCTTTTCTAATTCTTTCCTCTGACATTCAGCAACCATGATCTAGCGGAGATATTGAAAGTATTGGCAATGGTGGGATAAAAGGCAAAGATAGGACCTAAGGATGTATTAACCAGACCATGTACATCCTGTAGCACCTAGTATGTTGCTTTACTTAAGAGCTGATATTCAGTAAATGTCGAAGCGGCTGCTGCTTCTCATGAGCATGATGATGATAGTGATGATGATGGTGATGGATTGCTCGTTTTCATACACAAATTCTTTGATGAGAGACTTATGGAATTTTAAAATAAAGTAAATAATAATGTTCCTTCAAATTTAGTGGTTTCTGACTCATTTATCCACAGTGTAATGTACTTTCAAATAAAATACGTAGCTTCTTGGGCCAATGAAGGTAATGGTTTAGAGTTATATACTGAAGAAGCACACCTTTGGAATTTGGGCATTCCATCCAAGCCAAGACCTACTTTTTTCTTTTCTTTTTCTTTTTTTTTTTTAAGTACACGCTACCTGTTAGAGCCTTCGAGAACCTAGCTTCACCTCCACACCAACCATGAAGCACTGGAAGACTCTTCTGCCAACTCAAAAGTCCATGAAAGATAAAAAGAAATATATTAAAGGACCCAGATTCTAATGGGGTTGGGGAACAATTCTATAGAGACCTCTTCACCCCTGCTACCTACCCCCCACTCTCCTCCCAACCAAGGAGGGAAAGAGCTGTATCGCTTGCAGGCAACTGGCTCATGGGTCATCTGGAGCTGGCAGACTAACCAGTTCCTGTCATAAAAGACCAGGACAAGAATCCTGGAAATAAGCCAAGGGTATAAGCAAAACTAATCTTTGACGAGGGATGGGACCTCATTCCTCCTCTTTACTTCTGTGTGCCTGATGTGGTTTGAGTGGGGTTTCAGGGACCCTTCAAGGACTGGAGTACTGGATACAGTCATCTGGAATGAATTCGCAGACTCGAACATTCTTTAAGTCAAGGTGGCAAAGACTTCTTGTTACACTTTTCAGCAGTCAGGAGTTCTTAAGGAACTTGCAACTTAACAGGAATGATGCTAAAACTTATATAGGAAAAGTAGTGGATTATCTAGCAGATAGGCTAATTAAGTAATAACTTACAACCGTGGTCACTGGCATCATTCACTACTGGAAACCAGGAGAAAGGGTTTCTCAGGGGTATATTTTTGGTCCTTTATGTCTGTAGGAAGATAGCTTTGAGAGTTGATGTCTATAGCTTGACCTCTGGATTGATTATGATAACTTTAGGAATCAATACATGATAATTCTGTGGTTACCAGACAGTTCTGTTTTTACAAGAGAATGTCTTCAGAGCACCGTTTGTTCTTGTGATGGGGAAAGACAGTTTGCATTACTAGGGCCTGCTCATGGCTAATTGTGGGGAAAGGTAATATGTCTTACTAGGGCCCACTAATGAGTTATTGCTAAGCATAGCATCCTTGGGCTGGGGAGAAAACTGTCAGGGATAGTGTTTTAGACTAGGGAGAAATGTGATCTTGGAATTGGGGTCCAAGTACAGGCACTCAAGCACTCCATTATGCCCACTGAGCCTCCTGCCTCCCTATGTATTTCCACCTGCATCAGGACCCGGAACTGTGGACCACCGACCACCAGGGCTGATCTGATTAAAGGCATCACCTTAGCTTTTGGCTATTCTTTCTCTATCATCCTATGAGTAAGGAGAAACAAGAGCTTAAGAAGATATACTAGAGCTCCTTAGGTCCAGGCCTGATGCAGCATGGCAGAAGGATAATGGCTTTGGAGCCAAGTATTCCTCCAGCCCAAACCCTCTACATCAGGCCACCTATGATGCCACTGGTATGGGTCCCTACACAAGAGCTTCTTGTTGGCTGGGTTTTACAATCACAACACATAACACAAACACAGCCAACCCACTGGGCCTGGGAAGATTTTTTGTGCATGGCAGATTTTTGCACAAGGCCCATTCTCAGCCCTGTGATGTTGTGTTTCTTAAAACTAAACACAATCCTAAAAAGACCAAAACCAAATGTGTATACCTAACAATATACACATACACAATACGTCCACTTAATTGGGGGCTGAGGAAGGGCAGAGGGAAACATGTTTTGCTTTGTTGGGGTGGCTTCTTCCCAGCAGACTATCATGCAAAAACCCTCCCAAGAAAACTCTTGCCTTGAGGCCCTGAGGAACTCAAGGGCATCTGCTGATATGGAGTGTGCAGAAGGCCCATTGTTTGGAAAGTAGAGACCCTGGGATATGTCTTTCCGAGAGTGTGATGCTTCCACAGCCACAGCACACACAGGGCAAAAAACAGGAGAGTGAAGAAGAATGTGTAGCAGAGGAAAAGTCCATTACTGCTTAGGTAGACAGGAGTCCATTTCTGGTGCATCACAAAGCCATCACAGTGAAACAGGTAAAGATGAAGAGGATGAAGATCTGTCTGCCCTTCAGTAACCATATATCAATAATACAAGCTGCTAGGCCCCAACAAGAGCAGAGCTGACATCCTGTATCTCCTTCTTTGCAGTGGTGAAATAGGCATCGAATTACCTGAAGACGATGAAGAAGAAGGGAATGTACCGCAAACAGTGCTCTAGATTTTCATCACTGTAGTAGAGTAGTTCAAAGGAGGCAATCAGGGTCTTTGCTTCAGATCTTTAGCGTCTTTATCTTGATGATAAACCGGTGGTGCCCATAGCCGTGGAAGATCAGGGGGTGGTTCACAGTCTCCCACCAGGTGAATGCTTGAGCCCAGAAGGAAGGTGATGATATGACCTACACAATGGATGGAAGCAGGGTCTTGCAGGAGTGGGGAGCCTGTGGCTTTTGGGCTACATGTGAGCTTCTAGAACAAATTCTTTTATTGAGGGGATTTGTTCTGTGAAGTTTGGATACAGTCAAAAGGCTGAAGATCTAGAGAGGCACATGTGGTCTGGAGGCAACAAGTTCCCCACCCCTTGGGGAACCTTTCAATGAGCTTGAGAAAGAGAAATGATATGATGACATTGTAAGCCAAATAAAAGTCGTCTCTTATGCTTGTTCAGCGGAAACTCCTATAGAGGGAAAAGGATCACGGTAATGGGGTGGCCAAAATCTGGAGAACCATAGGTCAAGGTGGAAAAGAGAGGTTTGGGACCCATCTTTAGCTCCCCAGGGATGCTCAAGCCTGTGTGGGGCCTCCTCTGTGTCAAAGGCTCCATGACCTCGGGGGCAGCCTCTGGCCCTCACTATCTCTGGTGGGGGGAGGGGGGAAAGGGAAGGCCCATGGGGTCTGCACTCAGGCAGCCCCTCCCTCTATGTGGCCTGCTGGGCCAGGAAGTATGGCGCACAGAGCTGCTGGCACAATCTGAGTTGAGACAGGCCTGGGAGCTAGATCCTGCCGGTCAGACAAGGAAGAGAAAGCAGAGCACCCTCACTGGACCAATAAGCCCCCCTGATGTCCTTTTTCTCCTTCCAGCAGTGAAGTGACTCTCTTATATCTCAATTCCACTTGTGTCAAAAGCTTTCCCTGTAAATGTTTAAGGAAGAGGCAAATGTGATAGTGAAATGGTCCTCTCAGCTTAGGGCAAAGGGAGGAGAAATTAAACAAACAGAAAAATCTAGGTCCAGTTTAGTTTCTCTATTTGAGAATTTTATTAGAATTATGAATCATAAAATGATCAGGTTTACTGATGATTTAGCTCGGACCTTGGCCAGAGAAAGGTGCCTTTTTTCCAAGACTCAAATTATAACCCATCATGCACCTCTTTCTACAAACACCAAGCCTCTTTGCTCTCTGTTGTATCCCCTGGTCACAAATGAAAGAAATAGACACCTTCGAAAACAATTAGCATTGATTCTCTTAACAAATGTTTTCACTTTGATACTAATTAATAAAACAAGCAAAGAGCTTCATAGAACAAAGGTTAGAATTGTTGGATTTGTCTCTATAATGCAAAGGACAGCAAAAGGAGAAAGTTTACCAACAGTTGGAAACTCACTCTACTCTTGTCACAGTTGTTCTGCTTGGTCCCATGACATAAGGGTGTGGGGAGCTGAGCCACTCATCACCCATCTCCTCCAAAGTGTCTATCATCTGGTCCTCACTGATCTACCCAAATATCTGTGCCATGTATCCTAGTACCACTCCTTGGATTCCCAAGTCTTTTCAGGAAATGGAAAAGACAGAAATTATCTTCTTCAAACTGTATTTCCCAGGAAATCATGCAACTAGATAGACTTTGAACAATTTTTCTGTGCTTTTAACAGTTCTGTTTCAAAGACATCTACAGACATATGCATCTAATTTCAAGATTTCAGTCAAGGGTACCATTTTTTCTATCATAAAAAAATATTACTTTCATTCTTTCCAGACATGAATTCAGACAGATTAACTTTTTAAGGACTTTTGGGCAAGTATTCACAAATCGAGGCCCCTGTATGGAACTTCCAGACAATGATGGGAATAGATTATTAATAGTCTTGTCAGCTATTTTATTAAAGATAATAGGCAATATGTTTTGTTTTGTTTTGTTTTCTTGACCTTCCAACACTTAAAGTTTACTTCCTTGACAATTAGACAAAGCCTTAGGGCCATATCCTAAAAAATTATTCTGACTTTTATCTTACTAGCTATGTGACCCTGGGCAAGTCACTTAAACCTATTTGCTTCAGTTTCTTCATCTGTAAAATGAGCTGAGGAAGGAAATGACAAACTATTCTAAATCTCTGCCAAGAAAACCCCAGAAGGGGATCACAAAGTCAGATATGACTGAAAATGACTAAACAATACGCACACACATATACATACACACACAGATATTCACATAAACACACATGCTCACAGAGACAAAAACAGAAACAGATAGATTGTGTGTGTGTTGGTGTGTTTGTACATATGTGTGTTTGTACGTGTGTGTGCATGTGCATGCATGTGGAAAATGACCCTTTTGGTAGCCTTGGATTAATGTTATTGCAAAGGAAGCCAATTATATTTAAATATGGTTATAAAAACAACAACAAAGTTTGCTGAACTCTAGGTTAAGGACCCTAATTTTAGACCTTTCTCTTTCTTTTCCTCCCTTACATCTATAGGTATGACTAGAGGTTGATCCTTCTTAGTATAAGCATGCTCAGCCTAAGGTGTCCTGGAACAATTTGCTGACCTGATAGACCTGGTCTACATACTCAAAATATAGATTTTGAGTATTAAATCTAATAGTCACCTTTTCTTAAATTATAATAAACAAAATGAGGATTAAAGAAAGCTGTAATTTTTTTTCATTTTATTGTCAAAGATTAATCCGTTTAACATACTAAACTTTAATTGATTTAACATTTCACATAGACATTCACAATCAGAAAATAGTGTACTTCTTTATTAGACTTTATCTATTAAAAAAAAAACAAGTTCACATGGGGAAAAAATGAAAGAAATAAAAAAAAAACAAATTAACTCTTCCTTAAGTTAGTATATCTTTATAAGTTACTTGTCACATTCGAAATGCGTTTCTCTAGCCAAAATGCCATTTTAATTCTTTTAAAACAAACATCCTGCCTCATTTTGTGATACACTGTAATTTTAGTTAAAATAATATAAACTTTGATCTCTCAAAAATTGTCTGTATTGAAGATTTAAATAAACTATTTGATCAGAAGGTCTTGACAATTTGAAGTCGACTTTGAAAAGTTGTAAACATCTATATAGTTAGGCTGCAAATTTCACATATACACCAGAAAGTTCCTCTTACACCAAGGATTTGTGTTGTAAAATGAGGTTAGAAAAGAGAATAAGCCCTTGAACCACCAACTCTCTTGAATTTGCGCTTTTGAGAGGAATTTGTGGAGTAATTTTCCTGATATGACTTCATCTTATATCAAGGTTAAATGACATTTATATGAGATCAAAATTAGGCCAATTTGGACCCTTTGGCTAGAATACAATATAAAGAGTCAAAGAAGACTGTCCCAAATGGCCTCTTACTAATAGTGTGACCTTGAACAAGTAACATTGCATCACAAACTCAGTTTTCTCCCCTATTAAATGCGATGGGGTAGATTAGATGGATTTGAAATTCCTTCTAGCTCTAAAATAAAAGGTTGTCATCCAGTTTTTTTCCAAGAAAAGTAAACATTTAAGAACTAAGGAATTTCTATTTTAGAAAAGAAAGGCAGGGGGTGGAGCCAAGATGGCAGCTGGGAAGCAGTGACTGGTGTGAGCTCCCCACCAAGTCCCTCCAAAAACCTATAAAAAAAATGGCTCTGAACCAATTCTCGAGCTGCAGAACCCACAAAGTGGCAGAGGGAAGCAGGGCTCCAGCCCAGGACAGCCTGGATGGTCTCTGGGTAAGGTCTGTCGCACACGGAGCTCCCAGCCCCCAGCTGAGGGGAGTAGAGCTGAGCCCAGCACGCACGGCACAAACAGACCAGACGCGGACCTACCAGACAAGGAGACGAGCGGAGAGTGCCCTGGCATCCTGAATTACTGAGCTGTGGCATACACCAGACCTCTCAACCCACAAAGAACAAAGACATCAGAGAAGGTTAGTGGGAAAAGCTGCGGGACTGAGTTTGCGGTTCGACCACTGCCCCTGGGGCAGCGGAGGTGGGGCAGCTTTAGAACTAGGGCTGCAGTTGCTTCTGGTCCCAGGCCCACCTGGTGGGAGGAATTAAGTGGCTGATCAGAGCAGGAGTGAAGAGCCTGCTGAAGATTTAAGCCCAGTCTGGGTAGGGGGTTCTTGGGGAAGGAGGAGTGCTGGTGAGGAAGCACATCCACCCAAG
>CM053622.1:463098867-463131067 GCA_028646595.1 Phalanger gymnotis
AAGGGTTATACATAATGATATGCATGGGGCCCATGTTGAATTGCTTGACTTCTTAGGGAGGGTGGATGGGAAGGGAACAGGGGAGAGAGGAAGGGAAAGGGGGATGGGAGGGGAATGGGGTGACGGAGGGGAGGGCAGACTGGGGAACAGGGCAACCAGAATGTACGCCATCTTGGAGTGGGGGGGGGAAGAAATGGGGAGAAAATCTGTAATTCAAACGCCTGTGAAAATCAATGCTGAAAACCAAACATGTCAAAAATAAATTTTAAAAAAAAAGGAATATCAGATGGTCACCTGCCCCAAAAAGAATTCATAGAAGAACTTTAAAAAGACTTTAAAAATCAAATGAGAGAGATTGATGAAAAAAAATTAAATAAAAATCCAAGAAAAACAAGATTATTAAAAGAAAGTCAGACGACTAGAAAAGGAGATCTAGAATCTTAAGGAAGAAAACAACTCCTTGAAAATTAGAATCGGGCAAGGAGAAGCCAGTGGAGTTACAAGAAACCAAGATATAAGAAAACAAAATATAAAGAATGAAAAAATAGAAAAGAAAGCAAAACATCTTGTAAGAACACAATTGATCTAGAGAACAGATCAAGAATAGAAAACATAAGGAAAATCACACTACCTGAAAGCTACAATTAAAAAAGTAATCTTGATACGATAAAAAAGACATAGCTAAAGAAAATTGTCCTGAAGTGTTAAAACAAGGTTGGGAAGTTGAAATAGAAAAAATCTACCAATTACCACCTGAAAGTGGTCCTACAAAGAAAACTTAGAGGAATATCACATCTAGATTCTGAAACCCACAGGTCAAGGAGAAAATATTATGAGAATCAAGGAAAAAATAATTTAAATATGGTGGAGCCACAATTAGAATCACACAAGATCTAGCAGCTGCTACACTAAAAGA
The DNA here is from genome assembly GCA_028646595.1 of Phalanger gymnotis. Classification (NCBI taxonomy): domain Eukaryota; kingdom Metazoa; phylum Chordata; class Mammalia; order Diprotodontia; family Phalangeridae; genus Phalanger; species Phalanger gymnotis. The sequence goes on from CM053622.1 coordinate 463,099,784, forward strand.
TGCCAGGTTTGGAAGATTGTATATTGATCAGCAAAAAAACTGGGATTGTGGCTGAAAATATCATACCCGGTAAAGTTAAGCACAATCCTGAATAAAAAACAAACAAACAAACAAAAAATAAAAAGGATGTTCAATGAATTGCCAGATTTTCAGGATTTTGTCGCAAAAAGACCTAAATTAAATAGAAAATTTCACATACAACATCCAGGACAAATATAATGTAAACAGTAAAGACTAATTACAAGGGACTCGATAAGGACAGACTGTTTAGTTTTTATAAGAGGAAATATAAATTCTATGTCTAGGATTGGCTTTAGTAATAGGGTATTTTGAAAGAAGTATTGGGGTAGAGCTAAGTATGATGCAATTATAAAAAATAAACCATCTAGGAAAAAGTAAAAACAGTAATTATAAAACTGAGACCTAGAGGAAGAACTGACACAAGGGAATTAGATAGGGGAAGAGGGCTAATCTTAGATAAAGATTTAAAATAAAATAGATTTAATCAAAAGAGAAAAAAAGAAACTACACTATATATCAGTCATAGTGATCAATATTGTTATTGGTGATTTAAAAGTATTAGTTATTTAAAATAACCAGACTTACAAGGTTGGAATATTGCTGTGGTATAGGAAATGAGTTGTTGGACTTAGAAAAATATGGAAAGACTTGGACCTATGAAGGAAGACATTATCCACCCTCAGAGAAACAGGACAAATTAGTATAACACAGTTTTATGTAGATGCATTTGAATGTATGAGTATGATTATAGATACCTAAGTATATGTATGCGTATTTCCATGTAAATATGTATGTGTATATGTATATATATTTATGTGTTTGTGTGTATATGCATTTATAAATGTATGTATGTGTATATGTATATATATGTGGATATGTGGATATATAGTGCATGTATATGTGTGTATGCTTAATTGTAGCATTCTTGGGAGGGGTGAGGGTCAAAGAAAGAATAAAGTAACATGGTCACAGCAGAGAACAAAAGAAAAGGTAGACAGCTCAGAAGCCAATGTGTAGTATTTGTTATATAGGCTTTCTTGAAATGGAAATTTATTGCTGTATATTTTAAATCCTCTGCTGTGCACATGGCCATACTCTTTTTCTTTTCTTATTTTGTATTTAAATTTTACTATATAAGTTTGTGTTTCTTTTTCTTTTCTTACTGTGTATTTAAGTTTTAGAATTTAAATTTAAAATAAATCATTTTTTTAAAAAAAGAATGTATATATAAGAATGTATATAAAAAAAGATATAAAGCAGGTGTATGCCATCCAAAGTTTTCACCAATATTAAGAGAAGAAAGGAAAGAACAAAGGAAGGAAGGAATGAAAGGAGTAGAGAGGAAGAAAAGAGTAAAGGGAAAATACTGGTATGAAGCCTTTCAAAAAATATCTTCATTATTCTTAAACCCTGACTTGTCATCATGTTTAAATTGCATATATCTCTAATTGGCACTAGTAGACAATGTTGTAAAAAAGCACTTGGTTCAGTAATTTGGTCTTCTTTAGGTCACTAATTAATTTGTCAAACGTTACAGTTAGATTTAAAGACTCCTTACCCAAATGTCGCTCCTGCTGAGAACTATGCTGAGGGGCTTTTCCATGTCAGGAAATAGTTTAGATTCCTGGTGCTATGACAAGAAGTTGATTGCCCAGTTTTGAGGCTGCATTAGATCATGCTGTTGTTAATGAGTTAGGGATAGAAAAGATAGATTTTATCAGATGATGGAAAATGTTTACATAGGCAACAACACAATATTCCAGATTCAATTTAGATGTCTGAAATGTAATGTTGTGTTAGTAAATATTTCAATGACTAAACAATGTTTTAAATTAAAAAATATGATTGTTTATGTATGTAGTAATGCTTCTTGGTTTCCCTGTCTTCCTTCAAGGAATCATTCAAGTCCCTCTCAAGTCTGGATAAAAGACACTGCTCTTGTGCTTTCCCACCACCAGTGGAGTGAAGCAGGACTATGTACTTGTTCTCATGCTTTTTAGCATGTTTTCAGCAATGTCATCAGACAGCATCAAGGTGAGCTACCACACTGATGGTAAATTATTTAACTTGAAAGGCTCCGAGTCATGGGTCAAGGAGAGGAGAGTTGATGCATGATTCTTGGTTTGCAGATGACTGTACACTCAATGAAGACTCTGAGGCTGAGATGCAATAAAATATGGCTTGATTCTCTGCTACTTGTGCTAATTTTGGACTAACAATCAACAACAATAAAACAGAAGTTCTCCATCAGCCAGCACCATACCATCTATATGTGGAACCATTGGTTATGGCAAATGGAGAAATTTTGAATACTGTGGATAAGTTCACTTACCTTGCAGTATACTTTCCAGAGATATTCATATATATAATGAGGTTGATAGATGCATTGCTAGAGCTAGCTCACTGTTTGGGAGACACCAAAAGAAAATGTGGGAGAGCAGAAGTATTAGACTGCCTAACAAACTGAAAGTCAGAGACATTGTGCTGATCTCATTGTTGTATTCCTTGTGGAACCTGGACAGTATACCAGCCCCATGCCAGGAAATTGAATTGCTTCCATTTGAATTGTCTTAGGAAGATTCAGAAGCCTGGCAAGATAAGGTACCAGACCCTGAGGTTTTTTTCCAAGCTAATCTTCCAAGCATTCAAACACCACTGCAGAGAGTGAAACTTTGATGGGCTGGCCATCTTGTTCAAATGCCAAAAGTATGTTTGCATAGAAGACTATTTTGAGAACTCACATAAGGCAAGTGCTCACATGGAAGTCAGAAGAAATGAAACGAGGACCCTCTCAAAGTCCCTCCAAAAAACTGTAGAATCAGTTGCATGACATGGGAGATACTGTCAAAAAATCACTCAGCCTGGCATGCCTCCATCAAAGAAAGTGCTGTGCTTGATGAGGGAAGAAGAATTGCAGCAGTTCAAAATAAATATGAGATATGCAAATTTAGAGACATCTCTTCTCCAAACATTCATATGGAGTATTTGTGCCTGACCTGTGGCAGAGCCTTCTGAGTTCATATTGGTCTGATCAGCAAAAGCCAGACACACTGTACCTTGACTCTAATATAGCCACATCATCTTGGTCCTCTTCATGAATGAAGGACAATAGCCAATAGGCAAACTTCATGTTTTGAAGCACTTCTCTTCCGGTCCTCCCAGCTTCTAGTCTCTTTGCCCAGGAAATTATGTTTCATCTGCTCTGTATGCAACTTAGGTATATCATACCTCTCATTATAATGTGAGTCTTTCGAGGGCTGGGACTGTGTATGCCTTTCTTTAAATCCTTGGCAGTTAATACTGTGCACCAAAATAGCATATTCTTAATAAATGTTTGAATTAAATTGAATTGAATTACTCATGGAAAACTATGGTTACTTTATCTATTAGTTATAATTGTATTTGACATAGTATACTAAAAAGAAGATAGAATATGAAGCCATTAGTCTCCATTTCATACTGCTTTCTTTAATATATGTAATTAAATAATATCTGTATATATTTACATGTGCACATACATGTATGTATGAATATGTATATTGTATATTTCTAAAAGTTACTTTCAAAATTATCCTGTTTGCACTGTTTTCTGAATTTCCTTTTTTTTTTAATTAAAAAGTTTTAATGGATTACTTTTTTTGTTTTTTATGGTGCTTTACTACTGCTAATCCTATTGTCCTTATTTGGGTTTCATTCTTATGCTTCTCCTCATGACTTCTCCACTTTTCCCTAGGCACCCACACATACTTTTAGTCAGTAAGAACACAAATGTATAAAGGAGGTCATAAGCACCTCTCTTAAACTTATTCTTTCTAAAAAGCCTCTTTTGCAATCCAAATTAGCATAATTTGGTATGATAATGCTAATGATATTGCCGACTATATCTGTAAAGCTCTAATATGTCACGTCCCTTTTAAATTACATCAACCTACCCAGCCCAGATGGGGCCACATAAAAATAAAACCAAACCAAAAAAAACCTGCAGCATTTATTAAGCACCTAATATGTTTCAGACATAGTATAAGTGCTTTACAAATAATATTTTATCCTTACAACAAGCCTGTAAGGGAGCTGATATTATTAGCTTCATTTGACATTTGAGGAAAATGAGGCAAACGGAGGTTAAGCACCATCCTCAGGGTCACACAGCTAATAAGTTTATGAGGGCAGATTTAAACTCAGGTTTTCTCACCTCTAGGGTCAGAATCCTAGCCATTATATCTTGTAGCTGTCTCTATCCACATAGTCCTGAGACTAGACATCCCATTGAATATAAATGGCCTAGTGAGATTTCACTGGAATATTTTACCTTGAATCTCAAGTATGGCTAGCAGTGGCTTTTTAATCCATATTATTCCTAGATATTGTTTCTCATTTGATCTGTCCCCTCCTCAAGGATGGGAGAGGGACAGTCATGAATCTGACTTTTAGGTAGTCATATTGGTTCTTTCTTAGATCCTATCTTTATCTGAAACATGGTTTTGGCTTGTGTTATTTATTTTCATCTATTGACCAGAATATTGCCATCTGACTTGTTTTCATCCATTATTTCAGCTTAGGTACTTTCTAAAGCAGCAAGTGCCATTAGAAATTGTCTAATCTGATAGCCAATTCTGGCACATTGCCTGTTTGTCAATAGCCTGTATGCTAAGAATGCTTTTTAAAATGTTTGAGTAAATGTTTGTATCAGGATTTTATGTTATTTGTATATTTAATTAGATTCTAATCCAAGACCCATATTTTACAGATGAGGATATTAAGAAAAGGGGGAACTCAGAGAGGAATAAAAATCAATAGTAGGTAAAGTACTAAGGGTCCTGCCAGCTTAAGGTCCATTATGACAATTAGTCACTTTGATCAGCAAGAATTTCTGTTGTAATGACATCTTAAAGATTCTGTTCAAAGTCCTTTGCAAAGTTCATTTATCAAAGAATACATCAATATCTAAGAACCTTAATATGTCATAATCACAAACATCAAATCACATTTCTTTATTTATCAGATATATGACTCTTGCTGGTATACAACTAAGCTGCACAGGTTGCCATAGCTATATTCCTGGAAAAGTTTGCTACCATGTATGCATCTGCTTTCTCTCCTCCCAATCTTCTCTTGACCTCTTATAATCTGATTTTGACCTTACCATTCCACCAAAACTGTTCTCTCCTAATTCACTAATGATCTCTTAGTTGCCAAATCTAATGTACTTTTCTCCATCCTCATTCTCAATGACCTTTCTGTAGCCTTTGACACCACTGACCACTTTCTCCTCCATGATACTCTCTTCTCTCTAGATTTTCAGGATACCACTGTCTCCTAGTTCTCCTCTTACCAACTGATTGCTCCTTCTCTGTCACCTTTCCTGGCCTCTTCTAGATCACACTGTTTAGCTGTAGATGGTCCTCAGATTTCTCTCTGGGCATTCTTCTCTCCTCCCTGTATAATATCTTTTTTTTTCAGCCAAGGGAAAAGACAAAGTTTATTAGGGATTCACCATAATGGGTTCTCTTAAGGAATCCCACTCTTTGTGACACCTGTTTCCACAAGCAGGCCAGATTCAACCTACTGATGATTATAGATTAGATTGAATCTGAACACCTTCATGGAGGCAAGATGGAGGTTATATACACAAACATCGTAGGAGGGATCGAGGGGTGGTCTGGAGTGACTAGAGCAGGGGTTTAGGGAGGGTCTTAAGGAGTAGACTAAGGAGGACCAGGTGAGGTCAGAGTCCTCAAGAGAATGGAATTAAATGTTGGAAGCAGCTGAAGGCATGCATATCTATAGTAACAATAGAGGGCAAGGTTTAGGTAGAGATTTGGGCCTAATGATAATGTAAGGCTTATGGCCTTAGGGAGAGGCCAGATCTAGTTGGAAGATTCAAGGCCAGTTCAAGGGGGCTCCCGGAGGAGACTGTATTCCAGATTCAAGGGAGTTCCCAGAGACTAAAAATATGGAACGCTTCACGAATTTGCATGTCATCCTTGTGCAAGGGCCATGCTAATCTTCTCTGCATCGGTCCAATTTTACTATATGTGCTACCGAAGCAAGCACCCTGTATAATGTTTCGCTTAGTGTCTCCTTAGCTCCCATCAATTTAATTATTATCTCCATACTGAGGACTCTCAAGTCTACCTATACTTCCCTCAAATCGCTACTGATTTCCAATCTTGATTCTTCAACTGCCTTTCAGATATTTCATATTGGATTTTCAGCAGACATCTTAAACTCAACACAGCCAAAACTAAGTTCATTCTCTTTTCCCCCAAATCTTCCCCCTTCCTACTTTCCTATTACTGTACAGGGCAACGCTATTCTCTGAGGCCCTCAGGCTTATAACCTAGGAGTAATCCTGGACTCTTCTCATCTTTCAAGCCCCATATCCAATAGGTTGCCAAGGCCTCGCAATTTCACCTTTGCAACATCTCATTAACATAATCCCTTGTTTCATTCGATTCTTCCACATCTCTAATACAGGCACTCATCACCTTATGCCTGGAGTACTTAAATAACCTGCTGGTTGGTATTCCTGCCTCAAGTCTCTTCCCACTTCAATCCATCCTCCATATAGTCACTAAAGTGTTTTTTTAAAGTTAAGTTCTGATTATGTTAATCCTCCTCCCCACATACCTCCTCATCTCTCCCACTCCCCACTCAGTAAACTCCAGAGCCTTCCTATTGCCTTTAGGAGGAAATTCAAAATGCTTTGTTTGGCATTCAAAACCCTTCATAACCTAACCCCCTTCAAAAATCCAAAGATTTCATCTTTCCAATCTCCTTACACCTTATTTCCCAACACATGCTTGTTAATCCACTGATACGAATTTCCTGACTGTTCCATGAATACACTCCTCTCAGCTCCAGGCATTCTCCCTAGCTCTCCCCCATCTTTGGAATGTTCTTCCTCCACTACTATAACTACTGACGTCTCTGGCTTTCTTTAAGTCCCAATGAAATTTCCACTTTCTACAACAAGCCTTCTTCAATTTTCCTTAATCTGTCTTCCCCTTGTTAATTACTTTGAATTTATTCTGTTTATAGCTTGACTTCGTTATATTTGTTTGCGTGTTGTCTCCTCCATTATATCATAAGATCTTTGAGGGCAGGACTTGCACTTGAGGAGTTTGGCTTTTGTTTACTTTGAGTGAAAGTACTTTCAGCTGTTAAGTGCTAAGCCCCAGGCCCAAAGCCCTATCACGTGTGAAACCTGTGTGGGTGTAGATTAATGACTTAAGAAGGGCCAACTCGGGAACCAATAGTCTCTGGTCATTGAGGTAGGGCTTGAGGACACCAGAGGCTCCGCTGTGAGGAGAGGCAAGCTAAGAGACAACTACAGCTGAAGCTGAAAAAAAGCTGAAGCAGGACCTGCAGAAGCAGAGCCGACCTGTGTGAACCCAGGAGTGCGAGCAAGGACTTGAGGCCAGTAAATATGAATTGGTTAAATGCCATCTTGTTTTTCTGTGGCCTCCTAGTTACTCTTGTGAGGCGGGCTTATTGGGCCTGGAGTCTTTTGGTCAAAATGTCAGAATGGGGAAGCTGGTTTGTGAATCTGTTGCTGTGGGGCCTAAATAAATGTTTTGATGCTTTCTACTTAAAGAATCCCTCATACCTTGCAGTTTCGAACCATTCAAATATATAGATGATTATATTTGAGATCATAAATTCGGCCTTCCTATTGCATTGGAACATAGTAAGCATTTAATAAACTTTATTAATTGATTGACTGGTACTCAGTTCTATCCAAGATTGTACCTTAGTCTCCATTTATTTTGTTTTCTGATGCTTAGTAATCCTTGATCAATTACTTAGAACTCCAATCTACTTTAAAATCTTTGGATCACTTATTAGTTTGGCTAAATGATTTGATTCTTGAACTTAATTGCAACTTAGACTAATCTTATTTAAAGGAATTAATTAATGAATTAATGAATAATTGAATGAATATGCATTTAATATGTGCCTGCTATATGCAGAGCAATGTGCTAAACAATAGAAATACAAATGCAAAATTAAGTTAATCCCTGCTCCTTTTTAAAAGGAATTTATCTTCTAAAAGGGGAAACAATACATATAACAGGTTTCAGTTTCAAGGAAGAAGGAAAAGCCTCTTGGTATGTAAGGTGTAACAGCACAGAAAATAGTTGTATACTTTTTTTTGTTCCATATTCATTAATAAAAACCACATTAGTTTCCAATGATGAAGCATTTGTCAGTTTCAAGAAGTCTATTGTTACTTATTTCCTGTAGATAGATACCCTAGTTTTGAAAGTATTATTAATTCATAGCTCTGTCCCATCGCTTCTTTCAGTCCTTTTGGTCAGTCTGATCACTTAATGCTAGTCCTAAAGTGCTCTGACTCATCCTGCCCCTTTCATGCTTGCTAAGCTTTTCATTGCAGTTCCAGTGATGACATCATTCTCTCAGCTCTAAAAGTTTATACGTGTGAAAAAGTCACTGCAAAATTATCTTTGACTGCTTATATTAGCAGAGGAAGGTAACATTTATGCTTCCTAATGAACCCAGATCTAGCTTTCCTAAGGTGCCAATTCTTATTTCTCCTTAAAAGACAGAATAATTCAGCTATTTTTCTGGGCTCAAAATGCACTACAATTTTTTAAAAAGCAGAAAAAAACACATATTTGTTTATTGCTAGTAGAAGGAAGCTTATTTTTACTAAAGGCATAACCTCTGCTAAGAGGATTACCATTCTTTTTTGAAGTTCCTTACTCCTGGGAAAGTTGGCTTGCATGTCAACCTTTTGTTACCTTTAAGTTATCTAGAAATGCTCTCTGATCACTTTTTTACTTTGTCTTAAAGTAGTAACATGTTTGCTTTTAAAAAAAACATACTTTTAGCATCCATGATTTCTTTACTGTGGCCATTTCTTCCATACCACGCAACATTTCTTACATCTGATCCCTTTTCTCTACTCAAACAGCTACCACTTTATTTCAGACCCTCATCACCACTTTATGTCTATTTCTGTCAAGGTCACTTTTCTGATGACCAGCTGTAGTGGCTCATCATTACATCCAAGAAAAAACAAAACAAAACAAAAAACAAAAAAAAACTCCACAAATTCCCCAATTCATTCCCCAATTGAGAAATGGTCAAATGATATAAACAGGCAAATTTCTTTTTTTTGCTATATCTAAAATAGCTATTAATAATTGATATTATTAGTTTTAATATTTTATTTTCCCAATTACTCACACAAACTATCTTAATGTTCTTTTTTTTCTAAGTTTTGAATTCTAAATTCTCTTTCCCTCTCGCGCTCATTGAGAAAGCAAGCAATTTGAGATAGGTTACAAAAACATGTGTAGTCACACAAAACATTTCCAGATAAGTCATTCTGTTAAAGAAAACACACACACACACACACACAAAACCTCAAGAAAAATAAAGAAAAATATTTTTGATCTGCATTCAGGCACTACCAGTTCTCTCTCTGGAGATGGACATCACCTTTCATCATAAGTCCTATATAATTTTCCTGGATCATTATATTGCTGAGAATAGCTAAGATATTCATAGTAGATCATCACATAATATTGCTGTTACTGTGTACAATGTTCTCTTGATTCTGCTCATTTCACTTTTCATCCATTCATGTAAGCCTTTCCATGTTTTTTTTCTGCTCATCATTTCTTTTTTTTAGCCTTATAAAGATTTAACATTTTTAGTTTTCAGCATTAATTTTCACGAGAGTTTGAATTACAAATTATCTCCCCATTTCTACCCTCTCCCCCACTCCAAGATGGCATATAATTCTGATTGCTCTGTCTCTGTTCCCCAGTCATCCTTCCCTTCTGCCACCCCACTGCCCCCCCATCCCCTTTTCCCTTACTTTCCTCTATGGCAAGATAGATTTCTATGCCCCATTGTAAACAGGCAAATTTCAAATGATGAAATTAAAGCTATCTGTAGTCACATGAAAAAAATGTTCTAAATCACTATTGATTAGAGATATGTAAATTAAAAGAACTCTGAGGTTTTACCTCACACCCATCAAATTGGCTAATATGATAGAAAAGGCAAATGATAAATATTGGAAGAGATGTGGGAAAATTGGGACATTGAAACACTCTTGGTAGAGTATGAACTGATGTAAACATTCTAGAGAGCAATTTGGAACTATGCTGTAATAGCAATTTAGATTTGAAGACCTTTCCCACCCATTAATAGGCCATGTGACCTGCTTACACTACAGAAAGCTTAAGTCATATGTGGTGGGAGGAGCTTGCAGTGAGTAAAAGGACACTATGATACAGGAAATGATGAGAGAGAAGTTATGACAGTTAGAGCTGGTGGAAAGAACAGACATATGCTGTGCTGTCAATTGGTGACAAGGCCCTATCAGGGGCCAGAAGGTTGTGGGATGGAGTGGTTCTATGCTCTGGTATTGCATATCACATTGTTTGCTGCTGTAATGGAATGGGCATACTGATTACAGGATCTGGTCTTCTGGTGTCTGAATAAGTGTTTTACTTCTTCTGCCTTCTCTGTGAAGAGTCTTACATATTTTGTGATACAAAACCACATCAGCATTTTGAAAATTATCATATATATCTTAATTATTGCCTTGCTGACACATATGCCCAAAGGACAATCAAACTGTGCATACCCTTCAATCTAGCAATGCCACTACTAAGCTTGTATCCAAACGAGATTGTTAAAAAGGGAAAAAGGACCTAAATGTGCAAAAATATTTATAACAGGTCTTTTTGTGGTGGCAAAGAATTGAAAATCGAGGGGATTCCTCTCAATTGGGGAGTGGCTGAACTAGTTGTGTTATACGACTGTAATGGAATACTATTGTACTACAAGAAATGGTGAATAGGCAGATTTGGCAAAAAGCTGACAAGACTCATGCAAATTGATGCTGAGTGAAGTCAGCAGAACCAGGGGAACATTGTACACAGTAACAGCAACATCGTGCAATGATCCACTACGATAGACTTAGCTCTTCTCAGCAATTCAATGATCCAAGAGAGTGCCTAAAGATTCATGATGAAGAATGATATCCACCTCCAGAGAAAGAATTATGGTGTCTGAATGCAGATGGAAGCATACTATTTTCACTTTTTTTTTGCTTCTCATGTTTTTTCCCTTTTATTTTGATTCTTCTTTCACAACATGACTAATGCAACAATATATTCAAAATGATTGTACATGCATAACCTACATCAAACTGTTTGCTGCTTTAAAGGGGGTGGGGCAGTTTAAAAAAATGAATGTTGAAAACTATTTTTACATGTAATTACAAAAAATACTATTAAGTGAAAAAAGAGAAAACACAAAGTCCTTTTAAAGCCTTACTTAAATATTTTTACAGCAAGTTTCTCTGATAAAGGCCTCATTTCACAAATATATGAGGAACTCAGTCAAACTTATAAGAATATAACTTACTCCCCAATTCATAAATTGTGAAAGGATGTGAACAGGCAGTTTTCAGAAGAAATTGAAGCTATCAGTGGAAGCCAGCCAACTACCAGGCTGGGAGAAAGCTGGGAACCTGAAACTGGCAGAGATCCCCAGCCCTCTCAACACAGGATAGGAGTCTGTCAAAGTGACGAGAGGCAGCACTGCAATTCCACCACCGGCTGTGAGACATCTACTCCTGAGGCTTGCAGCCCACAGCTTTGAAACATGTCTTCTTGAACTTCTTGGAGACATAACGGCCAGGTAAATGGCTCTAATCCCTGCCTCCCTGACCCAGAGAATTCTTTGGGAAAAACATTGTAATAGTGGAGACAGAAGTAGGTCTTCAATGGCCAAGCAGTGGGAGTTCCTGAGTCCCAGATGGGCAGAGCCAGAAAGGCACAACACCAGGAGCCCAGACGTACCTTTGCACTGCCAGGGGAAATGCCAGACAACAGCACAGACAACAAATAGCTGGGATCATTGCTGAAGAGCAACAGTGATGGAGAGCAGCCCTAGGGGAAAAGTGGACTTCAGGTAGCCAGACCCCTTTCCCACACCTCAGGAAACTAAAGGCTATAATACACAAAGCCAGTAACTAGAATCACAATCCCCAGAACAAGAAACCTGGGACAGAGATACCTGAGCCTCCAAAGCAGAAATCCATTGTAAAGTCAGGAAAAAGCTAACCAACATGATGAACGTGAAAAAAACCGAGGACCATTCATTCTTTTTATGGAGACAGGAATGATCAAAATACCAATTTGGAAGAGGTTAGTATTGACACTATACTCACATCTGATACCTCAAAAGGGAATATGAACTGGTCTCAAGTCCAAAAACCATTACTGGAAGACCTAAATGAGATTTTAAACAACCAAACTATTGAGGTAAAAGAAAAAAATGGAAAAAAAAAACATTGACAAAATCAAGTCCTTAAAAAATAAGATCAGCATAATGGCTATGAGGATTCAGAATCTAAATAGAGAAAAAGACACCCTGAAAGGTAAAATGAACCGATTGGAAAAGGAGACTCAAAAGCAAAATGAAGACAACAACTCATTAAAAATTAGAATTGAGCAAGTGGAAGCTAATGACTCTATGAGGTGTCAAGAAGTAGTAAAACAAAATATAAAGAATGAGAAAATAGAAAAAAAATGTGAAATATATAATTGGAAAAACAATTGACCTGGAAAACAGATGCAGGAGAGACAATTTAAGAATTATTGATCTACTGGAAATCTACAATGAAAAAAAGAGCCTTGACAGTATCTTTGAAGAAATTATCAAAATAACTGCCCAGAGTTCCTAGAAGCAGAGGGTAAAATAGTCATTGAAAGAATCCACCGATCACCCCTGAAAGAGATCCCAAATTGAAAACTCCAAGAAATATTACAGCCAAATTTCAGAATTACAGTCAAGGAGAAAATACTGCAAGCAGCCAAAAAGAAACAATTCAAATATCGTGGAACTATAGTGAGGATCATGCAGGATCTTTCAGCTTCTACATTAAATGACAGAAGAAACTGGAACATGATATTTGAAGGCAAAGGAGCTGGGACTACAACCAAGGTTCAACTACCCAGCAATATCGAGCATAATTTTTCAGGCAAAGTGATGGACATTCAATGAAATAAGGGAATTCCAGACCTTCCTGATGAAAAGGCCAGAACTCAATGGAAAATCTGATCTTCAAATACAAAACTCAATAGAAACATAAAAAGGTAAACAGAGGGAAAAAACCCCACAAACCTTATTAATCAATAAGAGCAAATTATTTATATCTTCATATAGGATTATATCATCTTATGTATGTTTTATGTATATATATATATGTACATAATGCATACATTATATACATATATATAAATATATATTACATATACACATATATACAATATAAATACATATATTACATATACATATATAAATATGTCAATCTTGGGAATAGTACAGTTATTATGACAATTGAAAGGGATACACATAGACTGTGGATGTCTGTATAAAATAACTGATATAAGGATAAAAACATAATTAAGAGATATAAAGAGATGGTCTGGGAGAAGAGGTAAGGAGGTAGTATAAAAGGGTAAATTACTTCGAATGAAGAGGCCCAAAACACATTATAGTAGAGGGAAAGAAGAAAAGGAAAAGACAGTATTTGAGCTTTACTCTCATTGGATCTGATTCAAGAAGAGAATAACTAACCCTGAAAAGTATTGAAATCTAACTTGTCCTACAGGCAGTAGGAGGGGAAAGGGGAAAAAAAAGGGAGGGGGTGGTGAGAAGGGAGGGAAGAAGTAGCAAGTGGAAAACAGTAAGATAAGGGAGGGAATTCAAGAGGGAGGGTAAATTGAGGAAGGCAGAGGTCAAAAGAAAAATTTTGTTGAGGAGTGGAAGAGGAAATGTAGAAATAAAAGCATAAATGGAGGGAAATATGATGGAGAAAAAGACAGAGATGGTAATAATAACTGTGAATGTGAATGGAATGAACTGTCCCATAAAATGGAAGCAGATGTCAAAATAGATTAAAAACAATAATCCTACAATATGCTGTTTTCAGGAAGCACATTTGAAACTGGGGGATACACACAGGGTAAATGTAAAAGGCTGGAGTAAAATATAGTGCGCTTCAGCTATAGTAAAAATTTAAAAAGCAGGGGTAACAATCCTAATCTCAGACAAAGCAAAAGTAAAGATAAATCTAATTAAAAGATCTAAGGAAGAACACTACATCCTGCTAATAGGCCCCATAAACAATGAAGTAATATCATTGTTTAACATATGTACACCAAGTGGTATGGCATGCAAATTCTTAGAAGAGAGGTTAAGGGAATTACAGGAAGAAATAGACAGCAAAACTATAATACTGGGAGACCTCAAAGTCACCCCTCTGAACTTGATAAATATAACTTCAAAATAAACAAGAAAGAAGTTAAGGAGGCAAACAGAATTTTAGAAAAAGCAGATATGATAGACCTCTGGAGAAAACTGAATGGGGATGAAAAGGAACATACCTGTTTTTTTCTCAGCTGTACATGGCACATACTCAAAAATTGACCATGTACTAGTGCACAAAAAAAAACCTCACAGTCCAGTGCAGAAAGGAAGAAGTAGTCAAAGCATACTTTTCATGATGCAATAAAAATTATTTGCAATAAAGAATGGTGCAAAAATAAGCTAAAAATTAATTGGAAAGTAAATAATCTAATTCTAAAGAATCAGTGGGCCAAAAAAAAAAACAAATCACAGAAACAATAACTTCATTAAAGAGAATGACAATAATGAGACAATATAACAAAACTTATGGGATGCAGCAAAAGCAGTTCTTAGGGCAAGTTTTATATCTCTGAATGCTTACATGAATAAAATAGAGAAAAGAGGAGATCAATGAATTGGGCATGCAATTGAAAAAGTTAGAAAAAAAAAATTGAAAATCCCCAAATAAATACTAAATCAGAAATACTGAAAATCAAAGGAGAGATTAGCAAAACTGAAACCAAGAAAACTATTGAATTAATAAATAAAGCCAAGAGCTGGTTTTATGAAAAAAAAAAACTAACAAAATTGATAAGGCTTTCATCAATTTGATTAAGAAAAAGAAAGAAGAAAATCAAATTACCAGAATCAAAATTGAAGAGAGTGAATTCATCTCCAATGGAGAGGAAATTAAAACAATAATTATGAATTATTTTGCCCAATTGTATGCCCATATATTTGACAACCTTAGGGATATAGATGAACATCTACAAAAATATAAATCACCCAGGATAAGAGAAAAGGAAGCAAAATTCCTAAATAACCCCATCTCTCAAAAAGAAAAAGAAAGTGAGCAAGCCATCAATATATACCCTAGGAAAAAATCTCCAGGGCCAGATGGTTTTACATATGAATTTTATCAAACATTTAAAGAACAATTAATTCCTATACTTTATAGACTATTTGGGAAAAATAGATGAAGAAGGAGTCCTACCAAATTCTTTTTATGACACAGATATGTTAGTAATACCCAAACCAGGAAGAGTCAAAACAAAGAAAGAAAATTATAGACCAATTTTCCTAATGAATATAGATGCAAAAATTTTGGAAAAAACATTCACAAAAAGATTGCAGCAACTTATCACTAGAATAATACACTATGGCCTGGCAGGATTTATTCCAGGAATGCAAGGCTGCTTCAATATTAGGAAAACTGTCAGCATAATTGATCACATCAACAACAAAACTAACAGAAACCACACGAACATCTCAATAGATACAGAAAAAAACCTTTGACAAAATACAACTATTCCTATTAAAACACTAGAAAGCATAGGAATAAGTGGAGCATTCCTTTAAATTATAAATAGCATTTACCTAAAACCATCAGCAAGCATTATTTGTAATGACGATAAGCTAGATGCATTCCTAATAAGATCAGGGATGAAACAAGGATGTCCATTATCACCCCTACTATTCAATTTGGTACTAGAAACGTTAGCTGTAGCAATAAGGGAAGAAAAAGAAATTGAAGGAATTAGAATAGGCAAAGAAGAAACTAAATTATCACTTTTTGCAGATGATATGATGATTTACTTACAGAATCCTAGAGAATCAAGTAAAAAACTACTTGAAATAATAGACAACTTTAGCAAAGTTGCAGAATATAAGAGAAACTCACATAAATCCTAGGCATTCCTGTACAGTACTAACAAACCCCAACAGCAAGAGATAGAAAGAGAAATTCTATTCAAAGTTCCTGTAGACAATATAAAATATTTGGGAGTCTATCTGCCAAGACAAACCCAGGGCCTATATGAACATGATTATGAAACACTTTTCACATGAATAAAGTCAGACCTAAATAAATGGAAAAATGTCAGTTGCTCATGGTTAGGCCGAGCTAATATAATAAAAATGAAAATTTTATGCAAATTAATTTATTTATTCAGTGCCATACCAATGAAACTGTCAAAAAATTATTTTACAGAGATGGATAAAGTAACAACAAAATTCATCTGGAAGAACAAGAGATCTAGAATATCTAGGGAATTCATAAAAAGAAATGCTAGGGAAGGTAGCCTAGCCATACCAGATATTAAACTTACTATAAAGCAGTAGTCATCAAAACTAGCTGCTCCTGAGTAAGAAATACAGTAGTGGATCAGTGGAATAGGATAGGTACACAAGATGCAGTAGTCAATGACTATAGCAATCTACTCTTTGGTAAAACCAAAGAATTCAGCTTCTGGGCTAATAATTCACTATTTCAAAAAAACTGCTAGGAAAATTGGAAAATGGTAGGGCAGAAACTGGACATAGACCAACATCTTACACCATATACCAAAATGAAGTCAAAATGGCTTTATGATTTAGGAATAAAGGCTGATACTATAAGCAAATTGGGAGAGCAAGGTATAGTTTACCTATCAAATTTATGGAAAAACAATGAATTCATGACACAACAAGAGATAGAGAGCATTACAAAATGCAAAATAGGGAATTTTGATTATGTTAAATTGAAATGTTTTCATATAAAAATGCCAATGCAACAAAGATGAGGAGGGAAGCAGAAAGCTGGGAGAAAACCTTTACAACTAGTGTCTCTGATAAAGCCCTCATCTCTAAAATATGCAGGGAACTGAGCCAAATTTATAGTAATACAAGTCATTCCCCAATTGAGAAATGGTCAAAGGACATGAACAGGCAGTTTTCAGAGGAAGAAATTAAAGATACCTATAGGCATATGAAAAAATGCTCAAAATCACTACTGAATAGAAAAATGCAAGTCAAAACAACTCTTAGGTACCACATCTCTCTTGCCAAATTGGCTAACATGACAAAACAGGAAAATGATAAATGCTGGAGAAGATGTGGGAAAATTGGAACATTGTTACATTGCCGGTGGAGTTGCAAACATATCCAACTATTCTGGAGAGCAATTTGGAACTATGCCCAAAGAGCTATAAAAATGTTCATACCCTTTGACTCAGCAACACCACTTCTAGGGTTGTATCCCATGGAAATCACATAAATGGGAAAAGGACCCATGTATACAAAAAATTTTTAGTGGCTCTTTTTGTAGTAGCTAAGAATTGGAAATCAAGGGGATATCTATCAATTGGGGATTGGCTGAAGAAGTTGTGATACATGAATATAATGGAATAATATTATACTGTAAGAAATGGGGATGTTAAGGACTTCATAACAACCTGGAAAAACCTACACAATGTAATGCTGAGGGAGTGGAGTAGGACCAGGAAAACATTATACACAACCATAGACATAGGGATTCTGTGATGACTAACCCTGATAGACTTTGCTCTTCTCAGCAGTACAAGGTGCAAAGACAACTTCAAAAGACTCATGATGGAGAGAGCTATCAATATCTAGAGAAAGAACTATGGATTCTGAATGCAGATTGAGGCACACTTTATGCTCGCCTTTTTTTTCCTTTTTTTTTCTCTTTTGTTTTTATATTTGTTTTTCTTTTTTTTGGTTTTGTTTCTTCTTTCTCATGATTCGTTCCATTGGTAATAATTCTTCTTTACAACTTGACTGTTGTGTAAAAAAATTTAATGACAAGTTAGATGTAGAAGATAAGTCAGATTCCATGCCGTCTTGGGGAGGGAGGAGCGGGGAGGGGTGTGGGAGGGGTGAAGAAAATCTGGAACTCTAAATTATGTGGAACTGAGTTGTAAGCTAAAATAAAAAATATAAAAAAATAAAAAAAAATTGAAGCTGTCTAGAGTCATATGAAAATTATCTAAAGCCCTCTTATAGAATGTGCTTTTCATGAGCAAAACAAGAATAAATGATATATTCATGTTTGTACTACAAGTTGTTGTGAGGAAAATATTATAAAATAGAAATTCCTATATACATTAATTTATTAGTTAATCCATACTTTACTCATTTATGTATATGGGGTAGGCTGGAATAGAAGCTAAAATTCTCGAGAATTCAAACACCTTTACCTTTATATATTCAGCCTCTAGCACAATGCTTGAACACAGTAGTTGTTATTGTTCATCCTTCATTTGGAAGGGGACCAAGCACATCGAGGGTGATGTCTTCATTTTTCTGTGAACTGGATTTAAGTGAGGCAGAGTTGCACAAAGGAATGAACCTCAAGCTCTCTCCCAGAGTAATCAAAGTCCAGCAATTAGACAAAAGTCAAGATGACTTGTGATAGACTAGGTTGCAGCGGATGATCTTGGCATCTTCAATGTCTGACCAAACTCTAGGCAGTCAGTCAAACGACTTTCAGCAGCCTTTCTCACTATTGGAACACATTGTTCTCATCCACCCATTCCACAAGAGAATGTCCTCACATGCTTGGCATAGACATGACCTTAATTCACCAACAAGTCTGAGGCCAATTGGTTACCTTCAACCTAGCCCACCTGCCAAGATGATTTTATCTAACTGTGACTGCTGAACAAGCTATAGCTTCTTGGTGAGGATCGAGTGGCAGATGGACATCAAATGTTGATGAGCAGCCCTGGTGTTCAGGGACTACCAATACTTCTGTTACTTGAACATAATGTATGTTGAATTGAACAGATAAATCAAGCACTTATCATGTTCAGAGCACTATGCTAGTGCTAGGGGACATTTCAAGTTAAGAAAGGCATTATACCAAATAAGCAATACATTTACAAATAAACGTGTATAAAATGCATATATATACTTATTTATGCACATATACACATGTAATGTGTATGAATATATGCAATACATGCTGTACGCAGCACATATATAGGTGTACACAAACACCATGTACAATGCACTATGTACGGGTTCCATATATACACATGCATATGTGCATACATGTGTACATGCATGTATATATTCACAGACGCAATACAAAGCAAAACAAAGTAATTCTAAGAGAGAAGGAAAGCTAATAATTATAGCATACCTAAGAAAACTCCTTGTATTGACATCT
Source organism: Phalanger gymnotis (assembly GCA_028646595.1). Lineage (NCBI taxonomy): Eukaryota > Metazoa > Chordata > Mammalia > Diprotodontia > Phalangeridae > Phalanger > Phalanger gymnotis. The sequence continues at coordinate 463,119,159 of CM053622.1, forward strand.
GAGTGGAACTTTAAGGAAACCTAGAAGTATCAATTAGGAGAAATAACGTCTCAAACTTTTAGCACCTTATTACAATTTCTTTTTTTATTACAAATTCTATCGATAGTATTTTTTTAACTTATTTCATCTTCTTGAAGGCATAAACTTCCCTACTTTATTTTTCTTATAATTACCACAATGCTCTGTATGAAAATAAATTTTGAAAAAATTAATAATAAAATTTAATGTTGTCGAAGAATGAATAATTTTCTTTCCTTACCCTGTTTTAATGTTAAATTACAAACTGTTTCTTCTATACTTAGACTCTTTTCTGTTTTTCCCAAGAATCTATCTTTTCTCCTTTCTGAATTCTCTTTTGGGAAGTTTCATTAAGGATTAGCTTTGAGTGACCATAACAAAAAAAATAAATAAATGTACTTTGGTGTTGTTACAGAATCTAGTATAGAATTGTAGTTTTATGTTTGGCTGCCTCTTCCTTTCAGCACATTATACTATTACCCTTTTCTTCTGTACTCTCATTTCCATGAAGTATATATTTCCATTTCTACTTGTACAGCTAAGTATATTATCTAGGCTTCACCTTATTTATTGCTTCAATATAGTCCATTTTGGGCTGCCTATTTTTATACTTTAAGCCTTGCTACTAGATGTTGCCAAAAATATTTTCCATTTAAGAGTCTGTCTATAGATAGCCTTCCATAAAACTACAGTACTTGCATCAACAAATCTATCAACAATATGAGAACAATAAATCAAATTGTATACCTTATCATCGCTTATTCAGTAATGGCAAAATCATTGCTTTATATTATGGACAGTACAGGATTGCTTTCTGCATTGAATTTCAATTTCCTAATTCTATTTCCTGAATCTGACTATCTTCACTAACAGCTATTAAACCACTGTTTCTGACATCATATTATTACTTATGTATAGATAAAATTTCATTTCGTTTTTACCAAAGCAATGAATGAAAACATTCATACTGCATTAATCTGACTTTCCTGTGACAAATCCATCCATTAAACTGTAATCTTCTTGAGGACAGGGACTGTCTTTTGCCTCTTTTGGTATCCACAGCACTTACCACAGTGCACATAGTAGGTTCTAACAAGGGATATGGAAAAGAAAAGACTTCATCTGAAAACACACAATAGGGTCTTTATAGTCACATTGTTGTCATTGGAGCTGCACTACAACATAACTTGTAAAGAATCAGTCTTAAAAGAGGTTTTTGTTTTATATAGAACTCACATTTTCAAATAATAACTATAACATCTAGAAATAATGTGAAAATGCAAAATGTTGCACTTTATAATCTAAATACCCTATTCTTCCTTTAAATTTTTCATTCTGAGATAGTTGAATATTAATTCATATAACTGCTTTTATGGTAGAGAAAAATGTAATGTTAATAATTTTTACTTTAATTTCTTTTCATTTACTAAAGACTATTCATATTGAGAGGGAGGAAGGAAGGAAGGAAGGAAGGTAGGAAGGAAGGAAGGAAGGAAGGAAGGAAGGAAGGAAGGAAGGAAGGAAGGAAGGAAGGAAGGAAGGAAGGAAGGAAGGAAGGAAGGAAGGAAAAAGAGAAATGAAGAAAAAGAAAAAATTAAAAAAAACATTTTTATATCTATGAGAAAGAATGAAAAGGCTTTGCCCCTATCTAGAATAATTAATTTACCCTAAACTGTGTTTTATTTTCCTCTACAGTCTCCATAATATTTTGATATCATCACTATGTCAACAGTACAAAAAGAAATTGAACTGAGAACAGTTAATTGATTTATCATTGTTGTCTGAACCAGAGAGAAATGCAGAGTTCTTTTCTAAATGAGCTAAAATTTATATATCATTTGACTCTCTGACATTAGTCTAATACATCAAGTGCATAAACTAATCTAACCACTCTAGTGGAAGCAATTTATAGTAATGCAGAAGAGAATGTTTTATTTTATTTTTACAAAAATGATTATCTTGATCGCCTATTGCTCAGCTTTCATAGCAGCAATTGCTGATCTATTTCTGAGCATTCCCTTGGGAAATAAACTAAGGAAATTATACAAATCATAGACAAATTTTGTTTTTGTCACAAGTGTATAATAATTAAACTGTATAATGTAAGAGAATTCTCAATTCTTTTTTTGCTTCTATGTAAGAATAATGGACAGTCTTTCTTCGTAGGTGCTATATATATTTATGGTGAGATGATTATGAATTGGAAGTCTTTGAGGAAGCCAGGGTAGGAGGGTGTGCACAGACATCACACATCTATACATGCATAGCCACTCCAGATGGCTTATCTTGGAAAGGAGTATGGCCCCAGGCACAACTGGGAGTAGGGAAAAGATTTGCTGAAGCCCAGCTGCTATACTTCTGCAATAAGGAAACTCTACTTTTGAACAGTACTTCCTAGGAGTCCATTGAAGAATATGTTGCTGTGTGTATACTAGTAATACATAATACATTAATTTTGTATGGAGGTCAAGGAAGAATGAAGAGAGAACAAAATCGGGAAGAGATACAGGACTCCACTATTAGTGGATTGTCATGAAAATGTTTTACATTACATACTCAATAATGACCAATAATTTAAAAAAAATAATCAAATTAATATCTCCAAACACTTAAGGCAGACAAGGCAGAACTAATAAAACTATAAACAAAAAGGAAGCAAAGAATATGCTTTTATCCTTCCCTTCCCCTCTCTTCCCTTCCCTTCTCTGTATAGAACTTAAAATTTTAGATAATGCATATGTCCTTTAGAAACAAGTTACGTAGAAACTACATAAAAGAAAAATAATCGAGAAAGAGATGGCACTAGAATTAGGTGGGATCAGGAAAGGATTCCTATAGAACATGAGGTTTTAAACGGCACTTGAAGGAAGGCAGTGAACTAGGAGGCAGCATGAAGACATAGATCATTTCAGGTATTGGAGATAGCCATCCAGAGTAAATACTCACAGCTGAAAAAAGGAACATTTTGTTTGTGAAATACCAAGGTTGGTGTCACTGGATCAACGAGGGAAGTCATGGGGGAGTATAAGGCATAAAAAAACACTAGAAAGTTAGGGAAAGGGGCTAAATTATGAAGGCCTTAATTACAAAGAGTTTTGTTTTTGACCATGGAGCTAATAGGTTGACACTAACATTTATCGAGTAAGAGGTTGAGGTGTTTAAAGTATTCAGACTGGTCTGTGAAATATTCAGACTGGCAGATAAATGGAGAATGGAGTAAAGTAGTGAAGTTAATGTAATAGTCCAAGGATGTTCATGAAAGGCTATGCCAAAATATTGACAGTATCAGATGAGAGAAGGGAAGATAGTCTCACAATGTGTGGCAAAGGTGAAACTGACAAGCATAGGCAACAGATTAAATATGGGAGGTAAGAGATAGTGAGGAGTTGAAGATGACATGTAGGCTTCAAGAAGCCTGAAGGACTGAAAAGAGGGTGGTACCATCAATAGTAACAGGGAAATTTGAAAAGTAAAGGGTTTGAGGAAATGATAATGAGTTTAGATTTAGACATGCTGAGTTTAAGATGTCTACTGGACATCCAGTTTAATATGTCTTAGACATAGTTGGAAAAGTGGGACTGGAGAACAGCAGAGAGGATAAGGCTGAATAAACAGATTTGAGAATTTTCAGCATAGAGATGATGCTTACATCTATGAATGCTCATAACATCATCATCTCTAATGCATTAGAAAGATGGTGGAATTGTAGAGGTAGAAAACAAGAGGGTCCAGGAAGGGCTCTTACAGGTTATCATTGATAGTAGACATGACCTAGATGAGGATCTGGTAAAAGAAACAGGAAAAAGGAGCCAGATAAGGAAGAGGAAATCCAAAAGAGAGAAATGTTCTGAAGAAATTATTACTGCAAATTCTTCCTTTCTTCTCTCTTCTTTAACAGTTTTTCTCTCACATGCTCTCCTGTAGGCTCATCTTTTTCTAAGCTCAGAAAGATTATCTTCTTCCTTATTGCTAGATCTTTATTAGATCCTGGCGTAATACACATTCTTTCGTATTCCCCTTCCCTCCTCCCTCCTGGCTATGGACCCTCCCATATTGTAAAGTAGTCCTAGAAAAATCATTGATTCACTTATAAGCAGGGCATTGGCAGATTCTGTTCTTATTGACCTGTCTTCCTCTTTACAATTGCCTCTACTGGATTTCTGCCTTCACCCCTTTCTCCTTGTGTACATTTAGAAAGAAATACCTTACCGGTCTATCTGTTGTCACTGTTGCTATTCTTGACCTTCCTTGTTAGATTTATTAACTCCTCCTGCACTTCTATTATGTAGGGATGTTCAAGGGGTAAATGATCTTTACAATTCTACTTTTCTTTATTAAAAATGTTTAAAACTCTTTATTATTGGACATCCATCTTTTATACTTCATGGTTAAGCTCATATTTGCACAGTAGATCACCCTGTGTTGAATCCTAAACTCCATTGCTACTCAGCATACATTACTGCATGCCTTTCTCCTTTTCTAGTGGGTGTGGAAGTCACATCATTCAAAAATTCTTTCCTTTATAGGTGAAGATCTTTTTCCTGATAGCTTGCAGAATTTTTTTTTCCGAAGTTGATTCTTAAATTTTAGCACTGTGTGTCTTGGAGTTTGTAGACTTCTTTTCTGTTTGTTTTTGTTTTTCTAGAGTTTATCTCTTAATTCTTCCAATTGTGATTTCATTGTCTATGCTCAAAAGTTCTGATCAGATATCGTCTAATATTTCCTTCTTATGGTGTTAAAAATATTTTGTTCTGTTATGTTCTTGTTAGACCTATGAGTCTTAGGTTATATTTAGGCATCCTATCTTCAAGTTCAATAAGTTTTGCTTTCATAGTAAGCATATGTTTATTTAACATTATTATATTTTGCTTCTATTCTTCTAGGTTGTCCTTCAGTTCTCTTGCATTCTTAATGTAATGTTCTCCCTTTTCTTTCTTTGTGAGTCTTGCCATTCTAGAATACAGATTTTTTTCCTATTGTGCTCATTATTTTTCCTGGACAGGCCATAAATTCTGCTTTCATAATTCTACATTATCTTTTAAACCACTCTGGAACAGTGTTGTGGTTCTATGTTCTCCTCAAATTCCATATGATTTTCTTTCTCATCAAGTAATGGACCATTTTCTTTTATTTTGAAATAATTTTTTTCATAGATGTTTGAATTTTTTTTCTTTTAAAAATTCTAGGGCCACATTTCTTTCTCTTATTACTGTTTTTACATTGTGATTTATCTGTTTATACTTAAGGTCTTTGACTTTTCTTCTTTCTGAAATCTCTGGCAAGTTTGTGCTAGTACTCTCCCCCTACACCTTATTTTATCCATTATTCCTTTTCTGATTACCTCTCCTCTGACTGTGGTTTCCTTAAATGTTTCAGCCTCAACCATGCTGAGCAAGTGAGAGGTCACAAGCTTAAGTCTTTGCCCCAACTGACCTTTTGGTGGTCAGAACTAACCCCAGGTGGGGGTTGTGTTCTTTCCCTCAAGCTTAGTTGAATGCTGTATAGCTCTGTCCCTCCTCCTGTTCAGGGTATCTTGTCCTGGTGAGCTGTTCCAAACTCTCTGACATCACTTCTATGTCCTTGCATCAGGACATCAGAGTCTGCTTTCCTTGGCATTGCAAGTTCAGAACTTTGCTGCACTTATTGTATTTGGACTGAAGCCCTTAGTAGGCTTTTCCTTCTTAAGGGCTGTGGCCAACATGACTGTTGAGCCTCAAGTAAATTTCCACAGCCTGCAGTGGAAGTCTCCACAGCCCTGAAAAGGGGGAGAGGTGACTGAGGTATAAGGGTGGGTTTTAATGAAAGCCTGTGCCAAGTCCATAAGTCTTCTAGTGCAGACTTCCTGCCAGTGGGAGTGGTGCTGAGGGAGCTTAGGGTGAATGACTGTCAGTGCCTGTTTTTTTTTAATTTTCCATTTAATTTTTTAAACTTCTTTTGAATTCTAGGTGTCCTAGACCTTGAAGACAACTGATATTGCTCTGGTTTTGGCACACACTTTCTGTTTTGGAGAGGTTTGAAATATCCTGGGGATCACAGAAAATGTCTAGTCTACCATCTTGTTGCTCACATGTAAAGAAAAAAGTATCAAGGAGAAGAAGGTGATAAAAAGTGTCAAATGCTGCATAGAGATCAAAAGAATAATTTTCAAGAAAAGGCCGTGGACTTTGGCAATAAGAGAAAGCAGCTTCAGTGAAATGAGGAGTTCAGAAGCTGGTTTATAGGGCACTGAGAAGAACATGAGGAGAGAAGAGACTAATTATGCATAGTCTTCTTAAGAAGTTTTGACACAAAGAGCAGAAGAAATTTAGGAAGATGGCTAGCAGGGATGGAAGCATCAAGTGAGAATGAGGTTTTTCTTTCTTTTTTTTTGATATGGATATGTTTGTAATAAATAGGAAAGAAAAGCCAATAGACAAGGAAAAATTGAAGTCAAATGAGAGAGTGGGCTTGGCTGTTTGGGCAATCTGTAAGAGGAGAAAGGATGGAATGGAATTGCTCATGAAAGTAGAGATAATTGCCTTGCCAAGCAATACTTTTGTTGTGAGACAAGAATGAAGGAGATAACAGGGTGAGCTAATATAGTAAAGGAAGGGACTTGAATGGGGTTTCCCAAATTTGTCTGCAAACAACTTTGAAAGAATGCCTCAAAAAAAAAATCAACCAACAAAAGGATTGGATTAAACCATTTCCCAGCAGAAGACAACTCAGAAGTTTGACAAGAAAGTTGTATTTCATTGGGGTGAGAGGAAACACAGTGAAGGGCAGGCAACCCCTCAGGATGCCAGTATAAGCCACAACATTAGTGATTTCCTGAGCTAGCTTGAAGCTCATAAACACTAAAGGGGCAGGATAACTGGTCAGAAGGAGATATAGCAGACAGTTTTCTGGCACTGAATACAGAACAATGTCACATTGCCCATATAGGGTTATGTGTCATAGGCCTGGGTCTCAGTCTCAAAGTGAAGAAAAAACACTAGTACACTAGAGCTCACAGCTCAGGGGAGTTGGAACCTGGGTAACAGTTTCGGGGTAGCAAAGAGTGCTTGTGGTTGCTCATAGACCAGAATTGCACAGACCAGGAAAGTAGCGACCAAGCATCATATTACCTTGGAAAAAATTTATATTTAAAGATGTCCAAAATTAATGCTGAAAAAAGAAGCATCCTTTTGCTGATTAGGTGTGAATCCTTCAGGCCCTGAATAGAGGTTAGCATTTTGTAGGGGGCTCTCACTCACTGGAAGAGTGTTGATGTGGGGACTCTGGGTAGCCATTGTTAAGAGCCTCCCTGCTTTGAAGAAATCCAGATATTTTGTTTAGGGCTCACTCATGGAAGGAGTGTGGAGAATCTGGGCAAGCCACTGTAACTGTCCCCAGGGTTTGCTAACCCAGACCTATTGGTTCTTTGGTAACTATGAATTGTGATTTGAATCAGACAAGGTCTGTCTGTTGATGTTTGTAATTTTTTTTTGTATTTGTTCTGAAGTTCAGGTTGTTGTCTCTTCCTCCTGAACTAAGTGAGTTATATATGTATGTTTTGCTTGGGGGCTCTCACTCACTGGAAGAGTGGTGTAGGAGTCTGGGTAACTCATTGTAACTGTGCCCCGACTTTGATAACCTAGACCCATTGGTTCTTCTCTAGCAACTGAATTGTGATATGGTCTGTTTACATTATCTGTGTTTGTAATGTTTTTGAATTTGCTCTAAAGTTCCGGTTGCTGGCTTTTCCTCCTGAACTAATCGAATGATATTTGTATGTTCAACTAAAGTGAGATTGTTAACCCGTTAAAGTTACTTTGCTTAGTAAAGCAGATCAAAGAACCTGTGCTGGCAGCTTTTGTTGCTAGTCTTGTTGGGTCTTACACATCAACAGCCGCTGCTAGCAAAATTTTTGTTACAGCCCATAAAATTAAAAGTCAAGAAATACACTGTAAAAATAGGCAAACAATGACAAGAAAAGGAACCTGACCACATGTAATGCTAATGTAAATTTGAAGATCTTTTCATCCATTAATAGGCCCATGTGATCTGCTTAAGTCATATGGAAGCCTAAGTTACACAAAGCCTGTGATGGGAGGACCTTGCGGAATGGGTGGAAGAAGAAGGGTGGAGTAGGAAGGGTGGAGCAGAGCTGAGAGGAAATTGGTCACAGAAGTTAGAGCTGGTGGAGAGAGAAGAAACAGTTAGCTGTCAGTTTTTGTTTGGGGAAGGCCTGAGCCAGGGGAGGGCTTGGGGATGGCTCTGTTCCCTACATTGTTATTGGTATAAACTACTTTGTTGCGATGATGGATTCAGGTTTCTGGTGTTGGGATTTGGCTTTCTGGTGCTTGAATAAATGTTTTGGTTCTGTCTTCCATGTAGGGATTCTATTATATTTTGCAATTTAGAACTATACCAGCATATTCATAGCCACTGTTGGTGCTGAGAATAATGCATTAGTGATACATTTGGCATGAACAGGATTTCAAGGTTTCAAATCTCTATTTGGAGGCAGGAAAGTTTTAGAGGAGGAAATGGATATCCCAGGATGGGAAGATTTACCTAATTCCTCCCTAGCAAGAGAATGGGCTAAATGCAGCAGATACTGTGAAAAAGGTTATGGAAGGGAGAACCTAGAGATTTGGAAAGATCTTTGCAAGGAATACCAATCAATCCAGGGAAAGAAGGGCAGCAGTGCATATGAGAGGCTGGATTTTGCTAGCAAGCTATTATCTTAAGTGTAAAATTAGAGACAAACTACTTCAGGAAAAAAACTAAGTTGGAAAGAGAATTAGCTTGTTTGCTAGAGTATTAAGGCTCTCCATTAGAAGAGCAAGCTGGAGCGTCTCAAGTGGCAGGAGAACAAATTACTGTTAAGGAGTTACCTGGTTTGCATGAGAATCTTTCTTTGCTACAGAATTTGGGTTCTCTTTTGGAAGGACATGTTGTTTTTCATTTATCTAGAAAAAGCAAAAAGCTAACAAAAGGAATGTGCATGCAGCCCTTGTACGGCTGAACCTAGTTGTCCCAACAAATGCTAGGAGAATGCATGGAAGGAAAATGAAATAATGTTAGATGAGGCTTCTCGAGCGTTCATCCAATACTAATAAGAAACCAGGAGAACCAAGCGGAAACAGCGCTCAGAGAAACAACTGAGGATTTTACTCAGCAGGACTTCACAGATATTTTGAGTTGGTTCTATCTTGGATGGTCAGAATCAGTGATGATGGGGCCAGAGGAGTAGAGATAGATTACATAAATTCTTTGAAATTCTTAGGTAATAGTCAGAATCTTTTTGTACAGCAAGCTTTTAGGGATCATCATATGTAATAATATGACTAATCTATTAGCTTTGGCTGGGGATGGATGCACCAGATAATACGCTACTGACTCTATGTGGCCTAGTGGAATTAGACCCTGGTATTCATTTAGGGACTGTATGAGAAAGTTAAAGGATGAGGTAAGGAAAACAGCAACAATGACCAGAAATGAAGACGTTTATTATGATACTCTATTATCAGTTTCTCATAGAAATATGATAGTGAAGATGGTTCCCCTTCTTATAAGCACCTAATTGTTACTCTACTAATTGGGGAGATAAGATACCCTCTTTTGGAGGTAGTAGATAATATTTCACAGTTAAGTGACTTAGGGGACTGAGGAAAAGAAAAATTTCCTCAAAATAGAAGAATAAACAGCCATCAAAGCCAGAACAGATTGACAAGAAAAGAATTATTCACTGCTGTATTGAGAGCAGGGGTAGACTTTGGAAGAATAGATGGTATTCCAACTAATGAGCTATATAAAATGTACCAAGAAAATGGGCTTAATATTAGACAGAATAGGGAAGTAGGAACTGCCCCTACAGTTACTCCTAAATCATTATATGCAAATTTGTCACACTTTCAGGGATAACAGGAAATTGGCCAAGCCCCAGCTCAGATTAAACAAATATACATCGGTAAGGAGGATAGGAATCAGTGCAGTTTTAATTGCTTCATGGACTCCAGAGGCATGGCAGACCTGATTCTGGTTGTTGTCTCCTTATTTGTTTTTTGCTTTTTTGTCTATTCACCTTCTTTGATAGATATGTTTTCTGCAGGTTTGGTCCCCTCCACCTGCAGATTCCTGATTGCTTAAGCCAGATGTCACCCTCTGTCCAAGACTATGGTATATCACTGCTAGACCTGGCATTGACCACACTCCAGATGCCAGCTAAAGAATTGACCCCTTAAATGAGACCTCTTGGGACAGGGATAGCTCTGCATCCAATTTCAGCAGGAAATAGCTATGGAAGAAGAGATCTTTGCCCCTTACCCAAAGACTTTGGGCACCATTAATTCGAGGAGGCAATGATGGGGTGCTTGTGTTCAATCCTCACCCTAAGATAGTTTTATGTGCTTATTTTGTGTTATACCTGTTATACTGTTGTAAATTTCTGTTGACACCCATTGCCCCATTGACCTATGTAATGGATAAGAAAGATCTTGGGACCAAATGTAATGGCAATGTAAATTTGAAGATCTCATCCATTAATAGGCCCATGTGAACTGCTTAGGTCACATGGAAGCCTAAATTACATGAAGCTTCTGGTGGGAGGAGCTTGCTGAAAGGCTTGAACAAGAAAGGTGCAGCAGGAAGGGTAGAGCAGAATGGAGGAAGTTGGTCAGAGCAGTTAGAGCAGAGGGAGAGAAGGGAGGTAAGCAGGCAGGTAGCTGTGAGTTTTGGTTTACTTGAAGACCCGAGCAGGGAGAAGGCTTTGGGATGGTTGTGCTCCCTGCAGTGCTAATGAGTATTAACTTCTTTGTTGCTATGATGGATTCAATTTTCTGGTGTTGGGATTTGGCTTTCAGATGTTTAAATGAATGTTTTGGCTCTGTCTACTACATAGAGAGTCCATTATATTTTGTGGTTCAGAATGCCAGCATATTCATAGTCACTGTTGGCACTCTGAATATTACTTTGGTGATACACAACTAAAAATTACTTTGGTGACATAGAAAATCAAAACAAAAACCTTAGTAGATAACAACAATGCAAAACAGATATATGCAAAGCCTAAAAGAAAAAGATAAAATGGTCTCAGGCCAAAAAAGAATTCCTAGATAAAGTTCAAAAAAGGATTTTTAAAAAATCAAAGTAGAAGAAGAATGGGAAAATAAATGAGAATGTTGCAAGAGAATCATGAAACGAGAGTTGAGTTAGGAAAAGAGAGGATAAAAAATGGAAAGAAAAAAGATGCACAAAAATTCACTGAAGAAAACAGCTACTTAAAAATGCAGAAGTAGCCAAATGGAAAAAAGGAAGGAGATACAAAAACTCACTGAAGAAACTATTTCCTTAAAATTATAATTTGGAAGGTGGAAGATTATGAATTTGTGAGAGAGCAGTAAACGTGAAACAAAATCAAAAAGAATAGAAAAATAGAAGAAAATGTGAAATATTTCATTCTAAAAACAACTGATTTAAAAAAATAGATCAAGGAGTAGTAATTTTAAAATTATCAGACTACACGAAAGCCATGATCAATAAAAGAGCCTAGACATTATATTTCAAGAAATTGTCAAACTACCTTGATATTTTAGAACCAGAAAATAAAATTAAAATTGAAAGAATCCACCAATCACCTCCCAAAAGATGTCCAAAAATAAAACTCCCAGAAACATTATAGCCAAGTTCCAGAGCTCTAAGGACAAGTTGAAAATATAGCAAGAAACCAGAAAAAAATATTTAAATATAATGCAGCCACAGAAAGAATAACATGGGATTGATCCCGGGGGGCGGAGCCAAGATGGCGGCTGGGAAGCAGTGACTGGAGTGAGCTCCCCACCAAGTTCCTCCAAAAACCTATAAAACAATGGCTCTGAACCAATCCTAGAGCTGCAGAACCCACAAAGTGGCAGAGGGAAGCAGGG
>CM053622.1:463131567-463146823 GCA_028646595.1 Phalanger gymnotis
GCCTATTTTTTAAGGTGTTGTTTTCTTCAGTATACTTTTCAGTATTTTTTGAGTCTCTTTTAGCAATCATTGACTTGTTTTTCATGGTTTTCTCTCATCCTTCTCATTTCTCTTCCCAATTTTTCCTCTACTTCTCTAACTTGCTTTTCTAAATCCTTTTTGAGTTCTTCCATGGCCTGAGACCAGTTCATGTCCCTCTTGGAGGTTTTTGTTGTAGGCTCTATGACTTTGTTAACTTCTTCTGACTGTATGTTTTGGTCATCTTTGTCACCAAAGAAGTATTCCAGAGTCTGAGACTGAATCTGGGTGTGTTTTTGCTGCTTGGCCATGTTCCCAGCCAACTTACTTAACCCTTTATTTTTTCAGCGGGGTATGACTGCTTGTAGACTAAAGAGTTCTATGTTCCACACTTGGGAGGATGCGCTGCCTCACCAGCACTCCTCCTTCTCCAAGAACCCACTACCCACACTGGGCTTAGATCTTCAGCAGGCTCTTCACTCCTGCTCTGATCAGCCACTTAATTCCTCCCACCAGGTGGGCCTGGGGCCAGAAACTCCTGCAGCCGTAGTTCTAAAGCTTCCCCACCACTGCTGCCCCAGGGCAGTGGCCAAACCGCAAACTCAGTACTCCCAGCTTTTCCCACTAACCTTCTCTGTTGTCTTTGCTGTTTGTGGGTTGAGAGGTTTAGTGCAGCTCACTGATTCAGGGTGCTAGGGGACTCTCCGCCCGGTTCCGGGTCTAGTCGGTCCACGGTCTGATCAGTTCCCTCTGCCCACGCTGGGCTCTGCTCCTCTCAGCTCTGCTTCCCTCAGCTACCAGCTCTGTGCAGGATAGACTTTACCCAGAGATCATGCAGGCTGTCCTGGTCTAGAGCCCTCCTTCCCTCTGCCACTTTGTGGGTTCTGCAGCTCTAGAATTGGTTCAGAGCCATTTTTATAGGTTTTTGGAGGGACTTGGTGGGGAGCTTATGGCAGTCCCTCCTTTCCAGCTGCCATTTTGACTCTGCTCCCCTTACTCTCCTACTTATCTTCAATTGCTTCCAGTCTGCTTGTTCCTTATCTGCCATCTAGAAAGATTTCCATACCTCCTACCTCTCTAAAAATCCACACTCTTTCATCCTGTAATCTCTCCTCTCATTTTTGACTCTCTTGGTTGTTCAGTTGTTGTCCTTTGCTCTCAAGCAGGACCAAAATGACATCACTGTGTTGGAGTCGAGATACAAGTAGATGCTGAATCATGGATCAGACCAAGATAAGCTTGGAAGGCTCTACCACAGAAAGGGCACAAATAGTTTAAATGAATATTTAGAGTGGAGGTGTCTTTAAATTTGCACATCTCCTGTTTCTTTCAAGCTACTGCAATTGTTTCCTAGAGAACAGTCCCTTCTTTGATGCAGGCATGCTGTACTTGACACTCCTTTGCCAGTGTCTCCCATGTCATGCAATCAATTCCAAAGATCTTCAGAAAGACCTAGAGAGTGTCTTTATATTGCTTCTTGTAAGTACCATGTAAATTTGTGCCTTTTGTGAGGTATCCATAAAATAATCTTTTAGGCAAACATTCAGTTGGCATTTGAACAATGTGTTCAGCCCATTGGACTTGCACTCTCTGTAGTATGGTTTGAATTCTTGATATTTTAGCTCTTGAAATGAACTCAATATCTGGTACCTTATCTTGCCAAGTGATCTTCAGAATCTTCCTAAGACAATTCAAATAGAAAGATTCGGTTTCCTAGCATGGCACGGTATACTACCCAGGTTTCATAGACATACAAGGAGGTCAGTACAACGGCTCTGCACATCAGTTTTGTAGACAGCCTAATACCTCTTTTTCCAGAGGCCTCATAAACACTGAGCTTGCTAGCCCTTTTATGATCAGAGTCCTTGAGAAGGCTGTTTTCAATAGATGCTTCTACTTCCTTTCCCAATGCTTTCTTCTAACTGTTTGTAAGCTGGCTTCTGACTACATCATTCACCTCAAACTTCTGTCTCCAAAGTTGCTAATGATTTCTTAAAAAACAAATTTCAAGGCTTTTCCTCATTGTTATCTTTTCCTTATCCTTCTCAACCTCTCTGCAGCCTTTATTACTGTGGAAAATACTCTTCTCCTTGAAACTCTTCTTTTTAGATTTCTATGATACTAAGACACCTTAGTTTCCCTGTCTCACAGTCTGACTACTCCTTCTCTATCCCTTTTTATAGATATTCATCCATGTCAAAACTTCTAAGCATGGGTGTCCATGAGAATCTACATTAGGCCAATTTCTCTTCTATATCTATATCTATATCCATATCTATATCTATTTCTATATCTATATCTATCTACACAGACAGGCACAGAATGGATAGGCTCTTACTTTGATAATAGCTTTCAGGCACTATTTTTGTAAATTTATCTCCCCTCAATCTATTTTTTTTTTTGGTCAGTGTTTTTTCCAATGAGGTATTTAACATTTTCCTCATTTTTGCTTTATTCATTTGACTTTCTTCTATTTTTTTCTGATGTCTCATTGAGATATGTGTTCCAAAGTTTCCGCCCTTCCTCCCTCCCTATACGCTTCATTACTGCCCCCCCTTCCCAGGACAGAAAGCAGTCTCACTTACATTATATATGTACAATCATGTTAAATATATTTTGACATCAGTCATATTGTGAAAGAAGAATCAGAACAAAAGAGAAAACAAAAAAAAAGTGAAAATAGTCTGCTTCCATCTGCATTCAGACTCTGAAGTTCTTTCTCTGGATGTGGATAGCATTTTCCATTGCTAGTCTTTTGGAGTTGTCTTTGATCTTTGCATTGTTGAGAAAAGCTAAGTCACTCAACATCACTCATCATACAAGGTGGCTATTACTGCATACAATGTTCTCCTGCTTCTGCTCACTTCACTCAGCATCAGTTCATATCGGTCTTTCCAGATTTTGATGAAGTCTGACTGCTCATCCTTTCTTATAGCATAATAGTATTCCATTACATTCATGTACTACCACTTCTTTAGCCATTTCCCAATTAATACGAATCCCACAATTTCCAGTTGTTTGCCACCACAAAAAAAGAGCTGCTATAAATATTTTTGTACCTGTGTGTCCTTTCCCTTTTTCTCTTGGGGATACAAACCTCATAGTGTAATTGTGGGATCAAAGGGTATTCAAAGTTTTATTGCTCTTTGGACATAGTTCCAAATTGCTCTCCAGAATGGTTGGATCAGTTCACAACTCCACCAGCAAAGCATTAGTGTTCCATTTTTCCCATATCCTCTCCAAGTTTTATGAGTTCTTTCCCCCCTCAGGTTAGCCAGTCTGATAGGTGTGATGTGATATGTCAGAGTTGTTTTAATTTGTATTTCTCTAATAAGTAGTGATAGATAGTTTTAATTTCTTCCTCTCAAAACTATCTGTTCACATCCTTTGACCACTTATCAATTGAAAGAACTGTGGAGTCTGAATGCAGATTGAGGCACACTTTATGCTCACCTTTTTTTGTTTCTTTTTGGTTTTTTTTCTTTTCTGTTTTTGTTTTTGGGTTTTGTTGGTTCTGTTTCTTCTTTCTCATTATTCATTCCACTGGACATAATTGTTCTTTACAACTTGAATATTGTGTAAATAAGTTCAATGAGAAGTTAAATGTAGAAGAAAAAATGGAATTATTTTCTTCAGTGAGCTTTTGGCCCTCCTTTTTCATTTGGGTGATCCTATTTTTCAAGGCATTTTTTTCTCCTATTTGCTTTTTGGACCACTTTTGCCATTTTATTTAGTCTATTTTTAAGGTGTTATTTTCTTCACTAATTGTGTGTGTATGTGTGTATGTGTGTGTGTGTGTGTGTGTGTGGTACATGTGTGTGTCTCCTTTCACTTAAGTGATTTATCAGTTTATTACATGAGAGTAGGAGCCATGTGAAGTATCTTGGTTCTAAATCCAGTGATCTTTCCACTCTGCCATGCTGAGATGACATTGATTTTTAAATATCAGACATATTGGCAAAGCTCAACTCCTAGCTGGGTACCTGCAGGTGTAGAAAATCTTTTTTTATCACTTTTTTTTATTAAGATTTTTTTATTTTTAGTTTACAACACTCAATTCCACATGAATTCAAGTTGCAGATTTTCTTTTCCTCTCCCTTAATCCCTCCCAAGACGGCATGGGATCTAATATATCTTCTACATATAACTTTGCATTGAAATTATTTTGTAAAGAAGAATTGTGACCAGTGGAATAAGTCATTAGAAAGAAAAAAAAAACAAAACCAAAAAACAAAACAAAAGAGTAGAAAACACTAGAAAAAAATAGGAGAGCAAACAGTGTGCCTCAATCGGCATTCAGAATCTATAGTTCTTTCTCTGGAGGTAGACAGCATTCTCTATTGTGGGTTCTTTGGAGTTGTCTTTGAACCTTGTATTGTTGAGAAGAGTGAAGTCTATCAGGTTAAGCATCACAGAATCCATTTAACTGCCATTGTGAATAATGTTCTCCTGGTTCTGCTCTGCTCACTCAGCATTATATCATGTAGATTTTTCCATGTTATTATGAAGCCCATATCTTCCCCCTTTCTTACAACATGATAGTACTCCATTACATTCATATACTACAACTTGTTCAGTTATTCCCCAATTGATGGGCATCCCCATGATTTCCAATTCTTTGGTACTACAAAAAGAGCCCCTATAAAGACTTTTGAACATATGGGTCCTTTTCCCACTTGTGTGATCTCTTTGGGATACAGCCCTGGAAGTGGTATTACTAGGTCAAAAAGTATGAACATTTTTATAGCCCTTTGGGCATAGTTCCAAATTGCTCTCCAGGATGAAGGATCAGTTCAAAATTCCACCAGCAATGTAACAATGTTCCAGTTTTCCAGTATCCTCTCCAGTATTTATCATTTTCCTGTTTTGTTATTTTAGCCAATCTGACAGGAGAGATGTGATACCTCAGAGTTGTTTTGATTTGCATTTCTCTAAGCAGTAGTGATTTCATGCATTTTTTCATAAGCCTATAGATATCTTTAATTTCTTCCTCTGAAAACTGCCTGTTCCTATCCTTTGACCATTTCTCAATTGGGGAATGGCTTGTATTCCTATAAATTTGGCTCATTTCCCTGTGTATTTTAGAGATGAGGGTTTTATCAGAGATACTAATTGTAAAGATTTTCTCCCAGTTTTCTGCTTCCCTCTTAATCTTTGTTGCATTGGCTTTTTTTCAAAAGTGTTTCAATTTAACATAATCAAAATTATCCATTTTGCATTTTGTAATGCTCTCTATCTCTTGTTGTGTCATGAATTCTTTGCTTTTCCACAGATCTGATGGGTAAACTATTCCTTGCTCTCACAAATCACTTATAGTATCAGCCTTTATTCTTACATTATGAAGGTATTTAGCATTTTGACTTTATTTTGGTATATGATGTAAGATATTGGTCTATGCTCACCTTCTGCCCTACCATTTTCCAAATTTCCCAGCAGTTTTTGTGAAATAGTGAATTCTTAGCCCAGAAGCTGGATTCTTTGGGTTTCTTAAAGAGTAGATTGGTATAGTCATTGACTACTGTGTCTTCTGTACCTAACCTATTCCATTGACCCATGACTCTGTTTCTTAGCTAGTCCCAGGTAGTTTTGATGACTGCTGCTTCATAGTACAGTTTAATATCTGGTATGGCTAGGCCACCTTCCCTAACATTTCTTTTTGTTAATACCCTAGATATCCTAGACCTCTTGTTCTTTGAGATGAATTTTATTATTATTTTATCTAGCTATGTTAAATATTTTTTTGGTAGTTTGACTAGTATGGCATTGAATAGATAGATTATTTTAGGTAAAATCATCATTTTTATTACGTTAGCTTGGCCTAACCATGAGCAACTGATATTTTTCCATTTATTTAGATCTGACTTTATTTGTGTGAAAATTGTTTCATAATTATGTTCATACAGACACTGGGTTTGTCTTGGCAGATAGACTCCCAAATACTTTTTAGTTTTTACAGTAACTTTGAATGGAATTTCTCTTTCTATATCTTGCTTTTGGGCTTTGTTAGTACTGTACAGGAATGCCTAGGATTTGTGTGGGTTTATTTTATATCCTGCAACTTTCCTAAAGTAGTTTCTTTGCTAAAGTTTCAAGTAGTTTTTCACTTGGTTCTCTAGGGTTCTCTAAGTAAATCATCATATAATCTGCAAAAAGTGATAATTTAGTTTCTTCTTTGCCTATTCTAATTCCTTCAATTTATTTTTCTTCTCATATTGCTACAGCTAAAAGTTCTAGTACCAAATCAAATAATAGGGGTAATAGTGGACATCCTTGTTTCACCCCTGATCTTACTGGGAATGCATCTAGCTTATCCCCATTAAAAATAATTCTTGTTGATGGTTTTAGGTAGATGTTATTCATAATTTTAAAGGAGGTTCCAATTATTCCTAAGATTCCTAGTGTTTTTAATAGGAATGGGTGTTGTATTTTGTCAAAGGCTTTTTCTGCATCTATTGAGATGATCATATGGTTTCTGCTAGTTTTGCTGTTGATATGAACAATTACACTGATAGTTTTCCTAATGTTGAACAAACCTTGCATTCCTTGGACAAATCCTACCTGGTCATAGTGTATTGTTCTTGTTATAAGTTGCTGCAATCTTTTAGCTAATATTTTATTTAAATTTTTTGCACAAATATTCATTAGGGTAATTGGTCCAAAATTCTTTCTCAGTCATGACTCTTCCCATTTTGGGTACCTCACAGAATTTGTGTGTTTTCAGTATTTTTGGACGTCTTCTTTAGCAAGCGGTTGACTCATTTTCTTACGTTACTCTCATTTCTCTTCCCAATCTCTTACATGATTTTTGCAATCTTTTTTGAGCTCTTCTATGGCCTGAAACCAATTCATATTTTTTCTTGGAGGCTTCGATATAGGAGCTTTGATTTTGATTTCTTCTTCTGAATGTATGTTTTAATCTTCCTTGTCGCTAAAGTAAGTTTCTATGGTCTAGGTTTTTCCCATTGTTTGCTCATTTTCTGAGCCTGTTACTTGACCTTTTAACTCTTTGTTAAGGTGGGGCTCTACTTCCAATTTTGAAGGTGTACTATCCCAAGATTCTAGAGCTTTGTGGGGTTGTTTTCAGAGTTATTTCTAGGGACCTATAAGTTTTAAGTTCTTCCAAGATGGTCTGATCTAAGGAGAAGTGTTTAATCCTGGCTTAGCCTGTGCTCTGGTCTGTTAGTGACCACAAGCACTTTTTTTCTGCCCTGGAACTGAAGAGAGCTCCTTTTCCACTGCTGCCACAAACTCTACCATGTTAGTGCTCCTCCTCACCCTGTGACTGCCACCCAGCATGGTGACCCAGTCCAGTTATGGACAAAGCAACCCGAAACTTGCCTCAGTGCCAGCAATAAGACCCCTCTAATTTCCTTCTGACAAGATTTTCAATCCCCTTACTATCTCTGAACTCAGAGCTCCAAAATCAGGCTCTACCACTGCCACCACTGCCTCATCCACTGTTGATTCAGTCACTACCAAGGCCTGCTCCCGGTCTGGTGGGGCTGCAGCTGTGCTAGGGCTGGGGCTGGACTGTAATCCTCTCTTATCCAGGGCCAACAGACATTTCCTACTGATCTTCCAAGTTGTCTTTTGTATTTGTGAGTTGAAAAGTCTGGAAACTGCTGCAGTTGCCAGTGATTCAGTCCTTTGAGGCCTGCTCTGGGTTCACTGGTGGAGGTCTGTGCTAACACTGTCTGTGCTGGTCTGTGCTCCACTCTCAGCCTAGTGCAACAGACCTTTCCTGTTGACCTTCCAGGTTGTTTTGGGATTGGAAATTTATTTCAGTATGTCTTTTTGTGAGTTCTGCTGCTCTAGAATTTGTTTAGAGTCATTTTTACAGGTATTTGGAGGGCTTTGGGGGTGTGTTCTGGAGAGTCCCTACCATGCTCCTCCATCTTGGCTTTGCCATCAAATTAAAGTAATTCTGAGGTACCAAATCACACCTATTAAAATGGCTAATAGGACAGAAAACAAACATAGTAAATTTTAGTGGGGGCGTGGGAAAATTGAGACACTAATTCACTATAGATGGAGTTGTGAAATGAGTCGATCTTTATGTAGAATAATTTGAAAGTATGCCTATAAGTCATATGGCATATAAAGGCCTATAAAACAATGTATGCCCTTTGACCTAGCAATGTCACTGCTAGCTATGTATCCCAAACAAAATTAAAAAAAAAAAAGAAAGGAAAAGGGCTTATATATTCACAAAATATTTATAGCAACTGTTTTTGGGCTTACAAAGAATTGGAAATTGAGGAGATTCCCACCAATTAGGTAAAGGCTGAACAAGTTGTGTTATATGACTGAGATGGAATGTTCTTGTGGTATAAGAAATGGTGAGATCAGTGTACTCAGAAAAACCTGGAAAGACCTACGTGAACTCATGCAAAGTGAAATGAGTAGAACCAAGATTATATTGTACAGAGTAATAGCCATATTGTAAGATGATAAACTGTAAATGACTCATTTATTCTCAGCAATACAATGATCTGTGACTACTCTGAAGGACTTATGTTGACAAATGCTATCCATTCTCACAGAAAGAACTGGTGGAGTTTGAGTAGATATTGAAGCATACATTTTTATTTTATTTTTGCAGGGTTTTATTTTAATCTATATTTTCTTTTATAACATGATTAACATGGAAATATGTTTTGTATGACTACACATGTATAATACATATATCAAAGGGCCTATCTTCTCAATGAAAGAAGTGAGGAAATAATGAGAAAATTTGGATCTCAGTTTTAAAAATGAATGTTGAAAATGATTTTTACATGTAGCTGGGAAAAAAGAAAATACTAAATAATTAAAGGTAACTGTTTTTAATTTTCCAGTAATTCCTGTTAGAATTGGGTTCAATCCACATTGTGTTCGTGTTTTGCTTGCCATTTTGGCATTGTTATCTTTTTCCCCCCTGTCACTATAGTCTTTTTAATGGCAACTGGCTTTTGTTGTTGTTTGCTCATTTTTCCCATGCATTTCCTGACTGAACTTTATGTTAAAGTTGGGCTCAGTTCCTGGGATGGTGTAGGGATTAGGAGTGCTCTATGTCTTCTTAGGCTTTTCCTACATTGTTGTTTTCAGAACTATTTCTGGGGGTTTGGAAGTTTTCTCTTGCTCTAAGGTGATGTTATCTCCCCAGCAGTGCTCTCTGGGATGGGCCTCTAATCCCTTTCTGATTGTAATTGCTGCTGTTTCTCACAGTCTCTTGGGACCTAAAGTGATATGGCTTCTCAAAGACCCTGCTTCCTTGTAACTGCAAGTGTTCCTTTCTGCCCTGTAACTATGACCTGAAAGTGGGAATCAGAAGTAGAGTCATCTTTTGCCCAATGCTAGCACAAGAGTCTTTTGTCATTTCTTTTTGTACAGTTGCCGAGTGCTCTTGAAGCTTCTGTTGCCAATTCCTAGGCCCACAGTTAGTTTTGCCACCAAGTAGGGTCCAGGCCAGACTCAATTTCATTGTCAAAGATCTCTCCTTCCAACCTTTTTAGTTTTCTTGAGCTGAAAAGATGACTCATTCTACCTTCTATTGTTGAGGAAAAAAAAATTTCTATTATGTCAATAACTCTTTATTAATTAAGATCAAGGTTTTTTATTTACTCATTCAAGACCAGACCCAGATGGATGAGATTGCCATAATCCTCACAGAGGATACACCTAGATTTTGGGCAGGACAAACAACTAGAAGGCTGCACTTCTTTTAGAGTGTAAATAGAATCTAATCGAGGTCAATTCTTGCCCCAAAGCAATGAGCCTATGCCCTGACACCTTTCCCTCAGAGTTTAAGGTGACTTAGCTCCCAAAAGAAAACCAAGGGGAGTGCTCTGGGCGGAGATGGATTCCTTGGTCCAAATTGCATGAAGAAGCTAAATCTTCTGATCAATCTATGTTATCAGAAGAAGGAGCCTAGGACCTTTTTAGCCCACTTCCTCATTGAATGTCTACCAATAAGGGTTGATTTCTCCTGTCAGGGACTTTTCTTTTACAAAGAAAGCATCCAGTACCTCCATTATTTTGCATTTGGTTATTGAAACCACTGACCATCGATTTATTGAATTTTAGCTAGCCAAATTAATAAATTGAATATGAATTACCCAGAAACTATGTTTTGGGTGTTTTTTTTTTTTTATCACATTGTCTCTACCACTCCAGAAATTGAATTGAGAAATTATTTTAAAGTTTTTTTTTTTAAGAGGGGAAATATTGGGAGATCTTGTCTGATTTCTCTACTTTGTCAGCTTTTTTCCGCTCCCAGAACTCCCATTATTTAGTATTAAAAAGACATTATTTACTGGTTAAATAGAATATACATGTATTCACTGTAAACAAGAACAATATTAACTATCAATACTGACCACACCATTCATAAAAAGAAAATTACTATTTAAAACATAATTTCTCACATTCCATAATTTACTGTTATAAATATAAGACAAGAAAGATTGCTGTTATATTTAAACTCCTTAATAATTTTCTTAGATTATCCATCAAAAAGAAACTAAGGCTCAGAGGAATGTGCAGTCAAATTTATTTAAAAGTATATATACATATATACATACATTTGTTTAAAAGTATATATATATATCCCTATCCTTTTATATATATATACATATATATATATGTATATATATATATATATATAAAAGGATAGGGTTATGGTGTTGACATTGAATATTTCAAAATAGCATTTTTATTTTTGTCAAATTTACTTCTTTGTGTTTTGGAAAAATAGAGAAGTTATCTAAAATGACAGTGCATCATTGCTCTTCTTTAACTGAGATAATGAAAATAAAGTCTTTTGAAAATTTTAAAGTACTATGTAAATGTAAACTACCATCTTTGTCAATGTAATGATTTTCATTAGGTCATTGTTATCATAATTTTTAATGTTCTCGCATTCATTAAATAGAAAAAGAAACAATAGGGCTAATCTATGTAAATGAAATGGCTAAATTTTAAAATTCTTAAAGAGTTGCAACTTTTTATTTTAAAACACACCCTTTGTCCTTGATTAGTGTTGCCTTGCCAGAGAATCCAGTGTCCTATTTGCATTTATGTCATTGTCCTTTTTTTGAATGAGAGTGGTCCTTTGACATCCTGATTGTATTTATATCCAGGTGTGAGGCAGTGAAAACAGGAAATTTGCCTTTATTTTTGCCTTCTGAATCTTTTGCTGTGAAGTCTTTAAGGCTTTACATTAGATTTGCATTCCCACAAGTTGCAAGGTTTATTTCCCAAGATCATTCTGTGAATTCAAAAGGGGAACACAGAAACTGCCAAAACAATCATGTTAAATATAATTCTCTATTGGCATTGTGTGGGTTCTGCCAGCTGGCTACTAGGACCCCCTGCTGTGTGTACCATTGATCAGGGCTTCAGGGCTTCTCACTTTTGCCTATTGCTGCTAACATGTGTATCTGTTTCCCAGCTGTGTAGATTCAATATAATTTTTGACACTCACATGTTGAAACGTAATCATTTTGTAGGCAAACTTAGAAAAGAAAGGAGGGGCAGCAAAGAATAGATTGGAAGAAAAAGACAAAAACTGAAAAATATAAAAATATGATAAAGTCTGACACACACAAAAAATGAAGACCTAACTGCTAACTTCACTGCTTTCATGATAATAACTTGTACTTTTCTATTTTCTTTCCCTTTTTGGAGTGTGTATTCTTTTTGCTGGCCTTTCTTTTAGGATAAAAATCAGAATGACACTTTTAAAACTCTTTTATATAAAGGCTGGTCATAAATAGCCTTTATTTGCATTGAAAAAGTATTTAAGATACTTCTTGTTGTTGTTTGTCCTTTGTACTTGAAGATGACCAATGATATCAGGAGGTTGGGGTCAAGGTACAGTGTGTTTAACTCTAGCTAATTAGTCCAACGTGAACTTAGAAGGCTCTACCACAAATTGAGCCCAAATAGTGTTTTTAAATATATCGGTTGGCAGTGTCTCTAGATTTATGCCACTACAAGTCTACTTTCTTCATAAAGCACCCTGTTTTCTTTGATGCCAGCTTATCATGCTGGGAATTCCTGTACTGGTTTCTCTCTTTTCTAACAACTGATTCCAAGATTTTTCAGAGAGATCTTGAGAGTGTCCTTGTACCTCTTCTTCTCACCTCCATGTAAGTGCTTGCTTTGTGCTAGTTCTCTATAAAACAGTCTTTTAGGTAAACTTATCTTTGGTTTTCAGGATATGTGACCAGTCCATCGAAGCTGCACTCTCTGAAATAGAGTGTGAATGCTTGGTAGTTGAGCTTGAGGGAGGACTTCAGAGTCTAGTACCTTTTCTAGTCAGGTAATCTTTGGGATTTTCCCAAGACAATTTAAATGAAAGTAATTCAAGTTTTCTGGCACTGGTAGACTGTCCAGGTTTCACAGGCATGCAACAATGTAGTTAGCACAATGGCTATGCAGACCTTCAGTTTGGTAGGCAGTCCAATATCTCTTCTCTTCCAAGCTTCCTTTTGCAGTACCCAAATGCTATGCTATCTCTGGCAATGTATATGTCAACATCTTCATCTATGTGTACATCCCTTGAAAGTACAATGCTAAGGTAAGTGAACTTGTCCACAACATTCAAAATTTCTCCATCTGCTGCAAACAGTGGTTCAACATATGGATGGTGCATTGCTGGCTTGAGGAGAGCCTTTGTTCCCTTAGTATTAATTGTCCTGGGAGTAAGCTTTCAGTTTGTATTAAAAGGGTCTATATTCAAAAAAGAGTTCCATGACATTGGAAAAAAAAATATTTTGTCTCTCTGGGCTTTGGTTACCTTGTGTATAAAAGGAAGTGATTAAATTACATAATTTTAAGGTAACTCTTAGCTTTCACATTCATTATCAAGTATTCTACGAACAATGGAAATGTATAACCATTTCCTTGTTTATGTTCATTTTAATTTTATACTTTTTCCCCTGTGAAAATAAAGGAGACTTAAATTTACGTGAAATGAATATCATAAAGTTTTTTTTATTATTAATTGCATTGGTAGAGTTGCACAGTTTTTGGTACAGTACATGCTTTAACATACCCACACCCTCTATAATATTTTATTTCCAGAATTTACTGCCTGAAGGTTCAAGCTATTCTCTGGTCTATAGTCATAAAACTACAGCCCCTTTAGACCCATTTGCTTGGCTATCTTTAATAGATAGCCAGTAGATAAAAATATTTCAAAGTAAAGGGTTTTCTGGAGGTATAATCATAAAAGAACTATATTAAAAAAAAACTTTGAGTAGATGTGATTTCTTATAACATTTATATTGTCAGTCAAGGATGCACACATACACACACACTGTACAATAGTAAAAAAAAAACACATGTTTATGGACCATATATGATCAAGTAATTCACACATTTGTCAGTAAAGAGTTCTTATGTCATTCCCATTCTTTTTTTTCTGGTTCTATACTTTTTTTTTTTAATATGTTTCGTATTCAGCATTGATTTTCACAGGAGTTTGAATTACAAATTTTCTCCCCATTTCCACCACCCCACTCCAAGATGGCATACACTCTGGTTGCCCTGTTCACCAGTCTGCCCTCCCCTCCGTCACCCCATTGCCCTCCCATCCCCCTTTCCCTTACTTTCTTGTAGGGCAAGATAAATCTCTATGCCCCATTGCCGGTTCATCTTATTTTCTAGTTGCCTGAAAAAAAACCCTTTTTTACTTTTGAACATCTATTTTTTAAAACCTTGAGTTCCAAATTCTCTCCCCTCTTCCCTTCCCCTCCACCCTCCCTAAGAAGTCAAGAAATTCAACATGGGACACATGCATATCATTATGTATAACCCTTCTACAATACTCATGTTGTGAAAGACTAACTATATTTTGCTTCTTCCTAACCTATCCCACTTTATTGAATTTTCTCCCTTGACCCTGTCCCTTTTCGAAAGTGTTTGTTTTTGATTATCTTTATCCCCATCTGCCCTCTCTTCCAACATCTCCCCTTTTTTTATCTTCTTCCTACTTCTTTCCCGTGGGGTAAGATACGCAACTGAGTATGTATGGTATTCCCTCTTCCCCTCTTCAGGTCAAATCTGATGAGGGCAAGATTCACTCACTCCCCCTCACCTGCCTTCTCTTCTCTTCCTACAGAACTGCTTTTTCTTACCACTTTTATGCGAGATAATGTACCCCATTCTATCTCTTCCTATCTCCTTCTCTCAATATATTCCTCTCTCATCTCTTATTCATCTTCAGCTCATCCTATGCGCTCTCTCTCTCTCTCTCTCTCTCTCTCTCATTCCGTATATATACATATATATATACATATATATACATACATACCCACTCACATACACATACATATATATATATACATAAACATATATATATATATGCATATTCCCTTCAGCTACCCGAATACTGAGGTCTCATGAATCATACACATCATCTTACCACGTAGGAATGTAAACAGTTCAACTTTAGTAAATCCCTTACATTTTCTTTATCTTGTTCTTTCTCTTGACTACCTTTTCATGCTTCTCTTAATTCTTGTGTTTGAAAGTCAAATTTTCTATTCAACTCTGGTCTTTTCCCTGAGAAAGCTTGAAAGTCCTCTATTTCATTGAAAATCCATATTTTGCCTTGGAGCATGATACTCAGTTTTGCTGGGTAGGTGATTCTTGGTTTTAATCCTAGCTCCACTGACCTCTGGAATATTGTATTCCAAGCCCTTTGATCTCTTAATGTAGAAGCTGCTAGATCGTGGGTTATTATGATAGTGTTTCCACAATACTCAAATTAGTTCTTTCTGGCTGCTTAGAGTATTTTCTCCTTGACCTGGGAGCTCTGGAATTTGGCGACAATATTCCTGGGAGATTTCTTTTGGGGATTTATTTGAGGACGCGATCTGTGCATTCTTTCAATTTCTATTTTGCCCTGTGGCTCTAGAATATTAGGGCGGTTCTCCTTGATAATTTCTTGAAAGATGATATCTAGGCTCTTTTTTTGATCATGGCTTTCAGGTAGTCCAATAATTTTTAAATTCTCTCTCCTGGATCTATTTTCCAGGTCAGTGGTTTTTCCAATGAGATATTTCACATTGTCCTCCATTTTTTCATTCCTTTGATTGTGTTTGATAAGATAGTGATTTCTCATCAAGTCACTAGCTTGTGCTTGCTCCAATCTTATTTTTGGGTAGTATTTTCTTCAGTGGTCTTTTGGACCTCCTTTTCCATTTGGCTAATTCTGCCTTTCAAGGCATTCTTCTCCTCATTGGCT
>CM053622.1:463146923-463171274 GCA_028646595.1 Phalanger gymnotis
ATTTTTCCTCTACTTCTCTAACTTGCTTTTCCAAATCCTTTTTGAGCTCTTCCATGGCCTGAGACCAGTTCATGTTTTTCTTGGAGGCTTTTGTTATAGGCTCTTTGACTTCGTTGATTTCTTCTGGCTGTATGTTTTGGTCTTCTTTGTCACCAAAGAATGATTCCAGTCTTTGAGACTGAATCTGGGTGCATTTTTGCTGCCTGGCCCTGTTCCCAGACAACTTACTTGACCCTTGAGTTTTTCAGCAGGGTATGACTGCTTGTATAGTAAAGAGTTCTATGTTCCAAGCTTGGGGGGATGTGCCACTCCCACCACACCAGCATTCCTCTTTCCCCAAAAACCCCCAACTTGGACTGGACTTTGATCTTCAGCAAGGTCTTCACTCCTGCTTTGATCAGCCACTTAATTCCTCCCACCAGGTGGGCCTGGGGGCAGAAGCAACTGTAGCTGTAGTTCTGTACCTGCCCCACTTCTGCTGTCCCCCAGGGCAGTGGCCTAAATGCAAATGCCCTGTCCCCAGCAGCATTTCCTACTAACCTTCTCTGTTGTCTTTGGTGTTTGTGGGTTGAGAAGTCTGGTAACTTCTGCAGCTCACTGATTCAGTGTACTAGGGCACATTCCGCCCGGCTCCTGGTCTGGTTGTTCCGTGTTGCCCACGCTGGGCTCTGCTCTGCTCTGCTCCGCTCCCAGCTCCGTGTAGGATAGACCTTACCCCAAGACCATCCAGGCTGTCCTGGGCTGAAGCCCTGCTTTCCTCTGCTATTTTATGGGTTCTGCAGTTCCAGAATTGGTTCAGAGCCATTTTTTATAGGTTTTTAGACGGACTTGGAGGAGAGCTCATGCTAGTGCTTGCTTTCCAGCTGCCATCTTGATGGCAATGTTTACTTCTTAAAGTCATTGGGACCTTCCAACCAGCTTAAAAGCTTCCTACCATCCACATAAGGCCACTAAGTGGGTCAGTGGATGGAGCACTGGGCCTGGAGTCAGGAAGACCTGATTTCAAATCTAGACTGAGACACTTACTGGATGTGACCCTGAGCAAATCACTTGACATCTGTTTGGCTTAATCCACTGGAGAAGAAAATGGGAAACCACTCCTGCACCTTTGCCAAGAAAACTATATATGGAGTTATTAATAATTGGACAGGATGGAATGTCTGAACAATAAAAACTAGCTTAAAAACAATAGTTCGTATTATTGCAATATTTGAAATAAACATTTCTACACTGAACAGAATTTAAAAACATATTTTTACAGCAAAAAACAAATAATAAGCAAATAAATCTTTTATTTTGGAACTCAAGTTTTGAACTATTAACATACACAACTAATTACAATATATGTGCATGAAAAATTCTATTTGGAAAATGTTAATATTGCAAATATAATGTGAAATTAATTATAAGCAATTCCCTAGGGTAAGGTTCTAACAATTTATTGGTGGAAGTTTAGTACCCTAATAGTACTCCAGATGAGATGAGCTCCAAAGAATATAGCCAATTAATATTTTATGTGCTGAATGAATAACATAATTTATCTATGGCTATAAAATGCCCAATCAAGTCACCAGAGAGAAAAAGATTCAAGCGTTTTGTTGATATTTTTAATTTCACAACAAAACAACTTTCTGTATAATACTATAAGACAGAAGTTGGTGACTTGTTCTTTTATTGCTTGAGCAAAGTCTTTTAACCTGGGACATACAAACATTTTTTTTTCATAATTCTTTTTCAGCATGATTTGTTTACTTTGTTATCCCATGTATTTTGTTTCATCACCTTAAAGGGATGATTCTGATAAGGGATTCTGATAAGTCTGGCTTCACTAGACTTACAGAGAGGTCCATGACAACAAAAAAAGATAAAATACCTGTGTCCTAGAGAATCAGAAACTTAGTGATTATCCAGTCCAACTCTAAATAATAAAATTTGAAAAGGTTTCCACTGCCCAATCACCACAAAGTGCTGATATCATGGGAGTAAATTTCTTTAATAGGGTCATTCTTTCTTTGCATAATTTTATGGGAACCACTTTGTGCATGATTAATGTGTTTTAATTTTCTACCAACCTGAATCACAAGATATATATACATATATACATACATACATACATACATATATACATAAGTACATACATATATAACCACATACACACATGCATACATACATGTGTATGTATATAGATATAATCTCATATCCTTGTTTGGATCCAAATAACCTACTTGAGAGTCTCATTGAATTGAATCTTTGTTCCAAGGTCTGAATTTCCTATAGCTCAGCTTAGTCCCCCAACCAAACACTCCATCACACAATTTTTAGTTATAGCTGTTGCCAAAACATATTTGAAGTACTGATGTCTGTACAAAATCCTCAAAAACATCAGCTTTCAGGGGTGCAGAGGCAAGATGACAGGAAGGAAAATTATTTGGCCAACCCTCCCAACATTTCCCTCCAACAAAAGTTAAAATAATGCCTCAAATTGAATTCTGCATTGTCAAAGCCAACAAAAGTTCAGAGTGAGATTCTTGTAGCCCATGGTGAAAAAAACAGAAATGTAACAGGATAAGAGGGAGAGGCTAGATCACAGACCATATGGATAAAACAACAGTGATAGGACTAAGCAGTGGTAGCAGAAGCAGCAGCTGTGCATGACCTCTCAAGCCCAAGAAAATCAAACAACCTAGGAAATATTGAAAATTCAGAAAACCCTATAACTACTTCTGAAAAAAAAGCATTACATAAAAGCCTGAAGGTAAAAACAAAGGTCACCCACACACCTCCATGACAGGAACAGAGCCCAAAATTAAAACAAAGTTCCAAATCAAGAAATAACATAGAAAAAATGAACATATAACACAAACAGAACCTAACCAAAAAAAAAGCTACTGTGGTTCTAGTTAAGATCTAAACACAAACTCAGAAGAAGACAATGACATCAAAATAGGATAAGCAAAACATCAAAGAAAAATGTAAATAAGACATCCAAAAATTCTTGGAAGAGCTAAAATATATATTTTAAATTATATGAGTGGGAGAAAAATTAGTTAAATTGAAAAAAAACTATATGAAAAAATAACTTAAGAAAAAAGGCACAAAAATGAAGAAAACAACACCTTTTAAAAATGGCCAAATAGAAAAAGAAGTACAAATGCATAGAGAAGAAAATGATTGCTTAAAAATTAGGATTGGGAGAGAGCATGCTGGGAAGGTGGTGGAGTAGGTCAGAAAATTTCAAGCTCTCAAGATTTTCCTCCACAAAAGAGATAAAACATCACATCAGAATGAACATAGGGTAGTGGAAATAAATAAGAGGAGCATAACAGGGGTCCTCCCGAGAGAACCAGAGAAAATCTGAAGAAAAATGCCAGGATGATGTTTCATCCCTGTAAAGAGTAAACACCTCCTGGACAGGGACCTCTTCAACAATAAGCAGTAAGCCCTGGGGTTGGCTGGGTGTGGAGGCTGCCAGCCACAGAAACTCCTTACCCTATCCCCCACCCCACCTAGGACATTGAGCATCTGAGCTTGGGAAGATCTAGGAAACTTCAACTGAACATCAGGAACATCAGACAGAGACACAGTGAGGGCAAGAAAGAACCAGCACACACCTAGTGAGTGCAGAAGAAGTGGGATGGAAACCCCTGGCTGTGGGGACTTACAGGAGCCTGGATGTCTTGGTTTGAGCTCAGTGTCAGAGAGGAGAAGAGAAGAGAATCTGAGGCCAGAGACACCATCCCCCATATCTCAGGACTACAGGTGATTATAAAAACTAACTATTACAAGAAAATGCACAGGAAAAGGAGAAAGAATTACAAACATGGAGAACTACTATTGGAATAGAGAAGACTGGGGTTCATCTTCAAAGCAGGATATTGAAGCAAAGAAACTCTCTTCTGCCCCAAAGAGTAATGTCAAATTGTCACCTGCCCAAACAAATTCATTGAGAACTAAAAAACAAAGTCTTTAAAAGTCAAATGAGAGAGTGAGAGAGACCGAGGAAAAACAAAAAAGAAAAATAAGAATAAACCAAGAGAAAAACAAGAAAATTATGAAAACAAAATCAATCAGCAAAGGAGATCCAGAATCTTATTTTGGAGGGGGGAAGAGAGGGCAATTGGGGTTAAGTGATTTGCCTAAGGTCACATGGCTAATAAGTGTGTCAATTATCTGAGGCTGGATTTGAACTCAGGACCTCCTGACTCCAGGGTCAATGCTTTACTCACTGTTCCACTTAGCTACCTGTGTTGACAAGCAAAATGGTCTTTGTTTTCTTTGAGTAATTCAGTGTATTTCCTTGAGCCTTGCTAAGTGTTAAGCCCCAGGCCCAGAGCCCTGTTGGGTGTGGAACCTATGTGGATGTGAGCCTCCCAGGAGGGGGAGTGGCTAGCACTGGAGCCAATAGAAGCCTGTGGTGGGAGGAGCTTGTGGAACGGTTGGAGCAGAGCTAAGAGGCGGTTAGAGGCAGTTGGAGGCAGTTGGAGAAGCAGTGGGGAGGCAGTTGGAGAGGTTGTTGGTGACAGGAGTTAAGAGCTGAAGGAGAGAGGAAGCAGTCAGCTAGCTGGAATACAGCTTGGAGAGTGTGGTGGAAGCAGTGGCGCCGGTGGCAGAGACAGCTACAGCCGAAGCTGAAGAGAAAGCTGAAGCTGAAGCAGGAGCTGCCGGAAGCAGAGCCGACCTGAAAGTAGAGCTGACCCATGTGTCCCAGGAGTGGGAGCAAGGACTTGAGGCCACTAAATACGATTTGGCTAAATACTATCTTGTTTTTCTGTGGCCTCCTGGTTACTCTTGTGAGGCGGACCTACTGGGCCTGGAAGTTTCTGATCACAGTATTGGAATGGGGAGGCTGGTTCTTGAATCTGTTTCTGTGGAGCCTAAATAAATGTTTTATTGAGTTCTACTTAGAGAATCTCTCATACCTTGCAATTTCAAACCATTCAAACATATACATGATTATATTTGAGATTATAAATTCAGCCTTCTTACTTCACTACCCCCATCCAGAATCTTAAAGAAGAAATCACTCCTTGAAAATCAGAATTGGGCAAGGGAAAGCCAGTGGAGTTATTAGAGTTCAAGGAATAATGAAACAAAATATGAAGAATGAAAATAAAAGAGAATAGGTACATGATTTAAACATAAAGAGAGATACCATAAGGAAATTAGGAGAGCAAGGAATAGTTTACCTGCCAGATGTATGGAGAAAGGAAGCATTCAAGAGATGGCAAACAAAATGTAGGGAAACAATTATGAAATGCAAAATGGATAATTTTGATTAAATTAACTTTTGAAAGTTTTCACAGAAACAAAACCAACGCAACCAAGATTAGAAGGAAAACAGAAAGGTGGGAAACAATTTTCATAGACAATTTCTAATAAAACCCTCATATCTTAAATCTACAGAGAACTGAGTCAAATGTATAAAAATACAAGTCATTACCTAATTGATACTAGGTCAAAAGATATGAATAGGTAGTTTTCAGATGAAGAGATTAACACTATCTATAATGTATAGTTATACAAAAAATGCTCTAAATCATTATTGATTAGAATAATGCAATTTGAAACAATTGTGAGGTACCACTTTACAGCTATCAGTGTGTCTAATATGAGAGAAAAGGAAAATGATAAATGGAGAAGATGTGGGAAAATGGAGACACTATTGCATTGTTGATGGAGTTGTGAACGGATCCCACCATTCAAGAAAGCAAATTGGAACTATGTTCAAAGAGAAACTCTGCATAATCTTTGATCCAGCAATACTACCACTAGGTCTGTATCCCAAAGAGTTCATAAAAAAGGGAAAAGAGCCTACTTGTGCAAAAATATTTATAGCAGCCCTTTTGTGCTGGTGAAATATTAGATATTGAGGGGATGCACATCAATTGGGGAATGGCTGAACAAGTGGTAGTATATGAAAGTAAGAGAATCATATTATGTTATAAAAATGATGACCAGGAAGTTTCAGAAAAAAACAAATAATTTTTATGAAGTGATGCACACTGAAATGAGCAGAACCAAGGAAACATTGTACACAGTACATCCAGCAACATGGTGTGGTGATCAACTGTGAATGATTCAGTTCTTCTCAGCCACACAATGATCCAAGACAAGTGCAAGGAATCATGAAGGAAAATGCTATCTACCTCCAGATAAAGAACTGAGGGACTCTGAATGCCTATTGAAGGGTATTTTTGCACTTCTTTTATTCTTTTTCATGTTTTGCCTTTTGATCTGTTTCTCCTTTCACAACTGTGATTAATATGGAAATGTTTTTACATGATAGTACATGTATATACTATAGCAAATTGCCTACCATTTTCAAAAGGGGGGAGGAAGGGATAAGAATTTGGAGCTCAAAATATATTTTAAATGAATGCTGAAAATTTTCTTGTCACATAGCTGATGAAAATTTAAATATAATTAGAAGAATTATAAATATGTATGTTATATATACTAAAAATTATTGCTGTTAACCTCTCTGAATACCAGTTTCCTCATCTAAAAAAAAGTAGAATATGCCCATTTTTACTGCCTTACAAGTTATTGAGAGTATCAAGTAAGCTGTTGTATAGTGGAAATATTGTTAGAATTATAGTCAAAGTAATTTATAAGTGTCAAAAGGCTACCTAAATGTTAATTAGTATTAATCTGGGCTCAAAAATTAAATTAATGAGGGCTTAAATTAAAAAAAAAAACCATTCCCAATAATTATAGTAACGAAATAGAGAACAGAATGCCTCAGGAAATCGTAGGTTTCATCTGACTGAAGACCTTCATAAATAGACTAGGTGATCTCTAATGATGAGCATTGTAGAGGGGATTCCTGATCAGGCAGAGGCTGGGCATAAATGCCCTTTAAGATGTACTTCCACCTCTGACACTCATTGATCTTGTCAGTGGATAATTTCTAAGATCTCTCCCAACTCTAATGTTTTATGATTCTGTTATCAAGTCCAATGTCTCATTTTATGGATTTTGAGGAAAGAATAACTTAATGGGAAAAGAAAATATTTGTAAAGTGCTTTTGATGTTCAAAGCACAGGAAACTCATAGATTGGCAAAGAATAATAAGGAATTTATTCATCAAGAAAGATTAAGAAGGATGTGGGAAAGGAGCAAGCATTTATTATGCACCAGGCACTGGGCTAAGTGCTTTGCAAATATCATTGCATTTAATCCTTAAACAGTTCTGTGAGGTAATTGTTGTTTTCATCCCCATCTCACAGTTGAGGAAACTGAAGCAAACAGAAGACGAGTGACTGGAAAAGAGAAAGAAAATGTTTGAGAATAGAAGTGTGAGGGGAAACCCAGAAAGATAGTAATCCTGAGTAAAGCAGAATGACAAAAATGTAGTTTTGTCAGTAAAAGATGATTTAAGGATATCTTTTTTTTTTGGAGGGGGTAAGGCAGGGCAATTGGTGTTAAGTGACTTGCCCAAGGTCACACAGCTAGAAAATGTGTCAAGTTTCTGAGTCAGGATTCAAAATTAGGTCCTCCTGACTCCAAGGTCAGTGCTCTACTCACTGCTCCACCTAGCAACCTTGATTTAAGGATCAACTTGTAAGGATCTTGTTGAGTTTAATGAAAGAGGGTGAAATGTGATTCTAATATTGTCTCCTTGTTAATTATTCCTGGCTCAGTTAAATAAAAACAGTGTAAGTAACATGTTATAAATGAGTTGTAAGGAGCTTTACAGATCAACATATTTGATGCCTTCTCTTTAAGAGATGAAGAAACTGGCTCTTAGAAAACTGAAATGCTTCCTTGAAGGTTCCACAGACACTTACTACACTTACTAGTAGAGTCATGATTAGAACCTGAATCCTCTGACTCTGAGCTCACTATTCTTCAATTATCCTATAATCCTTGCCAGATATGCTGCATCAAATCAGATGGACCAGATTAGATAGTATTAATATAAATTTCCTCTTGCTATAGTTTGACTTTTACATATTGGAAGGGTGGCTAAATATTGTCTAAACTGAATGTGAGAGGCTGAACCCTTGAATCCAATCCAATCCAAGTCAATTTAATAAACATTTATTAAGCACCTACTGTGTAATTAATGAGAAAATATTCATTAACCTTTCTTAAAGGTTATTTTACATAATTAAGAATCTTCAGAAGAAAATTCACTATAAACACCACATAAGGATAAACATATTTTATTGTTATTCAGAATGTAAACACCATTTTGGCAAAATATCATATAAGAAAGCTTGGGCAGTAAATAGCAACATGAGATGTTTCAAAATGCTAAATGATGCTTAGCAACAAAACTAATAAGAATATCCCCATGAAGAATGGCCAAATATTAGGAAACCATAAATAATCCCCCTGAACCTTTCAGAAATGAGACATTTTTAAAATGAGGTACATATTTAGGAAACCCAGGTGTTATGAGAACATCTGCAGGGACCAAGTTTCTTCCAAATCTGATATTTTTTCAAAGACAAAAACACTATTGCTTTCTCTTTATTTTTCATTTACTCTGTAAGTATAAGCCTTATATCAAGCATTCTTATATGACATGACGGCCTTATGTACACTTTAAGAATATGCTCACGTCTTTGGCTAGTCATCCCCACCCAGAAGATTTAGATTATTTATGTATAATATAACAAATGGTCTCTTAGAGGTAGTTGGTGGCTCACTGAGCCTGGAGTCAGGAAGATCTGAGCTCAGATTTGTATTCATGCACTTATTAGGTGTTTGGGCAAGTGACTTAACCTCTGTTTACCTCAGTTTTCCCAATTTTAAAATGAAGATAACAATAGTACCTGCCTCCCAGGGTTGCTATGGCAATTAAATAAGAAAAACTTTGTGAAAAGAACTTAGCACAGTGACTGGCACATAATAGGTATCAGAGAAATGCTTATTCTTTCTCTTCATCCCCTCCCCCACCTATACAATACCATCTAGTACATTGTCACAAGTGTCCCTTACAAGCATACACTTCATAAACCTCAAGGAAGAGAAAATGAATTTACATATTGATCAAAACAAGTAGGATTAATCAGAAATCATGAAAAATATTGCTATCTGTCAATAAGATACCCTTCCCTAGAGACCAGGATAGCCTCAGTCATGCACAGACCTGCCACAGCAAAGTGTCAGGCTATACACAGAGTTTTCTAATTAGTATACAGAGTACTTGGCAGGTCTTAGCTCTGGTAGCTCTTCGTTTCATGAGGCCTAAAGAGGTTCCCCAGAGCTATCGACATGTGGTACCCATTATCAAGTCTCTGCAGCTGTCCACGGCGCAATGCAGGTTGTGCCTGTAACTCTTGCCAGAAGCTTGAGGGTCGAGTTCTTCCTGCAGTCCTCCAGCCACACAGCTCCTGTCAGCCTGCTCATTATCCTCTACCAATCCTACTAGGGGCCATTACTAGTTCATTTCTCCTAAAGTAAAACTCTCTCTGGGGGTGGGGTGTCTATCTCATTACAACAAAGTAAAACTTTCCATCTTTTCTGTGCCTTTACTATATTGAAATTCAAACACTTCAGTATACCAGAATACATATACCCCAAAGTTTTGCTCTTATCCTATAGTTTCTGATGACCTTTATCCTCCTTATTGCCCAGGCATTAGGAACACAGTCCCATCCCTCATATTATTGAATGGTTCTCCATCACTGTCAGTAGATTGGAGTAGGAGTAGTAAACAGTCCTTTTATCCACTTCTTGGCCAGAGTGTTTCAAAAATACTTCAACACCTTCTACAGATATAGGTGCTTGACAAAATATCCCAATTTTTCCTTAACTATCCTTCAGAACACAGATATCAAACTCACCACCTGGGCATCACATGCAGGCAAGCCCAATAGACTCTCCACAGTGGCAGGAAAACAGATTAGAATGTAATATTGTGTGTGTGTGTGTATGTGTGTGTGTGTTTCAACAATCCGGCTAGCAGCTGTTGTGGGGGTGAAACCCAACAAGAAAAACGCTACTAGCACGCTGCAAAAGCACATGTTCTTTTGATCTGATTAACTAAGGAAAGCTATGTGAAGGGGTTGACAAGCTTACTTTTTAATTCAGCATACGAATATCATTCACTTAGTTTAGGGGAAAAAGCTAGCACCCTGAACTTCAGAACAAATACAAACAAAGGCCAAACATCAACAGACAGACCTTGTCTGATTCAAATCCCAATACATAGTTACAAGAGTTCAACAAAGTCTCAGCATCTAGGTTATCAGCTGGAGGGCCCTTAGCTACAGCTGCCCAGAGTCTCTGCATCAACACCATCTCGAGTGAGAGCCCTGTGCAAATGGCTCTGTCCTCTCTTCTTATAGGGCTTCAGATGTCATCAGACATCATCTGAATGACTAGAACTTAGGCTGCTATGATTGGCTCTTGAGATAGCCCTTCCCCTCAGGACCTTGGGAGGTTCACATCCACATAGGTTGGGTTAACACCTAATAGAGGTTAGAGCCTGAGGCTTAGCACTTGTAAGACTCAATGAAATATACTGAATTACTCAAAAGAAACAAAGCCAAACTCTTCAAGGGCACTTGTTGAACTAAGTGCTAAGAGCCCATTTTGCTTACCAACACACTGTGTGTGTGTGTGTGTGTGTGTGTGTGTGTGTGTGTGTGTGTGTGTGTGTGTATTTGAGGGATAGTTTTGTATAGTCGCATGAAGTCAAGCGAACTCCAGGAATAGTGGGAAAATAAAATTTCCAGCACTCTACAGTACTGACAAAAGTAAAGACGGACAAACATCTGGGTCACAATTACTTGATTAAATTCTGAACTACCTTTATGCAGTCCCTATTAGTCTTGCTTATATCCTTCTATCCCCAGCCCCACCTGCCCCATGATACCATTTGCCAACTTTTCTATTGAACTAGACATAGAATGTATAAATGATTTAACTTGTTTCAATACAGGAATTACTGGAATAATTTCAGCATGCGGCACTGGCTTTGCTCTCAGAAAACAAGATAACCATGGTTGCTATTCAAACATTTTCGATAAGCCTTACATTAAATAAAGGGTAAATGTTAATAATGCCGAGTATTAAGAGCACAATCTTAATGGATAGCCGGTGAACCTTGAAGACAAGAAAATCTGGGCTCAAGCTCTGCCTCCTGCCCATATTATTTATGTGATCATGGGCAAGTTATACAACCTTTCAGTAGTTCAGAAAAATCTCTGAAGCTTTAATAAACTCACAAATTTCCAATGTATATCAGCAGAAGGAATTTTCATCAAAGTAATTTTCTATTTGGTTGAAATAAGTCTGAAAAGTAATATAATTCACTTGGCAAATTAATCAATTATATTTTTGAACTATAGCTTTTAATATTTCTCCAAGTCTGATTGTATTTTCTGACTAGTCCTAAATTCACATAAATTTTATATATATATGTATATATATATATGCATATGTATACATACATATGTATGTATACATATATATGTGTGTGTATATATTCATATATATATATGTATAGCAGAATCCATTATTGTTTTCATCTTACCCCAACTTCCTGTTATGTCTTAAGTAACTATGGTTAGCATTTTCTATCTTCACAAAGGCCTCATGGAAACAGATTCCTAGGCCCAAATAATGTGAAACTAGTTTCTTCTTAGTACAGCCAGAACAAATGGGATTAAATTCTGTGAAACAGATTACAATAGATTAATCTAACATTTGGGAAAAGTAATTTTACATATTTCTACCTGTGACTCATAGCCAAAGAGAAACTGCTAATGCAAGATTTAATTTCTAAATAATGAGTTTGGACAGTTACCATCATCATGATAGTAATTTTTTCCTGTTATTAGAAAAGAAACCCTTACTTTTTTTCAATGAATTTAGTTGGAAAATAACTCTAACATGTACTTTCTGTTATTCATACCATATGACATTTTATCCTTTAGCGTGGATTTGTCTGCTGAAGTATTAAAAAAAAGGTTTTGTACTAGATTATCAGCTATTTTATCCAATTTTTCTATTTTCTGTGGTTTAGAAGTGAAAATTGCATGTAACAGGTAAAAAGATTGTATATGATTTGACAACACAGAGAATTCAATAGGTTCTTTCACTGCTTATCCATTATATTTGCTGCTTTCAGAAATGAAACATCATTGGCCTTTAGAAGTCCAAGGTTTAAATCTCTGATATGTCTCTGTGAAGATCTTATAAATTGAGAGTAGGGAAGAACCTTAGAGATCATCTATTTCAAATATCTCTCTTTAAAATCGCAGAAAGTAGTCCAAGATATGTTAAATAACTTGTCAGTGGTCACATGGATAGTAGATTTCAGAGATCCCTTCTGTCTCTACCTTTCTTAAATTCAGTCTAAATCTGACTATTTCAACCCATTTCTCTGAGTTGTATCTTCTGGAGCCAAGTAGACCAAATCTAATCCCTTTTAAATACTGAAAGGCAGTTGTCATATCCCTGCTAAGTCTGCTTTTCCCTAACATAATACTCAAGGTAATGGAATTTATAAAGTGTTCATTAAATTTCTTCTT
The DNA here is from genome assembly GCA_028646595.1 of Phalanger gymnotis. Lineage (NCBI taxonomy): Eukaryota > Metazoa > Chordata > Mammalia > Diprotodontia > Phalangeridae > Phalanger > Phalanger gymnotis. The sequence goes on from CM053622.1 coordinate 463,159,415, forward strand.
TGTTGCACTGTGTTAGGCATTAAATCTATATGCCTAATAACTTTAACTGATCATTATATTGCATAGTCTTTAATTTGCCCACCAGTTCATTCCCTTCCTTCTGAAAATATTCAACTCTGTCAATGACTTCTTATAACATAATGTCCCGGAATTAACTTAATGTTCTGACCAGGACACAGCACATCAAATAGATATGTGCTTTTTTTTTTTTTTCGGATACTGTATCTCTCTCAATAAAACATAGCCTAGCATGTTATTAATTATTTTTTGGTAGTATGGTAGCTGCCACAGCATACTGAGATTGCAGCATACTTAACCCCACAGATAATTTACTTTTCACAGAAAGTTGTTGTATTGGGAATCAAGCTGGGCTCTTAGCACTTATTCAACCAAGTGCCCTTGACAAGTCTGGCCTTTCTTTCCTTCATTAGATTAGGAGTCTTTGATGACCTTCTTACCTCAAGGGAAAGCCTAGTTTATGTGAGTTTGAGTGACATGTTTGTGACATCAGAGGCTTTTAGATCATGTGGGTTTAAGTCTCAATTTTGTAATGATTTTAGGTCACGTGAGTGAGTCGCGTGTGTGACTCACCTTTGACCCTGAACAAGATATATAAACCCAGAGGTTGGCTTTCTCTTTTGGTTCTCTGAGCCACAGCAGGAGTGGCGCATGACTCCAGGCAAGCTGTTGTTATAAGCTCTCTAGCTTTGAGGAAAACCCCGATGTTGATGCTTCTCTGGTAACTGTATATTGTGATCTTGTCAAACAGAAATTTATCTGTTGATTTATGTTTATTTGCTCTGTTTGTATTTGCTCCAAAGCTCAGGGTGCTGGCTTTTCCCTCAGAGCTGAGCGAATGATAGTTGTATGTTGGATTAAAGTAAGATTGTTAACCGTTAATGGTGCTTTCCTTAGTAAAGTAGATCAAAAGAACCTGGGCTTGCAGCATTGTTGTTGGGCTCGTGTTGGTTTTCCACCCCCTCAGCAGCTGCTAGCCCAATTGTTGAAACAGTTATCTACCACTGTGTTTACCAACTAGTTTTGGAGAAGTTAATTTTTTAAACCTAAATGTAGAATTTTAAGTTCTTCTTACTGTGTCTTGTAACTTATGTTGGCCAACATTCTAGCATCTCAATGTAATTTTGGATCTTATTTCTCTCAGCTACCACTCCAACTTCGCCTTAGAGATTTAAGTCATCTTTAAATTATATACCTTCATCTAAGGAATGAATAAAAAAAATTAAGGTCAAGGAAATAAAAACGAATTATTCAACATCTTTGGTTTCATTTCCTAGTTAAGTCATCTAACTTCTCAGGTGAGAGTATATTTTCACAGAAGTGCTAATAGCCAACATGGACCAAATGTTTTAAACTTTACAAATTACTTCACACACACACACACACACACACACAATAACCCTTTGCTATGGTCACTATAAATATTATTATCCCTATTTTATAAATGAAAAAAATTGAAGTTCAAAGAGACTAAATAATTTGACCATAATCAAGGAGCTAGCAAATTTCAAAGCTGAGATTCAAGCTCCTATTTCCCTTTATTTTATCATCAGGTTATTTTATCCCTTTCCTACTATAATGTGTATTAAAGATTCACAATATGAGCTGGGAAATTGAGTCCTCATTATCATCCATTTTCATATCCAATTCATTTTTAGTCAATATTTTATTTTTCTCTGATCTGACTCTTGCCTATGAAAATATATAAACAAGACAAAATTAAACAACAACAAAATGATCTCGTCTTTAGAATCCATCATCAGTGTCATCTCACTTTGTGCTTTATTTAATTTTCCTGACCAAGTCGTCTAGGTCCATGCTTTTCTTTTATTTATTTATTCACTATTACATGTAAAGGTAGTTTCCAGCATTCACTTTTATAAATAAGATTTTGATTTCTAAAATTTTCTCCCTCCTTCCCTTACCACACCCCATCCAAAAACAGCAAGCAATCTGATGCATACTATACATGTACTATCATGCTTAACATTTTCACATTAAACATATTGTAAAAGAAGAATCAGAACAAAAGAAGAAAACCATGAGAAAGAAAAAAAACAACAAAAACAAAACAAAGTTAAAATAGCATGCTTTGATCTGCCTTCAGACTCCACAGTTCATTCTCTGAATGTAAGTAGCATTTTCCATTGTGAGACCTTTGGAATTGTCTTGGATTGTTGTATTGCTGAGCTAAGTCTATCATAGTTGAAAATCACAGAATGTTGCTGATAATACATACAATGTTTTGGTTCTGCTCACTTCATTCATTTTACTTAAGTTTTTTTTCCAGGTTTTTCTGAAATCAGCTCACCAATCAATTCTTAGAGAGTAGTATTCTGTTACACTCATATACCACAACTTTTTCAGCCAATCCCCAATCGATAGGCATCTACTCAATTTCAAATTCTTTGCCACTGCATAAAGAGGTGCAATAAATATTTTCGCACATGTCAATCATTTTCCTTTTTGTATGACCTCTTTAGGATACAGAACTAACAGTCGTATGACTGGATCAAAAAATATGCACAGTTTTATAGCCCTATGGTTCCAAGTTGCTCTCCAGAATGGTAGGATCAGTTCACAATTCCCCCAGCAATGCATGAGTATTCCAATTTTCCCACATCTTATACAATATTTATCATTTCCTTTTTCTGTCATATTAGCCAATCTGATACCCATGAAATGGTACCTCTATAATGTTTGGATTTTAATTTCTCTAAATGACAGTGATTTTGAGAATTTTTTCATATGACTAATACATAATTTTACTTTCAGCCTATGAAAACTGTCTATTCATATCTTTTGACCATTTATCCATTGGGGAATGACTTGTATTCTTATAAATTTGACTCAGTTCTCAATAGATTTTAGAAATGAGCCTTCTATCAGAAACACTGGCTATAAGAACTGTTTCCAAGAATTCTGCTTTCCTTCTAATCTTGGTTGCATTGGCTTTTTCTGTGCAAAAACTTTTTAATTTAGTGTAATCAAAATTATCCATTGTGCATCTCATAATGTTTTCTATCTCTTGTTTAGTCATAAATTCTTCCTTTCACCATACATCCAACAGGTAAACTATTCCTTGCTCTATTAATTTGCTTATAGTATGAGCCTTTAATTATATACCCATTATGACCTCATCTTGGTATATGGTGTAAGATGTGGTGTATATCTAGGTTCTGCCATAGTATTTTCCAGTTTTTCCAGGAGTTTTTTTTTTTTTTTTGCCAAATAATGAGTTCTTATCCGAGAAGCTAGAATCTTTGGTTTTATCCACCAGTAGATTAAAATAGGCATTTATTACTGTGTCTTGTGTACCTAGCCTATTCCACTGATCCACCATTTTACTTCTTAGCCAGTACCAAATAGTCTTGGTGATTACTGTTTAATTTTGTAGATTAAGATCTGGCAAGGCTAGGCCACTTTCCTTTGCATTTTTTTGTTAATTCCTTTGATATTCTTGATCTTTTGTTCTTCCAGATAAACTGTTATTTTTTTAGCTCTATAAAATAATATTTTAGTTGTTTGACTGGTATGACACTAAATAAAATAATTAATTTAGATAGAATTGTCTTTTTTATATTAGCTAAGTCTATCCATTAGAAATTGATATTTTTCAAACTGTTTAGATCTGACTCTTATTTGTGTGAAATGTTTGTAACTGTGTGAGGGTAATGTAAATGGTTATGTCCAGGCAGATAGATTCCCAGATATTTTATATTGTATATTGCTATTTTAAATGGAATTTCTCTTTCTATCACTTCCTACTAGGCTTTGTTTGTCATAAATAGAAATGCTGATGATTTATATAGTTATATTTTATGTACTGCAACTTTGCTAAACTAGTTAATTGTTTCAAGAATTTTTTTAGTTCATTCTCTAGGATTCTCTAAATTTACTATCATATCATCTGCAAAGAATGATAACATTGTTTCCTCATTGCCTATTTTAATCCCTTCAATTATTTTTCCTTCTCTTATTACAAAAGCTAACATTTCTAGTACAGTATTCAATAATGGTGGTGATAATGACCTTCTTCGATTCACTCCAATTCAAGTTGGGAAAGCTTCTAGCTTACCTCTACTACATATAATGCTTGTTGGTGGGTTTAGATAGATATTAATTATCTTTGTAAGGTATGCTCCTTTTATTCTAATGCTCTCTAGTGTTTTTAATAGGAATGGGTGGTTTGCTGTATTTTGTCAAAAGGTTTTTTTTTCTGCCTCTACTGATATAATCATACGATTTGTTAGTTGTTTTTTTTTTATTGATATGGTTAATTATGGTGACTCTTTTCCCCTAATATTAAACCAATCCTACTTTTCTGGTATAAATCCCACCTGGTCACAGTGCATTATCCTCAGGATAAATTGCTGTAATCTTTTTGCCAATTTTTTAAAAAAATTTTTGCCTTAGTATTCATTACAGAAATTAGTCTATAATTTTCTGTCTCTGTTTCAGCTCTTCCTGGTTTAGGAATCTGAACCACATTTGTGTCAAAAAAAGAATTTTCTAGGACTCCAACTAGTTTTCTGAATAATTTATATAATATTGGAATTAATTTTTCTCTAAATGTTTCTTAGAATTTACTTGTAAATCCAGCTGTCCCTTAAGATGTTTTCTTAGAGAGTTCATGGATGTCTTGTTTAATTTCTTTTTTCTAAACTGGGGTTATTTAAGTGTTTTGTTTCCTCTTCTGTTAATCTGTGCAATTTATTTTTTATAACTATTCATCCATTTCTCTTGGTTTATCAGATTTATTGGTATACAATTGTGCACCATAGCTCTTAATTGTTGTTTTGATTTCCTCTTCATTTGTTTTCCATTCACCCATTTTTTTTTTATTTTTGATACTGGCAATTTGATTTTCCTCCCTTTGCAGATCAAACTAAGCAAAGGTTTATCTATGTTCCCCCCCCCCCCGTAAAACTAGCTCTTCATTTTATTTATTAGTTAAATAATTTTCTTAATTTCAGTTTTATGAATTCCTCTTTTAATTTTCAGAATTTGTAATTTTGTATTTAGTAGTTTTTTATTTCTTCTTTTTCTAGGTTTTTTAGTTGCATCTGCAATTCATTGATGTCCTCATTCCCTATTTTATTCATGTAAATAATTAGAGATACAAAATTTTCCCTAAGTCCTGCTTTGCCTATGTACCATAATTTTTGGTATGTTGTCTCATTATTGTTGCCCTCTTTGGTGAAATTATTTATTGTTTTTTGTCATTTATTGTTTGAACCACTCATTCATTGGAATTAGATTATTTAGCTTCCAATTAATTTGTAATTTATCTTTCCATGGATGTTTATAGTACAAAATTTTATAACATCTTCATTTGAAAGGGATGCATTTAATATTTCTGCCTTTTCACATTTGATTATGAAGTTTTCATACCCTAATACATAGTTAATTTTTGTGTAGGTGCCTTGTACCATTGGGGGAAAAAAGGTATATTCTTTTCTATCTCCATTCAATTTTCTCCAGAATTCTATCATATCTGCCCTTTCTAAAATGCTCTTCACCTCTTCAACCTCTTTCTTTTTTATTTTGTGATTTAATTTATTTAGTAATGAGAGGGGGAGGTTGTGGTCCCCAAGTAGCATAGTTTTACTGTCTATTTCTTCCTATAAATCACAAAGAATTTGCATGCCATACCACTTGGTGTATATATGCTTAGTATTGATATTACTTCATTTCTGTGGTACCTTTTAGTAAGATGCAGTTGCCTTACTTATCTCTTTTAATTAGATCTATTTTTGCTTTTGCTTTTTCTGAGATCAGGATTGCTAGCCCTGCTTTTGTTTACTTCAAGTGAAGCATAATATATTCTGTTCCGGGGTTTTACTTTTACTCTATGTGTATCTCTTTGCTTCATATGTGTTTCTTATAAACAACATATTGTCAGATTTCTGGTTTTTAATCTACTCTGCTATCTACTTCTGCTTTATGGGATAGTTCATCCCATTCATATTCATACTTATGATTACTAAGTCTGTTAGTATTTGTTGGAATCGTCTTGGATTGTTGTATTGTTGAGAAAAACTAAGTCTATCACAGTTGATAATTGCAGTGTGTTGCTGATAATACATACAATATTTTTGGTTTTCTCACTTTATTCAGTTCATATAAGTTTTTTTCAGGTTTTTCTGAAATCAACTCACTTATCAATTCTTATGGAGTAGTATTCCATTACACTAATATACCACCGCTTGTCCAGCCAATTTCCAGTTGATAGGCATCTCCTCAAATTCCAATTCTTTGCCACTGCATAAAGAAGTATTTTTGTACATGTCAGTCATTTTCCCTTTTGTTTGACCTCTTTGGGATATAGTAGTGGTATTACTGGATCAAAAGATTTACACAGTTTTATAGCCCTTTGGACATATTTCCAAATTGCTCTCCAGAATAGTAGGATCAGTTCACAGTCTCAACCACCATCTCTGTGGGTCCCTCCATTCTATTTTCTCCCCTGCTTATACTTTTTCTTTCCACCCTGTCTTTTCTCACTTGTTTTTTGCTATTGACCAACACTTGTGTCAATCTGCCCTCGTTTCTATCTAACTCCTCTTTTTTCTTTCCCCTTTCTCTCATTTTCCTTATAGGCTAAAATAAATTTCTATGTCCAACTGAGTGTGTATGTCATTCTTTCATTGAGCCAAATCTGATGATAGGTTCAAACAATGCTTACCATCTCCCTTCTTTCCCTCTACTGTAATAAGTATTTTGTGTCTCTTCATGTGATATAATTTTCTCTATTCTGCTTCCCCTCTCCTCTTCTCAATACAATCTTTTTTTCACCCCTTAATTTGTTATACCATCAAATCAAAGTCAACTTATACCCATATCCTCTCTCTAGGTGTACCCCTTCTAACTTCCCTAATAGAGATACAGTTCTTAAAAGTTCCAAGTATCATTCTGCCATGTAGGGATGTAAACAGTTTCAACTTATTGAATTACTTTCTTTTCCTTTCCTGTTTATGTATGTATGCTTCTCTTGAGCCTTATATTTGAAGACTGAATTTTCTGTTCAGCCCTGATCTTTTCATCAGGCAAGTATGAATGTCTCCCATTTCATTGAATATCCATCTTTTCCCCTGAAAGATTATGATCACTTTCACTGAGTAGTTGATTCTTAACTGTAATTCAAGCTCTTTGCCTTCCAGAATATCATGTTCCAAGCCCTCTATTCCTTTAATGTAAATACGATTAATTCCCATGTAATCCTTGCTGTTGCTCCTTGATAGTTTAATTGTTTCTTTTCTACCTGCTTTGAGTATTTTCTCCTTAACCTGAATTTGGTTACAATATTCTTTGGAGTTCCCATTTTGTGATCTTTTTGAAGAGGTGAGCAGTTGATTGTTTTTACCCTCTGATTCTAGGATAGCAGAGCAGTTTTCCTTGATAATTTCTTGAAAGATTCTGTCCAGGATCTTTTTGTGATCATGACTTTCCTGTAGTCCAATAATTGTCAAGTTATATCTCCTGTATCTATTTTCCAGGTCAGTTGTTTTTCCAATGAGGCATTTGACATTTTCTTCTATTATTTTCATACTTTTTATTTTGTTGCACTGACTCTTAATGTCTCATAGATTCATCAGGTTCTACTTCCTTAATTCTAATTTTTATGGATTTATTCTTTTTAGTTAGCTTCTGTACCTCTTCTTTACATTTGACTAATTCTCCTTTTCAAGGAATTATTTTCTTAAGTAGATTTTTTTTTCCAATTTGGCCAATTGAATTTATTAAAAAATAGTTTTCTTTAGTCAGTTTTTGTCCTTTCTTTTCCAAGCTGCTGATTCTCTTTCATGACTCTCATTTCTTTCCCCAATTTTTCTTCTTACTCTCTGGTTATTTAAAAAAAAATGTGAGCTCTTCCAGGAATTCTTTTCAGGCTTGAGACCAACTCATCTTCCCTTTTGAGTCTTCTTCACAGCTAGGTATTTGGACATTGTTGTCCTCTTCTGAGTTTGTGTTTTGATTTTCCCTTTTGCCATAGTAGTATTCTATGGTAAGGACTTTTTTCTATTTCTTTCTCTTTTTTAGCCTGTTAAAATTAGCATATTTAAAGTTGAGCTCTGCTATTGGGGCACAAGGGTCTCTCTCCCAAGCTTCTTGTGCTGGGAGTCAGGGGCCTGGTTACTGACTTTCTCCTCCAGGGCCTCAGGTGCTAGCAACTTGCCTACTGCACTGGGTGGCCTGGTCTATTTGTGCCCTTTGTGCCCTGGCTTCTGAGGCTGGCAATTTGCTTCTTTACTGAGGCTGGAGGTCTCACAGCCAGCCTGCTGTGCCATTGGCCTACTGAGACAGAACAAAGAGGTCTCAATTGTTGATCTGTACTGTGACCCTTTTACTTTTTCACCAGACACTGTCTGTGCTGGGCTATACTCCCTTTCTACCCAGATGAGATAGGTCTTTCTTGAAGTCTCTGCAAGTTATCTGAAGCTGGAAAACTTTTTCCTTCCATCTTTTTGTAGGTTTTATTGTTGAGAGAATCCTTTTAGAGGGTTGGTTTTATATTGTTTTCAAGTAAAACTGTGGAGAGCTCACGCTACTTCCTGGCCTTCCTCTGCAATCTTGGCTCTACCTATGGTATTCTTTTAAGTTAATCTTCATTTGCTTCTCCTTGCATCTACAACCTACAGGTCTCTTCATTATGAATGCTATCATCAAAGCAGATCCCTTCTACTAATTGCTAGGCAGGAACCACTTCACTGGCTCCAGGGTATTGAATGGTAAATAAAACCTTTGCCCTTCCCTTTTTCTTCACGGATGACTAAGGATAAATTACCAAGTATGTTTTTTAATATTCATCTTTTTATAATCATTTCCACACACTTACCTATAAGGCTTTTAAACTTACCTATGTCTGTGGAATCACCACCTTCATTTAGGTTCTCACAGCTTTATTTTTATCTTTGAGTCCTTACCCTCTCAATCCAATTAAATGCCAAATATTGTAATTTTTCTCTAAATAGCATTTCTCACATATATTCCATTCTAATCCACTACTTCACACAGTTTTTGGAGCATGCGAGGAGCTTAATGAGTTTGTTAAGTGAATGACTGATTATTCTCATAGCCACAACCCTTGTAGCATCTGCTGCTATATCTTATCTAGAGAATTCCAGTTGCCTCCCAGTTGGTCTCAAGTATCTTCTCACTTCAGTCTATTTTCCACATAAGTGAAAAACAAATTTTTCTATATCCAAAGTCTACTCATGCTGTTTTCCTACTGAATATGCTCTGATTCAGGGCTTCTTAAAGTTTTCTCACTCGTGTCTCTTTCAGCACTTCTTAAACCATGGGTCACAATGCCATATGGGTCATTTAAGAAGAGCTGTAGTCAAGTGAAGAGGTGAGGATCCTGTGGCCTTGAAGCCACGTGTGGCCCCCTGGGTTTAGATTCAATCAAAGAAACACACTTGAGGACCTATAGGGACACATATGACCTCAAGGCCACAGGATCCCCACACCAGTCTAGTGTACCCCTAACTCAAATTGTATTTTAACTTTATCTCATTTTTATGCTTGACTGTAAATTTTGTAATGTATATACTTAGAAATAAAGTAATATATAAAATAATTTATAAATAAATTTATAAATGTTAGGGTATTTTTTAAACAATGGGATGGCAAAAAAAGAAACCACTGCCATCAACTACCAACCTTTCTACATCCATATGGGCAATTTTCTTACACCAAAATCTTTTCCATTTAAAACTTTTATGGATCAAGGCTGTAACACTTGCTTTTCGCCTCCCCTTCTATGACTTCAGTATTTTGTCATTGTTCCAAGAATCATAGAATTTGAAAGCTGAGACTTCTTTGACCATCTCATCTAAACCATACATAAAAGGAATCCCTGTTATAATAAACAAATTACTTGAAGATAATTGAAGAGAGCAAACCCACCATTTCCTGAGGCATCTCATTTCAATTTTAGACAGTTCAAATTCTTAGAAAGTTTTTTCTTCGCTGACATCAAACTTAAGTTTGCCTCTTCAGAGTCCCCTCCTACTTTTCCTAGTCTCCTCTCTTCCATGCGTGTGTTTCTTTGTGTGTCTATGTGTGTGTTTATGCATTCATGCACATATGTATGTTTGTTATTTCTGTTGATCCAGGACCTCATAATCCTTACCAATTCTTTCCATGTTTGTCTTGGTAATATAATTTATTTCTACATAAGTTAGCAGAAGTATTGGTTGCCAGGTTTAGTGAGTTACATTATGCTCATCCTTACACTCTGTATATGCTATAGACAAATACTGGGAAATGTTTCTGTTATTTATTACAGTTTAAGAATTAGCCATCTTAGGGGGCAAAGCCAAGATGGTGGCTGGAAAGCAGGGACTAGCATGAGATCCCCATCAAGTCCCTCCAAAAACCTATAAAAAATGGCTTTGAACCAATTCTAGTACTGCAGAACCCACAGGGTCACAGAGGGAAGTAGGGCTCTAGCCCAGGACAGCCTGGATAGTCTCTGGGTAAGGTCTATCCCGTACGGAGCTGGGAGCAGAGCAGAGTGGAGCTGAGTGGAGCAGAGCCCAACATGGGTGGCATGGACCAACGAGACCAGGAGCCAGGCAGAACAAGCCCTAGTGCCATGAATCAGTGAGTTGCAGAAGTTACCAGACTTCTCAACCCACAGACACCAAAGACAACAGAGTAGGTTAGTGGGAAAAGCTGTTGGGGACAGGGATTTTGGGGTTCTGCCACCTCCCTGGGGGCAGTGGAGGTGGAGCAGCTATAGAACTACAGCTGCAGTTCCTTCTGGCCCCAGGCCCACCTGGTGGGAGGAATTAAGTGGCAGATCAGAGCAGAGTGAAGAGCCTGCTGAAGATTCAAGTCCAGTCCAGGTTGGGGGTGCTTGGGGAAGGAGGAGTGCTGGTGAGGCAGAGCTGGCTCATCCCCCCAAGTGTGGAACATAGAACTCTTTAGTGTACAAGCTGTCATACCCCCTGAAAAACTCAAGGGTCAAGTAAGTTGGCTGGGAAGATGGCCAGGCAGTGAAAACACACCCAGATTCAGTCTCAGACTTTGGAATCCTTCTTTGGTGACAAAGAAGACCAAAACATACAGCCAGAAGAAGTCAACAAAGTCAAAGAGCCTACAACAAAAGCCTCCAAGAAGAACATGAACTGGTCTCAGGCCATGGAAGAGCTCAAAAAGCATTTGGAAAAGCAAGTTAGAGAAGTAGAGGAAAAATTGGGAAGAGAAATGAGAAAGATGAGAGAAACCATGAAAAACATGTCAATGACTTGCTAAAGGAGACTTAAAAATATACTGAAAAATATACTGAAGAAAATAACACCTTAAAAAATAGACTAACTCAAATGGCAAAATAGCTCCAAAAAGCCAATGAGAAGAAGAATACCTTGAAAGGCAGAATTAGACAAATGGAAAAGGAGATCCAAAAGACCACTGAAGAAACTCCTACCTTAAAAATTGGATTAGAGCAAGTAGAAGCTAGTGAATTGATGAGAAATCAAGAAATTATAAAACAGAACCAAAGGAATGAAAAAAATGGAAGACAATGTGAAATGTCTCATTGGAAAAACCACTGACCTGGAAAATAGATCCAGGAGAGAGACTTTAAAAATTATTGGACTACCTGAAAGCCATGATCAAAAAAAGAGCCTAGATATCATCTTTCGAGAAATTTTCAAGGAGAACTGCCCTGATATTCTAGAGCCACAGGGCAAAATAGAAATTGAAAGAATCCACAGATTGCCTCCTCAAATAGATCCCAAAAAGAAATCTCCTAGGAATATTGTTACCAAATTCCAGAATTTCCAGGTCAAAGAGAAAATACTGCAAGCAGCCAGAAAGAACCAATTTGAGT